>CM070034.1:138329621-138410026 GCA_036250615.1 Ptychadena robeensis
AGAGGATGATGTGGTCAAAATACTCATTTGCCTAATAATTCTGCACTCCCTGTATTAGGGTATGAGATGGTTTTACATTGCACTTGTTGTAAGTCTAGGAAACCTATTCCATTAAACTTTCTACTTACTGTTGAGCTAATCTGAAGGTCCTATGAAGTTTGGATGGCTGTAGCTTGTCTTTGCAAAATGATTGATATGCATCCGATCTATGCTGACCCCTGTCTATGAGTTTATGTGGCCTACCACTTGGTGGTTTAGTTGCCTCCACAGTGTTATTTTTATTATCAATAATTTATTTATATAGCGCCAACATATTACGTATCGCTGTACAATACAATAGAGTGGAGATACAACACAGGATAGTACATACAGTTACAGGTTATGACACAGGAGGAGTAGAGGACCCGGGCAGGCTTACAATCTAATAGGTTGGGGAACAATGTATACAATAGTGGGGGGGGGGGGGGGGGGGGGGGGTTGGAACTGGCATGGTAGTGATGTTAGGAATGAGAAGATGGGTAGGAGAGGTGGGTTTTCAGGGCTTTTTGAAAAGTGCCAAAAGTAGGAGCAAGTCTAATGGGGCGAGGGAGGGAGTTCCAGAGAGTTAGGAGGTTATGAGTGTGGATGTCATTAGTAGGTCACTGGAGGAGCGGAGGGGGCGGTTAGGGGTGTATTTGTGTACCAGGTTGGAGATGTAAGGAGGACAGGAGGTGAGGAGTGATTTATAAGCAAGGCACAGAACGTTGAATTTGATTCTCTGGACAATGGGAAGCCAGTGTAGAGATTCAAAGTTTAGAGATTTAAAGAGAGGAGAGGCAGATGAGAAGCTGTTAGAGAAGTAAATGAGTCTAGCAGCACCATTCATGATGGACTGGAGAGAGAGGCGATAGTCTAGTTAGAGCAAGACCAGAGAGGATGATGTTGCATTAGTCCAGACGAGAAATGATGAGAGCGTGTACCAGGACTTTGGTGGTCTCTGGGGAGAGGAAGGGGCGGATCTTGGAGATGTTGTGGAGATGGAAGTGGCAGGATCTAGCGATGTTCTGTATGTGGGGAGTAAAGGAGAGCGCAGAGTCAGAGGTGCCACTAATCCAGCGAGCTTGTGGAATGGGGGAGAGGACAGTGTGCTCAAGTGATGGAAACATAGGGCAATTCAATTATATGAAGGAGTGTACCAATACATTTTGTAACATGTAGTATATTTTATGACAAAACATTACGTTTTTTTCTTTAATCATTAGCTTGTAAACCAGGAAGGAAAGCAAAACAGAGAGGCCAAAATAGAAGCCAACTGAACAAACACTTCGCAGTTACAGCTCTATATTTAGGAAATTAAAAAAAAGACTTTGGTCAGCTATCATATTAACAAAAAAGTACCTGTTCCATCATTCATTTCAGAGCCTTTAAATCTCTGTTTATACTGGAAGCTTAAAGCACTCTTTGTCTCTTTTGTTGTCCTTTGCTAACAATACTTTGCCTGAGTAACATGACATCTATCTGCTGATAATCGTATGCTATTGTTAGACATGTTTATTTGCCTAATCCTCAAAACAAGGCGTTACACTTAGGGTCCCCAAACACGAGCTGTGGCCGATTTTGCCGCTGACCGATGCGCACTCGCGGCCGCCGATTGGTGACAAAATCGGCCACGGATCAAGAGTGCCAACATGGGGCAACAGATCCCTGTCGCCCCAAAGCTCGGTTGGCCAGAGAATGGACATGTCCATGAATCTCTCTGGCAACCTTTGTGTACGGGCCATTAGTTTGAATGGCCGGTACACAAAGGGTGGCACACAAAGGGTGCCTGCCCATACTGTGAGCGATAGAAAGCAGCATGATGAGGCCCTCACTCGGTATGTGTGTGGGGGCCTTTAGAATTGAGGTTACACATATGGTAGATGTACTCATACAGAGTACCACCATGGAACAATTAGATATCTGATGTCCCCCATTTACTCTGCTGGAGCCATTGTGTGACAAAAAGCAAACCATAGCCACAAAGCATACCTGCTATGACGTCTTATAGTTCTCAGATTTTACCTAAAAGTTGAACCGTAATGATCTGAGGTCAGTTTTATTAAACAAACTGCTTTTAATATATGGTCATATATTGGTTTTTGCTGTGTGTATACATCCTCTTTATCTGAATTAAAGGGGAATTAAACTCCACAGGTTTATCAGGTAGAATGTATATGGTGAAATGTGATAACTCTCTTCTGTAATGTATAGATCTTCTCTTGTACAATCGTGCACAGTCCTGCCACAAACTCAGCTACCCCAGCCAACAAAAAAAAGGGTTTACATCTGGCCGGAGCATTTAAAAAAAAAAAAAGATGATGATGATGGAATGAAAAACTGGAGCTGATAACATGTAAGCTTGCTAGTCTAGAATATATCTACAGTCTAGATATGTGCTGCATATTTGCACGTTATGGGAAAAAGGTTCTCTGGACTAGTGGTGTCACAGTGTGACACAATTTCACTCCCAGTGACACCAAACTTTTCAACCAGAGCCATTATTTTTGCATACAAGGGCTTAGGACTCCAGTCTTCCTCAATAACCACAGCAACAGTGTCAGTGTGGACACCTCAGCGCAGTCTGGCGATGGCCTAAAACCAGGGTAATGTGGCTGTATGATTCCTTAGTAATTGTAGTAAATGAAAATGTCCGCCTCTTTCCTGTACGACAAATGTAGATGCAAGCCATTGTCTTAGCTATGTAAAATTTAAATATGCCATTACACAATTATATATATGGCTGACCCTGCTGGGTCTATCTTTTCCAGGATGAAGCTTCATGTTCTGCTATAAGCCCTTCATACACCATTAGATATCTCCATACAATTTCCTTTAGATCTACTAACAACTATGTAGTTGCGGGTCCTCCCTGATAGAAGTGATTGGAAGGTTAGAAAGATCCTCATATTACATGGTTTTGGTAGAATAAAAGTTGATTGTAAGGAAACTGTATGGGAAGATTGTAAGGTGTATGGGGGGCCATAGACTTAAATTTTTTTTAAATGTACACGATGGATGAAAAAACAACAAACCAAAATATTTTGGTTTGTTGTTTTTGCATCCATCATGTACACTACACTTTTACTTTATGTTATAATTTCCTATATTTGTTGCCTATATATTATATAAGACAATGAAACACAGGATACAAAGATACTAGTAAATATTTCCTAAAGGTAACTGTGCAGAAAAACGAATGAGGAGGAAATATATGTTTATATGTTAAACTCCAACTTCTGCTTCTGGCCCCAGAAACTCCAATCTAGTGTTGTGTCTCCATCTGGTGGACAACATATTGAACTGCAGTAATTCTATATTAGCCTTTCCTTTATCTTTTTTGTTTCAATAAGTTTTTATTACGTTTTTCAAATAAACCGAAACATAGATACATGGATACAAGAAAAAAACAAACAAAGGCACAATATCGAAAGGACATCTGTCTCTAAAGCAGGGTACAGATGGCTCAATATTTGAGCCGTCCGATGTTCCCTGCAGCAGCCCCTTTCAGATATCGGCGGAGCTCAGACCCACGGTTTCCATGTAAAGCAACGGTCATCGGCCGTATTTAACGGTCATGTCTGATATGGCTGTTTTCGAGCGGGATTGATTGGCCCCACTCGAAAACAGTGAGGAATGTTTGAAACATGTGGAATATTTAGTGTATTTGACACCCAGGGCAGAATAACTGTTTAAATGTTTCTTCATATGAAGTTTATTGGAAAAAAAAAATTCTTTGTATGACAAAATCGTTTTTAAGTACAATTCTTGAAATCGATTTGACACTCTAGGCCAGAGATTCCCAACATGGGGTCCGTGGGGGGGGGGGGGGGGGGGGGGGGGGGGGGGGGGGGGGGGGGGGGGTGCTTGTACTATTAGTGGCATCGGAGGAGGGGGGCTGACATAGAGAAGCTGCGAGCTCTGCGAAGTGGTAATCCTGAGCTGGACTCTGGGCTGGTGATATGTAAACAAGCCATCTTATGGACTTTTTGCTCATTCATTTTGGAGACAGTGGAATTACATCTTGAAAAAGTCACTACTAAACTTGTCTAGTGGTACGGTGGGTTCACTACTCCTGTGGTTCACCCTTGACAGATAGTGACAAAAAGGTACTGAAGTAACTGGATCAGTTGGCAGTCAGACAAGTGATATTTTTGTACAAACAACAATGACAACAATAAAAGTTAATAGCAGCGCCCACAGGTTCCCTTTTACAAAATAAACATCACAGTTTCTGTCAAACAGACACATAACAGAATTAGAATGTATTTTTACCAATCAGTAAGTCTAAGCAGTGTCTGAAAACAAGGGGAAACGGCTGACATATTCCTAAGGCCAAAAATAGCAGCGCAATGTGTTATATTATGCAACATTCTGTGCATTTTACATAACTTGACATTTTCAAATTTAATGTACAGCGCTGCATGATATGTTGGCGCTATATAAATAAAGGATAATAACTTGTAGTATTATAACATTTCCTTATAAAGGAAGCTTTTCAGTAATAGGCTCTGAAAACATGGGGACGACATTGTGACATTATGTGTAGTACTGAAAGGACACAACAAATATGGACGCACACACAATACTTACCGGGCTAAGGACTACAACATATAAGCAGCTGTAATGTGAAATTGGCTGTACAAGAGCATCCAATGGTACTCTGCCCAAATTCCATATCTCCATTTATATTCCATCACCTGGGGCCATCTTCTTATAAATCATGTACTTACTGATGTATCATGTGATCCACGATATTTCTGAGGAGTGAAATCGCTATGTTGTCATCATCATGTAAATGTAACACATTAGCACAATATACTCAACAGGGGAAGGTTAGTGGTTAGGTATAATATCATTACTAGATATGTTCTGTGTACCACTGTAGTAACGCTAATTGGCACATTACAAAAACTGTTGAAAAAGATCAATTACAGTACATTTTTAAAAGAAAGCTCCTCATGTCAGTTTTTTTTAGTTATCTATTGTTAGGCTAAATTGTCATGTTGGGAGTTTTTAGGGGGAGACCTGTCTAGTAGATTGATTTTAAAAAATTTAACCATTTAGTTAATTGCAAAGCCCCTGAGCATGGTATCATCACTAAACTTGCTGGAGATGCAGAGAGTTGGGGGTATACTACAAAAAAAATTAAGTATTGCTCCAACACAAATAGTTTTGCATAGATTAAGTTCAAAGTCAAGTCAACATTTAGAAAATCTAAACCCCATTATCATTTATGATATACTAAAGGTTCATATGAACAGGTGGACAGGGGGGAACATAGGGTTTTTGCCCCCTTAAGCCGGCCATAGACGTCCCGATCTATGGCCGACATTTAGCAGACTCTTCACAGCATGGTGACGTCACCACGCTGTGAGCAGTCTGCTACAGCGAGGACAGGAATCCTGTGTGTTCCACTAGCACACGGGACTCCTCTCAGACTGTAGCCAATAAACCCGGAGGGGGAGGAGACTTCCCCTCTGAGTTAACTGCCTGCAGCACAGTCGGGCAGAAAAAAAAAAACAGCAGGACGGATCCGTGTGCGATCCGACCTGCCGGCTTTTTTTCAACGAAACTCAAGGTGGGCTCCCTTATAGTTGCGGCAGACCAACCTTTATGTGCTCGACGGGAGAGAGCACGCAGGTTGGTCTGCTACAACTATGGCCGGGAATCTGCCCGTCTATGGGGGGCTTTAGGGTGTGTTTCTTTAATGCATTTAAGACATTGATAAACTTGGTGTCAGTTTATCAATGGCTGAAATGGCTTTCATGGAATGCTGTGTGTGGTCTGCTGCTACTTGTCAAGGTAACAACTACATGAAGCCCAGACCTAGGATTTTCCAACAAAAAATCGTATTGCTTAGTCTGACCTACCTTCTTTCTCAAGTAAGAACCCAGACATCTGTATGAATTATCAAGTGGACAGAAAATGATCATTACATGAATGGCACTAGCAGTGCCGATAATAGGAAGGAAAGCATTAAAAAAACCAACAAAAAAAACTTACCTGTAAAGAGTAATTTATGAAGATCCTCTGCAGCACTCCCTCACTTCCTGGTCCTGATAGTGTATAGCCGAGGCGATACGTTTTTGGATTGTGGAGACTAAAGCCAGCATCATACAAGGTCAGACGTAAGTCAAACTTTCATTTAACATATGTCATTTTTACATATTGAGTGTACATCCGCTTTAAGTGCCCATGACCGGGCAAAACCTAAGACTCGATAATGGACATGTTCTGACTGAGTTGGGCTCTTATCAAAGTTGCTAAGATCCTTTTATTAAACCATTGAAATACATTTGTACTTGGACATTTCCTGTAATGATAAGGGCCTGGTCAAGTATTTTGAAAACTTTGATTATCCATAAATTGTTTTGTATATTTTGTGTAGATATTCTGAGGTTCAATAATTAATACTGGTCATGTTATCTGTGTCAGTGCTGAATATTACTATGTGGGGCATTCTTGCTAGATTTTCCAATATACCTCACATTGAGTGTAAACCTTGCAGCCTCATTATTTTAAGATATTCTATATTACGTGTTCTTTGTGTGAACACCAGATGGCTCTACAGGACAGAAATGGAGATCAGCCCGAACAGCCACAATCTCACAGTATGTAGCCAAGCAAATCATTTATTCACAGTTACTTAGAATGTGAGCCTGGCAGCAGCAATTTCCACCTTGTTATGCGAAAAAGTCAGAGTAATGTCCACGGAAATCAAAGATATTCTGAGGGTCTTTGCCCTACGGTAGAGATGGTACAGCTGGAAATGGGCATTACTCTTATTACTAGTCTTACAGGGAACAACATATTCCTAGATTGGCTGGTTTCGTTTATGATCTTTACATGTGAAAGGGCATTATCAGACTTCAATAGACAAATAAATGTGGAATAACTGTCACCTCAACGGGATTGTATTGGCTACTGAAAGTGGACATACCACCTGAAAATGATCATTGCATGAATGGCAATAGAAGTGACGATAATAGGGAGGAAAGCATAAAAAACGTACCTGTAATGAGTATTTATTGTGTCCGAGATCTCTGAGCACAGGGATTGCCGGGTAATTCTGTGATCTCCGCTCTCCATTCAAAAGTACATTGATGAAAATTCCCATAGAAAACGATTGAATGCCCCCAGTAGCCACCCGCGATATTGCACCCTGTGTTAACCCCCCAAAAGCCTGGTGAATAACTAGATACACCATTCCAGGAAACAGCAGGTAAGTATATATTTTTAGGATCCTGGTGCCCTAAGCCACCATCATACCAGCTTAGAGGTAAGCCAAACTTTACATATGTATTTTGTATGTATAGAGTATATAGTTTAATATTGCTTAACCCAACTTCAGGTCAATGCCGATGCCAGCTCTCGTACCTCTGTGAATGTGTACATTTCAATAATTTGAGCATTAATGGGTGGATATATTTTTCAAAAACAAAGATCTCAAAAGTTTAACTTCATTTTATTTCTTTTTTGTATGTTGAATATTTTTCCTTGCTTCTGGCTTTATGGATCTGACACAGTTGAGGAACATCTCTCCAATTAGGATAAAGACACTACTCCAAACACATTAATGAGAATAAGGTTTGGATTGTACTGCATCTGTTCTCTTTGGGACATTTCCTCTCACTTCTTGTCCAGGTGATGGATGCCAAGCACAATAGACATTGCTAGGAACCCCAACGTGACAGTAGTAGTTCTAGTCAGCAATGATCGTAAACATCCATGGCTGTATGATTATACACTTTTAAGAAAAAGTGGTACAGTGAAACTAAAACAGAATACAGTGTAATCGGTTTACATTTTCCAGCGCATTATGCCCCCCAGGACACCGCAACCAAACTTCATAAATAGGATATTGATGACTTTGGGGATGTGAGGCTAAGGCAAACAGATGTTGGATGGGCAGCACAGTAGGACACTAGAGGCTCATACATGTCCTTGCCATCAGCAATGGGACACTGATAATGCCGAGGACACGACTTTCATTGCTGAAGGACACCACAGGCTTGTGTGGTTTTAGGTAAGCCATCACAAGTGGGGTGTAGTGATGGCGCGAACCCTCCCTGGGGTGTCCGCGAACAGGGCGGGTCGAACTTCAAAGATGTTCGCCGTCCGCTCTGTTCGCGGACATATTCAAATTCCCCGCCTCTAGGCGGGGAATTTGAAACGGAGAAACCGGATGTGACGTCAGTGATGTCACATCCGGTCCGTGGACCGCAACCTGGAACGCATAGTTCCTGGTTACGGCCGCAGGATGTGACGTCACTGACGTCACATCCGGTTTTTCCGCCGGTCTTCTCACTACAAGACCGGCTTCTGTAGTGAAAAGATTCTTCCTCCGGCAGGATTACACAGGTTGTGATCCTGCCGGAGGAAGAATTTAGACCTTCTTCTGGCCGGCGAACAGTACGGGTCGAACACCCGTACTGTCCGCCGGCGAGGCGAACGGCGAACATGCCGTGTTCGCGGCCGAACTGTTCTCCGGCGAACAGTTCGGCCCATCTCTAGTGGGGTGTGGGGTTAATACTTTTGGTACCAAAAATCCACCAGGGAGGTTAGAAGAGAGAAAACTACAACCATCCCTGAAACCCAGTAGTAAATATTCCCCAAACTCTAAATGCCATTGCAGTCTTCAGAAATGAATAGTCCAATAACTATTATGGTTTTGTAGAACACACACGGTGCCATTTACAAACTAGGCACTTGTATACATCCTGTATTTGTTGAACCATCCCTTCCCATTTTTTTTTATTGTTCTTGCTTTTCTGTTTTCCTTTGAAGTGTTCAGTATCTCTCTGTTCTGTTGGATGGATGCCCTGCAAATACCTGACGCTCTGCTTGATTGTTCTATTTTAGTCCCCTTTCTTATTTTCCGCTGATGTTTTACCAAGATGATACGCTCAACTTTCCTTTAGTGTTTATTTGTATCGTATTTCTGGATTACGGTACAAGTCATACTGATTTACAAAGGAAAGGCAGCTGATGTTTTCCACGCTTAGGTATTGGGCACCCTTGGTCTGATTTCTATTTCAATCTACCCTCTCCCCCTTTTACTCTAACACAAAGGCCAAGGTGGCCAAAATGGTCAGTATTTTATTGTGTCATATATAATCATGTTATGCAAGATAAGAACTATATATTTTAAATATATGGCAGGGCCGCTGTCAGAAACTTACTTTGGGAGGAAAGGGGGGGGGGGGTTTCTGCTAGCAACTCCCACCTGGGCCCGGACAGTATGGGGCCCCATGATCTCTGACGGCAGCCCTGATATATGGCATACACCAAATTTACTCATCAATGTCTTTCTGGACCTTGCTTTGTGCACTGGTGAGCAGTAAGGCTGCAGACAGCAAAAATCATAGCTGGGTAGTTGCTGGTTACTGTGGCAGTGCGAGCATCAAGGGAGAGGTGAATATAACAGGTTGCATTACTTTAAAGAGTCACAATGTACACACCAGATTTGGAATATCAGGGATCTAAACGGTAGGAGAGAGACAAAACAAAGGAGTAATCGCATCGTCTGCCCTAACATATCACTATAAAACCTGTATATATAATATTGAATATTAATGGCACCGGAGAGTCACTCTGCATGTAAAAAGCAGGGACAGCAAGTCCTTTGGCATAACTTTTAGCTGCCATTTCCCTTTACTGCAAGATGACATAATAGGAGTTGTAATTTCCATGCAGGTTGTGCCACAGCTCACCAAAAGAAGAGGACAATCTGAAACTATGCAAATAAACTGGCGGGTTCACTCTCCTTTAATGAGGTAATGAGAATGTATGAAATTACAATTTAGCAGCAACATGCGAGAAAGCAAAGATGGAAGACGCCTCAGCTGCCATTTCTCTCCCTCTTGGACCATATAGTAGATGTAGAGCAGATACAGCTAGTTGTCAGTGTAGTTTAGCTTGACCGTCCTGACTATTATCATTCAACTCTAGTACCACATAATGGCATCCTTTATTCTTCCATCTGTACTTCTGCGTGTAGCTCAATTGTTGGCATGTCATACATTTGTCTCTTTTGTCCAGGTCTAGAGATTAGCTACAGAGGGTCTTTACGATGTTGGGAAACACTATGGACACAGAACATGGAGATGAACTTGAAGCCTTGGGCTTGTACATGCTTTTCTGTAATTTTGGTTATTAACTCCTCAGACTTTGATTTGCTGTAACTTATTTCCTCATCTGCAGTGCTACACGCAAGACACCAAAAAGATTAAGGCAGCCTAAAAAATGGCAGGTGCCAATATGGACATGTTGATGTTCCTGGCGCTCTACTGAGCCAACATCTCTCCATTTTTAACTGGCTGCAAGTCCTTGTTATTAGCACCTGTTCATTGCTACAGGGGAGTCAAACTACATTAAATAAGCATCAAATGCTGGTAAATATTTTATACAATCCTACCAAGGCGCCAATTACTTTTTTCCCCAGGATATTTTGTGTAGAATGGTTGAGACTTTGGTGTTCTTCCCCCTCTTTTTTGTCTTCTTCCAGTGACAACAAAAGAACTAAACATGACAACACCAATGCATGTGTAGATGAAGCAATTTCCTGGAATATGTGGTTGATTTTCAGATATACTGTATTTTTCCGGACCATAAGACACACCCTTTTTACCATTAAAATGAATGGGAAACCATCTGTTCATCTTCTGGTCTGAATACATTAATTTGTTTACTGCAATAAAAAAATCTGTAATTTGTTTACCGCAATACAAAATGTTAATGTAAATACCCAACGTAGGCAAAATAACAGTTATTCACCCTGCCATTACTGTTGTGAGCTCAGTCTGTTGATGTGAATATTGAATGTGACTCCTCCCACATGTAAATACCTGTTTAAGAGCAGGGTGAATTGTGAGTTGTGTATTTACATTAACATTCTGCATTGCAATAAAACAATTATGTGACACAGATGCATCTTTCCTCCCATGGGTAAGTTGTTGGTGCCAAATTATGTCTCTCCATAAGTTAGTGAGTTCAGAGAATGAGTATTGTTAGTACCCAGATGCCCAACCTGCAGCCCTTTGGGAGTAAACCCCAAACCTACCTGTAATGCATAGGCATAGGAATGCCCCTGTCCACTGATTCCTTGCTGAGTCCTGGCCTGTGATATTTTTAGAGCAGGAAGAGGAGGTAAGCCAAGTGACTTGCTCAGGGTCAGTGACCCAGACGGCGTCTGAGCAAGTCCCTTGCCTCTCCTTTCTGCTCTAAGAAGATTCGAAGGTTATGTGTCCCATAGATATGATTAAAGGCTTTGACGATGTATATGACACAAAAAGTACATTACCATACTACAGTATTCCCTAATTTTTGAAGTATAATTTAAATCAAGTTTTATTTAAAAAAGAAAAACAATGTCTTCTAGCGATGCCTGCTGAAATTTTTTCATTAAAAAACGTTCATATAAGTCAGTTTAGATTGAGAATGTTAAGTGCCGCCCTTAAGTGATGCTTAGAGTGGCACTTGTGGCCCTCCATGTCAACTCACAGTTGCCCACCACTAGGTTAGTATACAGAACATATTAAAGTTTCAACCCTGCACACTGTGAGGGTAATAAGCCTTTATTCCTGGCACTGGCCAGGAGGTGAGAAAGGATGTCCATTGAGGACCGTCACACGCTGGTTCAGTCTGCTCAGAGACTAGGACTATGGACTCTCTGGAGGAAGAAGAGAAAGACCGAAGAGCTTTTCTCCGTTCCCCCTCTCTCCCCAATGTGTTGAGTGTCTTTAAATAAAGGTCTCTTACCCCCCAACCTCCACCCTGCTCACCTTCCCCATCACACCCGTAACTTGTTTAAAGAATGTTGTGTTTTTAATTTTTTTTTTTTTTGGGGTGCATAAATGTATCTATTTGCTTAGGTTCATTTGTGCAGGATGTTTAGTACAGAGTAGGGGAGAAGTCATGCAGGACGTGTGGTGACTGGAGGGTTGCTCGGCATCACACGTCAGGCTTTTCACCTCTGCCAGTCTTTATCGGTGGGCCCTTATAGTCCACATAGTTGTAGTGGGGCACATGCATGAGTATTTGATGAGTTGGTGGGCTGTACTGGCGTGGGGCTATTGCAGTGTGCCGCAGTACAGGGCGGAATGTGCCTCTTTACATGTCTTTACATGCCTCTTTGATGTGATCCCACGCGGCCGCAAGCGCAAACAACCGCATCTATTGGAAACTTCAATATAGTTTCCACTGGTGCAGTTGTGTGCGGTTCAGGACGCGTTTCTGAACGCTAGCTGCAGCGTTTTAAAACGCATCCGCGTCCCAACAGCATCCAAAAAAAATATTGCGTCGCAAAAAACGCGCGAAGACTAAAGCCATGCGTTCCCACGGTTTCAGCCGCACGGCTACAAACGCGTGGGATCGCATCAATGGAAACAAGGCCTAAAGCGTGAATTCTGCATGGCCCAGACCTTCCTTGTTTGCTATAACAAGCTGTATATTCACTTCATATTAATGGCTGTGCCTCTGACTTTATTTTTTCTTACTTCCTTTTCAGGAGGTGCTTCTAATGATCTGGTACAAAGAATACAGTAAATGCCGTAGTGTCAAGATTTCTGGCCATGCCCATGTATATGAAGGGAACCTGCGGACTGTAGACTACATTAGAGAACCTAGAATAGTGTTCCTAGGTGCTTTGATTTTATATTTTATCCTCTGACCCATAGACGGCATGCAATAAACAAAGTTAAAACATAGCATTGGCAACCTTTTTCCCTGGCATCATTGGCTTAAAACATAATAAGAACCTGGTTATCAACAGTTCAGAAGGAGGAGTTCACGATGTCCGCCTTTACATCATTCATATGAGGATGCATTACCTGAAAGTAATAGAACTTCATTGATTTGCCTTCTCAGAGGTAAATAAAACACAGACACATCTATTAAGTTGCATAGCTTTTGAATATTTAATAACTTTAAATCTTTCTAGTCAACATTATATCCACATCCATTAAATAAAAAATTGTCAGAAGCAATTTGTATTGTTTAAATTACAAGAAAAATTTACTGTGCACAAAAATTATACAAAAATAGTTTTTTCCCCTCCCCCCCATTGTATTATCTCTCCGTTTACCATAAAATGTCCATGTGCCTGTACAGGTAAGTCCTGATTTCTGTGTACAGCGGTCCGCTTCCCTGTACAAGACAGATGGCTTCACTTTGCAGGAGAGAATTATATAAATATAGTCTCATCTTACAGTATGAACTCCAGAATCTCAGCATAATGGACTCCATTCCAGAACAAGCACGTTGCCCTGCAAACTGTCAAATTACTTTAGAAAAATACTTTTTGAAGGATGTCTCCAGATCTTTGACAATAAGCTCAGAGGCGACAAACAAAAATGACATTCTCAGGGCAGCATTACACACAGCCAACCCTCAGCGTCCTACTGTCGCAGCAGAGAACACCATTTTATTGCTCATTTGTTGGCCTTTTTGTGGTGATGCCGTCCTCACACATTTGTGCTAAAATATACAGACAAAGCAATGAGAAATTCAATGAGTCTTAGCAGACATTGGAAAAAGGCACGAAAGTCATCGAAAAGTAGTGTTTGTTTTTTCTGACAAGGTGGAAATGTAAGAAACAGAAATAAAAACATGATGTTTTAAAAAAAAAAAACAAACAAAAAAAAAAAAACAACCAATCTTAGTAAATATGACAAAAATGTGGTTTGTTAACCCTCAGTGTGACGATACAGAATTCTGCACCCTTTGAAGCAAAGGACTCCTTGAGGTCCAAGCCAGTATTTTAGAGAAGACAAAGTTCCATGTGATTGTAGGCAATAATAGATTCAAAATTGGTTCACTTGCCACGCATGTAGTTATGATCAAAATCTAGAACACAATAGCCTTGGCCAGATTAAGATTCAGCAGGTTGTGGTTTCCTTATACCTTGCCTTCCACACAACAGAATGACCATTTGTTTGGACTCAGGCCACCCAAAAGCAACAGCCAATAACCCAATGTAGTGCACATGTCTCCATGATTGGATAGTATAGTATAAGGTTGTCAAGTTGGACAGTCAGATTGTAATGTGTATTGAGACCTTTACTCAGTCCTCCTAGATCAACGCATTTACCACATCAATGTATTTTCATCTCATCACAAAACTCAAAAGATAAATATTACAAGTGATTAGCTCTGAAAGATACAAGTTGGACTGCTACAATAGATGGTAAAAAATTAACTTGGGAATAATGCATTGAGTGCTCATAAATCCTGAGCCGATTTCACCCTTTCCCTACCTGTAAAAGCCCAACAAATTAGCAGTTTAAGGTTCAGGTTCAATACTTCTTGAAAGGTTTGGCTTTTCTTTGGTGCCTCTGATTGAATAAACTTTAAGACTCCAATAACTTTCATGTAGAACTAGTCTACTAAAAAAGGTCTATCGGCTATAGTTGATACAGCATCTTGTGATAAGATGAACCCGCTATAAGTCTATGAGAATAATGAATCCTATGGACAAAGTATAAACTTCGCATAGTGCAACTCTGGTCCTCAGCAGCCACCAATGGTACATGTTCACGAGACCACAAAGTTATTGGTGTACTGGTGTATTGTAAGAGAAATAACAAAAAAAGAAAAAAAAGAAAGGAAAACATTTTGTGGTCTGATTCATTTCTTTGGAAGTCTGGAATTTGCATTATATAACATCCCTGGCGTTATGCCCGAACTCAGTGCGTCACAGTTTAATGTTGGATCAATTGTTCCCGTGCCAGGACCAATTGGCGGTGCTCCATAAACCTGCAGCGCTGCAAGCTCACAGATGTCATGCCTTCCGGCCCCCAATCTTCGAGTCATCGGTGATGCTGAAGGGGGTGGGAGGTGGCACTGCTTTTTCCAGCCCACATCACCGGCGTCTAATTGATACCAGCGTTGTGTAGAGAGGCGGGGGGAGGGTAGGGGGAATCACAATTGCCCATACTACGGCTTTTCACACCATAAAAAATAGAACAAAAAACATGCAACGCCAGAAACTGAGCATGACCCCCAAAAATGTTAACGTTAATTTAACTGTAATAAAAAAAAGTATTTGGGGTTCCCTTAAAGTTAAGCTGGGCATACTTGGCTTGATTTTCCATTTAATTCACTTAAAAAACTAAAGTTATACAAATTTGACAGATTTACAACTTAATGATTCCTTTCCTACTTTCTGTGTTTACGCTCAATAGCACCATCAGATCAAAATACCAAGAAAACCTGTCAGATACTTTAACGATTGACTGGCAAAAATAGATCAAGCCGTAATGGGGCATGCTGGTAAATTTCAAGCTGGATCACCTTTGGGCAATTGATTCAGCTAAAAAGGAATCAAAGTGCGTATGCTCGCCTTTACTTATTATTTGCTGTTTTGCAAACTGGTCCTTGGTGGCTTTTGAACACAAACAACCTGACTTTCTTTCTGGTACCAATGCAAATGATTTCCTACTTTTACCTTGTAGGTGGGCTAAACCGGGGAACACATGGCTCGTATATATATACACGAGTCGTTAGAGATTCCCAGAATCAGCACGATGTAATGCAATGGACATCGACAATGATTTACGGTCATGTCCAATATCCCTGGGATGACAGGGATGGCCTCATTTGATATGGGCCAGATAGATGGCTTTGAGCACGCATGACGCTCGAAGCGGCCATCGACCTAGCCCATATCTATGCGTGTGTTCCCTACATTACAGTCAAGTTTTATCTTATACAGTTATCATCTAGAATCCTATGGTTGGTTCTTTTCTTAACCCCCCCCCCACTAAAAAAAAACCTACATCTTGAAGTTATTTAGGACAAAATTCTCTGTACAGTGTGAAGGAGAAGCCTCTAGCGATCCCCCTCAGAGACCTTACCATGATGATATATGTATTATATAAGTCATCAGCATATAGTGCAAAACACACAACTGCTATATTCGTATTACACAGTATAATTAATTGGTACTTCTGGAGTTTAAATCCCAGATTCGCACCATGTACAGTACAGAAGCTGACAGAAAAGACACTGTATAGGCTACGTAGATGATATTCCCCCCCAGCAATTTTACTGCAGGAAGAGTCCAACAGGGAATTACAGCCCTACAAAAATAATGCTGTATTCTGACTCTTCAGTGTTCATAAAGTGAGAGAGTGCTGCCCTTGTCAGTAATATCTGGCAGAACAGCGCAATTATACTGTCCTAGTATGGCTTCTATGAGACAGAAGACATCAGTATGAACCACTCGGCTTCTTTAAGCCAACCTAGATGCTTATTGAGAATGACAAAGGATGAATCTATGAAGTAGGCACTCTAATAAGCATACACATGTTGTTCAACTCCGGTAATAAAAATGGCATAGTAATAAGGGGCTTCTAATATATCTAGATTGTACAGAATATGGCTAAGGACACTCATTGCTGATGGCAACATTCTCTCAAGCCTATGGTTTTCAACCAGATAACAAGCATCGTTGGAGCTGTAGACACAACAGTGCTGTGCCCCCAGGTCTTGCGATATCTGACAGCAGCGAGATGACGTCATCACGCTGCTGCAGGGAACCTTGAACTTAAGGCGGCCATACAAACATCAACTACAATCAATTTCAAACAATCGATTTTCAATTAGATCAAATGGAAATAGATTTCCACACACCTGCTAGGGTCGAGCAGTGATTGGACATTCAGGTAAATTTCAGTTGATTGTGCAAGTATCTGTTGAATTTTCTTGGTATTTGGATCGATTTGTATGTACTGGTACTATAGAGCATGTGAACCGATCTAAGTTAAGTAACCTATCCTTTTTAAAATCGATCACACTGTGTGGTGGTACATTCGGTCGTTGTTAGAGTGTAGATCAATATTTTAAATCGCACAAGACAATCAAAACTAAGATCGATCATGCAAAAGTCGACCTGTGTATGGCTAGCTTTAGATTCCAATGGCTTGTGCAATTTAACAATGATCTGGCAGCCTAAAGGTAGCCATACACGGGCTGATTCCCACCCAATTTTTCAGCCGACCGCCGTGCGCGTTCCCGCCGATTGCTCAGTGGTCACTCAGCCGCAAATCTGGCGCGCCCGCCTGGTCAGATTTAACAGGATCCTCCTGCATGTCGTATCGCAAAGTGATCTGACATGAGGATAAATTCTCGGCCAGTTCCCATCCACAGTAATATCCAGCGCACAAAGGGAGAATCGGAGCACGTATGCCTACCTTAACATCAATCATAGCAGCACACAGTGATCACTGATCGATTTCTTGTCTTCTTACTCCTTAGAACCATCGGATACAAAATCCATCTAAAAACCAAGAAACCCCAACAAGAACTTGAACGATCTTCTAAAATTTACCAACATGACAGATCACCGCTCGATCAATCTTATGTTCCATTTCAATCACTTTTGCTTGAGGTAAGGAATTGACTAAAACTATGTATTTATTTAAAATCATTTAAATGTCTTACAACTTGCTTGATTTTCCTTTAGCGTAGTCAAGACTAGTGTGTGTATCATTTCTTACCTTCATCAACATACTTTATAGCTGAGCAAACGAAAGTCAATTACAATTGGTACTAGTGGAGATGGCAGGTAGCTCCCCCATTCATAAAAAGAGATCATACATACTTCGTATGACTTGGGTTGTAGAGCAATTGCCATACAGTTAAGTTAGCATTTTCGGCTCAAATTATTAAAAGTTAGTTTGATTTAACATCCTGCTGCCCAATAATTCAGAGAAGAATGGAAGTATCCATTTTAATTCATTAACAGGGAGACCAAATATTTATTGTCATGATGCCTGTTGATCAAAAGGTAAGGTCTCCCCCACCCCACAAAACTCTGATTGTGCAGTTTGTCTAGTATGGGCTAATTTAGCAAGATCAGATATTGTGTAAATAAAACTGAAAGTATAACACCAAGGGTTTGTATGTCACAGAAACGCAATCCTGAACTATTTAATACACAGAGGAGTTCAAGTCTTTCACATTTCAGAGCAGTCTGTGCTTTGTCCTGGAAACTAGAGAAGTTGCCTCGAACTCTGGTGTATAATGACCTGGGAATGTCAGCACTACAAGAACAGGAAATTTAGGTTCCGACTCGCTCTAATTCAGACCAGGTGTTTCCTGCTAGATGGAACTTGTAGGGAAGGAGATAGCGAACACATAAAACCATGAAATAGAAAGCTCACTTTGGGGGGGCAACTACAATTCTGCTCTTGTAAAAAATCTATGAGGCAGACTTATCCCATTAGAAAAAAGATCTTTAACATATAAAAATATTTAGTGTGATAAAACTCTGCAACAACTAAAGCACAGATTGTGCCAATAATTAACCAGAACAAACAAGATTTGCTCCTATTCTAGGAAGTATATACAAAAGAACATTCTTCTTAAAGTTCAGTCTGTGATATTACAATGTTGTCACTTTAAGCAGACACAACATAAGACCTTGTCATCTCATATTCTTAGACAGAGATGCACAATGTGTTGTCGGTTTCATGGCAGCAGCCATTTTGCCCTAACAAACTTTAAAAATGACTTTTCCAGCATAGTGGACTTTAAAATGTCCATTTGGCTAACTGTATACATAAAAGACTTGTGGGCTTGTTTTGATTGAACAGATCAAAGTTCTCCTTAAAGACAAATTGTGCCACAAAGTCCAAAAATTATAACAAAACCCTCTTAAGAAGGTCAGCAAGGTATTATAGGGACAAAATAACTGAATCTGATATTAAAAAACGGTCATAACATCACCATAAACATAACTTAAAATAAAAATCTATGAAAATCTATGAGAAAACCCACACATTACTTGGGTACACAATGATGAAACTCCTACAGCTGAAAGACTGGTAGTATGGGTTATATGCAAATTGTTAAAGATTGCCATCTTCTTACCCATTACTATAGTACATGTGGACCTGGTCTCTAGACAAGGTGGACTCAGGGCTCTTTCCCTCTATGCACATGTGCAGTAAACATTACACATGTCATGTGCCATGTTTAATGCCATACAAGAGTGTGGGAAATGCCTGCTCCACGGTAATAAAATGCATGAATTGTGTTGTGTGTTAATGCAGAACTCCCTGCTGCATGCAAGTGTGAATGGTAGAACTTGCTAATGAAAACAATGAGTATAGTGTGAATGAAGCCTTAAGCCCCGGGCTCCACTATCCGTTATTACCCCTGTGTTGAATGCAGGGATTGCACAAGCTGCCAATTGACGGCAATGAGTCTATGACAGGGCTGACTCCACATCCCGTCAGAGCCTCAGATCCGCTGGCCCCCGCCAGGCGTTTCACAGTAGCGTGACGGAGGCTTGTGCTTACATCAGCAGATGCCAGCGCATAGTGGAACCTGGGGCTAAGGTTTGCATGGGGTGCACTGCAAACATAAGCAAGCTGCAAACCCACCTTGAAACAACTGTATATACAAAATATAAAATGGTAAAACCCAACAGCGATCCATATAAAGAACAAACACGTTACAATCTCCCCTAGATCAAACAACTATTTTGTGTGATCATTTTTGTTGAGATCCTTTACACTGGGCCATATTTATTAACCATAAGAAAAAAAAATGAAATGTGATTTTGTGGCCAGGGCAGATGTTTTAAGAGAAATTGTTCCAATTTACCCCGTACAAGACTATTCACTCGCATAAGAAGTATGCACTTTCCTATGACAAATATTTAGCCCCAAATTTTTCTTCTTTATGAATATCGGAGTCATCATCTTCAAACATCCAACCTCAGAGGAGGGGAAGTAAAGCCAAAAAGTACAAAATAGATTTTTGTCCTTCAACTTTCTAGTGTGGTTTTAAAGATTGCACTACAGGCGATCGCGGCAGATTCCTCACACTACCTCCTCCCATTTCCAAGTGACATTGCCTCCAAAATATGGAAGTCAATGGTGCTGCCTTCCGCCTCTTCAGTGTTATTGATGAGTGTAAAGAGGTGGACCCAGAAGCATTTGGAAAGTCCAGCTATATTCAGAGTTGCTGCAGGCTCGCCAGGGATAGGGGAGTATATCCAAGCTTAGCTTGGGGTGAGTTTGCTGGGTAAGCAAACTTATCCAGAGCTACACTTGGGGTAAACGCCTAGGAGGCAAAGTCCCCACCAATTAAATGAATTCAGATGTAGGGATCTTTCACAGTATACACCTTTCATTTACAGCCAGGTAGGTGTTGTATGATGCACATAGCACACAGCTTTCCATAGGAAAGCACGGAGTTACCATGCACACTATAATTGGGTGGTGTGTTTTAGCCTCTTCTAAAGTAGACTGCAGAATGAATTGTAGCTGCACTTAAGTTTGCAGTTCCAATTAAAGTAATTGGAAGTTAAAACAGAAGTGCAGGCAAAAATACATATTGCAGTACAGAGTACATGTGCTATGCAGTGTAGTCTGACTGAATGTTTAGTCCTATTACAGCTACCACCATTTCCTTAAATGTAAAAGAAAAAAATGTAAATCCTTACCCAGTTCAAGGATCCAAATGTAGCCAAAACGCACATTGCAGCATCCTACATGTAAGCCCTTGGCTTGCCCTGCCACCACCTGGGCTCACAGGTCTAAATTGATGATGAAAGATGTCAGACTAAACACAAAACAGGACCATTGAACAAGGATGACAGATGGCATTACTGGAGCACAAGGATGTGTAGCGCACGAACGTTTTTAGACATGGTGCATAGAAAAAAAAAACCAAAACAAAAGTGGGCTTTAACTTTAAGTGAGCTCCAGTATGCAAAGGGCAGCCATGTGAATTAACAGACACATCTGCATTGGTGCACCAGAAGCAAAAGTAATTCTAAAATGAACAGCATGAAATATAAAAAGTATACAAAGACATAAAACCCTTTTTAGAAAATAAATTGATCAATGTGTGTCAAGAAGTATGCTCCAACATATACCTATACCATTAAAACACACCATTTTATATGCCAGATTCACTTGCAGGAGGAAATGGTAATATAATTAAAGGTGGAATTCCAATCTTCTGCCATTACCAGACTTTGAATGCTGCATGACCATCATCTTCGCGGTACATGGCTGAATCTGCTGAAGACCAGGTTTGAAGCATCCATATATTTCAAAGCTTTTCAGCAGAAATAAATGTGCATCAACCAGGGGATAAATATTGTCTAAACCTGGCAAATCTACCCAAATGTCTGGACAGTATATGAACACTATCATGACAACAGTGAGTAACTATAATTCGTAAATGTGCAGAAAAACACAGCCCTTGCTCAAAATATATGGAAAAGGGTGAACCAAGATCCAAAAAAAATTTGTGCCATGTTGTTTATCTGTTCCGTGTAAAAAAAATAAAAGTATTTTCCCACCAAGTGTATTGTGTACATAGCCTATGCTTACTTTAGATTTAATATGCTCCCTTCATAACATATCATACTACGACATGCCAACTGGGATCTCCCTCAGCTAGACATAGTCAGACAACCTTTTTAGTGCAGGAGACATGACCATAGTTCTCTACACAGATTACCTGCTTGGGTTCCAGAGGTGCTTCCTCTTATACAGACTGCATACATGTCTATGGATATTCAAATCACTGAAAGGGTTAACTGAAGAAAAAAAACAAAAACAGATCGATAGGCACTATAAAAAAAAAAAATCAGGAAGATGCAAAATGATCAATAAAGAGAACCCACCCCAAAAAGACAAAAAACGAAACAAAAAAAAAAGTTTTTGATGTTTCCTGGTCATAAGCCAGAGCACTGGATGGAATTGTGATGCTGATGTAGATGTCTGTATCCACACGGGCTAGTCCAGTGTTGAAAGGAAACCTGAATGTAGTCCTGTATGATGGCATGTTTTGGGATGATGATGTCAGAATTGTCATCAAAGGGAACTCTGTTGCTTTATAAAAGCAGTCCTTTCATTGTGAGTGTCAAATTCCTCTACCTCCGAATCAGAGAATCCCTCTTCATGCCAAATTTGTGATGGAATCCCTTTGTAGGAGATAATCCCACTGTCCAACATGTACAATTTCTTCTTGCCCAGGATCACCCCGGAACGCACCTGAAGGAATAAGAAGACACTCACAAAGACAACAACTATCATGATGCAGCTGAGGGAGGCCACAATGATTGGTAGGTCTGGGTAGCCCTTTGCTGTTTCTTGTACGATCTCTTTTAGTGGAGGAGACTCTCTGCTCTGCTGAACCTGATGGGAACAGGAAAGGTCCAACTCGTTATAGTGTGAGTGACCTGGGCAGCTTAGGCAGTCATTTGGAGTGGTTCCTTTGCAGGTAGAACATGAAGGATGGCAGGGCACACAGACATTGGCCTGGAGAGGCTCTATGTTGTTCTCTAGTGTGTACTGGATACTCTGCAGACTGGCCGTAAATCCAGGGGGACACATCTTCACACAATTCTTCTGATGAAGAAAATAACCTTCTTCGCAAACTGAATAAGGAGAATAAGAGAATACCCATTACTACAGATTCTGTGGTACAAAATAGATGGTCATTGTTTTAATACAATGCATACAAAATTTGTTATTCTGCCTTACCTAGCACACAACAGAAAAACAAATACTCATACATTAGTCAAATATATAACTTATTTTTTGGACTATAAGATGCACTTTTACCCCATTAAAATCAATGAAATAATGTGTATTGCGGTCCGAATAGTAAAACAAAAAATAAATAAATAAAACACAGGGAGCAATAGCTCTTTATTCCAGGAGGCTGGAATTTGTTCCATTGCAGCAAAGCCAAAAGGTCAGTGCTAGGAGGAAAATTTTAGCTGTATTTGCACTAGCAGAACCCATTCTCTGAACACACTGACCAACCAGATGAGTGAATTAAGGCGATTTAGATAGAATTCCTAGTTGCAATAAAATTATGTGACACAGGCTCATCTCTCTTCCTTTATGTAAAAATCTGCTTTTGGGTAAGTTGTTCAGTGCCGGATTGTAAAATGTATCTTCATAAGTTGGTCAGTGGGTTCAGAGAATGGGTACTGCTAGTATATAGACACATGATAAAGTGTCAGCCCTGCACATTCTGCTGAAACAAAAGCTTTGCCTCCTGGTTCTGGCAGTTTGGCTTAGCTGGAGGAATATAGGGTGAATACTATATGTGAATGACTGGTCCTCGAACTTTCTAATTTTCTCTGTAAAACTTTGGGGTGGTCCAGTGCATCTTATGGGGCAAAGAATATGCTACTTTTAATTAAAATCTGTTTATCAGTAGTGCCTAAAAACCATCAAGAGAAATAAAAGTTGAAATATAATTTAAAATCAGTACAATTGTGCAGTAAAGAGAACTTTTGTATTGTACTATGTATTGTACTATGAGTAGAGATATCCTAAAGGCAAATATATGCTATGCGTTTCACTGATAACAATCTATAAAATAAATATATACAGAAATAAAGTCATGGATAGTGCCATCGATCACCTGAATCTTAACCTTAAGCACCAGAGCAAACTATGTATTGTATTCTAGATCAGCATTCAATGATCACCAATTTGGCAGGACATATCGTTGAACAGCCAACCTGCCAAACAACTGGCAGGTTGGTATGCTTAAACTGTTAAGCCCCCCATACACCTTTACATCACTCCATACAGTTTTCATTAGATCTACCAACAACTATGTAGTGCCAGGTCCTCCCTGATAGAATACATAGTGATTGGAAGGTTTAGAAAGGTCCTCATATTACATGGTTTTGGTAGAAGAAAAGTTGATTGTACAGAAATTGTATAGTAAGATTGTAAGGTGTATGGGGGGTGTAATTTCCAAGATGTTGATTGTTTCGCGAACAATTGAAGGGCTGGACGGCTCGATTTTTTTGACAGACAAAAGCACAATCGGCGCTCGATTGGGCTTGAACTTGTTAAAAAATCGAGCCGTGCATGCCCAGATTTAGACTCCTATTATTTCATAAATAGCTCTCCATTTTTCAGGCGCCTAAACACACAAAAAGTGGCATTAAAAACAAATGTGTAAAGGGGACTTGTAATATTTCAATTTATCCATTGACATAACTTGTGGACAGAGTGTGATATTTGGAATATTCAGCTTTTTTTTTTTCTGTAAATTAGAAAGCTATAAAAAGATGAACGCTTTCCAAAATGATATGAAGTCTGAACAGCTGTGTAGGGAAGGAGAGACACTGCAGTTATAAATTACATCCTGCTGAGTCCCCAGCAGAAACACCATATACATTCTGACAGATGTCAATCACACACTAAGCGGCATACACTTCATCCAACATCGCTTAGGGTATTGACATATAAGTGAGGCCATTAGGGGAAATGGAAAGGTGACTGTGGAGCAGTGGACACATTATCATACAGTGGAAGCGGGTCATAGATGACAAGGGCAACTAAAGGAGTTCTTTATTTAAAGCTCTGAAATTGCAATTGTGCATCACTGAAAAACAAAAGTGAAGGCGTTCCCCAATTAGAGAGATTCTATCTGTAACGTATATTGCCAAGAACTCCAGTCTGCACATCCACTGCAGACTTTAAGCAATCTGAATACATAAAGAAAGAAAGATGTATTAAAGTTTCAAACTGAAGCACTGTGCCATCAGTCAAATTACAATCAGCTTAAGGGCATGTCTCCACAGCACGGTGTGATCCGTCAGGACCTCTGCGTCCAGCGCAGTGCTTGGAGGTGGTCACAAAAACTTTAAACTGGCTGGCTCATGCTCTGTTTGAACGGCTCAGAGCCTTGAGAACACAGCATCCACCCAGCAGGTAAAGTGTATGCGCTCTGTCTAGACCCCAAGCCATGCAATACGCTTAGTGTAGGGGTCCAGGCTGATCTAAAGCTGTGGAGACATAGCCTTAGACAGTGAAAAAAAAAAGGTATGCAGTACACTCACTTGCTTAATGTAAAGTCTGGCTAAAATGAGCTTTGTTTATGTCTAGGCAAAAATCTGTAAACATCTAGAAAGCTAAACTAGAAAACACCTTCCCCTCAGTTCCTCTTAATGTATGGGAGGACTCCCATTTACTGGACAATAAAGAAAGAGTAGAAACCACGGCTTATGGTCCATTCAGAATTTACGAGTGCTGGATGCTTGTAGGAACGTACGTTATTAATAGCAGTTCAATGCATTCAGCAATTCTTCAATGACACATTGTATGTGTTCAGCTAGAGTAAGACCCATCAGGGTAGCTGAAGCAAGGTGGGACATAAAGCAGGGTTCCATTTTAAAGCCGTGTATGCATTCCTAGCACAATCATGGTATTTTAATACCATGGATTTAACATGGTCAATAATTCTCAGGTAGGCTGTGGCAATAAAACTATGCTCCATTAGTAGCCCAAAGTGTGGCAAGCCAGTATACCACTCTATAATCTAGTTGATGCCATGAAGTCAGAGGATTAGATATTTGCACACAGTTGAACATGTACACAAGTATCTGTATGAATACCCTCTTGCACATGTGTTTATCCTGGGATGCCAATATGGAGAACAGTAGCTATAGCATTGATTTAAAGCGGACCTACCACCAGGAATCTATGTTTTCATGAATGGCACCTGAAGTGCCAATAATAGGGAGGAATGCAGTGAAAAACCCTAAAAACTTACCTGTAATGAGCAATTTAGTAATATAATCAGGCATTCCTGTTCACTTCCTGGTTAATGGAGAAAGCAGGACCCGGCAGCACGTCACAACACGTGATTTTTCAGTGAGCTGCTTTGCCATAGAATATCACTGAACGCCCCCAGTGGCCACCCGCGATATTGCACCACCATGTGTTGGATTTACACTGAAAAATCATGTGCTGCTGTGACGTTCTGCCGGGTCCTGCTTTCTCCATTAACCAGGAAGTGAACAGGAATGCCTGATTATATTACTAAATTGCTCATTACAAGTACGTTTTTGGGGTTTTTCACTGCATTCCTCCCTATTATTGGCACTTCTAGTGCCATTAATGAAAACATAGATTCCTGGTGGTAGGTCCACTTTAAATAGTCTGCAATCAGTTTAGTCTTAAACACTGCCTGGAAGTCAAATACTTTTATTGTATTTACCGTTGTGGAGTATTGACTTCAGGAAAAAACCTACCTTGTGTAAACAGGACCCAACACTGGCTTTGTATTAGAAAAGAAAGGAAATCTATAGGAGGCACGTACAGACCGACAGAAGAGTGAAGTGATATTCTTAGAGAACTGAAGGAGATAGAAGATTTGCTCATTAGGACATGAAGCGATTTTGTATGCTGGCCATCTGCTATTGGTGCTTATAAGGTTCTTGTATCTATCCACAGCTGCAGTTAGTGAAGGATTTAGTGCAGTCCACTAGAGAGTCTAATTCAGTACAGCAGACCTTGCAGGAAATGCTATGAGCAAAGTTCCGATGGATTTGAGGATGCAGCAGAAAGCGAAGCCCATAGAGACCCTTATACAGACGAACACATGCCAAAGCACAGCAATGATGTGCACTCCAACATGTGCCGCATAGGCCCTGCACCTGACCCGTTCCACAACAAACAGTTTAATTAGGGGATATATAAGCCCTCATTTATTTCTTAATTAGATTGGAGCTTCTCATTAGCACAAGGAGGAACGGTCTTGGTTGGTGATATGAAAGCTCTTCACATGGAAGTAATTTATTATGGATTGTCTCTGGAGAAATGTCTGTAATATGCTTTCATGCGGATGAGGCAATCGAAATTACTCTTATAACCTATTCTCAAGTTAAGTCTACAAAATCTTCCAGAACACACACAGGAGGTTTGATTCAGGACAGAGTGGTGACATTTCACAGTAGATTATACTCTCTTGGTTAAGTATACACAGCCCTGCAAGAGGCCTTAATCACCAAATGTCAGACACACAAATTCCAAACTCCCCACCATGTTTAATGTTTAACTCTTTGCATTCTGAAATTCTGAATTCTGGAACTAGACAAGGGGTGGCTTTACTTACTCACAGAACTTTCTTGTGAGAATGCTCCTGTTGTGATAAAGAATTGTCTGTGACCCGGTGAACAACAGGAGCTAAGAGTAGCAAGCAATGTCCTCGTCTTCTACAGAAAGTGAGGCAAGCATTTTACACTGGTTTTGTTTCATTAAAATGAGTTTTGATTTCACACACTTTGTTGCTACAGACTCTGTGTAAATGTAATTTATTAACTATGATCCAATAACATTATGAAGACTGCCAAAATGCAAAATCAGTTTTCCTAAGCTTCTTGGCCTCTGAAGTTCTCATTTGAAATGCAAATCTCCTACACATAACAACTATTCATTTCATTCAGGGCAGCAGGCAAGTGCACCTACCTGTAATTTTTTTCTTTGGACTCCATGAATGTAGACCCAGCTCTATAAAGCTTTCTACAATACACGTTTAGATTGTGAACTCGATGGTTTGGACGATCGACCGTGCGTGATGACGTCATCTGTCAATGTGTCGAAACATCGGGTCACAATCGGCCTGGGCACCCTTTGTGTGCCAGCACTGTCTGGCGGGTCCCTCTTGCTGCTCGTGTCATCAGGGAGACCCAGCACACAGCATGCCTGCTGTGAAAACAGCACGAAGGGTGAGGGAAGGGAGCTGCTAGCACCCCCCTCCCCCCTCAGAAGCAGGCAGGCTGTTTGCTCAGCCCCAATGGATCAGAGATCACTCAGAGCGAAGGAGTCATACCCATACTTTTTTTTACATACAAACATTTTTCGGTCAACCAATTGTCGTGAGCACACAAGACGGTCGGTCGGCTGGGCGAAAAATCTGTTCTCCTTCTCACTGCTTACCAGCAGTTCTATACAAGATCAAAACTGTAAAACATATAGCAACACCATGGTTTCTTCATTTGACTTTTCAGTAGATGAAGTTCCGAAATCATTTCACTACTTACCAACACAGGACTGACTTGAAGCAACAGTTCTGCATCCACCACCATCAACAGAGTTGGACAGGTTTGGGGGTTCGGACGCAGTGCCATACAATACCAGGATAAACTGGGTTAGTGTTCCTGCGAATACAAAAAAGAAACAAAAGTTCAAAATATATAGCATGACCAGTCTGAATCACACATTGTTTGCAGTAGTGTTTAATAATATTTTTAATACAAAAAAAATTGCCCTTTTTCCAATTTTTACCGAGTACCCCCACAGAAAGCAGGTTGTGTACTTCATGGGTGTTTAAAATTTTATTTTGCTCCCGTTATTGTTATCTTGTTTTTAAGATCCAAAAATAAACCTTGCTGATCCTGGCAGAAATATATTGTTGTTTTCTGCACTCCATATTCAGCCTGCCTAGACTACCTTTACCTCAGGACTACAGCTCTACCCTCCCTCATTCATCCCCATAAATAAGTGAGGGGGTTTCCAAAGTACTAATGCTCTTCCCTTCATAGGCTGACAATGCTGCTCTACTAGAGATCAAGTACAATAGACTATGTTTGCGTTCCTTGCGTAGTATGACTATGTCCTGGGTGGCAACAGAAAGTAGTGTTAAGGTAGATTTTGTGATTCGAATATATTGCGCAATAATAAATATTTGATCGCCAGATGAACATCGATCGTTTGTACCGCCACACACTGTTCTAGATTCACAGACTAACAGTTTTGTTTAGTTTTTTTTTCTGCCACAAGAGGGCACCTGGAAACCAAAAAAACATGTACATGTGAACTATCGAATGAAAATTACCGAGATGTCCTATCACTTCTTGATCAATCTAATCGCTTGTGGTGGATCGAAATAGGTGATCAGGAATCTATTCCTGTTTATTCGACTAAAAAAGATCGATTTTGTGGTTGATGGAACGGAAATATTGACCTGTGTATGGCTACCCTTATTGTATTCCTAGCTTTATGTCTGAAAAACAATAATGTTTAAATTACAGCAATGAGCAAAGATTTAATTCATCACCTTGCTGACAGAATAGATAGAAACATCTGCATACTGTCACTGTAAACATATGTGAATATGTCAAAGAAAACAATGGTAATTGCCTCGCCAGATTTTTAAAGTAGGCAAAACTTTCTATAAATTTATTTTCAGAAAATCAATGGCAGCTAATGTTTACAATAAAAGAACCCAGACCTATTGATTGGCAGTTACGGACTGGAGTAAGGTTTGTCAGTGTGATGAAGCATAGCACACAGGCATGGCTGTGCTAAATACAAGGCAGGAGGATGGCTGTTTGCTGTGTACAGAAGCAGAACCACAGATCCTGTCACTAACAATCCTCTTATTCAGGTGTAGGGAGGTGTCTTGTGAGCAGACAGGACTCTGCATGTGAATACTAAGCAGCTAATTGGAGCCCAGTGCTGTGTGACCCATCTGTGTGCGAGCGATAACTCGCAGCTCGCTCTCCTCAAGCTCATCTCGGCTCTCCACACTTGGTTCCACGTGCTGGGCTGCTTAATATAACAAGCCAAATCAAGTGGTTTCAATCCTTCACACGGCTGACAAAATGTAGTAAATAAACAACCCCTCTTTCTTATCTTGCCCATGCACCATGAATGCACAAACAGAAAACAAAGACCAAGAGGGACCCACAGAGCAAGAAGTGCTGCCATGATACAATGACAACTTTCACATACAGGCATCACTCCACAACCTTGTCATATAGAGGTCTACTATACAGTGGGGACTGTATTGATCCATGCAAGAAGTCATAGGTTGTGTTTTACATATGCTGGTTTAGTCACTGCACCCCTTAATTACATTACACAATGTAATACACCATTTATTTTCATGCAGCTGAATGTTCCCCTCCTTAGGAAAAGATTTCATTTTAGGGTCTGGAGATGGATAAACACATGTATACTACAAAATTTATTTTACAGTGGACACTTGGGCTTACAAACTTTTTTCGTTCCGAAGTCAAAATCATTTTCCTATAGGAAATAATAATGCAAATGGCAATAATCCGTTCCAGTCCTCTCAAATGGCTTTCCTCATATTTTCAAAATTGTTTTTAAATTTGTGTAACATACAAGAAACACCAATAATATTCCTACTTAATAGCAAATAAAGTTAAAACATGTTACTATTCTACCAGAAACAACAATACAATGTTCCCGCCTGGTGCTTGCGATTTTCAACGCTTATATCAAAATGAACATTTTGGTCGTATCTCAAGGGTCCACTGGATATAGTTAGCAAAGCCAGTATACATACCTTTTACCTGAACATTTTTTTTAACGCCCAACCCTAAACATATGCCTTTTCTTAAGAATCAACAAAGCACTGAAACAATATAATGAGTTTTGCAAAGCATTGCAGGAAATGTGTTCCACGTGTGTTGGAAAAGCTACATCACTCTTCAAGAGAACAATGGAAACTAATGGATGAACACAGAACAAAAACACCCCATTTACAAGGCTCACCATGTAAAGGGTTCTGATGGATTCAAGACATTGTAACGTTTTATATGTACAATATACCCAAGGGCATTGACATGTTTTATAACTTTAGAACATTTCCCATAGGTTACATTGCAGTAACCTTTGTTATGTAATCATATGAATACTCTGAATCATTTCGGTGTTTTAGTTGCATTAACATTTCATTCTCCAAAGGGAGCAGGCAGGAAGAAATTAAGGTGTAATAATGCATTTCCCCCCAAGGATTATACCTGGTAAACATCTTACACTACTCATACATCTATGAATTTAAGAGATCTGTCTTGTGTACAAGAGTGCAAACTGTGGCATGAGAAGTCTGTTCCACTCATACTGCCTGTTAAATATCTGGCGACCACGACCATGAAGCATTCGCAGGGCGCTTTTCGGGCATTTGCCAGAGATTTTGTGGGAGTGTAATCAAACGCACCCAAGCACCTGTGTAAGTCTGTAGTGAGCAAGTGCTCGCACACAGGAGCGCCCAGTTGCGACCATGTAAATAGAGCCTAATAATCAAGCAAGAATGGTATATGTGCTTGTAAAGTCAGTTACATACTACAAAGAAGATGCTTGCCTCACAAAAAAATAGATACCAAAAAATTGGTATAACAGACCAAGTATAATTTGCCCAACATGTTCACTAAACAATTAAAACAGTGTTGCTCAATGTAGTGATGTCAATTTTTCCTCACAAAATAGGATGTCCGCTCAAACCACATAAGCTATAAAAATTTTTGCAGCTTTAGCTTAATAGCCTCCAATGATTTCTAATTGTGGACACATACAGAAAAGCCACCTTTTAAACATCAGCCAGATGCTTCACACTACATCTGGGATCAAACATAGCAACATTTTACATGCAAAGTAACAAAAAAAATATTATCTAGCCAGTGTTTCCCAAACTTTTCTTGCAGGGCGCCCCTTTTCTTTTTAGGAACATAATCAAGCCCCCCCCTCCCTATTCAAACACAGGTTAAGAATGAGGCCCACACCCCCCTGGAATACCTTCATGGCCCCCCAGGAGGGCCTGCCCTCCAGTTTGGGAACTACTGCTCTAGATTAACATACTGGTATGATGCATTCTAGAGCAATTTATTTAAATAATAAATTACATAAGAAGGAAAATACTAAACTGTGCTTAATTTTGACAACATGTGAATCTTCATCAAAGTGCTTACCATTTAAACTTCTTAAGCCCCCATTCAGTTTCTCACACTTGATTGAACAATATTTGAACTGGTGCTTGAACTTTACACAAGTATTTGACAAAACTTCTTTAAACCGTTACCCCTGCTGCTTTCTTTTATACAGTCAGCAGATTCTGGATAAAACATACCATAGTTATTGTTACCACTGGTGTTTTCAATCTCCAGCACCCACTCTCCTGCTGGATCCTCATCCCATGAATGTGTTGTCATAAAAGCCCAATCATTGAAGCCATCTGCAGAGTAATCATGGAGCCTGAATACACAAAACCAAGACTAAATGTCAAGCAATGACAACATATAGTAAACAATTCAGAGATTGGGGCTACTAAATGAAATACATTTTATTTTACAATGCCAGTAACAAAAAAGCCAAAAGATTGGGTTACGATTTTAATCCTGGGGGAAAACGTTAGAAAAATTCATTTTAAAAAATCAGCATTTTTTTAAATAATGTAGCACAACATACCAATGGCATACGTGTTGTGGAGCTAGTTGCCACTACTGTGGCTTTGCTATAAGTTACTGTTCTATTCTGAATGGAACCCATAGCTACAGCTGGGGAGGCCCAGTCAGTAACTGTTTATTTTACCTAGGTGCCAGCAGACATGATCGCGTGCCCATAGGACTTGTCAGATAAATGGCCAGATCTCCCCTGCGGTTGTAGGACAAGGTTAGCCTGGCTTGGACATGCTCCAGAGTGCTGATGTAATTGGACATTCCCACACATGGCTCCACTTTCCTTCTCACTTCCAAGCGTTTCCCTATATCCCTAGGAAAAATATTGACAAGAGTTCATTTAACAACAATTATTGATCTTGTTTGCTGTATGAACAAAGAATGGTAATTTAGGTCACTAGCATATGAACTGGAAACCGACATGACAATGAGCAGTTAATGTAGACAGTGAAAGAATACTGAACAGTTGCAGACCATTTTATCGTGTACACCTTAATAAATACAGAGTGGAAGAAAACCAAATAACTATTTTAGAGGACAAGCCTAAATATCACAACAGGCCCATGAGTTGGGGAACTAAGCAACCAATGAAAGTACACCAAAAATACACCATTTTGGTTTAGTCTTAGAGCAGTGGATTTTTTTATTGCCTTTATTACTAACCAAATAAAAAATAAGAAGGCGAGTGTAGTCTGCACTGCAATGTCTTTCAGAAGTAGTAAGCCCATATTAAAAGAAAAGTGGGTGCCGCCAATGCTGAACTTCTGAAAGTGGCATTTTCCTGGTTGTTATGACTATCTGGCTTAACCTCCCTAGCGCTTCTGATGGCACTATCTCGTCCTGCACTTGCTTATGCAGTATTGCAGCTGACGAGATGTAGCCGTCCAGCTAAGCTCAGAATCGCTGGCAGCACACTCTGCTCTGTGCTGTCTCGATCTTATGCAAGCCGGCTGTGTCACCTCTGTACCAGCCTAATCTGCACATGAATGTCCAATTTGCATATGAATATCCAAATTTGCACATGAACATTCATGTGCAAATTGGGATATTCATATGCAAATTGGGATATCTTCAAAGAGCACACCTGGAATATCACCCCCATTGTCATTCCAGATGTGATCTTTGAAGTTAACCCTTTCAGAGAATGCCATTGTATTGGATACAGTGATAACTGTATCCAATACAATTCAAAACAAAATAAAAATATTATAAACAAACATAAATACTGTTTTGAAATCCATAAATACTGTTTTGAAATCTTTCATACCAAATAAGTATTCAAGAGATTTCAAGCATTCAAATGATACATTTCATAAATTTTATGTACTTTTTTTTCTAATAATTGTGTGTTTCAAACATTATTATAATCAGGATGTCTATTAGACCCGCGTACGGACAGATTTTTGGAAGTTACAAGCCTACAACACAAAAAAAATATTCCATTAGAGTTTATGGTGCGCTTCTGGTACAGAAATCTGGACCTCAGCAGTGCGCTAGGGAGGTTAAGCAGGGTACAGACATGTAGATATGGTCCAGATCGGTTTTCGAGTGGGACCAATCAATCTCGCGCGAAAACAGCTATATCAGACATGACCTTTAAAATAAGGCCGATGTTCTCTGCAGTAGTGTGATGACATCATGCTGCTGTCAGATATCGGTGGAGCTGGGGAGACAGCTCTGCTCTCTCCAGCTCAGCCGATGCTTTGCATGGAGACTCATGGTTTCCATGCAAAGAATCGGCTGAGCTGGAGAGAGTAGAGCTGTCTCCTCAGCTCCACCGATATCTGACAGCAGCATGATGATGTCATCACGCTACTGCAGAGAACATCAGACGGCTCAAATATCGAGCCGTCCGTTCCCTGCTTTAGGGTCCCCATAAACCTTTAGATTTCCTTTTGTTTTACCAAAACCATGTAATAGGAGGGACTTTCTAAACCATCAAGTCTATCTGTGTTCAATTGCAGAGGACCCGGTACTACATCATTGTTGGTAGATCCAAAAGGATATCTGACAGAGAGATCTAAAGGTGTATGGGGGGCTTTTTATATGCATTCACAACCTAGGAAGTATGGATACAAGAAAAATCAGGAGGTCTTCTCTGCCAATTTGTTCAGGATTTTTCCCTGGAAGCACTGAACAGTTGGGAAACCAATATTGCAGAATAGGACGTTAGTAATAATAGGGTCCATGTGCACAGAAATGCATGCGGAAGGATGAGTAGGCCAGTTTCCCAATGCAGAGCTTTCCATGGCACAGAACTGCAGCAGCAGATAGAAGAAATAAAATATGGATTTGTAAAGGTTATTGAAAGCAGTTTGCTTAACCCTAGCCACAAGCCAAGTATAAGATACAGCTGCAGCCGGTTTCCCCTGCAGGGCGCCATTCATGCTCAGTTGGACAGAAGTCTCATTGAGCCTTTGGCTCTGACCCAGTGAGGTGTGAATGGTTTGTGTGTCTAAATCCCCCAAAGAGCCAAATCCAGGTAATACATGGTCTGTTCACAACACTAACTGAACATTTACGTGTTAGTGAAGAGCTGTATCTATTTACATGTACTTTGCAAAGAGATGACAAACTGATATACTGTTCTGGGAAATGCTAAAAGTGAAAAAGAAAGGAAGCCTTGTTCACTAACTTGGCATTATGTAGCACCATAGTGTGATGAACAGAAGGTGCTGGTAATAAAAGGTAGATGCAATGAAGGAGTGCAAGGAATGGATTATCAGCTTTCTAACTTTAGGAATACTTACCAAACCTACCAAGCACCTACCCTACTCATGTCAATATGGAGGATAAGGCAATATACAGAAGGACATACTGGCCATTTGTGATGCTTACAATAAAAAAAGGAATGGTCCAGAGTAGAACAGCATTGAAAAAAAATAAAATAAATGTGGCGTAAGATTAGATTGTTTGAGATATGCATTGTATTTGGATGTTTATGGTTCTTATAAAGTTGGGAAAGACAACCCCCTGTTGATTTGTTATTTTGGTAATTTGTAGATTTGTATTCTATTTGTCTGTATTATGCGATGTTCGCACTGTATATGAAAATGCAGTTAATATACTTCAAGTTTATTACAGAGTTCTGTCACAATGTTGTCATTTAGCTTGATTTGGATTATGCTACTGTCAAAGATAAGGCTGTTACTGTAATGTATTTTCTATTTTTGCTTATGTTATTGCTTGATTTCATTTTGGGGAAAAAAAAAGTTCATAAAAATATAAAAAAAATGATTCAGCTAATGTCTACCTTTAGGCCTTGTCTGCACTTCGTCAAGCGTGGGAATATTAACCTCCCTAGCGCTTTGCTGGGGTCCAGATTTCGTTACAAAGCGCACCATAGACTTTAATGAAAATTTTTTTTTCATGTTGTAGGCCTGTAACTCACCAAAATATGTCCATACTAGTAGACATCCTGATTATAATAATGTTTGAAACAATCAATTATGTAAAAATACATGTAAAAAATGTATATGTTTAATAAAAAGGATAAAATCTCCAAAATACGTATTTTGTATGATAGATTTCAAAACTCTTTGTTTATAATAAAATTTTTATTCAACTGGAAATGTGTTTTTTTGCATCCAGTACAATTCCCTTTTAAATTTGGCGCCCCCCCGTGTGCCACCGGAAGAGATCAATTTTAAAAGGTATTTTTCTTTGAATCAAACTGAATACAGCTTTCTAAGGGGGTGGGGGGCAATCAGTCAGACTGCCATAGACACACAGAAAGGCAAGAGTGTGCTGCTTCCAGCTCTTCCTGTGGACTTTGAACAAGTCAGCACTGGGCGAGTTGGACTTGTCACGAACGCTAGGGAGGTCAAAGTGAACATAAGGTGTCCACTGAAAGGACGTATACACACAGATCGATCATAGTGGCATCACTGTGTATAGACGCGTTACCAAGTTTTTTTTTATCAGGCCTCAATGATCATTTTACAGCTTTGTTAATGCAACGTTTTTAACACATTAACGCCAACATGTCCCTAAAATAAAATGGAAACTAGGCCTTACCCTTGAATTATATACAGGGTTTTATTTGTTTAAAAGGTCGACAATTTATCATACAGTAAAGTACTGGTTTTTAGTCATTAGCCACTCATTGGAGCCAATCTTTAACATAATAGACAGAATAAAAATTACACTTTAATTTATATACCAAAACAGGGATATGGTGGTAGCCAAATCGTTCCAAACAGATGCAGTTCTAACACTGTTTACAGTATATATTTTGTCAGCCATATTTGCTTTTCATATATACTGAACCTGCTTGGACTACTACAATATGTGCCTCTTTCACGAATGTGTAAAGCCCACCATTCACATTTTAATCACTCTGTTCAATTTCCTTTAGATCTACCAACAACTATGTAGTGCTGGGTCCTCCTTGATAGAATCCATAGTGAAGGTTTAGAAAGGTCCTCATTACATGGTTGATGTATGGTGACTTTAATACAGGTTGTAAGACAAGAGGTGGATACCGACTACAAGTTAAAGTGTTTCAATACACTTTACAAAGCCCACTGTAACCATCAAGAGAAAAATAAAGTGGTTGCTGGACAACATGCATAAAGACATATGTCACTTTAAAAAGTGCGCAGGAGGCTAGCAGCACCAGGAGGCAACAAATATGGAAAAGGTGAAAAGCAAGATAAAAAAAAAAAAAGGAAAACTAAAACTATGTTTTAGCAAATGTAATACTATTAATTTAATATATATCTGGCATTTTGTAGACAAAGAATAAAAATACAACTAAACGGAAATAGTTCAGATTTAATTGTATGCAAAGTTCCAGCCAGGTACTTGAGTGCAATATTACAGCTTGCAGACAATTTATTATAAATTGATATCTTGCCGTTTAGCCCTAATTGGTGGAATAGCTTGCATGCATTTAGAGAACAAAGCTCAGTACTTCGAATCATACTGCCAGCAGTGACACACCTCCACCCAGCTCAGGGTACACTGGTTCTATCAGACGCTGCAGTAATTAAGGTATAGTGTGCATCACAGCATGAGGAAAATGACTCACAAACCATCACACAGAGATTGTGCTGACCCCATAAAATAGAGGCCAGTGTTCATGAAAAAGACTACTGTGCAATTTGGATCAAAGTTGTGTAGGCCCACACCAAATGTGCTGCCTCTCCGAGATGCAAGAGACGACACATTTATCTCATAAATGCTTGCGGTTACAGGCACGGTTCCATGGCTCACAATGAATTCCGCTTTAGTTCATCGGACGATTCATCTTTCAGTGTGCATTGTAAATTATAAGTGCCATTTCTAAAAAACACAGCCTGGTGTAGAATGTGTAACTGTCACTGAGCTAGGTGTCTAAAATCCCACGCATACTGATAAGTGCTTGTTAAAAGGAAAGGGATTCAGATAAAGAAGTATTATTCCCTCAATAGGTTGAGACAGTATTTTTGTCATGATTGTAGGATAATGTACAAACTACAGATCCAGTACTATCTCAAGACAACTGGTCTTATCTATCAAATAGAACGAAATAGGAACCAGTCCTGTTCTACTTGCCATCAAATAGATTCTCCCTTTTATTCCCCACCTCATTTTCTAAAGAAGACAAGAATTGACTTTTATGGGGCAATGCATTTCTTATAATAGAATTCGATAAATAAGAGTTTTATCAAAAGAAATGCAGTTAGAGATCTGCGTTGGCATCCTCAACTTGTCAAGTTATGAAATTTTCTTATAAGAATAAACAGCAAATAATTCCCAAAAAGATAGGTGATAAATCAAAAATCACTTATAGACCATTTTCAATATCATTATTTGTGTTTATATAGTGAACATGACTAGCACTTTACACCTTTGTGCTTAAAGTAGATATAAACTGGAAAAAAACACCATATTAAATGGCTGAACGCTCCACAATACAAAAATATATATACTTGGCTGTTGTTCCCTTGACCGTTCCCATTCCTAGTATTGGCACACAGCGCAGTCAAGATGTATCAATTACAGATATAGAGATTGCATGTATAATGGGTGTTTTGACTGCCAGGGACATTAAGTATAATAGGCGCATACAAGTCTGCTTTAGGGAGCTCGGGTCAAGGTGACCAGAAAAGTGATTATTGAATTCATGAATTTTCCAAGGACGTTTTTCCTAAGAATATATTCCCTCGTTTGTATTTTATCTTTTGTCAATAATGCAAAAGTACCACTATAATACAGGTAACTTCAAGAGAAAAGAAACAGATTCATTTACTTACTTTGGCTCTGTGAGAATGTTAATTACACATTTCCTCTGGGGTCCCACAGTGGTCCAGTTTTTGGCAAGAGCAACCATGGCCCCAGCATCCAGCAGTCCATATCCATATGAATGGCTGACTACAATATACAGAAAGCATAGTTCATGAAATAAGTATTTAGATACAGAGTATGCTGGTTTGGCAGTGTGTGCACCTACTATTTAAATTAATAGATATAAACTAAAATAAACCAATTATAAACAAAATATGAAAAAAGTCATAAAAGTGCACAATGTCAGGACATAATAAAGCAAGCAATTCAAACAATAAAAGTCAGTTACATACCATTATACAATGTGGTCCATTATTCAAAAGGGAGGGGTGGGTAACCTGGTCAAAAACGCAGTCGAATACTGCCGTTTCCCAGCAGTGCCAAACCTTGAGGTATTTTGTACGGGCATCCCTGCGAGTGTAGATAATCTTTTCTAGTCTTATTAGGGATACCACACTATTAAGCCACTCCTGAAGCTTGGGGCTCGTAGGACGAGTCCAATGTACCAGAATAAGTCTACAAGCCTGGAACAGGACTTTAGTAATAGCCGTAACAGCATGTGCATCCTCTGTCACTGAGGAAATAACAACCAATATACAAATCAGGGGATCTGGGGGTACAGTCAGATGCATAACATCGGAGATGAAGTTCAAAACATCTCCCCAGTATTTTTGCAATTTTGGGCACCGCCACAGCAGGTGTAGAAGATCACCTCTTGCACATTTGTGACATATAGGATCAGGTAAGTAACCCATAGTAAACAAACATTTTGGGGTATAATGTACACGTAGCACAATAAACTCCAAATATATTACCTTTACGGCCAATTCCATTTGTGGTCCAGTCGTTTGTGTTCAAATGAGATGGATTTGATGTTCGCACAACTAGATGCTGCATATCCCTCCAGGTGAGATTATTACTAAAATAAAGAGAAAGAATGTGTCCGTCACAACTGAATTCTTTGTACCGTATGTAAAAATGACTACATTGGGTTTAGACATGTGCATCAATAATTGCATTACAATACAATTTATCATATTCATTATCAAGATTTTGGAAACAAAGGAAAAAAGGGTTGGGTTATTTCCATCCAAGGTCCTGTCCTAGAAACATAATGAGATAGTGGTCTTATAGTAGTCTTGTAGTAAGGGTTGTTATTGCCTTTTTCATCACCAAAACAAGTGGTTCTGTGTACCACATTCTGGTTCTGGGTACCATGGAGCATCTTAAGAGATGAAAAATACCTTAATCCATTAACCCAACCTCTACTGTCTAAAATAAATGTTTTATGATGAATACATATAGGCTTCTGCTGCTGCCCTTGGTGTCCATGTAGGATATGTATGAAGTCACTGCTACTCATTAGCGGCCTTTGCAGCCATTGTACCTTTAATGTATGCATCTCTTTTTCCCAGGTAAGCTACTTTTGCCAGAAAATAAACCTGACGTGGATTAGATTTAACAATAATAGGGCACAGAATGCTTATAACTGCAGGCTTGCCAGCATTAGTTCCTTACCTTTACCCATTCTATCCATATTTTATAAAAAGAATTTACAACTATAACTGTTCCCCATAAATCTTTAGTCTAAAAAAAATACAAAAGTTCATCATAAAAAGTTTTAGAATAAAATACAAACTTTGCTTCCAAAGCCAGAGCGATAATCCCAGCAGCCAATGGAGCAGATGCAGATGTTCCAGTGTGAGTGTCGGTACACTTTTGTCTTAGATCTGTAGTTACCTGATAAACCAGAAAACAGTCTGATCAGAACACTAATATTCCAATACAAAACTGGCACTTTACCAGCAGCGGGATGAATGCAGACGGAGACAGGTAGTCATGACAACATATTTACATCAACTATTCAAGTCTGCCTTTTCAGTTTAACACTTCAAGACAAATTATTGAAAACCAATTTAACTAATTTGCTGCTCTCCAGACTTGAAAGCTTGAATATTGAGGCTAACATTATAAAGGGGTACATTTAGCACTTATGGTGGCGATTTGTGACAAAAAGGAGTTGGGGGTGTTACAGATGCCTCAAAATGTGGAGGCAGGAGCCTCTAAAGAAGATAAAGCCCCTTGCTGGTTCAAAGCTATAACTTCCTCAACCAAAGCTCATGATGAATGGAGAGCTATATCTGTGACACAGGTATGGGCAGTGGTTCCCAAACTGGGGGGCACAAAAGGTATTCCAGGGGGGCACTGGCCCTCATTCTTAACCTGTGTTTGAATAGGGAGGGGTGGGGGGCTCGATAATGTTCCTAAATAGAAAAGGGTGGCTCTGCAAGGAAAGTTTGGGAACCACTGGGTTAGGGAAAGTCTGACCCCTTCAGGGAGACCATTGCTTTCACAAAAAGAGCAACTACTTTCCAACAAAGTATGGTGGTAATGGAGCTTGTCTAGCCTGGCAAACTGCGTCTGCTGACTAAAGAAAATATGGCTAACATTGCATAGAATTTTCAATTGGGCTTTATGTTCAAACAATAGAAAATGGAGAGATCCAGAGGACCAACAGAAGAGGACATTGAAGATTTATCATCAATGCACTCTGCAATTTAAAATCTATGTTTGAAGCAGAACACAAACTATTAATTTAAATCAGGTTGGTCTTTAACCAGCTTCCATTAGGCTATCACAAAAAAGGATTATGCTAAACAAATAATTAAATTTTCACATACAATTTGAATGTAGACTGTAACTGAGCCAATGGGATTTTGCAGCTGCTCAGTTTGATTGACTCGTTTGCTGTCTGAATGCTATCTGCATACCAATTTTGATTTTTTTTGGATGCCATTGATCATGTTCACAGATGTTGATAAAACAAACCACATGGATTTATATTGAACTTCTTACAATTTCCTTTTCTACAAACTTAAAGCCCACCAACCAAAAATGTAATAAAGTGAATTTAAAGGTCAATTCAAGTTATCACATACAAGTACTAGTTTTCATGACTGCATTGGAAACCTGTTCTGATGTAAAAATAAATGATATAAAACCAAACATTAACAAGCTACATTATCTTTATTGGTAAATTACTGGAACAGGGCCACAGTAAACAAATACACTTTGTACAGGCTGTAACATTATTAATGCATTGTGAACCGCAAGGCAAACACAAGAGAACACGCTTTGAACACGGGCGTCCAACTGGCAGAAAGAGGATGGAAGAAGTCCAGTCCCTAGTCAATGCTGCTGATTGAAACTAACTTGACAAGGGAGCTTGGGTGGACATGTTAAAGGAATTGTGGAAACACAAAACAAGTTGGGCTTTAAAATATTTTATGTTGAAAGATTCTGTGTTCACCAAAATAGGAGCTTTTATTGTAAATAGCCAAAAGAAAGCGGATCTTTTCTTGTTGATTTACTAGGTTACCAAACAAAGAGCAAATTTATAAAGGGTTACACACATGATTGAATAGGAAAAGCATCACAAATAAACCCCTCCTTCACGCTGAAACATCAAGGACGGATATTACTTGGCATGCAACTAATTGCCCATAGAACTAAATCTTCGCATCATATTAGATTGCAGTCAACAGATGTTGTTAGTAATAAAAAGCAGCTGAAATATAAACAAATGTGTAGCAATGTAACTCTACAGGTAATGAAATATATTCATATAACAGTTTATATTACATAATAACAGCCCAGGTGGCCACATTCTTTACTGAACAGCTTTAGGTTGCCAAGGAGGATTAGTAATAAACTTTTTTTTAAATAAATATTTCTACCTGTATTTAATGCATATAAACCTCACAGGCCAGGAAGACAAGTAAAATATCCCCAAAAGGGAATTGCTGTTCTTTCTATATTAAGAGGAAAATACTCTGGGTTTAATATGCAAATTCCGTGGAAATATGGTAACATTTTTATATGAAATTGCAGTAGAAAGTTATATCCCTTGTTATGAGGTTCGCTGTTCAGAGATAAGCAGACAATACTTACAATCTGTTTTTCATTTTGATTGCCGCTGCTGTATGTGGTAGCCAGAGTAGAGGAACAGGCTTCGCTGTACCATGGTACATTGCCGTACTGGGTGGTGCTGCTGATGGACAGGGTGTAGATGCTATTTGTATACCCATCACAGTTACAGCTATCACGTTCTCTGCCTCCATTTCCAGAGGCCCAAACATATATAGAGCCGAGACCATTACGACCCTGTCAGAGGGAAACAAAACATTACAAACCAGGAATTCTCAATAACGCCATACACAATGTGATGTGTAATGCTTGTCTTTAAACCAACCACCTCTACTGTACTTGCTTTATTTTTTAATGCCTTAAAAACAGAAATACCATTGGTTAAATTCTTGTAGCTTTTAATGTATCACAGTCTATTTTGTTTTGTTTACAGTGTATGTGCCACTGTCAGAACTACCGTCAAATGTGAGATGCTGGCCCGTGTCTGGCTCTCCCATCTGAACTGTGTAATTGCCTTTGCCAGCAGAGCTCAGAGTTCTTCTGCCATAGGCAATGAAGAGAGATATAGATGAACAGACATATCTCTGTCTCTGCAGTTCCCACGGACAGAAATCACTCTGCAGCTCCCACTGACACAGAAAAAGCTGATCAGCAGAGGAGAGGGAGAAGCTGTTGGCCCCCCTTCCTCCTGCTGATCAGTGTGGAGTATGACGCTGTCCTGAGAGTGTACTGCTGCTAGTGACACCTCCTGGCTGAATTGAATATTGCATTCATTGGATTAATTGCATTAACTCAATTGATGTGAAAACGTTTTAATTATTTTTCTGGTTTTCCTGCCCTTAAAACTGGGTGCGTCTTATGATCTGTTGTGTCTTATAGTCCGAAAAATATGGTAAATAGAACGTTAATGTGTTCTATATTATTGGAAACTTTAAGGGGAGCACAAGATTTGTAGTGGTAGAAAGGGGAATTCTTATTATGGACCAATTATAGAAAATGATAACTGACCTGTGCACATTGCATATGCACTAGCAACACCTATTTTTTTTCTTTGCATTAGGACTATTAATCTTTTAAGAATATGTATGTAACAAAGATACCTGGGGCTTATTTTTGGAGTAGGGCTCATATTTTGAGCGTCCTCAAATATTCTTACAGGAAAATCAATGGCTAGGTCTCTATTTGGGGTAAATCCACAGCCAGGGCAGAAGGCAGTAAGAAAGGAGGAGCTAGGCCTGGGTGGCTGGATACGGTTGATTGCTAAAGTGATTGGTTGGTGATGAGGTCTTTTTTAATAAAATCTGTATATTCCCAAAACATGATAGCGTTCACCTTTTGATAGAGCCAGCCCAATGCTGTGTAACCTGCTCCTAGATCTCTAGGTGTTCTTAAATCTCCATTTCTTTCATTTGCAAATCTCCAATATAAATTGAAAAAATTACACTAAACCTACACGCCATACGTACGCCTGATGGGCTTCCCTGGGTATACAGTGATATTTTTGAAATGGTGATGAAAATCATGCCTTTAACCTCGCTAGCAGTTGTGACGAGCCCAGCTCGTCCAGAGTTTGTGTGAAGAACAAACTCTGGGTGAGCTGGGCTCCCGTGCATGCCGCATATCCCCGGAAAGCTACGGCGATTCTCTTACCAGCTGCAGCATTTCCGGGGGGTGGGCGGTGCCATAGCCCTCCATGTTAATGGAGGAGCGCAGGCTTTCCAGCCCACACAGCTGACATCATTAATGATGCCGGCTGTGTGGAGAGAGGCGGGGGGAGGGGGGGAATTGCAGGCAGTGTACTGTGTACACTGCCGCGATTGCCCGTACCGTGCTGTTAAAAACAGCACGGTATGGGCAGTGCGCTAGGGAGGTTAAAAACTAATTCTGTCGCTACTCTAGATGCACTCTGACCGTGACGATGTAAAATATATCAAATGTTAATAAAACAGGTGACCGTGGATTTACACCAACATTGGTCCGAACAGGAACAGCAGAATCCAGATTTTACACATTGACCCGAGGTTATATTCACACGGTCAGGTTTCAGTGCAGCTGTCTAATGAAACTGAACTGAGCGTCGCTCTGTGCAGACATTCCACAACTTGTGTGTCCAGTTGTCTATGTTTGATTAAATCCCAAACAACGAATGGGACTAAATGGATGGAAAATATTAATGGCCAACCATTTGTGAAACAGTATTTGAAAAACAACCTTTTTTTAAAAAAAAAAAAATCTTTGATGAATATGGGACTTCAATATGCCAATTAAATGTGGAGACAGATGCAAAGTTTTTATACAATATGGTTTTTGTTCCCGAGTGTAGGTGCACTTTAATTAAAAAAACCTGTCAAGCTACTCTCCAGCATTACAGGTAAAATAGTCTGTAACCATAGAACAAAGCATTCCCTTTTTGGCCCGATACTTTCAGAGCGGTAAAGTAATTGCCTTTTTACGATGTGAAAAGAGTAATTAAAATGTTTTATTGACAAGCTATGATAGAGGAAGATAACATTCTGGTACTGTGGTGCTGGATGTCAACAGATACAATGCCTTAAAAATTAAGTACCTGCAAGATCTACTCACACAGCATTATAATTAGAGAGATCACTGGAATTACTGAAATGATTATTAGGAAAGTCTAATGCTGGGCATAGACGTCACGATTTTCCTGAATTCGATTTTTTTAACCAATCGACCATCCGATTCTGGAATCGATTTCATTTGCAAAAAAATCGATCACAGACTGCAACATGATGTCCTCAATTCCTGGACAATTCTATCCTGAAAGTCTCAATATGTCGGGCACGCACACATTTATGGGTTTGGAGTGGTGTTAGCTGAAGAACTGGCCAGTGACCAACAGCACACAAAGGTAATTTCCACAAGAATCATAGATTGATCGCTTAAAACGATCGCATGAGGCAACTAACAGCACTCGATTTATGTGCTTTTATTTTATAAACAGAACGGATCCGTTCACAATCGATTTAACATGCGATTTAGGGCAAAATCGATCGATCGGACACTTTGGGCATGCATCAATTTGTATCCGATCGATTGCACGATCGATTTTGTTAAATGATCGCCTTAAAATTGAACAGAAAATCGAGACGTCTCTTAACAAATCTTAGTCTACCTGATTGACCCCTCTAAAGAAAGCTTCTTCTGCTAGATGGGCTGGACCATCCACAGTCTTGCCATCATCCTCAGGTCCCCAGCTAGCACTGTAGATATGGATGTGGTTAGGATTCAGACCCAATGATCTTGCTTCTACAGCGTCTGTTACTTCCCCATCCAGCATTCGAACACCTTTGCAAAGCAAAAGATTAAATAGAGCCCAGTTTAATCCCAACACACTTTAATACATAACGGTCCTATTCACACTTGAATCGCATTTGCATGCAATAAAATGCACATGTTAATAAGACAGGTACATTTTCGTAAGATGTTGCAATTTATTAGACAAAAGAAAAGTACAGGTTATGTAAACTAGAGCAAATTTAGCTACAGCAACTTTATTTGTAACTTTAACTTTATCAGTAATTAAACAAAACAGAGCACACAGACCCCAAGGTCAAAAACCTTGGTGCATTTCGCCCAAAATAACTCATCATAGGAGTCCATAAGCTGCTGTTTCTAGTGTAAGGCAGACAAGCGATTTGGACCTTTTGACACTTAAAAAGGTATGTGCGTTACCATTACCATACCATGTTACCATTACCATACAAAGAATGGTGTAATTTTAGGCTAAAGCATTTCCACTGGTATAAGCACAAAATCGCGCTGTTGGCTGAAATATCTTAAACCTGAGCCAAGGCCAAAAATTTGGTTTCAAAATACAAAATTCCAAAAAGATTTTGGCAAGAAAAGTCAATAAGAATGCAGTTCACTGTTTACCTCCACCATCAGTTCATAATCTGCTAACACAGTTAACTAACAGTGGATTTATGGGATTCTAAGGGTCTTTCACACTGGGACCTATGCAAACCCTAAAGCAGGTAACACACTGCACGATATAGGAGTCGTTAGAGGTTCCCTGCAGCAGCGCAATGACGTCATCGTGCTGCTGGCCGAAATCGGGAGGAGTTGGAGACACAACTCTATGGTGTCTCCAGCTCTGATGACGCTTTGCATGGAGACGGGCAGTCCCCATGCAAAGCAATGGTCATCGACCGTGGTTTACGGTCATGTCCAATATGCCAGTTTTCAAGGGGGATTGATTGGTCCCTTTTGAAAACAGGGATGGCCACATTAGAAATGGGCCAGATAGATGGCCTTGAGCGTGCTTGGCGCTCGAAGTGGCCATTGATCGGGCACATATCTAAACGTGCTTTACCTGCTTAAGAAATGCTGTTTGCGATTTGCTTTTCATTTCGCTGCACTCTCGCGTTTCCTATTAAATGGAGTTAAAACGCAGAGCCTTTAAAAACGCACGCCCCAGTGGGAAAAGTTATCAAAACACAAAGCATAAACATGAGCTGTAATAATATGCCTGGGGATCCTAAAATACATGTGGTATTGAAGGTGGACAGCAATGCGCTCACAGCGAGATCACAAATGGGAATTTTTTTTTTTTTTATATTTAGGCTGATTTTGCAAATAGTCCTAAACAGGCAGCAACGCTAGTCTAGATAGTGGTACAGTTACTGGCTTAATGTAAGATAAAAAAAAAAAAAAAAAACTAATTTCATTTGGATGTATGACCAGCTAGTATGATCAGATAAACTAATTTGCATATTTTTTAATGAGGAAAAGTTTTTTAAATACTAAAACTTTTGTGACAACCTGGCTACTTATTCCATAGTAAATGTCAGCACTGACAGCTCCCATGCTCTATTCTTTAATCGATGAACATTATGTCACAATGCTATTCAAAAGTTGGCCATCTAAAAGTTGGCAGAAAGAATACAGATTATATGCAGGAGTGCACATAAGTGGTACTCTGGTACTCAAAAAGGGGCCACAAACTAGATATGCGTACCTGCATTATTGTTATAAAACTCATATGCATACAAACAACTTGGAGGCCCTTTGTGTCTGGGTGGCCATAGCTATCAGGTGCACCCGAGGAGTCTGGCTGTCAGCCATAGAGGGGAGAGATCGGCGGCACAATAGGCCTCCATCCCACATTAAATAGATACAGCTTCACTTTATCATGTTAACACTACTGTCAAAGTAAAATTTTTTAGATTGGCAAAATTATTTCAGTTTTTATCGTTAAATGTATATAAATGTATATCAACTACTTCAATAACTTAAGGGAAACATGAATAACGATGAAAGGTTGCAGTTAAGGATGAAAAATTAGGAATATAAAATTACTAATCCAGAATAAAAGAGTGGTCTTCTAAGGGTGTTGGAGATCTGGGGATTGAATGTCACAGTAGGCATATGTATGGGTAAAATCTGACAAGAGAAAAGCACTGTTGGAATGTTGACAGTTGGAATATGACTATGAAAGGTTGACATATGGACTACAGGTAGTCTTCAGGTTTAGTTACTAACCCATCAAATATCAGGGTTGAACTAAAAAGGTATGAGATCTGGGGGTTGAAATGCTGTTGGCCTGTGAGAGTTACATTTGACCCAAAGCCAGCTGGTGACCTGTGGATGGAGACAGCTAATCGGAGGCTCAATCAGGAACAGGGAGGTCCATCTGCAGCAGAATCTACTATGCTGACACAGAGGACAGTGAGGAAGACCACCCTACATATGGGGTGAGTACTAAACACCATCTCCTGGTACTCATCTGAGGAGCTCACTAAATAGGTTATGTGCACTCCTGATAATATGAAAAGCATTACTTTTATTGATGTCAATAATGTACACTAAATTTTACTTTTTACATTCAGAGTCACCATTTAATGAAAGCTCATATGCAAACATCATCTAGTTTTTTTAAACAATCTGATATACATGTTAGCTGTCCAAGATAAAGAAAAACAGATCTGAAAAAAAGCTAGAAAACAATAAAATTGCCACCATATTTTAGAGCAGTCACATTTATGAAGATAGCTGTTGTGGTTTGTAAATGAACAGCTCTGCAAATTCTGCTTTGAGTTAAATACTTACCACCAATCTTGGCATTAAAAGCTATTCCGACACCACAAATCCCGTTATTCGCAACCGCTGCCACCTCACCTGCACACCGTGTACCATGCCTATAAATATACAAGGTGCACTGTTTAAATAAACCCATAACAATCACTGAGAATACAGTTTTCATATATAAAAACAGAAAAGGATTATCCGATTCAATCCCAACTTCTAATGTGAGCTCCATCTCCTAATAATGCATGAGTTTTCTACAATACAGCGTATTTATGCTGCTACCAATGAGCAGCACACTTGTATAAGAAGATATTTGTTTTCTTTAAATCATATTCTGGAGGAAGAGGAATCTGAAGCCTTCATGCACTCCTGGAAATTTTTTTTTATTAAACCGTTCTATTTCCAAATGTGTGTTAATATTGATTCACTCCGCTTGTGCTAGTTCTCCATCTAACCTCAGACAGGCAAGATGCATCAGCCAAGCTGTGACCAGGACAGAGTCTCTGCAAAGTTGAATAAAGTGGGTTATTGTGCACACGGGACATAAATCTTGTGTCAGTCACATTTTGTACCATAGACAGGATCCAACAGCTTTACAAGTCAAACATTAAAAGTACAGAGCTTGGCAAAGATCTGTTGACATCCATGAGTCTGTATATTTTATTAACCCATGGCAGGCTCAGTTCACCTTTTCCAAGGCACATCCGCTATATCATTATAATACCATATATAAATGAATATATCTATATATATCTATATATACACACACATCTATATATTTATATATTTTTTTATTAGATCATATATGCAAGGTTACCAAAAAAAAAAAAGCAAATGTAGCAAGAAATGGTTGACCATGGTGCGCATACCATTATCTAGTGGTGTCACAACTTCTACGGATTACCTTTAAACCTCTTTCTGTCTGCATAAAGGCAATAAAACACACTGTAGTACCATACTGTCATAAGCAGTCTAACTTCCGACCAAAACACTGAGTCAAGGTGCGACAGATTGAGTTACAGCAAGAAAGCCATTGATTTAAAAGACATTGGTATAAGGAATAAGAGGCTTGTCGGAGCCATAAAACACCGCCAATGAAATAGTGAAGATTGAAAGAATGTATTGGGGGCTGATGAACTAAACGTAAGATGTCAATTACAATGCAGTATGTAATACACCATCAGCTTGGCAAAAATATGGTTCTTGACTGTTATCAACCATCAAATGTTGAAAAGGATGACGGTCTTAGGCCGTTTTGCTGGATCCAGGGACTGCAACTTGAATAGAGGGAACCAAAACAGCTACAACAGCGTTCTGCAGCACCATGTAATACCCTCTGGTATGGGCCTATTTCTAAGGGGTTTATCCTAAATTAGGGTACCATTATTAGGGTGCATAAAGTGGCTACCACAGTCTCCAGACTTCATCCCAAACCCTATAAGTGCTACAATGTTATGAGAAAGGCTGTAACAAGTTTGGGAGAACCATTGAATTTCCACTGTAAAAATAATGCCATGAGTGAGTTCAGCTGTTCTATACCAAAAACAGCTACTTTAAGGATTCAAACTTTTAGAATAAAGTTTGGTTTATACATGGATTCTTTGATTTCTTTTTGTTTTTATGTCTAAGACTTCATTTCAGTTTTCAATTTAATACTGGTTCTCAAAGTGGAAACATTGTACTAAAACTTTTGACCAGTTGTGTGTGTACACACACACACACACACACACACACACACACACAGAAATGACGCTGTGTGTGCACCTTATAAAGCAAATGTGCGACCACCTGCAGCCATATTGCGCTTATAAGCCCCCCATACATTTATCAGGTCCGGCAGACAGCATCTAGATTCACTGGCTGTGCTGTGTGTCAGTCTAGAACGAAGGGAAAGGGAGCTGCTAGCACCTCCCCCCTCAGAAGCAGACAGGTTGATTCCTCAGCACCAATCCCTTTGGACCTGAGGACACTGTCTCCATCTAAAATATCAGACCGATCTAAGAATTACGGACATGATCGATTTGGCTGCCAATTTAGGCTCTTTAAGCTTAAGATCGGCACCTGATTTTTCGTCTGAACAACCGCCATGCGCAGTGGTCAACCAGAAAAAAAAAAAAAAGAGTCTGTGGGGGGCTTAACATTCCCCCTGCGGATAAGCTGTCAAAGGGAAAATGTGTTTATGGGCTTCTTTCTGCTTATCCTCTGTGTATGTGAGCTGGCAGCTTTAGCCCAGAGTAGAAGTCTGACAGCTTCCTCTCCTCTAACTGCACGCTCTGCCAGTTGGTGCACAGAACTCCGACCATCTTAGTGCCAGTTCACTGGTATTTTTTCAGTTTGTCCTATACAGCGGAGCATCTAATAGTCTAGTAGCTAGAGTAACTTCAGTTACAGGGTAAGTGGGACATGGATTCTGACTCAAGTATAAGCCCTGGGGCTTTTTTTTTGTGCTGAAAAACTTTAACTAGTATAATCAAGTATATATGGTAAGTAGAAGTCTACACTGAAAAACAAGGAAGATATTTAGGTAAATATGGAAACTGTTAGATCTAAAATACATTAAAACATTTTCCAACTTAAGTTTACATTAATTTAGAATGATGTTAAACCTTGAGAATGCCAGGCCAGCTTTCATTCAGTCTTTCAATTTTAAAAGATGGGAATCGAAGAGACCAGTGCTGGTTACAACCTTCACCTTGATGCGACTGCTACAGCTCTCCAATCAGGAGAATTATAGCACGTTAGTGCCTGCCCGACAGGCCAAATAAAATATGACAGCTAAATACATTTTTACAATAGGGAACATCATTTTAACCCCTGTGTCCATTTTCATAGCAGGCAGGTCCTGGTGGCACCGGAGTCATCTCCTAATCCAGCAAGCTGTAAAATATGCTGCAAACCAGCCATTTTACAATGACAGGAGCAGTCAGCATTTTTAAACCATAACATAAAAAGTCAAGTGTTGTGAAAAGCATGTCCTATGGGGCCACAAACATAACAAGATTCCTGCATAGTCGCATAAAACTGCACAACACAAGCCTCTTCTCTCTTGTGTATCATTTGTAGCTGCGAATGTCCTGCAAGGTTTATACGCAGAAAAGACTTCAGAAGTTCTTATAAATCAACCCTTAAAGCAGCCAGTTTTCTGGACCGTGTCACAAAGGAAAAACAATGGATATTCCACACAAGCAGGGACTATGCTATAGAGTTCTAGTCAAATAAATGTTAAAAAATTCACACATACATTGCTTCTATTTAAATACTTCCAGAAGATACACGTCTCATCTATATCATTAGAAAAAGTTTTTGACTTGCAAGATTTTAAAATGTTTAGTTGTGGTGGGCCATGCTGGTCATTTACATACTTCAGGTCACATGATTACTTCCTGATTGGGTACAACATAATGGGGTTGCTGCCCATAAGCAGGGAATCGACCCAGCAAGCAGTGACCATCAAAAATTAGCTAAGGTAGTTGTAGAACATTTGCACAACATTTTTTTCTAACGACCGCCGTGCACGCTCTCGATCAGTCAGCCGACAAATCAGGTGCCGATCTTAAGCTAAAAGAGCTTAAATCGGCAGCCAAATCGAGTTAAGCCATTATGAACATGTACTCGGCTAAAGTATGGGTATATGTCTCCTCAGCTCCGAGGGATCTTAGATCCAATGAGGCTGAGGAATCAGCCCAAAAAGCAGAAGCAGGCTGCCTCCTGCTTCTCTCCCTGTGAGGGGGGAAGGTGCTGCTTTGCCTTCGTGCTGACACAGAGCACAGCCGGCTTCTCTAGATGCCGCGGTCTTCCGACCCAACGGAGAGCGCTGGCACACAAAGGGTGCCCCTATGTTTCGGCCGATTAGCTGTGCGTGATCGGCCAAAACATTGGGTCACAATCTGTTTGTGTACGGGGGCCTTAAGCCCCTCCCCACACGCAACGAGTGGTGGCCGATTTTGCCACCGACCGATGTGCATGCACGCTCGCGGCGTCCCCATTAAAGCTAACAGCTGGCACACAAAGGGTGCCCGCCGATGCTGTGAGTGACGGAGTGCAGCGTGCACTCCATCGCTGATCTGTCGGCCTCCACTCGGTACATGTGTGGGGGCCTTTAAAGTAATCATACTGCCTTTTCTACGGGAAACTGTTCTACTATTCACTTGTTTATTGGCTTAACTGATCTTTCCCACTGTACATCCTGCGGGACAGGACATTCATGTCAACACATTGAACTCACTTTATATGTTAATAGTCCTCATTGAGCCAGCTGAGGAGGATTTTTAAACATTTTAAAAAAGAGATTTATATACCAAAACAACCACACCTAAAAAACTTTTCTTTGTTTGAGTTGAGTTTGTTTTGGGAGTTTATTAGGCCGAGAATATTTGTCTGAATAAGGTAGTTGTAAAGTAAGGGCTTGTTTCCATTGTACGTTGGGACCCCTACGCTAAGCGTATACGCTTAGCAGGGGTCCCGACGTATCCCACAGACTCAGCCTGCCGGCGGATGGTCTGTTCACACATCCGCCAGTGTAAAGGCTGAACGTACTCGACTACGTCGAGCCTGACACCGGCGGATCGGCTCAACGCAATTAAGACAGACCCGTCCACCGAGCAGGTAAGTCTATCTGTAACGTTGGGAACCCCCGCTGAGCGTGTACGCTTAGCAGAGGGGTCCCAACGCAATGGAAACAAAGCTTTAAAGGTGGGCCAATTTGTTCGATGGATACATTTTGTTCGACCTCAAACAAAAAACTTTTAAAAATGTCATCGAACATGTTGGTAAATTTTTATCTGTCATAATTTTGAATGTATTTTCATTCGATATTGGGATGGACAAAAAAAAACAAAACATCGAATTTGCAGTTGATTAAAGAAAAAATCTACACATGTAAACCCACCATAGCCGTTACGGGCTTTTCGCGCCATTTTTTATGGCACGAAAAGCCGTTTCCCCCGCAATCGCGGTGAAGTACACTGTACTCCACCATGATTGCCGGCTCTCTGCCCAGCCCTCCCGCAGTGTGTGGTGAGGAGAGCGGCGCCCCCTCCATTAACATGGAGGTCTATGGCGCCCCTTCACAGATGACGCCGAAGACACGGGGCCGCAAAAGGCTCAGTGTGTCTGCGGCTCTTCGTGTGCCTGTGTGTGCCCGATTCCGGCACGGGCGCAGTTTAATTCACGATCAAACTGCGCCCAGGATGTTAAAGCCTTCTTAAGGGCCATTTCACACTATATGCATTTTTTAAAGGCATGCGTTTCCTCATATATGCAAAAACGCATACATATGCGTTTGCGGCTTGCATTTGTGTTTTTGAACAAATGAAGTCAAAAATGCATACAGCAGTGAGTTTATAAAAACGCATGTAGAAACGCTGCGTTTTTAAAAACGCAACGCATACAGTGTGAAAGGTAACATTGGTTGTCTATGTAAAAACGCTCGCTGTAAAAAAAACGCACCACAACGCATATAGTGTGAAATGGCCCTAAAACAGAAAGAGGGAAGAGTTAATTTTGGCACAGTTATGTTTAGTTTTATTTAAAGAAATTACAGTGATTTAATTCATATCTTAGGGGGAGATTATATATATGATACAGGCAGATTTATCAATAAAGTACTGCACCCCAGAGACTATTGCAAGCATAGATCCTAAAAACGAATTAACAGCTACCAACTGCCAAAAACTCAATTTAAAATGCATTTCTCTGAAAACAAATGTAAAAGTGTTTGTCTTGTAATTAAAATTAGAAATTAAATGGCACCCATATTAGTTACAGCAATATCTTCAAACCTGTCATATTCGTCTGGTTAATGAGCTATGTATAAAATTTCAGAGTGTTCAGATATGTACCCATCCAGGTGTTTCACACCTTCCAACCAAACCTCCATTATCTTCAGTTCAAGTCAATTAGTGCTTAAGTATGCAAGCTGGAGCTTTGCTGCAAATGAGATTCATGTTGATCAGGGATGAAGTACAGCCATTAAGAAGATATAAAAGAACACATTTGGAGAACATCTTTTAAACTCATCCCAGCGTTTTAAAACTAAAGAGATGCAAGATCACAGCAAGGAAAGACAGCTGCTTGTAACGTGTGAAAACAATATATTCTGTCACAATACATGGCTAGTTCAAACCTCATGGAGTTCTGTCTGATCTCTAAAAGAAATCAATGACAGGGACGCACTAAAGAACATCACAACAAAGGAATGACTGGGATTATTTATAAATTTTAAAAAAAGAGAAGGCGTTGCTTAACAATGTTGCTAGATACTAGAAGACATTGGCTGTTAGAAGCCTGTAAAGTTGTACATGGTAGAGATTGTCCTGAGGATTTGAAATGATATACACTATTTGTTGGCTACAACATATTAACACTAAAATATGGTGTTGAAATATTATAGGATACATTTCAGATGTCACTGAAGAAAACTACAACTTTCTGAGAAACTATCAGTACAGCAATTATTTTAAGTTTAATGTACTTTTACAACTCTTAACCTTCCTAGCGCTTCTGATGGCACTATCTCGTCCTGCACTTGCTTATGCAGTATTGCAGCTGCCGAGATAGTGCCGTCCAGCTAAGCTCACACTCTGCTCTGTGCTGTCTGTGCGATCGTATGCAAGCTGGCTGTGACACCTCTACCAGCCTAATCTGCACATGAATGTCTCAATTTGCACATGAATATCCGGCCCCCCCCAGGATTTATGGTCATGTCCGATATGTTCCATTTCAAAAGGGATTGATTGGTTCCGCTCGAAAATGGGGATGGCTGCATTAGATATGGGCCAGATAGATGGGCACATGTGTACCCAGGTTAAGAGCATCCTCATAAAGTTTGGTGCCATAGATCTAGCCATCCACCCGCATGACCATAACACGCTGGGATCAACAGGAGCGGGGAAAGGCAAGGCAACCAGTATAAATATAATCCCAGCAATGAACGCTTTCTGGAATTTGTGGAGCAAACAGTTTATTCCCCCCCCCCCATAAGATTAACTTGCCCTGAATGTTAGCTAAATAGGTACCAGAGAATAACGACCTGATTTTGAATGTATGACCTATGACTTAAGCCCCTCATACACGCTTCGATTTGCGACCGATCGACCACCGTGCATGCCACAAATCAAAAAGCACCCTCATGAAATCAGGCCAGAAATCTAGCCAAGACAGAACGAACATGTCCATAATTTCTAGATCGACCAGCCCCCATCCAAAGTAAATGCTGACACACAAAAGGGTGCACTGGGGATTCTCAGCACGACCAACTCTGTGTGACAACGTCCTCACGCAGGGTCGATATTCCGGGAAATTGACAAGAATGCAAAGCGCGTATGGGGTGGCTGTAATTACACAAGTATGTCTGAAAAGCAGATCGTGGTATAGTAGCCATATAAATGTCATTTGAAAATATTTCTACAATATAGGTTTTGCATTTCGGCACAAAATGAACCTTTCATTAAAAACCAGTAACCGTATATCCAGCTCAAAATTGGAGCGATGGGGAAATGCAGTCATTTTTATAGCAATTTTCCCTCTTCTTCTCCAATGCTTCCTGACCAGAGGCCTTTACAGGAAGTGAAGCATGCAAGGAACATTGCTTCCCCAGCCTAATGAACTTGCTATTTGATATCATATCTAATCTATGCCTGGTCTCGAGACTTTATTACATAGCTCAGATTCCTGCATACAGTTGAAAATGACATTTTAAAATGATTAGCAAAATGCATTGTGGTCTGAATGTGTAATAAATTCTTTGAAAAAAAAGATAGTTGTATATAAAAGCTATAGACTCCTGATTTTGAAAGGAAATGTTCACATCTTGAAGTCTCTTCATAAACAGACCATTTTATATACTTGAAAAGCAGAACTGGAGCAGCTCACCATACCAACTATTATGTAGCCCAGTTTAAGAATAAGCAGAGAAAAAATTAAATATAAAAAGGAAAGATCATTGACTAATCTAAGCTGAGGGGGTAAGGTTTGTGGTCATGGTGGAGGGATGAAATAATTGCAGTTTCTGCAGGTTCAGCCTTTTCCTTTCACAAGTATGCATCTTCATTGTTTTCCTGGATTTTGTAAATACGGATTTATATAGAAATGACACAAACCAACACCTAGTGCTTTGAATACTTGGTTCAGCCGTACATTAACAGTGTCTGGCTGCCCATGACTAACCTGAAAATGTACAATGACTGAAGCAGCCAAACTTTTGGGAAAATGTCTCAATAAGCAGATCATTCCACATTCTCCTAGGGCAGTGGTTCCCAAACTTTCCTTGCAGGGCCCCCCTTTTCTATTTAGGAACATAATTCAGCCCCCCCTCCCCCCCAGCCTTCGAACACAGGTTAAGAATGAGGGTCGGTGCCCCCCTGGAACACCTTTGCGCCTCAAACACAAGCCTAAAGTGAGAAACGCAGCAGTCATGGCATAAAAACACAGCAAGTGTGCTTATGTATTAGGCAGTCATTATTTATTACTACCATATTTTCCGGCATATAAGACAACTTTTGAACACAGGAAAATGTGTGCATAAGTTGGGGATCGTCTTACACGCTTGGTGCCGCCATTGGACGGGTCATCCCTGGCCGACCATCTAGGGGAGCCCATGGGTCTGCTCCCCGGATCCAGGGTGTGTGAAAGTAACTGGCTGCTACTGACGGCAAGTGTGCTCACTAGCGACATTGTGGCTGAAATTGGTATTGCAGGGAGATGAGATTAAAGCTATTTTATTGTCAAATGTATACAATGTATGTCCCATGGATAACCACAGGGACACATTAATAACTATGAAAGGTTGCAGATAGGGGTGTCAAATTGGGAATGTAAAAAATAATCCAAAAAAAAAAGAAGATTGGACTGTTGGAGATTTGGGGGTTGAAAGTCAGAATAGACATAACAGTTTTATTTGGCGTGCATTCCTTAAGGTTATAAAGCTGTTGCTAACATAACCCTGACAATTGGAAGAGGGGTAGTCTTATACAGCGAGAATATCCTAAACTCTATATTTTAACGCCAGAAAATACGTATTTTTTTATTTTTTTTTTACTGGCTTTTGGATGATCCAATGTAACACAACAACAAAATAGAAATGATATGTAAAAACAAAAAAAAAAAACTGACACCAGTTCTTATTATAGAAGATTTAACAGTAATGTATGTTCCACACTTCAACTGAACTGTCAATTTTACAGCCTATTGAACACCACGGTTCTCATTTTATGCTTTTCTCAATTTTTAAAACATCTTGTTGAGTGTGTAATGCGGTGCTTGACATCTTATGCTACAGTGTACAGTTCAAGTGAACTTCTGTATACTAGCCTTAAATCATCCATTAGCAGCTGGATTATCCATAGCGGTCTATCAATTTTCCTTCATACTTGATCTTCATATACAAAATCAAATTGCAGATGTCACAAAACCAGCTGCCCATTTTATTTATTGATTTCAACATGCACAACTTATGGGATAGCAAATTTATATTCTGTATAATAAGCTTTAAATCTGTTGCGTCTTTTCAGACGCACATAAATATTTTAAGATGCAGATAAATAGTTTCCAGGGGCCAACTAAGTATTTTAAATTGCATCTCTGATGTTAAGCATTAAACACTTTATTCCCAGCTGACCTTTACGAAAGGCCCCATCAATTATGGAAAACACAATAATAGGTTTTTATTATGAAGCAAAAATCTTTATCGGGTAAAAAAAAAAATAACTGCCTAAAGCAAATCTATTTGGAAACCAAGCAAAGCCAGAAATATATTTTATATCAAATCAAGAAGTAGAACCCTGAACTTTAAGCAATGTTAAGCCTACATACAATTTAAGTGCACAATTAGGCACATGATGTAATGGGTGGTATAAGGACTACAGGACCCCAAACCCTGACTTCTAGCTGATAAAAGGTTAAATGAAAAAACTTACATTTATTTATTAGTAGTTTTTTTGTTTTGTTTTTTTTCTTAACTTTTCTAAATGCCAGCATTCTAAAGTAACTATATGCTCAGGAAACAGAAATCATGTTCTTTTTCCAAATGGTAATGCTCAAAGCTACCAGAGTGCATATTTACCAGAAGAACTAATAAAATGCATTAGCATTTTATAGATCAATGGAATAGAACAGTGTTGTACCGTGTAAAGGTAGCACTAGACGGTCCGATCCCCGCCCGATTGCAGCGTGATGACATCATTACACTCCAGCCAGTCTCGCTTCGAGAACCAAAGCATAACCTTTGTGTGCCGGACATTACTTTGGGTGGGGATGCTGGTCCCAATCTAAAGTAATGTGATCGGCCAGGAATTTACTGACATGATTTGCGGTTCAATCCAGGTCGTTCTGTCCAGGTGGGCGCATCTGATTTTGCTGAGCAATCGGCAGGAACGTGGCACTCTGAGCCCTCTCTGTGGGCACGCAAGCAGTCAGCCAGCACAGAGAAAAAAACTGCAGCCTATTGGCTCTCAATGTTGTCAGTTCTTTTCCCCTCTCTTCTGATTGAACACAGCACCCTATTCCCTCTCCTATTCTATCTTAAAAGAAAGAGGAGTGTTTTTTCACGTTTTGTGTGTGTGTATATGGTGTGTGTGTAATTCAGGTTAAACAGCCACTTTAAGAGAAATAAGTGAGGTTTAGGTCTCAGTTTGGGCACTCTAAGCATATGCGCTTAGCGGGAGGTCCCGACGTAGCAGATAGACTTACCTGCTCGGCGGAGGATCTGTCTTCACTGCGCCGAGCCGCTCCGCCGATGTAAGGCTTAACGTAGTCGAGTACCGGCGGATGTGTAAACAGACCATCCGCCGAGCAGGCAATGTCTGTGTGATACGTCGGGATCCCTGCTAAGCAGTATAATGTATAATGGAAACAACCCCTAAAAGGTTTACCATCACTGGTCTATGGCTACCTTAAGCCATCGATGAATACAGAAATTTTGGAGTGATGACTTCAGTTAGCAAATAAAAGGAATCACTTAACCTTCTGGGTGTTTAGAAAGTTGCTTAAAAGGATCAGCCCGAGTTAACTCGGGCTGCTGTTACCTGCACCCAGATGGCTTGCAGGCAGCCCAGAGACTTCCTGCTCTTCTCCTCCGTGTCCCCAGCTGTCTGATCTTTAGATGCCGATGATCGTGATCGTGCCGGCGGGTGCACGATGACCTCACCGGGAGGGGGAGGGGCGGGAAGTTCAAAATGTGAAAAAAACATTTTTTTATTTTTTTTTGCTCCTTATAGTTTATCTTTCATTCTGACATTGATTCGAGTGATTTTTTTCGCTCCAATTCAATGTAAAATGAAAAAAACACATTTTTTAAAAAAAAACATATATTTGCTTATGAGGAGTTTTCTTTCATGTTGGATTGGATTGATTTTTCTGTATGCAATCAAGTTCAAAATAAAGGAAAACGCATAAGAAGTAAATACTTTGTAAGGGTTTGCGTCCACTGCGTCTTTTTCCCCGTGGTGGATGTAAGTCCGCAGCAGGGAACAAGACGCAGAGAGGACACTTCCCATTCAAATGAATGGCACAGTGTCCACTCTGCACTATTTGAGTGGTGCATCCGCGGTGATGATATGAAGCTGCGGGATGCCCCGTCTTCATTGCAGCACCGCACATTGCCGCCAGAGACACCTCAATTCACCGGAGATCAATGGAGGTGTCCCAAGACGCGGGAAAAACAGCGCCCATACTGCGTGGATGAATGCAGTATGGACGCAGTTTTTCTGCATTTTGGCTCAGCTAAATCAATAGGGAGCACTCTCCCCAATGCGGCAGGAGCGAGCCCTAAGCCACAGGCCAGCAAATGTGCCAGCGTGCGACTTTGTTCCCTGCGCGGTGTATCAGACCGCCTGTCAGTCTTGGTTGATTTAAAAAATGAATTCTAGTTTGAGCAGATTTTTGTGTTTTATATTTTTTTTGATCATTAAATGTGATTTTTAAAAAAATATTTAAGCGTTTAAAACTTTATATATTCAGGATGTCTACTAGACCTGTGTTTTTGGTCAGTTACAGGCCTACACCTTTTTTTTTTTTTCAATGATAAACAGCGTAACGCTTTTGGTACAGAAATCTGGACCTCGGCGAAACGCTCAGGAGGTTAAACTCCAAACTTTCTGTATATATGGAGAAACCATCCAAAAATATTATAAATTCAAAAAGATTCTGCAGTAGGGAATGGAGTAAGGAAGTATGAACTGCAATAGAATCTAAAGCTAGAAAATAGTTAAATGTTCAAAGAATTAAAAAACACAGTATATTTACTTTTTAAGATGCACTTGCTGGCCTGCAGCAGGGCCCAGGTCAGAACTCTTTACATTTATAAAACACTTGTAAATAGTTTATTGTGTAACTGAAAATTATTCCTGACCACACATAACCCAGACCTTAAAAGGGGAAAACTCTACAAAAATGTCAATAGCACAGGCTTTATGCTGAACCTTAGTATAATAGGAAACATGGCAGGCAAAAGCATGGAGTTACAGGCAGGCAATACATTTATAAGCCGATCTATATTCCCATTAGTTATTTCCAGACTACTAGAAGTGATAACACTTGTTACAGCTGTATAGTAAAATGGATCTATCCAATGTAACTGTGAGAACACCGGTCTTACCCTATAAGACTACTGGTTGCTGTTTGTACATTTCATTCTAGTTCTGCCAATAACAGGTCACCTTTACTCTGCTTCACTGCCTTCTTAATTGCTAGTGACTATAAAGGTTATGTTTAACAACTTGGAATAAAAAGATTTCCTAGAACGGTGGATAGAACATTATTCAAGAAATACAATGAATACATCATTATGGTCTCTTGGGAATTATGTATACCCGTGACTCTGTCTTTTTATGGTTTTATTACTTTTATTGTTCCCAGCACAAAACTATCCAACAGACCTGGTGCCAATAATTGTGTTTAAAACCGCCAGAACATGAATGCCTATGAAAAATACATCTCCACTTTAGAAACTTACTTACTTCTACCACATATTTCTGTTAACTCTTTGATTTTCCAGTCCAAATCACACAAGACTTTGTAATGGAATTTATTGTTTTGTATTGAACACACTGTGGGGTGGTATGATCGATTGATCTTAAAGATGATCAACTTGTGCGATTGAAATATTGCCAGTCTAGGATAGATGGTGCAAAAATTGTGTGGCTGCCTTCAAGACTTTCACATAGTCTTGCAAGCAAAATCCTGTGTTACGATCGATCTTTTACAAAACATGTTATGTTGTTAGTTTCCTTTTCTTCGTCTGTTTAGCATAGGTTGGAATAAAATTAAGAAATCTGGCATGCAGTAAAAGAACAGAATACATTCATGTCCCACCATATATTAACCTCCCTAGCGCACTGCTGAAGTCCAGATTTCTGTACCAAAAGTGCACCATAGACTTCAATGGTAAATTTTTCTTTATGTTGTAGGCCTGTAACTTCCCAAAATATGTCTGTACAAGGGTCTAAAATGTTTTTAATAAAATTTATGAGAAAACACAAAAATCAGGGCACAAAGCTATGCTGCTATGTGCTAAATCTCGCCCAAATAAAGTCTCTGGTGCCCCAGATGTGCCCATTTGCAGTAAGCCCTCTCTAACCTGGTGTGATGGATGTGGTAAAATCACACCAGGGAAGGGGTTACTGGGGAGGGTTACTGCAAATGGGCACATCTGGGGCACCAGAGACTTTTTATTTTGACAATATTTTTTTTACATAGAAGCACATTGAAAGCAGTTTTCTACAAAGAAAACTGATTTCATGCAATGTACTTTCAAATTTCCTGCCACCTCCCCGATGTGACGTCATCACGAGAAGAGCCTGAGGATCAAGCAGCCAGCATGTCGCATCAGGGACACCGGGACAGCACAAAACTGTAAGGACGGCACCATCTCTTCCAGTGCGATAGTGGGAGTAGCAGCGTAGGACGAGATGGTGCCGTCCCTAACACTAGGGTGGTTAATATACATTTAACATTTTATATCCATAAATGTGCCCTGGCATGTACTCCAATGGCTTTAACCTCTCTGGCATTACAGGGAGGCGACAGATCCTGTACCAAAAGCAGTGCATAGGAACAGTTACCGAATTTCCCCTTCCTGACCATTGGTGGCTGGAGACCAGACAGAGGTAAGTAATCCTCTGTTTTTTTTCAAGCTTCCCAGAGTCCAGCAAGTTTTCTCAGCCCGTGCTGGACTATGTTATTTTGTATCCTCCTTGGTGGTCACCCAGTTTGCTAGTAAAACCTCAAATGCTATTTATCAAATACCGTATTTTGCAGACTATAAGACACACCGAGTTTTTGGAGCAGAAAAGCCAGAAAAAAAAATAATTAATACATTTTCACATCAATTGGGTTAATGCAATGGATTAAATGAATGCAATATTCAATACAGCCAGTAGGTGTCACTAGCAGCAGTACACTCAAAGCACAACATCATCTTCCTCACTGGCTGGGAGGAGGGGGGCCAACAGCTGCAGAGTCTCTCCTGTGCCAGTCTTGCTGTTCCTGTGTCCATGGGAGCTGCAGAGTGATTTCAGTTTCCATGGACGCAGAGAGAGGGATAGATGGCAGTTCTTCTATCCCTCTCTTCATTGCTTATGCCAGCAGGGCTCTGGGCTCTGTTGGCATAAGCAATTATACAGTTCAGATGGGATATCTGGACACCATCTCTCAATTTGACAGTTCCCCGGCTAATCTCCTTGCCGGGAGAGCTGGCGGGAAGCCAGGGCGCGACATTCGGACCTTTAGTTGCAGGCACTTTCACTCCCGATTTTGGGGGTCCGAAAAATACAGTAAGTGCTGTTTAAATGACTATGTATTGAACAATATAGGTTTTTAATATGTGATCATATTAAACCGTGATCATAGCAACTCATCCATGAAGGTAATTGTATTATATGCTACCCATCATTCTATATAAACTAGATCATAAACTGCACCTCATATTCAAGTAGACAAGGCAAACAAATGGCTTCTAAACTTTTAACCAATGTATACTTTTTTTACGTTTTGCAGGATTACATATCCATTATTACAAAGAAGCTCACCTGTTATCATTCAACTGAGTGTATCTGGGTTGTGGATCTGGGTCTTGGTCATTGACATCATAACTGGCAGCAGGATCCTGAATAAACAATTGTAAAAGAAAAGAAAATCACATACAATAGAAACCTCGTCAGTTAAAGTGACAAGCACATACATCACTTGCCCTTATCTCCACTAAGCCAGATCATTTGTTTTTCTTTCTGCAGACAGGTGTAAAAGAATCAAGATATCCAACTGCATTCAGTTTTTCATCAACCTAATGGCTCTTTCCTAATATATTTCATGAGCACTGCAGCAAGTGCCTTTCTAGAGCAGACCACGGCAGTACAGATCGATATTCTGTTTTCTCTTCCCCCCCCTTTTCTTACCAAGTAGATGAATGTCTAACCATGCATTACTGAGCTGTTCATTAAACACATATGCAGAGAAAATTAATTACAATAAAAGTCTTGCAGATGTCCATTTACTACTGAAGGTCAAAGAAAGAATTTAAGCAATAGACAACGACGGATAGAAACTTAGATCCACAATTTGAAGGTTTCTACAGGTACTTAAAGAAATCGTAATATCCCAGAACTTCACTACTAACCACTTCTATTATATTCGGTGTTGCTACCAAAAAATTATCTAGAATGCCAAGGATGAATGGGATGCTTTTAACCTCCTGGGCGTTTGAGCTGAGTTAACTCGGGTTGAGTTTCATCCATCATGAAACTCAACCCGAGTTAACTAAGGTAAACTTACCTGACGGCTGGGGGATTCTGTGCCTCAGCATGTATGCCGATGCTTCTGCGTCCACCCCCGAATGGGCTGTATAAAAAAAATAAAGTGCCACGTGCGCAACACCCAGGAGGTTAAGGAAGAGAGTTTCTTGTTCTGGTGAAGTTTGCCTTCAATGGATTGTGCCTGACATGAAAAAAAATTATTAAAATCTAGGAGTCTACAAAGGATGCAATCTAGGTGTAGTATCTTTAACAGCATCTTTTACTTTGAATCTGGAATTTAACAGCAGTGCTCCCAGATGGATAGCAATAGATTGACACCGTTCAAATCCCCTGTAAATTGCAGACAAGACAAGACCTCATAGCAATTCAGACCAAAAAAGGTTATATTTAAATAAAGATTAAAATTCTACATATATTTGAACAAAAAAAGTTGTCTTTGTATATGAACCAACCTATAATTTAGGTTTACAAACCTTTTGATAAGTTACCCGCAGTGGTATGTGACTACAAAGGGGCTAAAACCACAGGAAGTTCAAGACTATGGACACAAAATTATAAGACAATACAACTTAGATTGTAGCTGTAGACATAAAGACTAAAATGGAAAGATCAAACCAATCATTTAACATGAAATATACATAGACTATGGTTTAGTTACGCAAACCATTGCGGGGGAGCAATAGTGATTTGGAAGTAAAAGTAAAGCCTGCTGGTCATTCCAGGTCACAAGGGCATAAAGTGAATAATCAAATCATCAAGTCAATAAATTCCAATTCATTTATTTGTGGTACTTTTACAAATATTTCTCTTGACCATCACTATTTATGATTCACTCTACAATTTATTAAGTGAGTCAAGTGTTTAAGCCAACTTAAGCCCCCCATAGACAGGCAGACTCCTCCATACAACTTTCATGAGACCTACCAACAACTATGTAGTATAGTGACCTTCCTGATAGAATACATAGTGATTGGAAGGTGTAGAAAGGTCCTCCTATTACATGGTTTTGGTAGAAGAAAAGTTGGTTGTACAGAAGTTGCATGGAGGAGTCTGCCTGTCTATGGGGGGCTTTATGATTGCTGCCACAAAGTACAACTATGTTTAACTTTAAATATAGATCTTCAACAGGTCATGCTAACCCATGGAATGTCATCATCTGATTATTATGAAAGACTTATTGTTGCCTCTACTTTAGAGAAACACATACTAGTAGACAACAGAAAGTGCCTCAGGCCCCAATCATCTGGCCCATATTAACCAGGGCTCAGCTGCAGATTGTGTTGCTGATGCCAGATTAACTGCAGGCATCTATAATCACAAGACATGAGCTATTTTGCATGTATTTCAGGAATAGGTTTTAAGATACAGAGTACAATAAAGCACAGCAATTATGCTCTATTGATTTTATGTATGCATGTAAATATGTACTGTATATGCAATATGTATGACGGACGTTGCACTAGTTGTTGCACTAAATGGCAGGCAGAGCTCCAGCAAGCTGGAAGTTGCTACAGAATGCTTCTGTAACCTAAAGGGTCGTTTCTGACCGTTATTGGACGTACTACTAGTAACACTACCACGTCTGCTAACTGCGCCTGTTACCAGCAAAACCCTGAATTAGCAAATTGTGCTATGCTTGCCACTCCTATACAAATGTATGGGAGGCACTAGTGCTGCATCTGCAAAAGCTGCAGGGTGCTAACTGCGCAAACACAGTGCCGGTGTGTTAACCTTATGGATAACTGTGCACCTTGCTTGACCGTTAGCCACACTGACTTGCAGTAGTGTACCGCAGCTGCAGTGCAGCTAGTGTAAAATGGCCACAGGTGTCAAACCCCAGTCCAAGGGCCACATACTACTGGCTTTGGCATCAAAAGTATTATTCAGACTCCTCGTAAAGCACATTTTACTTCATTAACAGACACCTGCTAATGAAATTACAAAAATAAGTTTAGAACCTGAAAAACTGAGGTTACAGTTTGGAATAACAGCAAGAGAGTGAAGGCACTTCAAAGAGAATCTTTTGGGGAAGCCAATTAAAGTTATTTAAACTGTGTTCGTTACATGTGACTGATAGTTATATCTACATGACCAGGGGTGCACATAACTTTTTTTTGTGAGCTACTTGGATCAATACCAGGAGATGGTGTTTGGTTCTCACCATCAGGTAAGGTGGGTGGGCCTACCTCACTGTCGTACTCGTGGTCCTCTGCCACCCTCCTGCGTGGTAGATTTTGCTACAGATGGACCGCCCTGTTTCAGCCTCCGATTAGCTGTCTCCATCCACAGGTCAACAACTGGCTTTGGGTCAAATGTAACTCTTGCAGTACAACACCGTTCAAACCCCCAGATCTCAGTATCAGATCTCAGTAGTGCAACTTTTCTCTTGTCAGATATTACCCTACATGTGCCTACTCTAATTTTTGTCCCCCCCAGTAATTTACATTCTCAATTTGGATCAGGGTGTAGGATTGGAGGATGTGTTAGGTCACTACTCCCATCCCTTAATACGAACATCCAAAATAAAACTATCCCCTTTCTGTGGGACTCTAAGTTGGAGTATGGCCTCTAGCTAATATGAGGTAATGGAGCCGTGGAGTAGTAAATATATAAAATATAAGCTTTAATGGGGAAAAAGTACAAAACGCATAAACACTTGGTTGGCGAGAACTAGATATATAAAAAACATGTAAACAGGTAACTACTACGGAACATACATCGCATAGGGCTATAACTAACAGACTTCAATCACACCTAACAGATATTTGGGGCATAAGGCTACATGTTTCGCCGGGTATGGCTTCGTCAGCCCTGTACACCGTTAGCTGAGTGTCTGTGTGGATAAAAAGACTTTTATTTTGTAAATCTAGTATGGAAAACAGCAAAGGGTGAATCAAACAATGATTACCTGGATATAAAAGGTCACCTCATCCAGATAAAAAAAGAGCCGGGGGATATCTTGTGCTGGTGTGGTAGCAGGGTGTCTCAAGCAACTGGGGAACGGACCCGTCTGAGCCTCACGGAGTGTTCAGAATGGAGAAGGGAGCAGTGATACGCGATCTTAATAGGTCCTTAGGATTCAAAGATATGGGAGGTGTGGGTATTATTAAAGTTGTACCCAATATGTCCATATCCGTGCATATTACATGTGGAAATCGTGAGTATATTGGTATAATTTAAGATCGTACCTTTGGTGATAGAACCAGTGATTGCAACTCCAGACGACCTCCACCGTAGAACCGTAGACATTCGGGAGCCTCCGGCGGTGAAACCCGACAAACACTGCGGATGGGGGCACATCAGCGGGTGTGGCTAATGTGCCGCCGCCGCCGGAAGTTTGAGCCCCATCAGCGGAGCGGAGGCACCTGTGCGGACGTGTTTGTGCGGGTTTCACCGCACGTGGTGGCTCCCAACTGTCTACGGTTCTTACGGTTGGAGTGTCGTTTGAGTTGCAATCATGGTTTATACCAAAGTACGATCTTAATTATACCAAGTATACTCACGATATCCCACATGTTATATGCACGTGATATGGAACATATTGGGGTACACACTATTAATAATACCACACCTCCCTATAATCTTTGAATCCTAACAGACCTATTAAAGATCGCGTATCACTGCTCCCTTCTCCATTTGAAACACTCGGTGGGCTCAGAACCGGGTGCCGTTCCCAGTTGCTTGAGACACCGTGCTACCCATCACGCCAGCACAGATATCCACGGACATTCTTTTTTTATCTCGGATGAGGGTGATCTTTTATTATCCACGGTATATCATTGTTGATTCACCCCTATTGCTGTTTTCCCGATATCTAGATTTACACATATTAAAAGTCTTCGTTTACCACACAGACTAAATCAACTAAGGTGTACAGGGCCTGACGAAGCCATACCCGGCGAAACATGTAGCCTTTTGATGCCACCAATATCTGTTATCGGCTGTGAGTTGAAGTCTGTTAGTTATAGGCTCTATGAGTATGTATGTTCGTATAGTAGGTTACCTGTTACATGTTTTATAATATCTAGTTCTCGGCCACACCAGTGTGTTTTATGCGTTTTGTGACATGTGTCACCATTAAAGCTTAGTTTTTATATAATTTACACCAGTCCACGGCTCCCAATTACCTCATAGTTATGCTAGAGGCCACTACTCCAACTTAGAGTCCCACGAGGGAACAGGCGATAGTTTTTGGACATTCTCAATTTGACACCCCTATCTGCAACCTTTTATAGTTAATAAAGTTTCCCTGTGGTTATCCAAGTGACAAATTGTATACATTTAACAATAAAAACTGCCAAAGAATTTGGGCAATACAAAAAAACCCTTTACAGCAGTGTATACATGAGAAAGTAAAGTTGTGTGAAGCCATAATCTCAACTGAATCTGCAATATCCGCTTCAGCCACCGGATGTCACTAGAGAGCACTTGCGTCAAAGCACAACACGAGCATGACTTCTCACACAGCAGGGAGGAGGAAGCAAGCTCCGTGAATCAATCCCGTCTGTGTAGTACACGGATGTGCTTAGGAAGGATGATAAAAGGTATGCAAAGCTAGTATTTTTTTTTTTTTTTACATTTTGCAAACTAGCGTACTGCTTATGTGCACCCCTGTACATGACTATGGTAGGGACACTAGATTGTGAGCTCCTCACAGTTAGTGATGGGACTATATATGTTCTATAAAGCACTGTGTAAAATGTCGGCACTTTGTGAAACAACATGATTATTGTGTATTTATATAGACAGGATATAGAACATAGGTGCTTCCACTTCCATCAAACTCCACCTAGTTATTTTGTTACATTTTGGAAGGTCAATACCTCTGCAATGGGAGACTATAAGGAAGGTTACATTAGACTTCTTGAGTTCATTTAAACTTGTTTGTTCCCTGCAGAGGTCTCAAGCCAAAAAAAAATCCACTCACATAATTTCCTTGTAAATCAGGGTGGTTCTTCTCAATTCCATCATCCAGGATTGAAACCACAATGCCTCGGCCTGTGTAACCCTGTTCCCAGGCTTCTTTCACATGTAAGTCATGCCGGGTTGCATCATACTGAAAAGTAAAGTACAAACTGTAAGTTGCAGTTCCACAGAAATCCAACTGTTCCATAGAAAAATAGTTCAATTACATTAAAACTACAACTGCAATTTTCTTTTGAGAAAACAAAAAGTGCTACTTGGAGCCAGGATAGTAAGCAAACATTAGAAACAATTAACTATCTTACTTGTTATGTTAATCTTTACCATTGCCAATGCTGAAACTTCATCGAGCCGTGTGTGGCTAGCTTAACTAACAGATTAGAAGAATATCGGGCACCATGCGTGCTCACGGCTCCCGATGTTCCTCTAATCGGTTACTTCATCTGAGCCATCCACGGTTCCTTCGAGCAGGATCAATGGATCCTGCTCGAAGGAACTCGACCAAACAGGTTTCCAACATGTTGGAAAACCTTGGTTCGAAATCCATTACATTGAATAGGGACAGCACTGTCCCCATCCAATATAATGGACAGGCTGACAGCTGAGCCACACACCAGCGCTGTGTTTAGCTAGCTGCTCCGTGTTGTGTGTGAAGGGGGCGTGGCCAACACGGACCCAGCTCTGCCAGAAGAGGAGGGGGGCTGACTACAGATGGGCTGCTTTCCCTAGCCGGAGAAGCTGGCTGCTTCTCAGGCTGTGGAAAGGAGAGACCCGGGGGACCAGGAAACCGGGTCCCCATCGTACAGTAATCGATGTGCCCATGTGGTGCACATTGATTACTGTACGGTTGACCCACGATTAATCACAGCGTGGTGACGTCGCCACGCTGTAATTGATTGCCCGTCGATTGCACGGGAATCTATCAGTGTGTCGCCAGCTTTAAAGGGTCACTAGGATAGATTTGACGGTAGACAGTAATCATTTTTAATAAATTGCCACATTCACACAAAAAAAGAAAAAACACATTTAAAAAGTCAAACTTGTAGATAGGGCTGGACAATAATTCAATATATATCGCGATAGGTATATCGAAACATCAGAAATGTATATCAAGATATCGGAAATGTGTTTACAAATTGTATCATATGTCACTGAATGACGTTCAGTCAGGGGCAGTCTACCTTGGCAAACACTCCCTCTGCTGCCCCCCCCTTTCCCCGAGAGAGATCAGGCTGCCGCCCCATGCCTCCCCATTGAGATGTGTGGGCGCAGTGATCTAGAAACTCCTCCTCCATGCTTTGCTGCAGCTATGCACAGAACAGGGGACCCATTTAGATCAGCCTCCCAGTGTCACTGACATTTATTCAGCTATGGTCAGAGGATACAGAGGGGGGAGGCTGATCTTACATGTCATAGAATGAACTCTCGGGGGAGGTATCAGTTATGGGGAGGTAGGTGTACTGACCCCCCTGGTGCTATAGTGCTGCCCATACAGTAGCTGATTTTGAAGGGTCCTCTGCTGCGCCCCCCCCCCCTTTCCCGAGAGAGATCACTCCAGGGGGGTTGGGAAGCAGGGGACCCATCAAGATCAGCCTCCCGTGTCACATAACCTCTCAGCACATGGAGATCAGCCTCACAATAATTTTAATAGGAGGAGCCTGGGGGTATTATAGACTGCAAATTCAGTTTGCAGACATCCATTGTGTCCTCTGCAGTTTTTTCCTGAGGCTTTTTAATATTGGCCATATCGTAATGATATCATATCGACCAAAATTAAGAAATATATCGTGATACAAATTCTTGCCATACCGTCCAGCCCTACTTGTAGAATAAAAAAACTCCAGGACTGAAAATGTGAATAAAAATGTGCATCTGTTTTATTCTGTTGACATTTAATATGTTTATGATCACCTTAAAGTAAAGTCTCCGCTTCTTCCAAAATTATTGGCCATCATACATTTTAGTTCTACTTTATGTGATGAATACATTTGGGGTACATTTCACCACTAAAAGTGGTTGTGGGTCTTTCAAATATTCCAAAAACTAATTACTGGGACAAATTGTACTTTAATCCCATTACTGCAACACACAGAGTCATCTTGTACATTAAGTTAATAGTATTTTTAATATGAATAAGTATTCTGATGAAAATTGCTGAGCAGGCAAGCCTAACATTTATACCCCAATTTATGAAGCATGAACCTGAACAATGCGCTTTCAACCAAGGCATCACTGAGCGGTTTAGACCACGGAAATTTATTACATTTTATACCCATTCTAAAATGATTAAAAAGTTAAAAAGGACTTCAGGCAAGGTCACTACAATTGTAGGACAAAACAAGAGTTGGAAGCATCATCATCAGCATCTTTGATGCTGCAGCTCTATAGCTGACTATTCAGCATTAAAGATAGCCATAGAAGTATTACATTTTGTTAATTTCGGACTTGCAATTTAAATAATTGATGGTCAATCAAATTTAAAAAATCAACAGTATGATCAAAGATAATAAAAAAACAAAAACAAAAACAAATCATAACATGGCATGGATTGCACATAATACAGAGCCTAGGAGAGTATAAGGATGGGTCAGGAGGGAGGCAATGTGGGACAGAGTGATCACCACATTGTGTGTGTGTTATTGGGTGATGTACAGGGTATGTAGTCTATTTGTCCCCGTCCTTGTGTGTACACTAAATGTATAGAGATGGGGGCACACACAAACAACACACCGCATAGGTGTGTATTCCATGTGTGTTCCCAAGTTTTTGCAATGTTGTATCAGCCCACGTGTCTCCCTGTGTGGACATTGATGCAATGCTGTGGAACAGTAAACCGATGCTGAAGTGCCTGTGTAGGCTTCCCTTGCCTAGCATGTTGTTGCCCCACTGGGTATTTCATGTGTGACTCTTGCGTCACCCTGTTGCGATCAAACAATGATTGACCGGGAATAAGCCATATAAGACCGGCTAAAAACAAAACCTCATATCGAGTTCTTATCATTTTTGATTTTCCTATTCCTGGCCCAGTCTAGCAGACACACACGAGCTTGCAGCTTGACTTAAGCTAGTAGAGACATGGCCTAGGGTATGTTTCCACTAGGCTCCGACACATCCATGCCAGCCAGCCAGCGTTTGCGGGTGGATTGTCTGCAGTTTACGTAATGCACCCCATTCATTTGCTGTTCAGGCGCCGCTTTGTTGACACTTAAGTTTGTTCACTTGAATGAAAAGGCACCCAACGCAGGGAAAATTATACAAGCCCTAACTCACCTGACAAACATGCAACTAACTGCAAGCTAAGCAGAACACCTAAACATACTTGTTTTGTGATTCAGAAAGCATTGATCGCTAAAGCACAAGAACACAAACTGGACAAGCAGGATTAGATTTAGAATAAGGTCAGCACTGTCATCCTACATAATCTAATTTGGGTCCAAATTTAGGCTAGGTTTCCAGGCGTTTAAGGGCTCCGTCGATACCCCCTGCGATACCCCAGGCAGTGCAGTAGGCATGTACATGGATGGGCTACGCCAACATCCCTGTCAAGGAATGCGATTAATGCAGGGAGTATCCATAGAGCCCTCAACGGTGTGGAAACCTAGCCCAAGAGCCAACACTTATCTTTTGCCTTATCCTGTTGTGCTGATCCAACTCTAGTGTGCAACGTTAAATGCAAATTAACTCTTACTTCTAAACTACGTATTGACTTTAAGCCAAAAAAGTTGATGGAAATGGTATTCTTTATGCATCTCTGTTGAAGATGTCAGTGACCATGAACAAAAATGTAATCCCATGATGCTGGTGCTCAGATTTCACCAAGCAAGTCATCATCACATTACTAGAGAAACTTATAGAGTCAGCCCAGCATTCTAATTACAATTCATACCTCTTCAGTCTCACCAGAAACACCATTAGCAAAAGGAATAAAGGATCTAGTAATGTTCACCAGAGGACGTTCACTCATTGCAATACATCATTTTTCTCCCCCTCTTGAATACCTCTTTCCTTGTGTCTTTGCAGTTCCTTTAACCTAATTTAACCTGACTTCTTTGCAAGCCAGATGTTTCTGTTCTCACAGGAATGCTTACAATGTTGGCATAGTAATCACCAAGGATAAGGCGAGCAGAGCACATTTTCATTTTAATGGGAAAACTTAAAAAATGTGCATTCAATGGCTTTGCTGTCTCACAAGGGATAAGCATATTTTCTCATAAGCATTTTCTGGCAGAACAAGTGCAAAGTCAGAGGCTCACAGACTTTTCACCAATCATATAATGCCCAGTGGGCATGAAATTCAACCTCCGTGATCTAGATTTATGTCACCATGTTAGACGATAAAGATCAGGACACAGCCAGTGCACTGTGCCTAAAAATGGAGCAAAATTATCATTCATAAACAAGGGTCCATGAGCCTATATAAATGATATACATTATACAAGCAATTGTGGGGGGCTACGAAAGATAATTTATGTTGTGGCTATAAGAAGACTACGGCAACAGTAAACTGTAAAGGTTTACATCATATGTGCAAATGGCTAGATGTATCCTAGACAATTCAATTTGCTTGTGTGCTTGATGGAGAAAACACGATTGTGTGAAAATTTAATCTCCAATGATCAGACTATCGCTGTCACCATGACAAAGAAAACGGACTATGCAATGGCTAAAGCTGGGCATACACGTCACAATTTTCCTGCAATCGTTTTTTAATCCGATCGCACATCCGATTCCGGAATTGATTTTAATTTGCAAAAATGATCGCAAACTGCAACATACCATGCATTCAATTTCTGGCCGATTCTATCCTGAAAGTCTCAAATGCACACATTCATGGGTTTGGAGTGGTGTTAGCTGAAGAACAGGCCAGTGACCAACAGCACACAAACAAAGGTAATTTCCACAAGAATCATAGATGGATCACCTCAAACAATCGCATGAGACAACTAACAGCACTCGATTCATGTGCTTTTCATTAAAATTATCCATCAGAACGGATCCGTGAACGATCGTTTTTCTGTCCGATATTTGAGAAAATCGATCGCTTTTGGCATGCTTAAATTTTTATTCAATCCCATCGCACGATCGATTTTGATAAACAATCGCACTAAAATTGAACTGAAAATCGTGACGTGTATGCCCAGCTTTATTCTTTGAATCTCTTTGAAGAAGAAAATCTTATTACTAAACCACACCAGCACTTACTGAAGATCACCCAGCACTGAGCAGAAACCTATTCCCTACCCAAGTACATGAAATCAAGCCACTGGGCGATGTACAATGTACAATATTTTAACAGCTATGCTTAACACATGGCTCTACGCTGGCTTCCAATTTTCCAAAGTTACGTGCCTTGCCTTTAAAATCACTCCACACCTCCTGTCCCACTTACATTTCCAACCTGGTACACAAATATACCCCCTAACCGCTCCCTCTGCTCCTCCAGTGACTTACTAATGATCTCCATAGTCATTACATCATGACACGCTCAGTTTCAAGATGGCTCTAGGGCAGCTGGACTCTCTAGAACTCTCCCTTGCCCCATTAGACTTGGAGATGGGGGCACACACAAACCTACCTTTTGGCACCTTTAAAAAAAGCCCTGAAAACCCGCTGCTTTACTCTGGCCTACCCATCTTCTCATTCCTAACGTCACCCCCATACTAGTCCCATCCCACCCCCTATTGTATACTATTAACATATACTATTGTATATGTTTCCTAACCAATTAGCTTGCAAGCACGATCGGACAGGGTCCGATCCTCCTGTGTCATAACTTGTACCTGAGCATTATCTTTTGTGACATCTCAACTCTAATTTATTGTACAGTGCTGCGTAATGAAGAACATAAAACAAAAAGGTTACATATGATATAAAAAGTTACATACCAGGTACCACTGCAATGTAAATTTAGGATCTGTTGGTTCTGTAAAAATATCTCTTTTTCTTCTCTTCTTTGCCACCTGTTGTTCTGCCCAGTGTACCTATAAGAGAGATAAACTGTTAGACAGGAAAACCACCAAATCCAAACCTCAGCAAAAGCTCATCCAAGATTCATATAGGTGTCCAAAAAGGTCATTCTCCTTTGTCAGCCATAATCAGAACTTACTCCCAATTAATTATTCCTCTCCTTATCTCATCTTTACACAAATCAATGAAAACTGGTGCTCAGAAAAATATAAATACCCCTATTCAGCAAACTGGTCATATCCAATGCAGATTTAGATCATCACCCCACAGGGGTTTTCTCTTATGTTTAAAGGGTACTTCAGTTTACCCCACAATTCATCTTTTCAGAGACGAGGACTTCATGCGCAGGCAAATTTGAAGAATATTAAAAAGGATTATATATATATTATTCCCCGTTCCCCACAAGTATCCTTGCAATGGCGACTCCCAGTAGGATACTACAAAAGTACTTCTGTACTAGTATTAGATTACTGTTAGATTACTAGTATAAGTTACCAAAACCCATGGACTTATGATTACAATACCAGCTTTTGTTGCAGTATTGTGTAGTGTTGATGTTTTTAGATTGGGCTTAGAATTTCAATATGAGGAAAGTACACGCATTGAGAAGATATCTACACCCTTGGATTTTAACTTTTGTTTAGTATATTGTTGATAAGATATATGTATATCGATATGTATATCGAGTGATATTATTCACCATCTGTGGACTTATTATAACTGTTATTTTAACGTAATAAACTTAAAATTTAAATTGCTTGAATTGGAATTGCGCCCCTTCGTCCCCTTGCCATTGTTCACTCAGGGTGGAATCTTGGGTGGTGTGCTTTGCCATCATCAATTCTTCATTATATATATTAAAGTAAAATCACCAAAATATCCACCTTCCACTATGTACTACTTTCTCCTGTACAACTTTTATTAGAGAGGTTGAGGTTTTTTAATATTGGAGTAGAAATTATTTCAGATAATCAAACTACTGAAAGTTAATGAAACCAAGTAATATGATTAGTAAGATTTTAATGATCAAGAGTGAGAATCTGCCCAATGCTTCTATGTACTATGTGTTATATACAGGGCTGTGAAAAGTGCTGATAATGGAATGCAGAAGAAAGGAAAATAACAAAAGGTATAACCAGAAAAAAAATAATAAATAACAGTATAATAAACAAAAGAAGACAATCTCTCAGGCAATTTATCCATTCATTGCTGTCATGGTTGAAACAAGGTAAAGTAAGGAGCACAATCCATATGAGGAGATAAAAGGCAGTGTTCTGTGCACAGGCTGCAGATAAACTACTGCCATTTATAGAGTCATTTGAATGAAAGAAACTGCAATGAAGAAGAGAAATGGAGGCACTAACTGCACCAGCTCAACTATGCCTGTCTGCCCGCTTACTAAATCTCTGTGCACTGAAGTCACATAACCTTGAAGAGATTTCAGTAAATGTGACCCGTGTTCAGCAGCGACAGGCCGGATAAACTGCAGACGTAAGGCACGCTAAGCGGCATTGGCGGGACCAGATGCAGCAGGTTTTGCGGAAACCTCAGTGTAACTAAATCATGACCGCATCTCCTACTCACTTCCATGAAACAGCTGAAAGCACCCCAAATGTTTCCAAATTATCATATGTGTCCTGAAAAGCCCTGGACAATCTACAATTACCACACCAAATGGAGACTTTGGCAGGCCATAAAACCAAATCCAGAAAAGATTTTCACCAACTGTAAAAGAGGTCAACTTCCCATGGAAAGAGCGATGCTAGAGATGTCTATATCCACAATGTGACAACTATACTGTGTGTACCAATTATTCCCCTGTAGAGTGTGAAGATAAGATTATTTTTCTGGAATAAAGTTTTTGATTTTCTTTAAGTTTTTAGTTAACATTCATTAAAACTAGTATCAAATGACATTCTAATCTAACTATTGTAAAAGGGAGATATGTCCCACTAGAAAAAAAGGCTCTTATGGAGGCACCCAAAATTTATTTTTAAACAAAAAAATCCTTTATTTTATGAACAATTAAGTAGAAATGAGTAGCTTTTTGGTTGCAGTTAAAAAACATCAATGCATTATCCAGAGCGTTACGTGACGCCAGGTGAATTCATCTGGAAAGAGGCAAACAAGGACAATTGGTCTTAAAATCCATGTGGGATGCATCTCACATACCCACATACAAAATTCCAGGCACCTCCATGAGAGCCTTTTTTCTAGTGGGACATATCCCCCTTTTCCAATAATTACCACTGGAAGCCAAGGACTAACCATCCATCACCACCGGTGACCCACAGACATTTGGAGTGCAACCACCAATAACAAACACTACGTGGAAACTGTGTACCGAAAAAGTTCTCCACACGCGGATCAATCAACAAAGGTTGCTGGCAATAAACCGATACCCACACCAGGGCCTGTATAAAACCCAGCAGACTAAAGGGTAAGTTACTCCATAAATACATACCTCTCTTTTCTGATACACCCTCCTCCCCCTACTGTTTTTTGGCACTTCTCAACTCAACCGACTATTTGTAAAGGTCCAAATAGTCTTAAGTTTAGTAATTTGGTGTTTATCTGAAGAAAAATGTCTAGGGTAAGTGGAGTATATCTGACCTGCTCATTCAATTTGCTCCCTGTTGCTTTTCCAGCAGAGGGATCAAACAAAGAACATATCCTTATGATGCTGTAGCCCCACCCAGGAGTATATGTATCCACTTGTGGAATCTGAGCCAACTGAGTGGACTGCCTGAAACAAGGGGACTTTCCAAGTTTCAATGATGGCACAGATAGCCAAAAGATTGAATGCATTATCCATAGCAGACCAACCATGGATAACACATCCAATCTTTCTGTGCTTTAGTAAATGATTTAGTATCAGGTCAATACAATTATGCTAATAGTTTGTATAAAATTAAAGAATTGTATCAAGCCAGAAAAAGCTTGCTTCTCTAATGACTTCAGTTTTCAATTCAGTTTTCAATCCGAATCCAAGCCAATTTCTGTACTCATGGATGGCTAACATGGTGCAACACTCTGCCGAGATTACATTGCAGAAAAAAATAAAAATAGAATAAAAGACAGAATTGTTTTGGGGGATGCAGATGTGGCTCTAAGTATCCTCAGCACTATGACAAAGAGCATATTCTTCTTATTAGCTTAATGGTTTGATTTCATTGCATAATTTATAGAACAAACACCACAAAGCAACAAAAATACTGGAAATGGCAATGAGAAAAATGAGCACACAGGAAGGAAAATAAGATACACAAACTGCAGCTACATTTACAACCAAGCCTGTGTTGGAAATTACAAGTATGAAACGACCACAAGGAGGAAGGGTAAAAAACATATTAATACATCCCAGCATGTTACAGTCGTTTATCCTGCAGCTTCCAGGAGGAGGAGGATGATTATCTGAGCTCAGCACATGTCCCAGGGAAAATCTTGCAATAAAAGGAGGTTCAAGAAACCCCAAAATAAATAGCCAGGTATGTATCTGGTGATAACATGTTAAAAAATAACATAAAAAAATAATAAAAAATAAAAATAAGACGACTTAGTTTTCGCTGTGCAACATAACACCTGGCCCACTCTGTAGACCAGCGGTTCCCAAAAGTTTCCTCTTGACTGACAGCACGATTCTAATAGAGGATGCCAACTGCCACCTTGGGCTGCCACCCCCCTTCCCCCTAGAATATCTATGTGGAATCCAGGGTGGGCCCTCCCCCCCCCCCCTAGAATATCTATGTGGAATCCAGGGGGGGCCCTCCCCCCCCAGGTTGGGAACCATCGCTGTAGACCATTTGCATTTAAACTTTTGGCCTAAAAAGAACTCCAAGAAAAAGAACTTGCCCAAGAACCAATGAACCAGCATAAACTGCCAGCATACTCTCTTTGTAACCTCACAAATTGTTCTATGCACTTATGTCCCAACTAGCAAGCTTGTGTCCAATCATGTATTTATTATAGTTTTAAAATAATGCACTTTTTATTAATGTAGGACAAATTGGTTTACCCAAACACAAAAAATACATCCACAAACTACAATGATCATTACTCATTACCTAGCTCGTATCTGTGTTATTGAACAAGAACAATTTAAAAATAACCGCCACACCGATACTTTTCTTTATGCTTTCTGTTTTAAAAGGTAAACCAAACCGTTTTTTCCTGTTAGCTTACCAAGATACTGTGATTGTATGAAAAAATCCAATACCTTTGGCCAGGGGTAGAAATATCAGTGGCAGAGAAGATGTAAGTAGTTAGTTTGACAAATGGAAGCACACAACCTCCATAGTCTTCCTTTACAGAAGAACAGCCTACCCAGATAACCTTTTTCCAGCTTGCTCAGACTTGGGATGATCAGAGAAGCCTTTCATTGCTGCGCTCAGCAAAACAGAATGTGATCAAAGCCACATTTCAATGGTCATATGATTTAATCAGCCACACGATGACTCAAAAGTATAATCAGACAAAAGCGCATTCAGTCGAAGGAATTATTTCTTTAGCGTCTCAGTGAGAGATGACACCATCCTCATTACTACCTCTATAAAAAAATTCCCTCAACACCCACAGGTCAACCCACAACCAGAATCATTGACTGTTTCATTATGGCAGACCTAAACTATGAACATTACATGGATTCACCCAGCTCAGTCCATACAGCAGTAATATCAGCAACTGCAGCAACCACAAAAAAGATAGTATTTGCATGGAAAGGAAGCATGACTTCTTTTAAGGAATATGCTCCTGAGCGTTTACTTCAAGTATAGCTTGGAGTAAGTTTGTGGACCCAACAAACGCATCTGCCTATGGCTGATCTCTGCCGGGTCATCATCGATGAAGCCCGGGTTGTGAAGGGGAAGGGAGGGAGAGTGCAAAATCTTGAGGGATTACATTGTAAAACATTTATATGGTTAATATTGGTTATAAAAATAAACAAAAACACTGTATTTCATGGATCCACTTTCACATAGAGTGAAAAAACAGCAGGTTCTAGCAGAGAGTGCAGGGCTGCACCACGAGAAGAGATCTAAAATTTCTAAATCTAAACATTGTATTTATTTTTACATTCACTCTAAGCAGCACTGACTGTTGACATCTGGCAAATCGTATAGAATTGTCCCAGCATCTGCAATATAGAAAGCATTACACGCAGAGCTTGTGCATAACCCCATTTTGGGTTGCCATGTTTGAATTTTAACCTACTGCACCCTTGACATAAGGATAGTTGCAGGGTCTTTTATGGGACAACACTGAAATATGATAACAAAAGGCAGATTTCACCTGTGATATCAGTGATTGGGGCTTGGAGCACATGTGTGACCTGGGTAATAAAAAATAAACAAATACAAACATGTTATTTTGTTATTTCGGTCTTTGTGATATTTGAGCATGCTCAGATTTTTGGCGCTCTCACAGAATAAACAAGAGCAAACGATTGGCAGGATCTCTAGCTCCTTCTACAGGGAGTGCAGAATTATTAGGCAAATGAGTATTTTGACCACATCATCCTC
>CM070034.1:138416222-138436262 GCA_036250615.1 Ptychadena robeensis
TATATATGATTTTATATTTGCTTTTGTTGTCTCATATGTTTGCCACAACACTCCCATGATAAAGGGGGTTGTTGAAATAAAATTTATTTTAACCTATGTATCCACGTACCCATTGCTTAAGCCACTAAAGTCTAAAATTTCTTACCAGGGAAAATTTCCGCTCTTTGCTATTTGTACATTACTATAGAATTGTGCTGTCCTAGTGAATAAAGACATTAGCTAGTTCAACAAAGTTGTTAATGGTAAAGGAATGGTAAAGGAAACATGCACTCATAATAATGGAGGTAAGATACAGGCTAAGCAAGGAGTAGTGATTCCCTAAAGCAGTGCTTCCCAAATTGGGGGGCATGAAGGTATTACAGGGGGGCGCAGGCCTTCATTCTTAACCTGTGTTTGAATGGGTGGGGGGCTTGATAATGTTCCTAAATAGAAACGGGGGGCCCTGCATGGAAAGTTTGGGGATAATTGTCCATCAATAACTGGCCACCACACAGTGACGCGGTTTCATTTTCTTAAAGGTGGCTGCTACTCCGCAGTATAATTCACCCTATCCAATATGGGCCTTCGACATTTCCGGAGGAAAGTTTTCATCTGGTCCAAACTACAATTCGAAATGATCTCGGCCCAACTGCAGGAAGTCATTTTTCATTAAGATACATTGATAATTAAGGCCCAGTGTGTATGACTGACAGGGACAAGAAACTTAAATAAAGCAGTTGGTGTGCGGCCGATATAGAAGGTCCTAATTTTCCCAATAATGTTACAACTCCATTAACCACTGATCAAAGCCTGTTTCCTGGGGAGGGAACGGCTATAAAATGGGAGTAATAATGAACAATAGGGAAGTTATATAGATTATTATGCAGCACTGCAGGCAGAGAACACTTGTTTAGTCGTCAAACGGACCAATATAGTACAATTATTACAAGTTATTATGAAGTGCATGCTGAAGCACCATTAAACTCTGCGGTCTAAGAACTTGTTCCTGATCCCTGTGGCTGAGAGGCTACCACCAGCCCTTTTATCAGCTTGAAGTTCATAGATTTTCATTTGTCTTGGCTAAGGACATGTAACGAGAAGAGGCACAAATGACTGTTGTGGGAATTTTCTTTGATCTGCAACACTACATACTTTGGTGAATGCCTGTTGTGTGAAGAGAAAAAGACTAGAATTATCCCCAACATCAGACACAATGTGCAGAGCTAAACCACAACATGCCTGCAGACAGAATGGCATCTGGAGGATGGCACAATCACTAGATAACATCCTCATTTCCATCTCATCACAGAGGAAATGGTCAAGAAGCAGATTCTTACTGAGACAGAGACTGTCTTTAATTTGGTACCATACAATACAAAGAAAACAAAAAATACAGAGAACTACTATGAGCCTCACGCAAGTAGGACCTCAAACACATCGAACAGCTCCAGGCATTTCCTTCACATTCAAACAGTAGTAGAAAATAAAACGGTTATGTGGGTAATTAATTCACAAAATTCTAGGCCACAAGTATTATTTTACCAATTTGTGTGACCAAGGAATACAAAAAAATGCATTTTCCATGGAAAAACTACTTTAACTCTTTAAATGATCTGTCTGCTTGATACAAAATGCAGAGGATGAAACATACATCCAAAACTACAACGTTTTATTCCTCAGTTGCTACAACTTTGACAACAAAATGTTTGACATTAACCACCTTCTCACTAAGGCTATGTTTCCACATACGTCGGCACCCCCTCTGCTAAGTGTATTGGTTGGCGGAAGGTCCAGACGGAGCACATTCACTTACCTGCTTGGTGAATACTGTGTCTTCACAATGCTGAGCTGTTCTGGCGATGCAGGGTGAACATAATTGAGTACGTTGGGCCTCTGCATCAGCGGATGTCTAAAAACAGCATCCGCCGAGCAGGTAAAGTAAAATACTCCCCTTCCTACCAATACTGTTTGCTCCACTTAAAAAAGAAAAAGAAAAAGGAAGACCTATCCGCTACAATCAATAGAGATTTCTCAACCTAAATCGCCGTTCTTTTGATTCAACATATTCTTAAATTACTTTGGTCAATATAATTCAGAAAAAGGAAACCAATTTATAAACAATCCAACAGAAAAATCGACTTTTGGATGGCTAGCCTAACAGAATTGAGGGGCCAAGAATAGGAACCCATAAGCTTGATGAGGATGCCTCAGGCAGGCCAAAGGGAAGCTCTGTGTATTTAAATATAATTTAATAAATTAAGGTAGCAAGAAAAATATAGGCAGGGCCTTCAACTCCTCCAGTGTCATAACCTGTACCTGTGGGTTATCTGGTGTTGCCTCTTAAGTCAACTACGGGCAGATTCTCCCTCGATAGATGAAGGACCGACTGCAACATGATGATGTCATCACCAGCCGCCTGCTCAGAGGTTTGGCGGGCACCCTTTGTGTGCAGGGCATTACTTTGTGATCGGACATGTCGGTAAATTCCAGGGTCCCCCATCCAGAGTTAAAATGTTAAATTCTTAACTCTAGTTATTTATAACTATATAACACCTGCATCGCCAACAACTTTCAAGGAAAGGGGCTGAATTTCTTCAATGGGAATGTTGTATTGTATTAAGTTAAACATTAGGAGTTCTGTTTTGGGAGAGGCATTCTACAATTCAGAATTACCAACATATTTGCTCATGACAATATGGAGACCAAAAGGGACTGTTGGACTAAAGATGTGCCTGGAAAATTTTTTCGTCCTAATAGATCTCCATAGATGTCTCTACAGAGAAATATACAGAAGGGAGATTGTATTTAAGAGCTAAATTAACTTTACAGAAAAGGGTTATAGAATGCTTTAAGTGTACCCCTATTAGACACAAATAAGATAAGCAGAGGATTATCCATGTTTAACAGTCGTGGCAATTCCTACTCACAGAATGGTTTTACTTGTTGCTTAGAGATTAAGCAGTAAATGGTCCAATTTAAAAATGATCAAGGCATACAAAAAAAAGCAGAATAAAAAAAACCTACAGCTAAAAAAATGCTGGTGGTTGTCGGCTAGCCTCAGAACTCTAAATACTGTCCCAACATGCATTCAGGAGATAAAGATAAACAATTCTCCATGGACCTCAGCAAACATGACTGCAATCTAGTCTCTATACGAGTACCGTTATATGCCTGCTAGCATGGTATTGTCTCTACCCATAATGCAATGCACTGGCAAACCCAGGACACACTCCTATTAGACTCATTTTCCAGCCAGATCTCTTAAATACTCTGGAGGATTTAGAAATCTTCTTGTAAAGCAAGCTCAACTTCCGAGCAGCCATTACTACAGCAATTACGATATAATACATAAAAACATAAGTATCTGTGGGACCGCTTCTCCCAGATTAAACACACATGTGTTCAGTTTAACATACTACAACGGTTTAATCAATAAGACCTTTACTTTAAGCTGATTGCATTTTTCTAAGAAAAAGTCAATTACATCAATGGGCTGATAAAGATAAATTGATCGAAGACGTTACCCTTTACTATTTGGTGTGATGCAATGAAGGGTTAAACAAAAAAGCAATTACAGTTTATCTATTCCCAACAGGACTGAGCATTACAAAGATTAAATCCATCTCCCATTACTTTACATGGGCCAATTTCATATAAACCGCTTGGACGCAAGAAACGGCGAGGAAAGGAGGGGAAAATACAGAAACCGCTATTGAAAGCAAAATCTCTCCACTTAGCAAGAACGTAGAGAAAAACATTGTCTGCTTTAATCAGGAAAATTGGACGGAACATTTACGCTGCTTTGGCGGGCACAGAAAAAAACCTGTGCATATATAAATAGATGAATAAAGACCTCTTAGGAGAGGTCAGCAAGAACAAATTGGCAGTGTAATGGAAAAGATCCTTACAGCGCACGTGTATCTACAAATAAACAAAGACAGATGCTTCACCAAGATCCGTCTGATGAGCCTGTGTTGGTTCGCCAGCCAGGACTGCAGCTAAGGGGGCATGAGTGACTGCATGACTGGCGGACGAGAGGGGGCTGGAAAGGATTCAGAGCAGAAACATATTACAGAAAATAAACTGAATCAATGTGCCTGACCTCTCGCACAGAGGAAAGTGACAGCTAAGTTAATGTGATGGAGTCAGAATCTTCTCCATGGATTATGATGAAATGGTAGCGTGGGCGAGTGTAAATAAGAGCATTCCCAATATCCTTGAAACAGATCATTACACATGTCAGGCAGGCTCACGCCATCTGTGTGGCAATGTTCCACACATCTTCCAAGTTCCCAATAGAGCGATCTGGTTTTACAAGAGCGTTCATGCTTCTGCTGTGAAATACAATACTATTGTAATCGGAGATTTATTTTTGGAACAACTGGTGGCATAAAACCAGATGATGAAAAGATTTAGGAATAAAGATGTATATGTGTATATAGATTCCACTTGTATGTAGGATACAACATGCAAATATTTATTGTAAATAGTTTGTGTTCTTGTTGTACACTTCAGGGTCATACATCAGAAAAAATAGAAGTTTGCCCTCCATCAACAAACCACTCAGTCAATAATTTTTTTTTGTTCTGCCTCTCACATCTGCAATAAACTTACCATTACAAACACATACAACAAAAACACCCTCACAAACCCAGAGCATTTTTAAGATTGACTTGCATTTCATTGAGTGAAGTATTTGATAAATGGCTCTGTACCATAAGGCTATAATTGCACTGTACTCCAGCGACTCTGCATGTGCATTTGGCTGATGGGGTGTAAAGGAACGATTTGCATGGCTCCACCCACTATCCTGAAACCAGGGGTTTTACCAAAAAAATTTGGGATTTGTGATGGATTGGAGAAGGCTATATTGTGCTATAACTTTTTTCGCTAACATGGAGGTCAGATGTTTCTTGTAGTTGGCCACCAGATCTGCACCCATCTAAGGAAGGATTCCTTAGATGGGGGGGGGGGGTCAGTGTGGGCGAAAGTGTGCAGAAGCCGGGAGCTAAGATGCTAGCATGAGAAATGAGAAAGTTTTTTTTGTGTAGCAGTTTCTCATCATCTGAACTGCTGACATATGAGTATTGTGTCTGTGTAATGTATGTCTGTTTTTTTATTTTAAATGTAAAACAGCTTTATTGTATTCTGTCTACTTAGAAGAAAAACCATCAAAACATAATCTGTCCACCTCCATATACGAGAATGGTGATGGTGCTGTTGGGTTAAGAATTCCTCACACCACATCACTTCCACAAACTTCTCTGGTTCATTCAGATGTTTCAATGTCAAATTACAGGCAGACCTGAACTTTTGTTCATACATTAGGTAACCTTTTTAACATACAATCTGCCCTCCATTTAGTGTACCTCTCGCTGTCTCCCTCACCCCTGACTACTGGCTTGCCTCGCTTTCCTTCCCAGCTGTAGGTGGTCACCCTTCGTGTTGCTTTGGACACCCCTTGGGTTCCAGGTGACCGAGTGTTGGGAGCCCCTATTGGAGCCCCTCACTGGAAGATCCCCACATCATCGTTCGCCCACCTACGCTTCGCTGTGCGGTCTTTTGGAACGCTTTCCTGTCCTCTTCAATTCGCTGGTTAGTTGGTTGTTGTGGATCTTGTGCAAAACATTCTGGTGAGTGTTATCTCTCCATTTATCCAACTGTTTAACTATCCTAATTTTTTAATTACCCATAACCTCTGTGTACATGCTCACCATACTCATTATATTATCAGCATTATTTAATAGCATTTACAATTGGCCATATGATGTTATGTATATCTCATGTATACCTCTTAACTTAATAGGTGTAGTTTCTGTAGCTCATTGTGATACCATCTTATGGCATACCAGTGGTTAACACTTTTATATGGTATGCTATTGAATGTATATGAATGCTATGTGCAAACCATGTGGAATCTATCTCAGACTTCAAAGACCCAATCAGTGCATTCCCTGTAGTTTATTGGGATTTTATTTCATAATATACCAGTAATCAATTTTTGTATATGATATACTGCTATAGGTATATTTATGTTATGTATAAATCATATGTTATTTTCTTCAGATCATACCACTAAACTTGTATGGTATAAACTATAGAATCTAACATGTATGTCACGTTATAGATTCATTCCTCCCTGAGGAAGCCCAAAGTGCGAAACATGTCGGAGGGATTCGGCACCTGATTCAGCATCCATTTCTATATATCAAAATATATCAACAGACTAACCTATAAAGTGCGGTTTTAGGGGGTCATCCCAGTGTATGGTGTGGCTCTAGTCTCCCTAGGGCTCATACCCCAGTTGAACTGGTCAAACCCTTTCTTATATATTGCTTACTTGGGGTGAGGCAAACACAATTAAAAAGATTCTGGTTCTTATTTCCCCCTATACCTTCTCATTTTTTGTTGAAAATCCGTTTTTAAGAGAGACTGTTACTGAAAAATCTCAGCCCTTCCCTTTCTTTGTTACTATGGTCCCATAGCAGAGCCCTGCGGATATAAGCAATGCAGAGAGGTGTGTGGGAAAGCTGCACTCACGCTGGCAGCTTCTTCACACACAGCCTAGAGGGGAGACCTATGCACCAGTTCCTCTGTGTCCACCCTCTTCCCCGTGTGTGAGGAAGATTTTGCATGAAGTGTGACACCAGTTGTAGCTGAAGTTGGTACTGCAGGGGATTTTGCCCCAATCGATTTGAACGCTTCAAATATTTTTTTTTAGTTTTTACCTGCTCTAAAAACTGGGTGTGTCTTATGGTCAGGTATGTCTTACAGTCCGAAAAATATATTTGGTCAATTCTATCAGAGGTCAACCTGAGAAATAACACATTTCCAGATTATCTCAATATTCATACATGCAAATGGTTTGTTATATCTATGGGTTAATTAGAAGGAGACTTATGTTAATGAGGACTAACATGAAGAGGCATTGTGGAGATAATAAAGTTTCAGAATTCAGCCTATCGCCATGAACAGAATCGCAGGATAAAAAAAGCACACTTACCTTAGGGTCTCTGCTTAGCCGTATGTGCCTGGATCTATGAGGGCGCAAGGATCTTTTCACAACAGCCCGATGTTGAAAATGGTAATAGTCTCCAAATATCTAAACAAAAAGACAGAAACACTATTAGTATAAAAACATCACTAACAAATAAATAAGACAATATGATCAAATCTTGAGTTTGCAATGGGAAGGATTTTTCCAGTAGCTCACTGATAACAGATTTTCCTAAATAGGTGAACACATATATACAATGTTCTGCGTCACAGACTATATCAAGTGATACTATTTATTGGCTAAATCTCTGGCTGATGCCATTAGCTTAAATGGGGACCGGCGTCCCTGTCCAAACTAATGGCCGGCACACAAAGGGTGCCCGCCAATACTCTGATGTCATCACGTTACTCTCCACAGCTCATCTGTTGGTCCCCACTCGCTGCATGTGGGGAGCTTTGAGGTGGGCTTACACATGTAGATTGTTTCTTCTATCAACTGCCAACTCGATTTTGTGTTCGATGATGTTGTCGAACAACGTTCGTTCATTTATCGGATTGCCGATTTTGAGATTGGCCATTCTAGATTTTTGTTTAATGAACCGAAGGAAGAGTTATTGGGGGATGATATAGAGGTCCAGCCGTGATATTCCCCTCCTTCAGCAATTAAAATGTCTATAGACCTGGGAAGCAGAGAAATATGGCAACATAGATATTTCTTGGAGAAACCTAAATAGCAATGGTCTTTAAATTATCATAAGGTTGAATTGAACAAATTTCAAAACAATGCCATCCTCAAAACATAGTGCCATGATCATAACATGGTCACAGGCTAAGCTCTGCATAAGTAAAGCTCTCCCCCTAGAAGCTTGGTCTTCATCACACTTTGCAAGAGGCACATTGCTGGTACTCAATGGGGAAATAAACGTTGCCCTGGTCTGTTCAGAGGTGAATATGGTTTTCCTTATAAATTGCTCACTGGTGCAGAATTACTAAGTGGATATTTGGTGGCTTTTATACTTCATGTTAGACAAATGGTTACCCAGAAAATTGAGAGCTAGAAAGTAAAATTGTTGTAATGATCAACCAGGTCATGCTTCTTATATTAGAGAATATCATTAAGCTTTTAACGTACAATTTAAATCAAAAGGTTAAAGCAAAATGTCACATCAGAAAGCAGTAATGGAGTTTGTGATTTTGGTTTGCTATACACACTGTTACAAGTCACTATTTTCCAAAAGCCAAGCTGGAATATGGAGTATAAAGAAGCATATTCCTTTTTTGTTATTTATTCACAAAATATCAGCCTGGAAAAGGCAATAGGTAAAGTCTGCTCAAAAACACTCCCCATAAACGGGCTCTATCATGATTGAAATAGGAATTCTCCATATAACCACATGTAGAAAAATGCTATGAATGTCTGTGACAAAGTTTCACAGGTTTCTTCTTCTAATCAGATTAATGGGGAAAGGCATCTAGAAACATAAGACCAGGTGTACAGCTTACAGCCATGCCTCGGGTGTCACATCAGCGTGGGCGACAACTAGAAAAAGGGTCATCAACCGAAAAAAAAAAAAAAGGCAGACGGCTTACCTCAACTAAATGAAAAGGGTCAGAGCATGGGCAAATTATGAACATTTTGTGTTTTCAGACTCCTTCTCCTATGAAGAGGAAACTTTTTCTGGTGTACTTTAAGATGGGAACAGAAACTTATAGCAGATTATACAGATCTTATAAGATTATCTGCACCCGGCAAAAGAGTAGAGGACATTACTCAATCCTGCCATGCAGCAAACAATGCTGAACAGAAGCTCTGGGACCGAAATTTACTATAAGTCTGTAACATTCTTTCTTCTTCTGTTTAAACGTATCACTGTGACAGAACCAAGCCTACCCCGACACATCATAATTGGGTGTCTGTTTGCAGCACAATTCTGTCTCATCTCCAGTGCCAAATCTTCTTAGACATTTACAACCCTGTCTCAGTCAGCTGCCTGGGATCACAAGGGCCAAAAGACAGACTTTGCTAAATGAAAGGACGGTACTTTATAGAAAATTAAATATCACGCTGGGTTTCCAAACTTGCCCCACTCCCCTTGCAGCTTAAGCATTTCACATGCAATAAAACCAATGCAATATATTTCCTTAGCCATGCCTGTTCCTGGTATATGCGTTCTATGGCTTGGAGTATTATAGAAGACATAGTTTACCTTCATATAGCTCACCAAAGCAGAGAACAGATTTCCCAGCTGAGTTTCCATCAATGTAATGGATACTAGAGTATTTGACAAGAGGGGTTAGGTGTCAAATGCAAATCAGCGGGCTGCTGTGGTAACCTACTGCACACCTAGAATACCGCTAGAAAACCTCTAGGAGACCTGCCTGCCATACTGTGTGATAAATTGAGAAAGGCTGTCTAAAGCCCAGCTACAAATCTGGTGCAGGTCAAAAAAGAGCAACACAAACTGAAATATCTCATATCGCAGGTTTAAATTAGTGGTTACATAATGCAAACAAATCAAAACTAAAAAAAAAAAAAAAAGGGGGAAAATGGCACTTCAAAAACCACATTATTTATCTTTCTCTATAGGAGTTGATGCAAAAAAACTTCTGTGTTAGTTTATACTTCACACCTAGATTGGGCAACCTGTCAACAGCAGTCTAGCTGCCATGTAGAACTTATGAATAAAATAGCTTTCATTAAATTATTAGGAAATTAGCAAAACGGCACTCATAGGGTGAAGACTTAAGCTGGGCATACGTGGGTAGATTGACCCTGTGATTGATCGCAGGTCGATTGCAAGGCAATCGAATGGAAATTAATTTGCACCACTTTGAGGAGCCGCAGAACTTTTGCTTTGGAGCAACGGCCAAAGCAACAGGCATTGACCGTGGTTTATGGTCATGTCCGATACCCCTGTTTTCAAGAGGGATTGATTGATCCCGCTCGAAAACAGGGAAGGCCGCATAAGATATGGGCCAGATAGATGGCGGTGAGCGTGCACGGCTCCCCAAAAGTACACTGCCCCAAATAGTAGTGTCCCCATTCAAGTAGCTCACAAAGAATCCAAAAGTGCATTCAATACTATGCTTGCATGCTATAGTGGCCACTCAAATCTCACGTAAGCATGCCCCAAGTACAGTAAGCACATCTTAAATGCTTTTTCAAACTACATCACTCATTTTTTTGAATGCACTTTGGATGTCCAGCTTCAGTTCAATTGTTGGAACTGCACATGTGAGCATATCCAAAATGCATACAGCAGTGTGTTCTAAAAATGTGTAACCCACCATGCAGTGCACCATGAACAGCCCATGTGTGAAGGAGCTATAAAACTTCAATATGACCACCAAATTACCATTTGTTGCCCAATTTTACCATCTAGCCACATTTTTGGGTTAGGTCTGCCTAGTTGCTTGATTTCTATGCTTTCACTGGAGCAATCATTAAAGATCTTAGGTAGGCCAAATACAATTGGAAACAAGCCCATTTGTGGAATCTTGGTAGGGCAATAGGCTGACACAGACCCCAAAAACTCAGATGACAAGCATATGCGGCAGCTCAGTTGTGTAATAAGCACTGCCAAGTTGATTGTCTTAGAATACAAAGCATCACTTTGAGGTGGAAGCTGGCATGGCAGTGCTGTGAAAACACAAATTAGCAGAGGTTAAAAGTGAGAAGACTGCTGCTAATCAGAATAATGATCTTAAAAAAATATATCCAAGGACTCATTTGCCACCCTTACTAAAAAGGAAAAAAAATCCCAAATTTTAAAACCATCTAAAACCCCCAATACATTAAGATCACTCCCTACAATTTCTTTTAGATCTACCAACTGTGTGGTACAGTGGCCTCCCTGATCGAATACATGGTGATTGGGTGGTTTTGGAAGGTCCTCATATTACATGGTTTTGGTAGAACAAAAGTTGATTGTACAAGAATTGTATGGTAAGATTGTAAGGTGTATGGGGGGCCTTAAAGGTTTGAATAAAATCCTACAATGGCAGACCACCTTCGGTGTAGTGAAACAGATCTCCACATCTCTAAGGCGACTTATACCGGTTGTTTCTCTATTCTGCTCTGCACGTTAGACCAGACATTTCTAATGAACAGAGACATGCCTTACGGTTAATCCATGTCCTCAGGTTGAGTTCAACATCCATTAGCTATAATCCTTATCATATAACAAGCAATTTTCTAAATCTTCCTTCACAAAAAGCTATACAAGCTGATGTATGAAAGCTAGAGCAGGAAAACTAAAGAGACGACACGACTGCACTCTTAAGCTAGCCACACACGTTCTGATTCTGGTTCAATCGATGCTCGATTGAATGAAAAATCGAGAAATGCAGAAAAATTTACCGAATTTAGATCGGACATGTTAGAAAATAATCGTCGATTGTGCCAATATCGTTTTATAATCGTCGATGTTTGTGGCGTTTCTCCTGGATCGATAAGATTAGATATACATAACATAGACCACTTCAATCTGAACTTCAATCGTTTCGATACCAAAATCGACGATTTTAGATATCTTTTTTAGTCGAAATCGCACCACAATCGCATACTCTATGTGGGGTGTATGTTGATGCGATTAAGATCAATTTTCAATTAGATTGAATACCTCGATCTAATCAAGCATCGATTGAACCAAAATCGAACCGTGTGTGGCTAGCTTAACCAATGCTATCCAATCAGATTTCATCTTTTTTGCATTGCACTATTGAAGTGAACAGGTTCTACTTCATTAAAAGGAGAAAGGCAAACAGAATAGGTTTTCATACCTTGTAAATAGTCTGAAATTATGACAGAAGATCTAACCTAAAAAGCGATTGGGGGATGTTTTCAGACGCCCGTGTAAATGCTCCCAGAGTGCCCATTAAAAACAGCAGCATATGCCGGGGTGCACATATCCGAGTAGCTCACTAAAAAAGTTGAGTACCATGAGATGGTGTTTAGTACTCACCGCATATGTAGCATGGTTTTAATAAGTACTGTCTTCCTCACGGTCCTCTGCATCAGCTTCCTGCGTGGTAGATTCTGCTTCAGATGGACCTCCCTGTTCTTGATTGAGTTGTGTTCACTGCTTTTTCCCCCCCAAGCACGTCCGAAGCGGGGGAAAAGACACAAAGAGGACACTTCCTATTCTAATTAATGGGACATTGTTCACTCTGCGTTATGCAAGCAGTGTGCCTGCAGTGGCGATATGAAGCTGTGGAATGCCACGTCTTCATTACAGCACTGCATACTGTCCCAATGGACGTGTCTCCATGACATAAAAAAGCTGCGTATGATGCTGTTCGGATGCTGTTTTTCCGTGTCTTTTGTATGCTGAATCTTTTTTTTTGTAATTTACATTCCCAATTTCACACACCTAACTGCAACCTTTCATGGTTATTAATGTTTCCCGTTGGTTATCCAAGTGACATAAATTGTACACATTTAACAATAAAACTGAAATCATTTTGGCAATTTAAAACATGTCATTTTTACAGCAGTGTATACATGATACAGTGGAGCTTCAATTACAATTTAAGCCACTGAGTGTCTCTAGTGAGCACTTGTCACGTCTGCTTTTTCTCACACATGGAGGAGGTAGAGGGAGAGAGGGATGGAGGGAAGCTGACAGGCTCCTCCTTCGAGTGCGCAAATGCTCAGTAAAAACAATATAGATCTGCATAAGTAGGTTTTGACCTCATTTGGGAACTGGTGGAAGACTTATGTACACACCCCTGAGCATATGAAAAGCTTATGAAACAAACCTTGAAATGTCAGATTTCTAAACCTTTAGGTTATCAGTGAATAGCAATAGGCTTATTCTTCTCGAGTACCAGACATGCCATAATGTTCCTCTGTGTACATACAGTAAAGGGCTCATTTTACTCTCTGAAGCCCAAATAAATTGTAAACAAGGACACAAGCTATTTTGCCTGAAGATATATCAACACTAGAAGAAAAGAACTACTGAATTGTGAAGGCTGATGTACTTCTGTTTTCTTTTCTGTACATTTTTAGTTACAAATTAATGCGTCTGGAACATACAGAATTGTTTGGCGATCAAAGCTTTTTATACCCATTGCTGTGCGTACAGATAAACAAGCTTTTGAACAGCCACCAATGCCAGTGTCTGGTCTCCTGCAGCTTCCACTCAATAGAACTCGGTGTATTCAAGACAATGGGAAAGAGTAGAGTGTTTATTTTTAGAGTGTACAGAATCAATTTAGCTTTAATAAGAAAAGCTTTCACACTCCAAGAGGCCATAACCCCTTTTCATACATGAACTCTAAAAAGGTACATGCATTAGATAGCTTTCCAACATAACAAATGACCCTTCCAGCAAGCCTGGAAATATAACCGCGTCCGACATCTGGCACAAAACCTCAGCTGCAACTGTCCAATGGCCAACATTCCATGCGTATTACTTTGTTTTCAAATCTTTATTCCAGGAGGAATACCATACACAAGGCTATACATATCATACATCGAGCGTTTCTTGGTTTATATGACCAAGACTGGCCAAAGAGGGAAAGATTTCTTACCGGAACGGAAGTAAAAACATCTGCCCAATCAGCATCACACCAGGACCCTCAACACAATTCTTGTGATGTAGTCTAATGATTTTAGAGTTTTGGTAATTTACATCAGGTTCTCAAAGAACAACAGTAAGAGCTGGGGGAATAACGGATATGCCAAGTTTTTCCATGTATAATAAAAATCTGTCCCTACAGTCACTGTAAAAAAGTCTTGAAGACATCTAAGAACTGTTAAGCTAGCCATAGACGTTCCGATTCCATGTCCGATCGATCACCCATCCGATCGATTCCGGCGATCTCAGCGGGAATCGGAGCTCCGATCAATCGGCCAATTAAGAGTATCCGATCGCTGCATACCACCTTGTCCCACGGATTCCTGGACGATTCCGTGTCCGATCGCTGACTCCACAAATGGCAACTCCCCCTGATGTGTGCAGAATCGGATCAGAAAGACCAACATGTTGGTTCTCTGTCCGATCCGATTCTGGGCCCCTGATCAATCGGACAAGGTGGGCTGCACGCGATTCCGGCACGATCGTTTCGCGTGCACGCGCCCGGAATCGATCGTACCGGAATCAGATGGGAATCTGACCCGTGTATGGGGGCCTTTAGAGCAAAATACGGCCAATCCAAGGCTAGTTAAACAAGGGCCTTTTTTATGTATTTGACGAGCAGATAGGCAAGAATCCCACAGAGTCTTAATGTGGTATTTGACACAGCTTGCAGGCATTTTTGTGTCATTTGGTTTTTTGAACACCTCATGTCACAACCAGAAGGCATTTGGGGTTAAAAACACCACTAACTTAAAAAGGGAACGGTCTTCAGCCTTTGTATGGTTCAGCAAAAGCTACCAAGAATAGATTTTACAAACCATAATGTCAGATTACATGTCAAAGAACAGATCAGGACACTTTAACCTGTAAAATGCTTGATTAAATTTATATATACTGTAGTAAAAAGAAGGGGGGAGTGGCAAGTCTTGCCTCCACCTCCATATCATACTAGACCCCCCTTCCCAGGCATAAGCCTGGCAAAGCCTGGTATGGGGAGGGAGCAACAAACAGGCCTCAGCCAATAGACCCTGCAGCAGACCAGGCAAGAGGCCCGCTCCAGAAAACCAGGCCCGATGCCATACTAAAGGGGGGCACCAAAGTAGGGAACCTTATCCCCTTTATATATTTCTGAGAGCTTGTGCAAGTTATTTTCAGTGGAAAAATGCCCCTGGAAAGCAGGGGGCACCCAGACGTTAAACGTGGCTCCGGACGGATGTCTATATGAACCTAGCCTTCAGGCTACACACCCAGGGAGAGAATGTATATTCTATGCAGAATAAGAACAAAAAAGGAAAACCGCTAGATACATTATTAGCCCTAGTTGATGAACCAATATTAAACAATCAGCTGGAGAAGGATATACAATATCCTTAATATATAGAAGTATAAATGTATATCAGTTTTATAGGATTATTTTGGTTTGGGTTATTCCCCATTGATCATCTGTGACAGCTGGCAGCCAATGAGTTACATCTACATCTTGAGGCTGCTGAAAATCTTCACCAATTCTTTCTATGCACACAAAAGCTACAGAAAAAAATAAGTTTATATCAGACAGTATCAAATCACAACTTGCATATGTGCTGACCCCTAAATGTATTACAATGTCAAGTCTTATGAAATATCAGCAACATCCTATTTCCCAACATATCCCACAGCTGTGCCTGCTGACTTTCAATCACCCAGCACTCACAGTGCAGCAGAGAGATTACCGTCCGAGGCTTTATTGCCAAAAAACTTATTACTTCTAAAGCAAAAGGAAAGAACAGAAACTTTACTTCCTTATAAACAGATGTGCACACTTCCCACTTGGCGTTCCTCAGAAAATTAAATTACTCAAGCATAAAAAAAATAATTTGTCTTATTTTTTAAGAGTTGTGGTACTTAAGGTAGGAATACACGGGTAAATTTTTCCCAGATTTCTGCACAGCTGAGCTCCGTGCACGTTCTCAGCACTGTGCTGTGCAGAAATCTGGGCAAAAATCTACCCGTGTATGCAGTCTATTGATCTCGCTTGGTAAACCTTGTTCGATAGACTATGCTTTGAATAGGGACCCTATTATAGACGGGCTGACAGCTGGAATCCGATATTGGGGAAGCTGGGCAGTAACGTGATGACGTCATCACACTACTGCCGACATCTCTTGGTCGGCTCAAAAATCGAGCTGTGTATTTAGAAACTGAGTTTCCCAAATTTATGAGACTGTTTCTCTAAACGGCACCAAATACTGACAAAAGGTGGCACATTTCTAGGGTGAACCAAATCTTCCGAGGACTTTTGTGAGTCCAGGACCTGTAATGTAGTTAAAACCTACAAGTGTACTAGAAAGATCTGTTAAAGATTTGAAATAAAACCATTTTAAACTACCGTATTTCTCAGACTATTAAGACATTTTTTAGCCCTTTTAAAACAATGGTTTATTTTGTTTTTGTTTTAAGTTCCAAACACCCTGGGAGCAATAGCACTGCATCCACTGAGGCTGGGGTTTGTTGAATTTCCCCCAGTCAAGCCAAAAAGGCCAGTGCCATGAGGGAGGTCTTCATTCTAGTTTAAGGTGCAGGGCTGAAACTTTTATATATGTTTATACATTTCCAGTACCCAATCTCTGAATTCACTGAACAACTTAAGAGACACATTTTACAATCTGGCACTAACAACTTGCCCATTTGCAGCAATTTACATATGGGAGGAGAGAGAAGTGTGTCACACAATTGTATTACTGCAATGCAATATGTTACTGTCAATACACATTTCACACCACCATTATTGCAGAAACTTAGTTAGCTATTACTTTTGTGAGCTCAGTCTGTTGCTCTGAATATATAATGTGACTGCTCCTATATGTAAATAACTGTGTAATAGCTGGGTGAATTGATGCTATTTTGACAGTATGAGTTGGGGATTTACAAGAACATTCTGCTTTGCAATAAAAAAAATTAAGTGACACAGACTCCTCCCATATGTAAGTAGGTGCTCATAGGCAAGTTGTTCGTGTCAGATGGTAAAATGTGAAACTCCAGAAGTTGGTCAGAGGGTTCAGATAATGGGTACTGCTAGTGTATAGATACAAGTAAAGTTTCAGCCCAGCCCTGCTGGCACTACGATCTGACACTGGACTTTTGGCTTGGACTGAGATATATCCCGTATGATTCAGTGCTTTGCTGGAACATGCTGTATAGGTGAACTGTTGCATCTCCTAATCTACAAATTTTTTGTTTTAATTTTCTTTCCAAAACTATTGGGTGCATCTTATGGTCCAGCGAGAAAATTAATCAAACTTTGGATTAAAATGGGAATAGTTAAGATTTACACAGTATGTAAATATAAAATAACACTAAAAACGTTATGTATCCTTCTACTTGACCCTTGTCATTACAAGATGCCTTAATAAAAGATTTGCCCTCTATTTATTTAGTGACAATTTAAAAATCAATTAAGGGTTACATGGGCAGTGCATTCCTGACACAGGATCAAGCCTTTCACCTGTTTATTTCAAAAACAATAAATTTAGTTGAACAAGCAACTGCATGCAGCAGCAATTTAAGGCTCGAATCTGCAGCTCTGTGCCATTACAAGTGATTAATGGCTTCTACATGCTATTCTCGCTTTATAAATAACAGCTGTAGAAAAAGTTGCCCAATTATGCCCAATCTTCCTGCTCTCAATCGAGGTCTGAGTAATCCGACTAAAGAAGTAATCCGACTGAAGATGATGCATACCCTATGGAACAGATAAAATAGCCTAGTATCTGTAAGCAAAATGATTCAAAAAGGCATTAAAAAGGTGCAAACACATTACATCTAAATGTATATCCAGGGGTGCACATAAGTGGTACTCTGGTACTCAAAGGGGCCCAAAAACTAGCTAGGTGTACCTGCATTATTGTACAAAGCTCATATGTGTACTAACAACTTGGAGGCTCTGTGTCTGGGCGGCCACAGCTAAATGTTAAATGTATACAATATATGTCACTTGGATAACAGCAGGGAAATATGAATAACTATAAAAGGCTGTTAGGCAATTAGGGGGGTTAAATTGGGAATGTTAATTAATGATCCAAAATAAAGAAGATTGGAGATCTGGAGGGTGTTGGAGAATGGGGGGGGGGGGGGGGGGGGGGGGGGGGTGAGAAAGCATATGTAAGGGTAAAATCTGACTAGAAAAAAGCACTGTGTGACAGCTGGAATATGACTATGAAAGGTTGACATTTGGACTGCTGGTAGGTTACTAAACCAGAAAATTTCAGGGTTGTACTAACGAGGTATGAGATCTGGGGGTTCAAATGTGTTGTACTGTGAGATTTACATTTGACCCAAAGCCAGCTGGTGACCTGTGGATGGAGACAGCTAATCAGTAGTTAGTGTTAGCTGCTGCATAAAATTAGGTACCATGGCTTATACTCAAGTATATATGGTAATAACAAGACAACAAAGGCTTTACATGTTGCAAGATCCAAAACAAATGCTTTACAGCAAAAGTAGAAATATCAGTTTCGGATGGAATGAAAAGAGCCCTGGAGACTTAAGACCCCCATACACGCCCCGGTTTTCCGTCCGATCGATTAAAAACAATTGATTTTTTGCATCGGTCTTCCAAAAAACGGTCAATGCCCACATGGTTCGACCGAGTAACTTCGATCGAAGTTTTGGGAATAATCGGTCAGACTGTGATCGGACATGTTGGAAAATTTTTCTCGATCGAATCTAAATTGTATTCAATCAGCTACTATTTCTTATGACCCGACCAATTTAGGTCCGATCTAACTAATTATCATACTTTTACTTCCGGTTTCAAACATTGTGGTGTGTGTAAAATCATCTGCCAGGTTGTGCTAGGATGTACTGTATAAATGTTTTAACATATATACAGTTGAGACCGTGTTTCCCCTATGATTAGCCATCCCCATCAAAGGCACCCCCAGATTTTTTTCACAAAAATTTTAAATAAACCCCGCCACCCCCAGAACAGACACCCACAGATACCTGGCCAAAAACTTCCATTCGGGTGGTACAATTGTGTGCCTCAAGCTGCTGATCCCGGCCATAACCCTTCCACTTCCCATCAAACATAAAATCGTCTGATGGAAAATGTTCGATCGAAGTAGGTAAGTAAAATCAGACAATAATTGGTTCCTTTATTTGGGGGTATAATGAAATACAGTCCAATCGAACAAAGAGCCTCGTATCGGGAAAACATCGATGGACACACATGGAAGACCAATGCAAAAAATCAATTGTTTTTAATCGATCGGACGGAAAATCGGGGAGTGTATGGGGGCCTTTAAGGATGGATGCGCTCCAGGCCAGACTGCTGCTAGCAACACTCCCTGACAATGCTGTTGGCATGGTGTTATGGTCGCTATACAGTCTCTTTAGATACCTTTTAACACCCAACTGAATTTATTAAGGACATATTTCTCGTAAAATGTTCATTTCCTTTGGATACCGTGTTTGTTTCTCATAACATCTTTGTATTACATAATGAATCCATTAGCAAATATAAATTATAAAATTGTATGCATAAATTTCACAACTAAATTGAAAACCAGAACACATTTTGCACAACACTATGTAAAATTGCATGTTAATGTGCTTCTTCCTTCTTGTGGTTTGTGTCAGTAAACATCATAGAAAGTCCCAAACTTTAGCGCCAAAAGCTCTGTGCATGGGGCCCCGGGCTGCAATTCATAAAATCAAATTAAATCCGTCAACTCGACTTATATAGAGAAAATCGTCATAACCTGCAAGGTCATACGATTAGTAAATTACATCATTTTATCTTAGCATGCATGGAGCAGTAACATGTACGCTATGTGAAAGCCTTTGAAAAATCGCATCTCGATTCCATAGATTATCCTGAAACGAGGCTTTTTACCTAAACTTTTGGGATTTGTGCTGGATTGGGGCATGTAAATACCTTCTGTTTTAACAAGGCTTTGTTGTGCTAGGCACTGCTCGAGTTGAGGGCTTTTCAATTCCTTTAATCCCTTCTCACCATAACCTTATGGTTGTTCCTCTATGTTTGGCGCCTAAGCCCCACACCATGGAGCCATGGTTTCCTTGCACTGCACTGATGATGGCCAATGACCCTGAAACAGCTGACCTGTACCATAAGACTAGGTTTACACTGTACACCAGTGGTTCTATATGAGCATTTGGCTGATGGGTGTTGGCAAATGTGTATGCGCACGTGTGTGTGTGTGGAGATATATTAAAATACTTTTTGTATATATCAATGCACACACACATATTCATATATATATATAGATATAAGTCATGAACCATCCTGTTGTTTAAATGATTAGATAAGTATCTGTGAACTCCCACTGCCCACATCACATATGGTCCTTTGAAATGCAGAAACACACCCGGAGAAGAGCGGATTCTAATTAAAAACTGTGTTTCCTTGAGGTTTTCACGGCAACAATAGTTTCACATCAACAATAGGATTATCTTAAGACCACCTGGTTGTATCCTGAGC
>CM070034.1:138436362-138446770 GCA_036250615.1 Ptychadena robeensis
AACGTAAGTTGCTGCGGAGTTTTGTTTATATGATCAAGATCGATTTATGACATCACAACAATGGGGTGTAAAGGAATAATTTGCATGGCCCCACCCATTATCCTGAAACAAGAGTTTTTACCTAAATTTTTGGGACCTGTGATGGATTGGGGCATGTAAATACCTTCTGTTTCAAGAAGGCTTTGTTGTTCTACGCACTGCTCGAGTTGAGAGCTTTCCGATTCCTTTAATCCATCCTCACCATAACCTTCATGGTTGTTCCCAAATAGATTTTGTCGAAACAGTGCAAGCATTGCACAGCCCAAGAACAGCAAAACTATACCCTACCAATTTACATTAAAAAAAGCATTAAAAATGCAAAGATCACTTTAACTTTAAAAACCTTAACCTCATCTCTGCATTTCCAGGACATTGCCAAGTGATGTCTGTGACTAGTGCCTAGAAATCAATATAACTACAATAACAGGACATGGGTCAGTAGAAAATACTCAAAGGCAATGTAGATTTATACCCAACACTTTCTATCAATAGTCCCATGAGGCTGTGCACTCTTTACAAAAATTAGTGTAATCAAAGCAAATAATTAAAAAAGGTAAATTGTATGTTGTTAGATTATCTTATCATAGCAACAGATCCATTGTACTACTTTTATAAATGACCCAAGTTCTACTATTTGCAGGTGCTGACCTGCTGAATAGGAGGCACATGCCCATACAATGTATCAAAAGTATTTACCAATAATTACCACTTTACAATTGGATTTAAATTAAAAGCTAATTCCATATATATTGCATTGATCTGCAGGAGCAATAAAGATGAAATTACAGCTTAATGCTGCTGTATGAAGAATGAAAATAAAAGCTTTAGCTGAACTCTGCAAGAGCTGCCAAACTAGAGTACACTTGCTGCGAGCTCTGCCAATACAGCCATGCTTGGCATGTAGTACCCCACAGGGAAAGCCTCATTCAACTACATAGGATCATTTCCATCACTGATGTTGCCATACTTCATGCGCAAAAGACGAGAAAGTCATTTTACTGAAAATTACAGGAATCGTGATTAGGCAAGATGGAAATGAGGAACAAATCGAGAGATCTCCAGCTCTGCAGTTAGCAAAGATTTGTTCCTCTTATAGTACAATTTAGCTTAATGCCAAATGCATCCACATTCATCTGGAGGTTCCATGGGAGCACTATGCAACACTCAATTCTAACTTAACGTGCTCGCAGACAGCCATGAACTTTTTATGCGACATCACAGATCGCTCCTCAGCCCCCAATTCAAGGGGTTAAATACACCATGCACAGCTGTTTAGATTTCATCTCTTCTCAAGCAACAGCAATTATCTACATTAATGGTTGCTGCAGGAAAAGGCAACTTCTATGGTCGTATTATTATTTCTCTCTGGCAGCAACAGGGAGACCAAACAAGTCTCATTTCCAGCATCCACATCATTAGATGGAAAGCATTATTGCTTTTTAGAATGTAAAATTACATCAAAGTCACTGGGCTAATATTTTAAAACAATACAGTTTCTGTATATAGAATGTAATGATTAGAATAACATTACACTTTAATTGTTTAGTGTTGCATGTTATTTGCCGTATTTTCCGGCATATAAGACGCCCCCCAACTTTTCCAGTTAAAATATAGTTTATATTTCGCCGTATAAGACTACCTCTCTTCCAACACACATCAAATAAAAAAATTTAAGTCTACTCTGACTTTCAACCTCCAGATCTCCAACACCCTTAGATTAATTGGATGAATAATTTACATTCCCAATTTCACCTTTCATAGTTATTAATGTCTTCCTGCAGTTATTCAATGGACATAAATTGTATACATTTAACAATAAAAACTAAAGTTTTGTAAAGATATTTAATGTGTTATAGCTTTAATCTCAATCTCCCTGCAATACCAACTTCAGCCAGCTACTTTCACACACATCGGGAAGGAGACGGAGGGGCGAGGGGGGAACTGCAGGTCTCTCCCTTTGACTCCTGTCGGCCAATACACAGTGCAGGGAGCACGGATCCAAGGAGCAGACCTAAGGTCTCCCCTAGATGGTCGTCCAGGGACAGGAGTGCCCCCATCCCCCTGGCATATAAGGCAACCCCCGACTTTTGCACACATTTTCCCGTGTTCAAAAGTTGTACTTCTAGGCCAATATAAAAAGGCAAGGGCACACTCGCCAAATCCTGTCTATTTTGTTCAAACAGCAAATATTGACACAAGAATACTCGGGTATAAAAGATAAAAATTGGCCGCATTTGTCACAACAATTTAAACAAGTTAGATCAGCCTCCTAATAAATACTGTATTTACAAAAACATGATTATATAATCTGTGCACTGAAATTCCCAGGCAAATACAGATAAGGAAGTACTACGGTCCCACTCATACAGGCATCAGTAACATCTTCCAAAAACCTGGTACTTCCATAGCAGACGCATCATTTCTCCTCTGATTACAAACCGTGTGCAAACACTCTTAAACAACCCTTGTGAATATGGCCTAAGTGATATGAACACTTGTTTAAGGTTCAAGGCTGGCAAGCATCACAGTTCGGAAGTTTAAACCTCAATACCCAAGTTGGCAATGGGTTTTAATTTGGTGGCAAATGTAACCATTTATTACAACTGAAAATCAATCCATGTATATTTTGCCATTTCGATCTTCATTTCATCCCTTGCTAGAAATCCAATCAAATTCATATTTACAGATCTTTAAAGCACACTAAAGCCCCCAATACATGTCTAGATTTTCTGTTCAATCAACTTAAAAAGATAAATTTTTTTGGGTCAGGGAAATTGGCAATTACTTGTAATGTTTGCCAACTGTAGTAACAGATATTTGACCAATGTTTTTGGGATCGATTGAAAGTGTAATCAATTTCAATACAACCAATTAATTTTCCAGCATGTCCAATCATTTTTCAATACATTTTTTTCCCAATTTTTATTGTTTTAGGTTGATCTAATCATGTGGGCTGCCATAGATTTTCAATCAATCAACAAAAAAAAATTATTGAATTAAGTTGATTGAATTTAAAATCTATGACGTGTATGGGGGCCTTTACCCAACTTAACATCCCTACACATTGCTGTAATTTTATACTAGCTGGATTCTTGCTGCAGAGCTCATCAATATTGAAAGGGGAGAAGAAGAAAAGACAAAAAATAACCACCTGGCCCATTATTCTAACTAGCCCCCTGATGTTAACAATAGCCCAGAGCAATCTTACATGATTTGCTGGGGCACTTTTAGTTAACACTTTAGACTCTCAGACAAGAACCACAGCACAGTACAGGAAACTTACAGTAATGTTTTTATTGTTGTTGTTTTTTAACACAGAGCTCAACTAATCAGAAAAATTAACAGAATTTAACATGCAAAATAAATAAATAATGACAGAACTGGCCAAATCTAACCTTCACAGTTTTAGACTGAAAAATGGCTAAAATGTTGTTTTCTAAATTTGGCGTAGCAACAGGTCAGTTCACAGTGGCAAGCTTTATAACCATCGGAAATCAGAGATTCCCAACTGAGAGATTTACCCAGGTTCCCGAAGTACAAATCCTAAAATTGTGCTGGTAAACTGCGTTACTTCCGAACCACCCATCATGGCAGGTACAAGAACGTCATAGCTTTCCACTCATGAAACAATCTTCTGCACTTAAAACACAGAACATCTTATTAGTCATGCTGTGTAAAGTACACCTCATCCTGATACTTTGCCAGGAAAGTCTGAGTTTTCTAAGACTCACGAACACCGGGAGGTTAAAAAAATACCTGACTGCCACATCACACGAAGCTGTCCTTTATATCTATTGGGGAGCAAAATGTCACAGCACTGCAGGGAGGTTCACGTATCACTAAGGCAGGAGGTGACGGAAGGCTGACTGAGATGACCTAGCCTCGTGTCAGGAGCCAACAACCCAGCTATCAGTTCGAAAAATATCTTTAGACGGTTTTTGATTTAACGAAACAAAAACCCCAAATTAATTATTTCAAGAAAAAAAATTCAACTTTATTGAATCCCTGAAAACAGCACACATATTCAAGCTTTCTTTTATAGGCTTTAGCCACTGGGAAATGATGCGAGGTTCCCCACAACCCAAAAATGTTTTTTTCACTTACTAATAATATTTTCTGGATAACCAGTTTAGAGCAAAAAGTTTTACTGGTGACTGCATGTTGGGTTTGGAAGCCAGCTGAATATGGTGTTGTTTAGCTGATGACCCCCAATCACCCATGAAAAGATACACAACCGTCATCAGCCATGTAAAGAGGGTGGCCTAGTCTAATGGACCTCACTTTTTTTTTAGATTATGTGGCTGAGTAGGTGAGCATATGGTATATGGCATAAGAGATTTGCAGGAAAAATAAAGGACATCTACAATATAAAGATCAGTAAATGTGTATGCATACAGTATTAGAAGACATGCTGGAAAATTTTTATTGGTTGTATTGAAATTCAATTCAAAAAAAATTTGGATGAAAAGAACTAAAAACCATGTATGAGTAAATGGGAGGAAGCAGACAAGCCCGTAAGAATCCCAAACAAACTCCATGCAGACTGTGGCAGATATTCTCAAATGGGACCATAAAACTACAAGGCGAGCGCTAAATATATTTATACACACACCTTTCTGTGTACCACAAAAAGATATTACCATTGTTTTACCTGACAGAGGCGGCACGCACAGCTAAACAAACATTGATTTGGGACCAACACAAACATTACCCAACCTAATCCCAGTGGCTTCCTAAACACTGAAGGGCTTTTGGTAAACAGTGCAAACAAGGTTACAGCCTTGAAACAGCTGCAGATGTTCATGTGAATGGTTCCTGACATCACTCAGTTTGTGGTGAGCTATGTGTAGTGATTATATAAAGAGGGCAGGGATATGAGGGAAGGGGGGTGCGCCATCTTAAATTAAAAACAAAAGCACCATGAATACATACGAACATACGAAAACCGTTGGACATCTCTGGAGTAACCAGGCCTGACAAGGGAAGAAATTATTTTCCTTTTAAAAAAAGATTTTAATTAAATCTTGGCCTCTCTAAAGTAGCCTGGGCGTCCTGACTTGATCTGCAAAGAGATAAGAGATGGAAAGGAGAGAAGAAAAAAAAAAAAAAATTTATTTACCTCAGGATGCAAAATCACTGAGGCAGAACAGAGCGTAATTCTGTCTGAAATGAGGATCAGATTGGATGTTCAAATGGAGCCAGGCGGTCTTCTTCTCTTCGATTATTGAAGCCCGCGCAGTGACATGCAGGTTGAGATGTTACACTATGAAATCTAACATTAAGCAGAGTTAATAGCATGGTGCAGATTCTTCATCCTCCATGGGATTTAACTAACTCATTTCAGAGCGCAGAGGGAGGGCAGCACAGGGCAATAGATGGCCATATGATTGCCGAGGCTTTGTATTTAACTGAACAAATTATTTACCAATTAAAAATGTCTTGCTTCCACAATGAGACTCCAGTTGGAAGAATGCAAGAACGATTCAAGGACAAATGTAATAGAAAGGCATTAAAAAAAAATATATATAATTATGTCTCGCTGCCGAGAAAATCCTATTCACCTCACCGCTGCCTGAAACACAATGCAATTCTAGAGTGGTGATTGATGAGCGGATTCTGGAGGCAAAGTGCCCTCTCTGCTGGCACACATTTCACTTTACAGAGACAGATCGGGGACGGAGAAGGTGTCATACATGTCTATACTGATATCATGTTCTATTCATGTGTATACAAAACAGTGTAAATACAAAAACCCAACATGCAATGAGACGATTTGCCACGGAATCTAAGAAGAATACAGCACCATCAGGTCTGAAATATGATTTTAGAAACCAAACTTTGTAAAGAGTACTGTATGTGTATGAATTTGCCATGTACACATTGGAAAGGGAAGAGCTCCTGTTTAGATAACACCCCTAATGAAATCTCTATCGGACAAAAGTCCCAAAGCCACCCCCCCCCCCATGCAGCTGCAATGTGGGAAACCGCTTACATCAAGTTCACAAAAGCAACTAATCTATCTACAGTGCCTAGGTGAGCGATAGATGTACATCACCGATTCTACCATACCTGTCAACTATCCTGTTTTGACCGGGAAAGGTCAAACATTTTTTTAATGTGGCTTTCCTGGCCAAATTGGGTTAACATAGGAGGGAGGTGGGGGGGGGGGGTGGTTATTCTGCCTCCCAAGTTCCCACCCTGCTTGTGCTGATAATGTATGGGGTGGAACATTAGCAGGCAGAGCAACGCCCTCTTCCTCCTAAATCAGCCCACAACTAAATGGAAGGGAGGCCTCTGGATACCGGAAGTGAAGTCAATGGCATTTAGAACGTGGAAGAGCCCAGATCCAAATACCGTAAGTGACGGCACTTCCTGTTTTTGTCCCTTATTATGGGACATTCATGCGGACAGGTGTGGCTTCTTCACAATAGAGGGGCTTGAAGACCACCTCATTGGAAAAAAGGTTTGCCGATCTACGCATAGTGGTCAAGTCAGTACGGGTACAACTGCTCTTTCCTTTCGGGTCTGAGTGGATAATGGTCAGGTATAAATTGGCCAATATTCAGCAGATTGTAATAACCTTCCACTGCAGATAACCTGTGCACAAACCTGTGATTCAAAACCTATTAACTGCTTTCCATAGCCCTGTGTGCATGCTCTATGGTACCATTGGATACAAATCTAAATATGTAGAAATCGACTGAAATTTACCAACATCAGTTTGAACAGATTTCATGTTAAATGTCAAAAAAAATTCTCATCAAATTAGATTTTGGCCCCAAAAAATGAATATTCCAATAATCGACTTAATAAGACTACAAACGTGCATAAGGCTGTGATCAGCTAGCTGCTGCCCCGGGAGTGTGAAGGGGGTGGGGTCAGCACATCTCTGTGGGAGGGGGGAGTGCAGGCTGGATGACTCTCTCTGCTTCTGCCCAGGCGGTCACTGGCTGGAGAGAAGCAGAGACCCGGGGGACCACGAGGAAACCAGGTCCCCATTGAATGTTAAATTGCAGGGCTGTGGAGTCGGAGACATTTTTGGGTACCTGGAGTCGGAAAAAAACTCCTAAAACTACTAAATTTAAATGGGAATAAAAAAAAAAGAAAAATTTACTTCAAATGTCGCAAACAACAAACAAACAGTCATAATGAACGACTTCTCCGCTATGAGAATAAATGCATGCCATGCATAACATTACAGCGCCCACTGTGAACCTAGCCTAAAGGCCCCCACACACGTACCGAGTGGGGGCCGACAGACCAGCTCAGATGAGCTCTAGAGTACAGCGTGATGACGTCATCCCACTGCTCTCCAGAGCTGACAGCATCGACTGTCTGAAAGTTTCAATGAAGACGCCGGTTATCGGACATGTCAGTTCTCTGGCCGGCCGAGATGTGGGGTGACAGGGATCTGTCGCCCCATGTGGGCACCCCTGATTGGCGAGCGCACATGCCCATTGGTCGGCGGCTAAATCGTCCCCCGCTCGGTGCGTGTATGGCGGCCTTAACTCTCGCTGATAATAAAGTACATTTTTTTTTGCCGGACTAGAGACGCTTGTCTAAGTGACGGGAATGGATCGCCAATAGTTCAACACTGAACTGTAAAACTTTTGAGAAACCACTGTCATTCAGCTGAGGCGACAAATACTTAGATTGTTAGCTTCAACTTCACACATGACTCTGGGATTCCAGGGAAATCATGAATCATGTTTGAAGTGCCCCTTCCCCCCGCCTCTACTTGGAGCCTTCCACTGCCCTATCTTCAGCAGAAGATCAGAACACTAAAGCTTGGCACACACGGGTAGATCTGTAAAAAGATTTGAGTACAATCAATTAACTTGCACGCTCATGGTGCTTGATTGTACTCTAATCTTTTTACAAACCTACCTGTGTGTGCCTTCCTTCGGGCGGGATCAAGAGCCCACTTGAAGGAACGCGACTGAACGGGGTTCCAACATGTTGGAAAGACCCCGTCCAATCTCCAATACTTTGCATGGAGACATGAGTCTTCATGGAAAGAATTGAAACAGCTGCAGCTCCTACCTCCTCCACAGCCGTCGGCTGTCAGTGTGAAGGGGGCGGAGCCAGCACTCCTCACTCAGAAGCTGTGTGAGTAAGGCAGCTGAATGAGACAGGAGGCTTCTCCCCAGCTTGTGGCGTGTTGTAAATCACACACTGCAAGCTGGGCATAACGGGTCCCCATTGAACAGGAATCAATGTGCCCATGTGCCCACATTAGCATATTAAATACAGAGGAGTCGCAGAGTCGGATTTGGAAGAATCAGAAACTGGAGGAGTCTGAGTATTTATCGACCGACTCCACAGCCCTGTTAAACTGATGTGTCTATGTGCTGCACAATGATAACCGTTCGATTGACACACGATCAATCACAGCATGGTGACGTCACCACACTGATTGATTGCGGGTTGATTGTACGGGAATCTAACAGTGTATGCCTAGCTTTACTTTAAGTGTAAAAAAAAGGAAAAAATTCTACGAAGAAAATTTTAAAAGTAAATCTGGTTTTGTGGTTTCATTTTTTTATTGCGCCATTTATTTATATCTTATTTGTAGGTGAAGCTCCGATTTAATACTTAGAATGTATTTTTGTTATAGCTCCGCCACACTGGACAAAAACTTGCTTGACCTCAGACCAACCTCACGATTCCCACTGTTATTACATTAGCTCAGCCAGAAATGTCTCTCATCCCAAATGCATTTTCTTATTAATACAATATTAAAGCTGAGCCTGAGGAGACTTGCTGCGATCAAGAACAGGATAGTTGTCATTTAAAAAAAACAAAAAAAAAACAAACTGAAAGATCACATGTTGGTCGGACAATAAAAAACAAAAACAGTGTTTTTGTTTGAAGAGCTGTAGAAATCTGGGTGACAGAGAGGTGTGCGGCTCATTGCTCGACATGCCAGCATGGCAGCTAATAGGTAATATAGGCAGGAGTGGGTGTGGGGAGAAACACTGTCTCGCTCCCAGCTAAAACACATCGAAATGAAGGAGTTTTAACTCAGACAGTTGCTAGGTTTCCAGTTCTAAAAGGCTTCTTTTCCCCTTAAATAACCATGTGAATGTGATCAGTGAAAAAAGAACCTTGATAAAAAAATAAGAGAGACAGAAACAGCAACTGCCAAGGCAAACCGAGGGGTATGTATCCGACATATTGGCCTATCACCTGATCTCACACAGGAGAGGAAAAATCCTTTATGCATAAAAATTTAATGTGACAATATCAATAAAAGCAAATAAATGAATAACTCTTGGTCATCCTAAGCTTTTGTGATCCTAAAGCAAACCTATACTAATGGACCAACATTGAATTGAACCTTCACTTACCTCTTGAACAGCATGGTAAAATGGCACAGGATAGTTGTTTTTAATGTTGTCAACAGGTCTCCTAAGACTTTAGCTGGGCATAGATGGTTAAGGTAGGCATACACTGACAGATTCCCGGCCAATTTTTCGTCCGATCGGCCACCTTGTGCGTTCCCGGCAGTCCCTTGGCTGCAGATCAGATGCGCCCACCTGGTCAGATTGATCAGGATCCTCACGCATGTCAGTGATCCGACAGGTCGGTAAATTCACAGCCAATCCCATTATTTTGGCTGGCACACAAAGGGTGGCGGCCAAAGTAATGGCAAAGTGTCATCACACTGTAGTAAGTCCCTCATCTATCAAGAGGGAATCTGCCCGTGTTTGGCTACCTTTTGCATTTCTGCAGTGAAATCCTTTGCAAATCTAATGCTTCAAACCTAAATTTATCCCCATCTAAAGTAACTGCGGGCACACAAAAGGTGGCCAATTCTCTGCAAGACTGGCAGTGCTTGATGACGTCATCACGCCAGTCAATCTGCAGCAGAATCATAACGAAAACTAAATGTCTTGCCAAGCTTTTGGAATGGAGCCCTCTCCCACCAGGAAACAGAGGAAGGGGAGGGGATGCCACTGCACTGGGTGATGTGGAGACAATAGGCAAGCATAGCTCTGCTTTAATAAGCCACCAACTACCTGAAGCATGCCATGTTAATAAAGACATAGGAAAGAATTGTAAAGGTGCATCTAATTTTCAGGGCGTTTGTCGATTTGGCAAGCAGAGTACAACAAAGCAGCTTTTTTTGGGTAAAAAGTTTGAAATTAACCCTTACACATGGCCTTATTTATTTGCAGTCAGACTACATTCCCAAAAATACGCTTTTCAGGATGCTGCACATCTCTGGAGACCATGTAAATGTGGCCTTATGGTTTCATTTTTGATTTATACCCAGTTTCCCTGAAAATAAGACATCCCCTGAAAATAAGGCGCCCTTACATTTTTTGCTTTACGCTGAAATATAAGGCATCCCCCCGAAAATAAT
>CM070034.1:138463149-138485194 GCA_036250615.1 Ptychadena robeensis
AAAAAAAAAAAAACAAAGCCCTCTGACTTAACATAAGCAGAATTAAGCTTTGCATAAACATAGGAGAGTGGAGTTTCATGTGCCGCCTTGTCAAAATTGTAAGCGACTTTTTTGGAGCCCTGCCTTTAAATCATCTCCTTCCATTATGCAGAACTGACACTTAAGACAAGTTTATTTGATGAGCTGCATTGTGCTGCCAACTGAGATCCATCAAACCTGGATACCTTAGCCGCATACTGATTTCACTGCAATGTCTGTGACAAAAGACATTAGGAAAGTTTGGTATTCTCCAGTCTTTGTGTCATCAGTGGTCTGGCAACTACACTAATGTCTACTATTCTGTTTAAAATAAGTACCACAGCAAAAACAAATAAAATATCTGCAGAAAACCCCGTTTACAACAAATAAGCATCAGTAGAATTCAATAATGGTATGTACGCAGAATACAGTTCCAATACAACCCATCGCACAGCCTTATGAATATCAAAGGAGCGCAATGCATGTTCTGGAGCAGAGCGATAGCAAAATAAAACTCACAACACGAAGATTGTGTTGGAAATTCAATAATACCTGTAAATAATGTAAAAGTATTGAAAGCTGAAAATGGAGCAGACAAAAAAAAACACAAACCAGGAGCATCTTAAAACATTCATATAGAAGTTTGTATGATACATATACACACATATATATATATACATATACACACACACACATATATATATATATATACACACACACACACACACACACATTATATATATATATATATATACACACATACACACACACATACACATATATACACACACACATACTTTATCTCCATTCCATATAATCTGGATTAATACTCAAGACATACCTTCACACTAGGTATGAGAGCTAGATAATCATCCATTAACAGAATATTGGCCTGACCGGTTACCAATCATAACCCCAAGCTGGTTTCATGAAAGGGGATTCCGTTGAGCCAAGTCTAGACAGAGCATCAATATGTCATCTGTGGGAGTGTTTTCCCTCACAAGACACATACCAGCTATTCTGTTCACTGCAAATCCTAAATTCCACACATGCTAGGGTTTATTACTCTGCCTATATTACTGTGGATAAGGTAAAGCCATGGAATAATAGCAATACTAAAGTGCTTCCTACAGCTAATTATTTTTTACTGACCTCTTGGATCACTATGAAGAACCATGTGTAGAAAAGGAAAACAAAAACCAAAAAAAAGTATTAAACCATCCCGACTACGAATAGCCTCTGCTAACTAATAATCCCGATTTCATGGGAATTATCCTGAGACCAGGTAAAAGGTTAAATCAGTTTTCCAGCATAACCAGTCAGGGGTCTTTCAATATTTTTCATGGAGGTCACCTTTGGAATTGCAAACATTAAGGGAAAGCTAACTCCCTAGGGCAGGGGTGGGCAAACTAAGGTCCGGAGGCACATCCGGCCCCTTTAGCTTTCTTTTATGGCCCTTTGTCACCTTGTTGAAAATATGCTTCCCTCCACTCTCTGCAATCAGTTCACATAATGGCTAGAGGTGTCCGAACATTGCCAAGGGGATGATGCAGTGACGTGATTAGGATACTGTGGGTGCATCCTCATGGAGACAACAGGCAGTCTCTGCTCATTGAAATGAAGGAGCATTTTTTTTGTGCAGTAAATTTATAAAGACAACCTCACTCACAGTCACACATTGCCTATCACACATCACTGTCATCATTTGTGATGTCGGGGATGCATGAATTTGTCACATCTATAGCGGATCAGCCATTACAGGCTCTTGGTCCAACCCCTTTATCAAATTTAAGAAGCTAATGTGGCCCGAGAGTCAAAAGGTTTGTCCAACCCCGCCCTAGGGCAATGTACAATATTTATCTTATAAGCCATATTTCACTTGGAAAGTAAAAGTTAATCTAATCAGCAAGGGAAGTATTATACAAACTTTCTAATCCATAAAAAACATTGTTTCATCAGAAGAAAGTCTAAGGTTATATATTTAAGTTATTTCTGTGGAATGTTTGTGCAAGACGATAAAATACTTCTATAAAAATAAAGCAACACAAAAAAACGGTTAGGCCCAGGTTGGCATCAGACAAAGCCACATGAACAATAAAGATTACATCAATAACTAGTAATGTCACCATTTTTAAATTTTCAGTGGGTAGTTAATTTTGAATGTTGGTAGGGAGTCCTTTGTGTTCATAGGTTTGGTTATAGCTTAAAATATTATCCCCATCAAAAAGTGCCATCTTTACAGATTATGTATTAGGTATGCCTAAACTTAGGAAGACAAAGTGCTGCAGTAAAAACATAATTTTATACCTTCTGAGAAGAAGGTATACGGCATGTGAATCCATATGTGTCACCCAGAGACTTATTCCACGGCTATGCTTGTGTGCAGGCCAGGTTACATATTCCTGACACTCCCACCACATGCCTGCTGTTCCTTTGAAGTAATACAAGCAACTGCTGAAAGCAACATATCACCAAAGTGATCAGGTGAAGAAAGGCCACCTTTTATGAGAAAAGAGGAAAAAAAAAAAGGGGAGGAAAGGCTTTAATGTCAGCGTAACCCAAGGAGGCTGCTGATTTCTTCAAATTTATGGTCTCAACAGGCAAACACTAAAACCAGAAAATAGTAGCTCACAGACTCCTTTGTGCCATTTAAAATGAACACATAGGTGACAAAAGCTGAACTGCTATCTGTAGGGAAAAGACCAACCTTTGTAGCACAGAAAGCAGCTGAAAACCGCCAGGCAAAACTTCCTTCTAGTTTATTTGTCTGCAAGAAAGGCTGCCTAACTGGCATCTGCAAGCCTATACCTTGTTAAACGGGGAGGCATGACAGATCGTCAGGGACAGATCGTATGTATTTGTATTTTTCTTCCATGCTTGGTTTCCATGCATTGCACTGATGATGGCCAAGTAGCCTGAAACAGCTGTATGCAGTTTGGAATAAATGGCTCTGTACCAAAAAGGCTATATTTGCACTGTACACCAGCGGTTTCTGGATGTGCATTTGGCTGATGGGGCGAAAAGGAATAATTTGCATGGCTCCGCCCACTGTCCTAAAACGAGGGCTTCCACCTAAAGTTTTGGTATTTGTGCTGGATTGGGCCGTGTAAATACCTTCTGTTTTAAGAAGGCTTGATTGTGATATTTTTTCTTCAATAGTTTATATTGGAATTTGAAGAGTAAGACACAAAACAATAAAATCGTACAAAAACAAATAAAGTTAGACATCACACAAACACTCCTTTAAATATCTGCCTTCAAGCTAAAACTTCTAGTTTGAAAAAAATTAATCTGTTCAGGGTCACACTACAGTGGTTCCCGAACTTTCCAGGACCCCTTCTCTGGGAACATGATCACACTGCACCCCCTCCCTATTCAAGCAGCAGTTTCTTCAGATTTAGGGCCATTTCATACTAGTTTGCTCTGCAGTATCATGTACTACATGTGCTAGTGTCAAATTGCCCTCAAACTGTATTTGAAATACAACTCATACAATCATGCAGAGACATGCATTATATACACACACACCAATCAGAGAAACATTAATCATTCACATAGAGAAGCACACTACACTCATTCACATAGAGAAGCACACTACACTCCTACAGAGACATAGACACATTACATGCACTCTACTTACTGTCTGCATCAAGTTCTTCTATGGTTGGCTTCTTGGCACCTGACTGTGCCCCCCCCCCCCAGGAATAGCTCCCCTCCCTCCCCTGGGGGGCCAACCACCCAGTTTGGGAACCACTGCACTATAAAATATAATAAAACTGGGTGACCACAGTCTGATATTGTGTCAGATCACGCAATGTACGTTTTATTTAATGTACTACACAAATTGTTTACTTGCTAATCACAAAATGTTAAACATGGATTCCACTACAAACCTATTTTTGTGGGCTGCAAACCAAGTTAAGCTAGCCATACACGTATAGATTTCTGCACAAAAGACATTTCGTGCCTATATCGAATGTACACACTATTTTCAGTTGAGAACATCTGGATGAAATTTAATTTGCTTGAACAAAACATCGTTCGAGATTTGTTTTTTTACTGGAAATTTCATTCCCGCTCGACTGAACAAAAAAAATTAACAGTGTATGGCCACCTTAAGCAGCATGATGATCTTCCATAGAAATAATACAATTATTGCAATACTGCAATAAAATTATTAACTCATACTGGAGATCAAATAGGTTTAGAACCTAACCTAGGGTTCAGAAAGCATAACCTGTTACCAACATCTTCGAAGAAGTGAAGACCACAGCCAACATCAGAAGGAAGCCTGCGCTGCTTTTTACAAATGTAATACCAACTGGACATTGGCTACCAGCCATCATGAATTCTAGTAGCCAGGAATAATGCCGATGAATTGATGATGCGAGTACAGTAGTGGCATCAAATGTTAATTGCTTGCATAGTCAATTTAGACAAATAATATATACAACAGGCAAGGTACCACATGATTATTGCAGTCTAAAATAAATACAAATATACATACACACACACACACACACACACACACCTAAAACACTTGTCAACATTGAGTGTAGAAAATGAAAAGTTTGGTTCTGCCCTCCTTTGTTGTTGAGACAAGCTGCGTGGCCGCTGGAGTTGGTGGGCCTGTATATACCAGGTACAGCTGTTCCTTCCATGAACAGCTGGGGATTAAAGTAGATTTCACAAAGATTCTTCAGCTTTAACATGCTGCAGGAAATTGGCAAGAGATCTGCACATTTTTAGGTCTTTTCCCAGAGTACAGCAAATAATGGGACTTTGTAAGAGGCTTTGCAGAAATACAAACACACATACAAATTTTGAAATAATGAAATAAAATCTACTTGGCTAAGCAAAGCCAGATGTTCCTGTGCAAGATGTCAACAATGAAACTAAAGGGGGAGGGGGTAGATGGAGGAGGGAAGCAGCTCATACACATGGTAAATAATTTGTGGTTTGGGGTCTTAATCTGCTTTTTAATGTAAATTGGCGAAAGGGGTGCCTCCACATAAAAGAGCAGATTCTGGTGGGGGAAGATTCTCTCCCCACATATTTTAGGAAATGGCACAAGGTACTGAACTCTGCATGCATCTTCATTCGGGAAAAAAGTTTTTTCAATATAAAAAGGTGATCACATTACAGATGGCTATACACTATCGCAGTGCACGTTCATGGGGGATCAGGAATCGAAGGCAGCCCACCTGAAGTAAGCGATCCTGCTTCAATGAAGAAGTCGATCAAACAGGGGCCCAACAAGTCGGTATTTTCCTGTTCAATCGGCAAAGGTTCCCTATCCAAAGTATCAGCCAGGGATCAATACCCCCAGGAGGTGCACATCAATTCCCCAAACGATCATTGTGCGATTCCAAGGCCATTCTTGCATCATCCTGTTGCAAGCGATTGCTAGGGAATGAAGCCGTGTATGGCCAGTTTAAGTGCAACTAACCAGAAGTTTGAATGAACACATTTTGCTGGTCATCCAACTAACTTTCTTAATTTAGCATAATAGGTGGCCATACACTGTATGTATTAAGTCGTAGGTTTGATTATTTTTTTTTGGAATCAACGGGAGTCTGAGCAGACAGAGATGCATACAGTCATACAAGTATCTGACGATTTTTCTAGGTATTTCAATGGATTTGTATCCAATGTTACTATGGAGCATGCACACCAGACATTCGGAAAGGAATTGATCAGTTTAGAATTACTATGCGGTGGTAAAAACAAATCAATATTTAAAATAATTAGCTTAATATGATCATTTAAGTTGTTAAAAGGAAGGGGGGAAAAAAACACATATAGTTAGAGAAGGTCTTTAAAGACATTTCAGCCTGCCCAGTTGCACTGACTCACTACATCCGATAAACTATGACTAAATTAAATGTGAACCGCCAGACATTGCAAAACCTGTAATATATGCTGTTCCATCGAACTTACACCTTGCTGGATCAAAAACAAAAAAAAAAAAAAAACACCAATTCGCAACAGAAACAAAAAGTTCTTGATGCTCTACATAAAGAAAGGGAAAAAAAACAACTAACATAATGGATTTGGGATAGGTGCAATAACTTTAAAAAAAAGACACAGGACAACCACACAATTTCAACAAAAATCAAAAAGAAAAAAGTTCCAAGTATAGGGATATTGATTTGCAAAAACGAAGAAAGATTTAAACAATACCAAAAGGGTATGTATAATAGCAATCCGCTGCATTAGGCTTTGTTTCCATTGTACGTCGGGAGCCCTCCGCTAAGCGTATACGCTAAGCAGGGGTCCCGACGTATCCCATAGACTCAGCCTGCCGGCGGATGGTCTGTTTAGACATCCGCCGGTGTACAGGCTGAACGTACTCGACTACGTTCAGCCTGACACCGGCGGATCGGGTCGGCGCAATGAAGACAGACTTACCTGCTCGGCGGACGGGTCTATCTGCTACGTCGGGGACCCCCGCTAAGCGTGTACGCTTAGCGGAGGGCTCCCGACGTAATGGAAACAAGCCCTTAATGGATTCTAAATACTCCCATCAATAGACACCTTTGAGATTGAGCTGCATCAGCTGACTGTGACCACAATAATTTTCTATTTTATGGGACTGATTCATAGCGCTCGCTGTAAAAATCAGCAATCAGACATGAGAGTTTTAAAAGGCTAAAATCATTGCTCTCCCATTTTCTACTTGTAACGTATTTTACTGTATTTACTTCTCAATCAATCATTCTTTAACAATTTTCTTTCTTATTTTTACAGCTCTGCAAGCTGCTGTATGATCGACCTTTTTCTTACCAAATCATGTCAGCTACCAGTGCCGGTATCTACACCTAGTCTGCCACCTCCATGTTTGTAGTTGTAGGAGAACCTCTACCAATGGCAAGGGACACACGTACACAACAATTATTAAAACCAGGTTATGGACAGGCAAAGTCCACAAACCCTGCCAAGAGGATAAAGCTAAATTCTGTGCTACAGAAACACAAACCAAATATCACAATTGTACCACAATACACCTACAGTGGGGGAAAAAGTATTTAGTCAGCCACCAATTTTGCAATTTCTCCCACTTAAAAAGATTTCTGTAAGTCTTCACAAGTTTGTCACACACTGTTGCTGGTATTTGGCCCATTCCTCCATGCAGATCTCCTCTACAGCAGTGATGTTTTGGGGCCATCACTGGGCAACATGGACTTTCAACTCCCTCCAAAGGTTTTCTATGGGGTTGAGATCTGGCTAGGTCACTCCAGGACTTTGAAATGTTTCTTACAAAGCTTTTTGGTCTGGACCATAGTGGAGTTTAGAGCGTGACCGTTTGAACTTGTTATCTGTATAAAAGACACCTGTCCAGAACATAAACAGGCGCCATTAATACAGGTAACAAGTGGTAGACAGAGGAGCCTCTTAAAAAAACAGGTCTGTGAGTGCAAGAAATCTTTCTAAGTAGGGGACCAAATACTTATTTTACATAGAATTTACAGATTAGTTCATTAGAAATCAGACAATGTTATTTCCTGGATTCCCCCCCCCCCCCCATTCTGTCTCTCATAGTTGAGGTGACCTATGATGAAAATTACAGGTCTCTCTGATCTGTGGGAGAACTTGCACAATTGGTGGCTGACTAAATACTTTTTTCGTCCCACTGTATATTATGTGCACCACACACTATGTGTGCAGGTAAAACCCACAACAAAGCTTTGTGAACCTAACCTAGATCACAGCTCTGAAAGGAAACATATTACACATGTTAAATTACCAATAAAAAATAAATAAATAAAATAAACAAACCAATAGACAAATGTGAAGGTCTTGTGCACGAATGTTCAGCTCATGGTCTGTTAAGAATCCAAATGAAGCTTCATTGTTTCTATTCCAGGCTGACCAGTCAACGTTATATCAAGTCTTCTTTGTTCAATACACTATTTTCCCCAAAACTTAATAGCCTTTTAATTAGGTTTAAGTTATATTAAAATGTAAGAAGTCGGAGTTAACATCTTAGAACTGTTTTTATGGAGATTTTAACTGCTAATAAAGAGATAATGCTTGGCTTTAGGGATCTGAGTTTTGCATAAAAATAAATAAAAATGTTTGTTGCCGGCTTGCCATGCCAACAGTGTGACCGCATTACTTTCCATCACTATGGCAGAAGAAATACGCTCACTTCATCTGGCCTTTACTTGTTACACGCTTGTTAGGGGCCAGTGGCTCAATGTACAGAATAGCAACAGCCAACTATGGAGAAGGCACTAGACATCTGCAGCCAGTGAAACCAGTCTGTCTATAAACAGAAGTCAATAACAATCGAGTTTTCATAAAACCAGGACACAAAAAGCACATACTTTAAAAAGGTATTTTCGTGTCAATAAAAGAAAAGGTTAGCAGAGTATGGAATGCAGGTGAGATCGGCACTCCTCTCGGATGATTAGGCACATGGACAGTGCCAGGAAAGAGGGCCGCTGTATCTGCAAGCCTTTCAAACTCATTATCTAGAGAACACGCTCAGAGCTTTCTCGGGCTGCAGATAATGTCACTATATGCTCTTTCACTTCACTGACACGTACAAGACTTGGAACAGTCCCAAACAACGGCTCAGCGCTCAAACACTAAAAGAACACTTTGTTGTGTCAAATGCCTATAGGAGACAAATGAATCTCAAACAGTCAGTAAAGCATCAAATACATGTCATATTGTTCCAGAGACTAAACTTGGTCAAAGCATTGTTCATAACCAGTAGAAAACCAAATACCTCTCAGCAAACAAAAGAATTGTGTCCTAAAGTTTGCTTGTGGAAGTACTTCAAGGAAGCTGTAACGGGTTTCCTGTAAAAAGATGTCTTACATGTGTAATTTGGATGAATCCGCCAGTCACAAAATTGTAATTGCAACAAGAATGAGATGTAAATGTGAAGTGGAGTATGAAAACACATAAGCATTCTGAGCTTAAAAAATAAATTCTGGCATCAGGAATAACCTAAATAAATCGAATAAATGGACAAACCATTTTTCAAAACCAAATTCTCCTTCTAAAGTCCCATGACATGGTTCTTGTGATAATTTTGAGTTTTGAGCATAGAGTTATGGTCAGCCCATACATGACATTGACCAATCCAGTGATCATTTTGATCAGAAGATAATCAGAATGGATGGTCAAATAGAGGTTTATGAAAATGTAATCACTTTGGTCGGTATGCCAGCCTCAAATAAGCATCAATTAAAAAAACAAAAATGCATACATACAATTCTCTATACCCCTCACAATGCAGAAGAATGATCATTCCAGGTCTAAATTCACACCATTCCAAGAGAGAAATTCAAACAAACAAAGGTTACACAATTTTAATGCAGAATCAGTGCACAAAACACCCACTGAACACAGTTCTAATTTAAGCTGAAACTCCCTTGCAGTGGGTCTACTCCCACACTGTCAGAGTTAAAGGCTCATTTAGCTTTTATGAACCAAGTATTTTACTTACTGTACTCGCTCCTCGGGCAGCCAGCATCCTCCTACTGGATCTCAACTTTTAAACAGGTTTGCAGGATGTGGGTGGTCCTCCTGTGAGGTGCCCATACACGTCACGACAGGCACTCGTCACGATGATGCCATCAGTCTGCGCTCAGACACCTGTCGATTGGACGGGAGTCAAGGCGCACCACGTTTGCATCCGAAAGGAATGACATTTGGTCAGGATTTACGAACATGTCTGTTACCGGTTTGACAGACCTGGGGTGGTCGCATTTTCGCACAAAGACAGGGGTGGTCGCATTAGATATGCGCTAGATAGATACCCATGAACTGGGACAAAGCTCAAAGTGGCCATTGACCTAGCTCATATCCAAGAATGTATGGGACCTTTACAATGCAGGGCTCCTATGGGGGAGGGGTAATCTTTGTACCTGCAATCCCTCAGCAGCTTGATTAGTACCACATTGCAGAGAATTATGTAGACACAAGCTGGAGCACTATGATGTCATTTTCCATGTTGACAAAAGGTGCAAGGAGCGTGTTCTCACTCGCAGTACAGGTGAATGGAGTGCCGTCTGCAGTACATCAACACATGGGGCCACAGTATGTGGACATGGCAACACACACAGAGAATGTTAAAAGGTGGCCTACCCCAGAATTGCAAATTACTTTTTTTCCCATTTCTTATTTGATCATGATAAAAATTTTCTGAAAACATTTTTTATAAAACTATCTGTGCTTATCAGTTCTGCTGGGGAAAAAAGGCTTTGCTATACTGGCACATGGCAGGACTCCGTTGTTTGATATAGACTTTCTATGCAAGATGCTGCAGAGAGAAGACTAATAGAAGCTTTATGGCAGTAAAATGGATACGCTCCATTAACTTTATGCCACTCTTAGCCTTTTCATTATGAGAACATGTGACCCAGTGGGGCTATGAAATCCCAACAGACATTGCCCTGAAGAGTGGAGTTACATTAATAACAGTTTCTAGGCTCATCACAAATCTTCTTGCAGTTTACATCACAATAGGCAATAAAAAAAATAGAAGGGGGGGGGGGGGGGATAGGCTTTCATAGCTACAGGAAACCTATATTGATTGAAGAATGCCATTGTTGCCACTTTGTTTTTGTTGTCTGACTGAAAGTTTCTAATCCTAGATATACGATCTACCATGCTGAAGACCAGTAAAGAACATCCATGATGTTATCATTCTAAAGCAGGCTACAGATGTGGAAATATGGGTCAAAATCGATCGGCGTGAGCACGCACAGCACTCAAAACCGCCATCTATACGACCCATATAATCTGCCCCTTGCGCGGTTTTCGAGCGGGACAAATCAATCCCGCTCGAAAACAGCCTTAGTGGACATGACCGTTAATACGGCGATGTCCAAAGCTTTGCCTGGGTCTCCAGGCAATGCTCGGCTGAGGAGGAGGAGCCAGGGAGAGGCAGTTCTGCTCTCCCCTGCTTCTCTGATATCTGACAGCAACGTGATGACGTCATCACGCTGCTGCAGGGTACATCGGACGGCCCAAATATCGAGCCGTCTGTACCCTGGTTTATGCATAGATCGATGGCCGCTTTTGAGCACCATGCACGCTCATGACCATCGATCTGGCCCAAATCGAATGGAGCCATCCCTGTTTTCGAGCGGGATCAATCAAGCTGGAAAATAGGGATATCGGACATGACCGTAAATCACGGTCGATGTCCATTGCTTTACATGGGGACCTCTGGGACTCCATGCAAAGCATCGCCCAAGCTAGAGAGTGCTGCGCGTTCAGCTCCTTTGATGTCGGGCAGCAGCCCATGTGTTCCTGGCTTAAGGCTGATCATGGGTATTAGGCATATTCTCAACCCCGAGTCTGGACATGCCACAGTGCCCAAGATTTTGAACATTCTTCAATGTAAAATCTTGTGCCTGCATTAAAAGTTTATTTGGACCAGACACCGTACCTCCTCTGTGGTACTCTTGTAGTGCATGGACCAGTTGCATCCCTTCTACAGCTTTGCTCTCCAGTTAGATTATGTGCAATATCATAACACAGGACAAAAAAATATTCCAAATGTCCCTCTCAACTCATAAAAATATATCAAGTGATGCCTACAAACAAGTGCAGCTCTAAAAGAATCTGCATGACAAAGTGAAATTGAATTCCATGGTTCATTTACATACAACATGAAATGATCCAAAAGTCACTACAGGGTTCCCTTGTAGAAAATGAGTAAATTACCATAGATATAGCTTTGCCAAGTTATTACCATTAAGTAGCCACTTGTCATTTTTCTTACGTTCCTTCACAGTAAGCAAGGTATTGCAATGATAACGGATACAGGACTACAATTTTCAACAATAGCTATTGTTAAGGAAATAAGCGAATAATTGTTGCTGGCCTATTGCCTTTCATATGGGACCCCATTTGGTTTTTCTTTAAGGAAATAGAGCAAATTACACATTACACATAAGTCCATAAGCAATCTATTCGGACAGAGTAACATGGACAAAAAGTACAAAACTAGATACATGAGAATAGTTCTGGCTTGGCTCATGGAGGATTATGCCAGGACTCTATGGTCTACACAAGGTCTTTATGGCAGCCATTCACTCGCTTTTTCCTTTATACTCGAATCAATGGTCCAAACATGATGGAAATCATACTTTTAATCAAGCTGTGATGTAAAATTCAGTTGATCATTCAAGAACCTAAGAAGTTTTCTAGGTATTTCGATGGTACTATGGAGCATGTTTTAATCACATTGTGTGGTGGTACAATTGATCGAAGCATGACTGATAGTCCATTTTAAAATCGCACAAGCCAATCAAAACTAAGATCAAAGATCAATTGACCAAAAGTTGATGCATGAATGACTGGCTTTAGGCTGCCCATTGGATTAAAAAAAAAAAAAAAAAAAAAAAAAAAAAAAATCAATGAAGTAGTAATTCAAGCATAGCATTAAAGTTTAGACATTACAAGTTTATGAGTGGGGGCTACCTTCAGGCGTACATGAGAACTCGGATAAAGCCCATCTCATTTTTAGGATGCAGGAAATCTGTATAATTCTAGCCTAGCCAACATGGTACAGCCCTTTAGTCATTATATTTTAGTTCTTTCCATCATGGAGCCTCAGAATTTGAGCATCTAGGATGCTCGGTGTTTGGAAGGTATGTACCAACTATAAGTTGCATGAATTTTATAAATGACTAATAAAGTCACTGGGACGAAAAGATTTACCAATAACAGAAATACTAATTGAAATGATTACGGAGATCAATAAAAACAAAAACTTGGGGAGCAAAAACACAAATTAAACTTTATCTTTATTGACCACACTATCAGATAGCCAATTGCAGGTTGCTCTATGAGCTAGGTAGCAGCTGTGCTTTATCCCTCTATCCTACACTAATGTAGTGTGCACACTAATTAACAGACAATTAATGAAATTAAATAAGAAATCGCATAACCACTAGTGGCACTGCTGTAAAGATAATTCTATGTGGTCAACTAATTCCATCAGTGCAGACGAAGGTTTCAGTGCTAGAGACTCAACAAAAGAAAAGCTGGAGATTGTAATTCAAATTACAAAGAGGTAATTATGCTGGGTCACTCGAAAAATTACCTTACACGTTACACTAGGGACTCTAGATGTGCACTCAGTAATCGGCCCTTTAAGCACTTCAGCCATTGACAAGCCTAATGAGATGATGCAAACCACAGATCGGCAGATCTTTTGGCAATCAGAAGCACAATCTGTCCACTTTAGTAATGACTTCCTAGCAGTACGCTTTTCTACAGCATTCATTTTGTTTAATTTAGTGGAAAAAAGATGTCCCTCTTTCTTAAAGTAATGCTCTTACATGCAACATTTTCATTTTGTAACAAATGTATGTGGCTCTCCTAGATTTACGAGGACCAAATAAATATATATATAATGGATAAGCCAAAACATTAAAACTAAAAGCCTAGAACTGTTTTACAAGAGCTCTGAAGGTGTCCCGTAATATGAAGCACCAATCACCAAACGGTGAGGTGCAGCAGTCTTGGATAGAATCTAGTTTTTTAGCGAATCCTAATTTAAAATGAGCACAGCCATCCACACGATCTCCATCACACCAGGCCATGTTTCTTAATGGTCAATTTCTGATCATGTAATCTGTACATACATTAAGTAATGGAAATAAGTCTGCATGGCCACCCTGAAAGGTCTAAGGCTAGAAGGCCTAAAACACAAATAAGTGTTAATTATTGAAAACTGTAATGAACACTTTTATGCTATGAACCAGCATCAATTATTCAGCAAATGTAGGCCCTTCTGTGGGACCAGGGGAGCCTAGCCTATGCACTTTCCTTGTTCATACAAAAAGTTATCAATTAGGGCTTGTTTCCATTATACGTCGGGACCCCTGCGCTAAGCGTATACGCTTAGCAGTGGTCCCGATGTATGCCACAGAGATTGCCTGCCAGCGGATGGTCTGTTTAGAGTAAAGGCTGAACGTACTCTACTACGTTCAACCTTACACCGGCGGATCGGCTCAGCGCAATGAAGACAGAGTCTCTGCCGAGCAGGTAAGTCTATCTGTTACGGTGGGGTCCCAACGCAATGGAAACAAAGCCTTAGTCATAGGCGTTTGTGAGCCAGTGCATCTGCAGCTTACCTAGGAGCGCTGCACTTCCGCCTTCTACTGGGTTCGCCAGCCTGCCACTTTGCCAGTTCCCAGGAACTACAACCCTCAACCATAGCGAATGAAAAGGATCCCCTTTGGACCAGGGCAGTCCAGGCAGTGCACATCAATTGCTGTTCGATGGGGACCCGGTACACCTGTGTTGTGAGAAACTCTCACAACATGGGCCGACAGCTAAATAGAGGAGGCAGTCTGCAGCCAGCATGCCCCCCCCTCACACAGCATCACCCCCCATCCACTGCCAGGACCTGATCACAGGCTGTAGGGTTTCATCCTCAGAAGTAATGGACATCGAACAGGGATTTCCAAAATGTTGGAAACCCTGTTCAATCAGAAAGGCATACACGGGTAGATTTCTTACTGCTATTGATTGTACTTCAATCCATTTAGGATTCTACCCGTGTATGCCCAGCTTAAGAAAAAAAATAGCAGTGGAACAAACTGAAAGCCAACCTAATCCCCCCCCCCCATCTTTAGGAACGATCAGGAAGTAAAAACCACCCTCCCCTACTTCCTGTGCATCCAAAAAAACGCAACCGATCACGTGAACAACCGCATGTGGGTAGTGGTCGGCCACGGAGAAAACTGCATCCATCTGCGACAGACCGATCTAGTGGAAAAAAGTCCTGATCAAGGGGTTTTCACCCTGCCCTCCATGTTCACAGCTAGACAGGAGTACTGTTCTACTTAAAATCAAGTTACATTCTGAATTATATACAGCAAATACTATGCGACAGAAAAAAGCATTCCGGCATATAGGAAAAAAAAAACCTCACCTGTACAAGTTCCAAATTGTTTATTTTAATATGCAAAACCAACTGCCTGTTTCTCAGTAAGCTACGTTTTAATTTTCAGATAATTTACATAATGCCATTTTAACTACAGAAAATTTATGACAGACACAGGCATTCTGGGCTAGAACTAAACAAGTGCCATGATTAACGTGTAACAGAAACATAAAGCATGATGGAGATGGATTCTATTGATCTACAGTGCCGATTGTTTTCATGACTCAAAGACAAGCCTGTGTTTTTCCCCCCCATGGGCGACAACCACTGCCAGTTGGATTTCATACCCTTAAATGATCTTTACAGTTAAATCCAGAACCTGCGGTTAATGAACTACAGCCAAGATCCTTTCATGCCTGTAGCAAGTGGGTGGCAGCAAAAGCATTCTTCACACAAAAATCCAAAACAGACAGGCTCATTATATATATATATATATATATATATAGGAAAGTTGCATCATGATGTTGGCATAATTATTACACTCAGTGTAAAAGATCCCAAAAGGAGGAACACAACTCAAAAAGTTCAATAGAATCATCAACTCAAAAGTTTTGAACATCATTTTACACCTGTATGTCATTTTATACTTTATCTGAAGGAAACTAATACTGTAGAGCCAGTAGAAAGAGAAGCAGGACTTATTTTTATTAAGCTTTTGTGGGCCTGCTGCGTTCGCATTTCCACTATAAGTGTATGGGGAAAAGCTTACTTAATGTGTAAAAAAGCATGCAGTGTGAATGGTATAGAAGGTTTCCAGTGGAAAGCAGTCTACCATGCGCTAATGCAAAGTGAGCTGCTACTGGCAATGCTGCATGTATAGTGTGAAAAGTCCCTTAAGGCCCCCCCCCCCCCATTTTTGTGCCGGACAGATCTTTGGTTAGATTTAAATAAGCGTACTTATACATCCATAGGCAAACATTTTGGCGTGTTTACATTTGACTACCTTTGATTATGCTATTGATAGACACCAATCAAATATCAGTTTCTCCATGTGGGAGGTAGATCGATCTAACCAACTTTGATCAAAATTTACGATCAAATCTGACATCGATCATAGGGAAATCTAAACGTGTATGGGGGCCTTTACAGTTGCAATCCATCCTTATGCTCATTCAATATGAGCTCAAGGAGTACAGAGGATCATATAGCACATCTTGCAGGGGGCCCAACCTTTACATTTGATATGTTTAGTCTAGATTACAAGAGCTATTATAAAAAAGCTTATGACCACACATACTTGGCTACACACACCTCCTATGGCTTCTGGAGGATATCAAGGTTTCAGCGGCTTTGGGTAGTTTAGGGGGCATCAATGGTGCTAATTTCAGCAGCCAGGCCACAGATTTACCCATCTCTCGAGGTTACACGAAATGCATTCAAATACACATAAGAAAAATGAAAGATCTTTTAGTGGCTGGATTAATCACCTGATTACCATTTAAGTCTTCAGCTTACCAGAGAAAACATTTCTACATTTACAGTTAAGGCTGAACTCCAGGCAAACAGCCAAAATACTTGAGCAACATATGGGTGCCTTTTACTGTGCGAAAGCATGTGCAGCTCTTTGGAGCCAACCTTGTGCTCGATCCACTCCGGATAGGCAGCCCAAGCATTTGTCCTTCACTGCATCTCCTGCATAATCTTCATTTGACCTTTAATGCAAATTACTGAATTAATTAACAAATGCCTACCAACTTGATCCCAAGAAGATTGCCATTGACCAATAGGTTTAAGATATCAAGATCTTAAGCTTATATATCAAGACAGCCACTAAACACAGCTGCAAAAGTACCTGGACCCCATCAGTGGGCTTCTGGTTTAAAAATTGTTAGGCTATCATGGGAACGGAAGATCTCACGGCCACAATTTGTGACACCGGGGGAAAATTTTTTTGCAATGCCTGGTATCATTGGATGGATTTTCAATTGACTCCGAAATACGCCCAACTTTTAGAACAGGTTTCAAGGCTTCCCTTTAGGCAGCATAGAATGCGATGTTCCATGGTGACCCCACACAAAGCTATATGAAGGTGTTATGTACCACACAAAGCTATATGAAGGTGTTATGTATATGTTCTATAGAAGACTAAAGCTAGCCATACACCATACACTAAAGCTAGGTACATATACCATACACCTTGAGCGGCGTCCGCCGACTGATGGACGTGCATGCTCGCTTGGCTGCAAAGTCGGCTGCCGATCGGGGGTGCCCACATGCTCTATGCAGATCCCTGTCGCCCCACAGGTTAGCCGGCCAGAGAACAGACATGTCCGATATTCTCTGGCCAATGCCGTTAGTTTCAATGGAGACCGGCATCTTCATTGAAGCCAACGGCCGGCACACAAAGGGTGCCAGCCGATGCGTCAGCTCTGGAAAGCAGCGCGATGACTTCATCATGCTGCATTTCAGAGCTGATCTGTCCTGGGTACGTGTGTGGGGGCCTTAAGCGGACTCCATTACGCTCCCCTCATACAGATACAGAGGGGGTACAAGCCACATGGGGCAGCTCCATGTGCACACTTTCTGCATGATGGGTAAAATATGTCAAGGATGGCATTAGAAGATTTCACCCAATGCGGAGGGTAGAGCGAAGTTTATTACAACAGGTTCATCTCGCCGCCCTTCTGACTAATCCAGGTTTAAAAGGAATCATAGATTTCCACTCATGCTTCCTTATGAATTGCAAAATATTGGACTGTTTATTCCCTTTTCATAGTATGGTTTTAATCCAATAAGCAAATCTCCTAAACAAAACACACACTGCTGGACATGCTTACAACACATGTACTATTACATAACAACCCGTAAGAAAACTCATGAATTTAACTGCAGAAAAAAAAAACACATTCTTACAATCAGCATCTTTGTTCCTGTTCTTTGGGAGTTTAGTTTGGATTTAAAAGTCAATATGACCGTCAATTTCATTGTCCAAACATCAATTGTCTTATTCTCAATTTGATCCAAATCGAGTCTAGCATGGACATAACCACAATTGCTCTGGTCAGAAAACGCTGTCAAGTACAATGATCTGACTTATTTGATTGAATTGTGGAACAAGAGCAGACGCATTAATTAAATGGTTGAGTGAATTAGAACAAAGTGACCACTTTACTTTGCTGTAAATAAATGTTCTAATAAATGTTATTTACATTGGATTACAGCACATGGTAGTTGGATTATGTTATATTGGAACAATGGTGGGTGTATATATACCCCTAGTTGACTGCAATAAGTTACATAAAACTTGGTATGGCTAGCCTTTGTCTGAGCCATGTAGCCCACTGGTAAGGGAGTAACAAATGACCTGAAAGGTTTCTTGGTTATAATAATGCTAAATTAACACAAGTGTCAAGAGTGGGCAAAGAAGGCACTTATAGGGGTCTCCTTTGTGTTTCCAGTGTAACAGGGGTTGCACTCCACACACCTGAAGGTAAACAGAGTGCAATGCTTACATTATCCTGGGTAAACTCCTTTACAAAGCAGAGGGAAAGAATGAGAAGATGGAATAGTCAATATCTGTAAAGAACCTCAACTTTAGCATATAAAAAAAAAACAAAAAAAAAAACAAAAAAAAACAGATGAATGTTCCAATAATGCAACAATGGAAGTAGTAAGGCTTCTGTTCTCTTCAGATTTCAGGCACTTTGATAAAACAGCAAAACCCTACCGAACCAGGAACAAGAGAAGACTTCAGTACAACAAATAGAAATAGAAAGCATTTGTACATGACCCCATTATGAACATGCAGGCAAGTATTTGTTTATGTGACAAAAGGCTGCCAAACAGAAGAAAGCCTTCCAGAGCCACCTGGGGTTTCTAGAGTCACGCAAACTTTGTACACTTGCTCCCAGCAGACAAGCATGCTACTACAGTTAACACATTGAGCCTTCACTTCAATATCACCCACCACAGACCCATGTCAATCAAATTATTCCCTGGGTGATGTTTTAGGAACGGTAAAATAAAGCCATTGATAATAAAAAGGTTTACTACCCACACGTTCTCTTCAGTGAAAACTACATGCCAATAAGAAGATACAAATGGTTTGCATTTGATTACCAAAACAGTATCAAAAAGTTGCCAACAATTTGTATCTTCACTATATAAAATTTTTTCATATGGTAAAACAAGCAACAGATGCAGATATAGAGGTGGCTGTAAATGCATGCTAACCGGACGTGCTTAATGGCAAATATTTGGTACTGTTTTGGCAGAGTGTTCATTTGGCATGTACTTACAACCAGCTCTATATCTGGATCTGTTGCTCATTTGCCATTAAGCTGGCCTTACGCGGATCGTTAATTCCATTAGATCAACTTAAAAATACATATCAAGTCCATCCTTGGAAAATTTATTCCTTTATTTTAATCAAAATCGAATTGGATCTAAAAACTGTATCAAAATTGAAAAAAAAAAAAAAAACTATTGTTCAATTACCTGACGGGTTTTCTTGGTATTTTAATAAATCTTTATCCGATCATATGCGCGCATGACTAAAGGCCCCCATACACCTTACAATCTTTCCATACAATTTCTGTACAATCAACTTTTGTTTTACCAAAACCATGTAATATGAGAACCTTTCTAAACCTTCCAATCACTATGTATTATAGCAGGGAGTACCCGGCACTAAATAGTTATTGGTAGATCTAATGGAAATTGTATGGAGCGATCTAAAGGTGTATGGGGGGCTTTAGGAGAGGAATTGATCTGTTTGGAATCTATCACATTATGTGGTTAAAGGCCCCCACACACGTACCGAGTGAAGGCCGGACAGATCAGAGATGGAGCGCAGCGTGAGGACGTCATCATGTTGCACTCCGTCGCTCACACGGGCACCCTTTGTGTACCAGCCGTTAGTTTCAATGAGGACGCCGGTCTCCATTGAAACTAACGGCATCGGCCAGAGATTAATCGGACATGTCTGTTCTCTGGCCACGCTCAGTGCGCGTGTGGCGGCCTTAAAGCCTAATAAACTTAATAGATCTCAGTTAACTTTACTTTGCTGGAGGAGCCCTGCAGTAGACCAAAAGTAGCCATAGATGTGCCGATTCATGCGATCATGTAATTGATGATCACTTTCCAAATCACCTTAGGCAACAGATTTCTCAACATTTTTTTTTTTTATCTTTACCAAGCCATATTGCTTTCTGCAACTTCTGGAAATGACTTTCCCTGCTGATTTCATGAAATCTTTTTTCAGTTAGCAGTAGTGAAAAACTCAAACTCAGTCAACACCAAATTAATTTGAGGAATCAACCTTGCCTTTTTTTTTTTTGATCGGAAGTTATGTCAGGGTGGGAGTAACTGGAGTGCTTATATACAAGTGCGTGTTCCCCCTCACTAGTCTTAAAGGACTAGTATTGAACAGGAATCGATCGAGGGTCACTACTAACAATACTTTGATCACCACTGTGTGATCACTTCTATATTGATTTTTTTGGTCGATTATACCATGTGGGCAGGAATCGAATCCAGATGGATCTTTGAGGTTGATCGAATGGAAAAAACAGATGTATGGCTAGTTTAAAAAACAGCAGAAAACAATAAAAGGAAAAAAATAACGGAGGAGCAGTAGTGGGAGCAAGTCATGATGACAGCAGATGTAAATAAGTAGGACCACAAACATCTGCTGGAGCACCAAAACATTATGCACATCTGGCACCTTAAAAAAGTATAAGCACTGTAGATTGAAGTGACTTTCTAAAGTCCTACAATAACCAGCAATGTCCAGTCACAACAACACCTATAAGTGGCCATACAAAAACTGTCACCAACTAAGGCAGATCTAATGTACTGGAACTTATGGTAAACCTTGTTCGATAGCCTATACTAACGCGGTTCCCCATTCATAGTATAGACCGGATGATGCTACTGCCGAGCACTCTGTTGGTTCAAAAATCGAGAGGTGTGTCTCAGCCTTTACACTCCCCAAATATATTCCAACAGCAAACCAAATCACACCTGTATCTGTATTGGAAGCTAAAAGCGTTAATGTACAAAATAATACAAAATACAAAATAATACAAAGATGAACAACAACAATAAATAAATTAGCAGACAGCCCAGTGGGGTATAGAACAATCCATATAGAGTCTCTACATCCAAAATTTTAAATACACATAGTTGCTTACGGTTTAAAAAGTAAACGATTTTGATGGAATCCACAAAAGAACAGGTAACTGCAACTATCAGTTTAAAAAAGGAAGATACAGCAGAGAGGTTTAATCTAAACTCCACATGAAACCAGCTATACTGTACTCTGAACTAGTCAAATTCACAGAAATACAGCTCCATAGATGCATTCCAAAAGAGGTCATTGCTCAAACATACGAACAACTAACAATAGATAAATATATTGGCGGAAGTTTCCGATTATCCTCTAGGTTTCTAAACCCCTATGGGAGAGTTTAATTGGATATTATTAGTATAATTATTACTATAATTAGACTTCAATTTAGGCTAGGCCTACTAATAAGAAACATCAAAGGCCTTTTCCTGTTCCTGTTTCCTCTTCATTTTTGTAATACAGGTCGTCGAGGAGTACGTTTGTGGACACTAGTGTATTTAGTTGTAATCTGCTTTAAAAATTATTAGCTTAGTATTGGGGTTACATGGCACCTTTTTGTCGGCTTAATTTTTTTTTTTACAAGGGGATTAGTAAAGGGGGCAGGTAATGTCCCCACTTAAAGACCCATTTCAGCAAACATCTAAATACCAAAGAACAAACACTTGCAAGAAAAAGTTGTATAGATTTCTATGCACCTAGTCCGAAGATTTACACAGATGAGGACACCACTGTGGGCTGTGAAATATTCACAGAGGAGTAATAGGCCATTATTGCTCACACTGATCTCTCCTCCGTTTAGTATACCTTAGGCTATGTTCCCACTTAGACGATTAATCGCCTTTGTAGGCAGTTAATCGCCTGAGGTGGCGATTTTCAATCCTATCAATGGGGATAAGCCCACTGAAAGTAGTGTAGGCGATTGAAAAACGCCAGCTCAGGCGATTCATCACTTTAGTGGGAACATAGCCGTAGTATACACATATCAATGCAGCATGTCCAACTTCTTCATTTCCCAGTGCATGCCATTTGCA
>CM070034.1:138515701-138529428 GCA_036250615.1 Ptychadena robeensis
TCTCCCCTTTCCCGTGACATTATAGCTACCTCCTGTGAAAGGATGGAACCTATATATTAAATGTCATATGCCAGAAGGAATGAAAAAAGGAGGACTCATTTTTAAATAATTGCATGCATTACATGAATGGATTTCAAAAAAGGGTAAATAATATAGAAGGCCTGATACACACCTATGCATTTCAGGTGAATGTCCCCATAATGTGAATATACTTTATAATTCTTTTTAGTTTAATAATACAATCAACAATTTAAAGAAGACTTTTGCTCTGAAGTAGAGGGAAAGGAGAATTTGCTTTATGGCAGGGAAATGTATTTACATGAACTGTACCAGTTGTTATACACTTACAGCACTAAAAGGGTTAAACCTGTCAGTTCAGACAAAGCAGTGAGAACCAGATCATATCAAAATACCTGGTCTGTAATTTATGTTAATTCACATTAAGCTGCTGATATGCTATGCAGCTAATAAATCCCAACTTATAGAAAAGCTAAAGTTTACTAATCTTATTGAAATAATTCACTGTGGAAAAAAACACATATGGTTACACACATAGCAGTTTTACATCTACCCGGATATCTTTAACGTATAAGGCCTTGACTCCATGAAAGTCAATGGATGTGTCTACACATCCATTGGTGTGATCTGTCAGCTTGCATTGCGTTAAAATCAACGCAGAGCACTGCATTGACATTAACACAATGTAAGCCAGCACAAGTATGGTGCGTTGGCGCACCCATACAAAATGAATTGAGTGTGTTGAAACGCAATGGTATGCGTTGTTCGATGCGTTGATCAATCCGTTCTTGGTTAAGAACAAACACAAAAAGAAAGAAGGCATACGTCACAAATGCATCCCTTAACACATTCCTGAACAAATTGATCATAAAATTGGTCAAGCACTTATCGGACATGTTGGTAAATTTCAGTAGATTGTACAAATATCTGCATGTTTTCTAGGTATCTTCAATGTTTTGTATACAATCGTACTATAGAGCTTGAGCACAGATCAATAAAGCGGACCTACCACATGGGAGCTCAGCTGCAGCCTAAATTGTAAAATGGCAGCCGAGCAGGCAGAGATTGGCCAGCAGCTGATTCCACCTCCAAACTAACCCCCCCCCCCACCACCACATGGAGCTCTACAGCTCCAACAGAGTTAAGAAGAGGGGGAGGAAGAGTGGAGGACGGGAAGAAGAGGGAGGGCAGTGAGGGCGGAAGCAGCTTCACTTCTCCAGGAGCAGAGATGCCAGCATGAGAACTAAAAGTAAAGAAGGTATGTATGTTGTTGGGTTTTTTGTGCAGCAGTTTTTCAGCATCTGGACTGCTCACAGGTGAGTATTGTGTCTGTTTAATATATGTGTTTTTTCATTTGAGTTTAAAACTGCTTTAATGTTAGCTGTAATGTACAAAAATGCAAATAATGCATATGGATACATCCACTACTATACAATGCGCAGTAACACGCACACGTGGTGTGTCGTCCCCCCCCCCCCCATCTGATATAAGGGCCCTGGTCACAGCAATCCATTATGAATGCATTCCTAATCTAAAGTGGGAGTCAACAAAGTATTTGTTTACACACTTATGCAACCAACTTTCTGTATGGTTGATATGTTTTTGTATTTTTTTCCCCAATCAACTCTATATGATTTTTGGTTGATTTGTATAGGGTATAGGTTACATTAAAGGTGGGGAGTTTTGTTATGATTCTTTCATATTTTTTATGGTTCTTTCATAAAAGCTTCATTAACAGTCTATTGCTGTATGCATAGGTGTGCCAGTTCATCTTACATTTAATATTAATATCATCTTTGAGTATATCCCTGGTAGACATAATACGCATAACACATTGCTAAGGATAAAACACATATATGGATCCCTGTTAGTTTTCTAAGCAATACAAACGGCAACAACTAATATCTGACTTAATTTCAGGTTCACATATTCCATTTTCATCACATGTTAACGTCGTTATCGTCTAACACCCTATTTACAACTATGATTTTTTAAATGCCTTGGCAATGCATGTAAATGACCTAATTTACACATGTGCATTGCATAATGCTGCAGTGTGTTGGCAGCACATGGCAGCACATGAAAAAATACATTTCTCCATGCATTGTGGTACATTTTAACGTGTCACAACTAATACCTCCCCACAGCACATGTAAAACGCATGAAAAATACACAACAAAGCACATGTTAACAGACATGGATTTAGGATTTATACTTGCTGTGTACCACCAACACACAAACTAGCATCCACACAAATGTGTGCATTGCACGGTACTGAACATGTTATTTAATGTGCTTCTGTTTCAAAGGTTATTAAACTTTCCCTGCTAGCTGAAAAAAATCCATAATTTTTGGTAACAGAACAAGAAGACATCAATCTTCATTTCATAAACAATAAGCCAAGATTAGCATAATCCAAAAAGGGAGATGATAACAGTTAAAACAGACCAGGTTGTATTGCATAGTTATGCTACATAGTGTGACAGCGGAGAACCTTTATTATAATCATGCCCTCTAACTGTCATAACCGAACACCCCCAATCTTGTCAGAATACAAAATCACATCTTTAATTGGTAATAAGACAGACATTGTCACCTTAGATATTCTTTGTTCTTCCATTCAGGCATGCATAGTTCTAAGCCTTCACACAATGACGTGTCATTAGCTCTTGCTGCCTCTGCACTACTTCAGCATGGAAAGCTTATTTGTATAAACTCACAGCACACCATTTATATAATATAACTGGTTTATTAAATGCTCTGCAGAACTGCTTTTAAAGTAACTAACCATATTTTTTGGACTATAAGATGTTCCGATGTATAGGACACATGTATAGGAAAAAATATTTCGTCTTTCTGCTACTCTTCTGGCCTGAGCTTCATGCTCCAACTGACAGAGTAGGAGTTGTGGAGAAGCTGTCACTCACAGCTTCCCTGCCTCTAGCCCTGATCAGCACAGCTGAATGGGAGGTGGGTAGCTTGTGTCTAATTCCAAATACAGTACAGATGGCAGATCTACCATCTGCATCTGCACTGTCTGTGAGTTGAGCTAAAGCAGTTAACACACAGCGGGAGGAAAGATCCGCCCACATGTGTTATCAACTGGATTGCTGAGTGAAAAGTGTGTCTGTGTGAAAAGCATTCCAGCTTTCACATAGGCAGAGCTGGATGGGAGAGATGCCGGCTGGCAGCCCTTTCATCCAACGCTAATGTTCATTGCTTATATCAGCGGTGCTTCACTGATGTAAGCACTGCGGTGCAAATGGGCAGATCTCCCATCTGACAGCCCCGCCATCTCCTTAGCCACACCGTCAGAATATAAGACGCAGGCACCCCCCCAAACTGCGTTTCATAGTCTGAAAAATACAGTATATATATATAAATATATATATATATATATATATATATATTGATTGGCCATGATTAATGGCCCTATCTGGATTTCTATAAATAACTGGAACCTTGATTCTTTTAACATACCGGAAAATGCTAAACATTCTACTTAAAAGTGGTGGGGCAATGTGCAAAATGGAACACTACAAATGGATGAATCCCACTCCCATAGGTCATATGAGTAATGGCAGACTAGTAAGATTAAAGTCCAAAGCAGATAAGTCAAAGTTTTTAAATAGTATTTTTTATGAACAAGACCCTTTCCCATACATAAAGTAAGATCATTATCATCAGCCCCCTTGTACTGCAGATACTCTGTACCCTATTGGAAATAAGACATTTGCTGCTAGTGCTTTGGAAATCCTTTGTCACAGAGTGTACATACTGTATAAAATAACAAAAGTAAATAAAAACAAGTCTTAATACATTTATAAACATTATGCATATTCATTTCCTGATTATATTTTGTGTAATGCAGGTAAGCAATATTCACTTTAGACAGCCTACCTGTTCCAGCTCCCATTCTACAACCCCCATTATGTCTGGCTCTGATCCTTCCAGATGTTCAGGCATCCTTCTTGCCCACTAACAATAAGAAAATCACTACCACCTAACATTTTGGGGTTTTTTTTGAGGATAGTTCCACTTTATTTCTCATGATCCAATATTCTATCTTTTTCCCTTATAGAAAATGATAATATAACATTAATAAGTGAAATTTAGCTGATCTGCTAGATTAAAATTACTATGACGAAAAAAATGTTGATGGTAACATTTTTCAAATAACCCCCAGTAATGAAAATCTGCAATAACCACATTTTAGAAAATGTATCCAGCTGTGATTTAAGGGGATCTCTAGCCTTATCTTTCATCAACAGAATGTGAATTAGAAACTGCAGCAAGTCACATACACCCAGTTAATACCTTAGATCAGGATTGTCATACTTTGGCCCAGGGACCAAATCTGGGCATGGTGTAAATACATTTAGCCTGCACATTTAAATTAAAGATGTATTCAAGAAGTCAATGTCACAGGCTTGTCTTTTGGGCTTGTCCCCATTGATCGGATCGTGCGCGATTGTGACCACGATGAAATCGCAGCTCCCCGCGTTCTGATGTCGGCGGCCGCAAATATTTTCCTCTAATCGCGCCCATAGACATGAATGGAGGCGATTTGCGATCGCACATGCAGGCGATCACAAATCGCGCCCATTCATTCTCTATGGAGGTGATTTTTTTTTATAATAGTGGCGTTTTTTAAAAAAGATCACCTGTGAAAACTGCCTGGTGATCGCCTGCTGGTGATTCTGCAGGCGATTAATCGTCTAAGTGGCAACATAGCCAAAGTGTCAGTCCTATCAATCATCGAGCATATATGTTGTCAGTGGATCTGAAATAAGGTATGGGGGTGGAGGGTGGAAGGGAATACAAGCTATTATCAGAATACACAGTCAGATCCATAAGTATTGAGATTTTTTGGCTCTATACACCATCACAATGGATTTTGGAATGAAACAAACACGATGGGCTTTAACTGCAGACTATCAGATTTAATTTGAGGGTATTTACATCCAAATCAGGTAAATGTTCAGTGAAGCAAGCCATCATTAGGCTGAAAAAACAAACCCAATAAAAAGATAGCAAAAACATTAGGCGTGGCCAAAAGAACTGTTTGGAACATTCTTAAAAAGAAGGAAAGCACCAGTGAGCTCAGCAACAACAAAAGACCCGGAAGACAATGGAAAACAACTGTTGTGGATGACCAAAGAATTCTTTTCCTGGTGAAGAAAACACCCTTCACAGTTGGCCAGATCAAGAACACTCTCCAGGAGGTAGGTGTATGTGTGTCAAAGTCAACAATCAAGTGAAGACTTCACCAGAGTGAACACAGAGGGTTCACCACAAGATGGAAACCATTGGTGAGCCTCAAAAACAGGAAGGCCAGATTAGAGTTTGCCAAACAACATCTTTAAAAAGCCTTACCAGTTGTGGAACAACATCCTATGGGCAGATAAGACCAAGATCAACTTGTACCAGAGTGACGGGGAGAGAAGAGTATGGAGAAGGAAAGGAACTGCTCATAATCCTATGCATACCACCTCATCAGTGAAGCATGGTGGTGGTAGTGTCATTGTGTGGGCATTCATGGCTGCCAATGGAACTGGTTCTTTTGTATTTATTGATGATGTGACTGCTGACAAAAGCAGCAGGATGAATTCTGAATTGTTTTGAGCAGTATTTTCTGCTCATATTCAGCTAAATGCTTCAGAATTGATTGGACAGCGCTTCACAGTGCAGATGGACAATAACCCAAAGCATATTGCAAAAGCAACCAAAGAGTTTTTAAGGGAAAGAAATGAAATCTTATGTAATGGCCAAGTTAATCACCTGACCTGAATCTGATTGAGAATGTATTTCCCTTGCTGAAGACAAAACTGAAGGGAAAACACCCCAAGAACAAGCCGGAACTGAAGACAGTCGCAGTAGAGGCCTGACAGAGTATCACCAGAGATGAAACCCAGCATCTGGTGATGTCTATGCGTTCTAGACTTCAGGCTGTAATTGACTGAAAAGGATTTGCAACCAACTATTACGAACTATCACGATCGCCCACGATGAGTGTCTGAATCACCCTGCCTGCCTCCGAATCTCCCTGTGTGCCTCCATCAGGGCTGGCTATAGTGCAGAGTGGATCAGGAAGTGAGTGCAGAGGCTTGCGCATGCACCCATGCCTCCGTGCCTGGAAGGAGAAGCTGCTGCCTGAAACGGAATCTGTTACCTGGCTGGCCAGTAGAACCCACAAAAAGGTGAGTCTGTGCCATCCATTGTCCCCTTCCCCTTCAGATTAGGCATCCCCCCGATAATAAGACCTGTCTCATATTTTTGCCTGCTAAAAAAAGACAGTGTCTTATCATCGGGGAAACAGGGTAGATCGCAAAGACACTATGTTGACTGCCTCTTATAAACAAGGCCTTTTTTTCATATTTAAAGTCTATAAAGTATAAGGGCCATTTCACACTACCTGCGCTGCAGCTGTGGTGCAGTACACAAGGTAGTGCAGCCAGCGGACCCCTACCCAGATCAATTATACACCTTTGACTCAGCAGGTGGGACCTCATTCCATTCTATATTAGATTTTTGGTTTGAGTGTAGGGAAATCAACAGGCCTGCCAGCTTGGAAATTATACGGCAAAATTCCCAGAATGTCATAAATAATAGATTGCTTTCTCACTAGGAAGTATTATAATACCCCTTTATTAGGACAATCAGACTTTCCAGTCTCCTAACCACACACACAATGTTTCTTAACCACACTTATAAATGGCGAATCTCACTTCAAGTCAGATGTAAAATTAGGAAGAGATTTGGGGTGAATAAATGATCCTCTAAACCACAAAGAAGCTGACTTGGGTATTGTTCGCTGTACGCCTTCTTACATTATATGGTCTACGTTTTTGTAAGTTCTGACACAGAAGCTATTACTGTGTATGAATACTTATTTGTGTATTATCTCCTTGTTATGAATAGCTCCAGTTTATGATTTTGTGCTTAGCACATTCATAAATGCATACATATGAATGCCAATGTCCAACAAGTGTATATTTTTAGCACACAATAACCTGTACTGTTAACAAAGCGGAGCATTGATGACAAATGCAGGTGCTGTACAAGGCCATTAAAAATACAACACACTCTTTCACAGAGCAATGATGCGTATTTTTCATCTGTCTTGAAGTATCATGCTGTCACTTACCTGTATTAAACTTTCAACGATTCATAGACTTTGTATCTGAAAAGCTATTTTTTTTCCTCCTTTGATATGAAACTTTTAATGTGAGACAGAAGATCCGCTGACTTAATAGTCTAAAAATCAATACAGGAATATGCTTCAGTCTGTAAAGTGCTGTATTTAAAGTCTCGCTGTCAACAGTTTTAGAATGTGTTTATTTCTTGGAGTCCATTTTTTACGTTCATTTCACTGAAATGGCATTTTTTCAAGAGATCCAATCTTATTAAAATAGTGGTGACATTCCTCTTCCTGCAAATATGGGAAAAAATATTTCTATGGTCAAATGTCTTTGTGCAGAAACTGCTGACCTCTTGGTGGCAGTGTCGTTTCTAGCCTTTCAAGGACCCTATGCAAGTTCGTAGGGCACCCTGGGAAGGTTGCTATTGGTGGAGTGTTGCCCCAGGGGGGGTACTATTGTTGGTGCTCCTGGTACACTCCTCCTTCCTCTTCTTCTTCTCCTTCCCCCTCCGACACACAACAGGCACATTTGGCATAGCGGCCTTGCTTGATGGCACATGTGTAAAGGTACTTTCATAAGACCTGGCTGACACCTTTTTTTTTCACGCACGTTGGCCAACATATGTTGCATGAGAATGTAAATCAAGGGACACAAAGCATATATGTGTGAATCAGCCCTAAAGACTATGCTTCCCATTACACCTATCTGTTTTAAGACACACTGGCAAATACATGTAAGTGCATGTCCAAGAGTGCACATTTGACCTGGTCCACATCTATCTGCCTGACATGCATTTTCATTGGTATAGGCCCCCTGGATGTAATGTGTATTTTTGTGTCCAATATGTGTTGTCCAATGTGTGTTAAAACTAATTAGTGAACCAGTCTTTATATCTAATGGATTCGTTCAGATGAAAATGCATGTTAACCTATGAAAGACAGATAGGTGAGAATTGGGCCTAAAGGCTCATTCAGGTATGCCACTATGGCCTAGGCACACAACAGGCAGAGCTTTTATATTAAATGGCAATATCTGAAGCATGTTCAGCTTTTTACAAGACACTATGAATGGCTGAAGGGAAACACTACCCCACTTTGGCCAACATTAGCAGGAGGCTCAACTCTGCATCTTAGACCTGTTATCTTTAAAGGTTACTTAACCTCCGTAGAGCTCTGTTGAGGTCCAGTACCTGTATCAAAAGCGCACCATAGACTTAAATTGAGTTTTTTAAATGTTGTAGGCCTGTAACTTGCCAAAATATGTCGGTACAAGGGTCTAGTAGACATGAATATAATGTTTGAACACACAAATATGTAAAAAAAATTACATAAAAAAATAATAAATAAAAGGTATAATTTGAATGATAAAATCTCTAAAATACTTATTTTGTATGATAGATAGATAGATGATAGAGAAAGGGTTAACTGCAAAGGGGCATATCTGGGGAATCACACTGAAAACAGTCTCTTGACTGATCTTTGACGGGCGGCTCCATCTCCTCCAGTGGAAGAGATGGTGTCGTCAGGAACGGCAGGGGGGTTAATAAACTTTAAATCAATATCCGTATCCGTGTAGTTCATAGATAAAGATCTAAAGGATGGGGACTAAATAAAAGTACAGATATACCGTAACTGAAAACAGTATTTTAGGTACCATCTGTATTTTTTTATAAGAATATATACCATATTATTGCCTCTCTACCAGTTCAAATGTACATAATGTAATACTGCCATTTACATTTTGAAACCTGAATGTGTATATTTTATTAAAAACAGGTACAGTAAAAATGATATCATTGACGTATTTCACAACATTTGTAATAGCAGATACTGTTTGTGTTTTACATATCCTAAATAGAAAATTTGAAGATGAAACCTCATGCTGACCTTCTAAAAGAGATAGGAGAGATAATTTAGTATTTCATGAAGGAGTTTCTGGACTTAGTAGTTTATTTTAAGCCGTTTTATTAAACTGATTTTGTTGCACCAGAAAAATTATTTGTATTTCCTATGGAACTCTAAATCCATTTTTGATAACACCCAATTTCATGGAAGCAATACACTCTGCATGTTGGTATAGTGGTTCATCAAAGTAGGTTTTTTTTATCATCATTTATTTATATAGCACCAACATATTATGCAGCGTTGTACAATAAATTAGAGTTGAGATGCCACAAGAGATAACCCACAGGTACAGGTTATAACACAGGAGGAGTGAAGGATTGGGCTTAAGCTAGCCACCCACGGCTCAATGAAGTAACAGATTAGAGGAGCTCACGGCTCCCAATGTTTCTCTAATCTGTTTCAATGGATCCTGCTCGAAGGAACTCGACTAAACAGGTTTCCAACATGTTGGAAAACTTTGGTCGAAATCCATTACATTGAATGGGGACTGCGAGTCACCATCCAATGTAATGAACGGGCTGACAGCCACAGCTCTTTCCCCAGACAAAGAAGCTAAGAGACTCGGGGGACTGGGAAACCGGGTCCCCATCATACGGTAATTGATGTGCCCATGGGGTGCATATTGATTACCGTATGATGACTTGCACGGGAATCTACCATGTGTGGCCAGCTTTTCAATCTAGTTTAGGTTAGGGAACAGTATATACAATAGGTGGGGGGATGGAACTGGCCATGACCATGTGCTGACCATAAACAAAAGTCGAATACTTGTAAGATTTGGAATTTTAAAACAGCTAGCCACAATGTATTATATAATGACACATGTCTTACTTCCAACTGTCTCATATGAATGAACTAGCTATATGAATTTGTGCATTTCAAAGCCTACTGCATGATACATTTGCCTAAAGCTTTCTAAAAAAGAAACATTCTCCTTGCTAAAGCAGGGAACACACGGCTCGATATAGGAGCCGTTCGAGGTTCCCTGCAGCAGCGCGATGACGTCATCACGCTGCTGCTCGATATCAGAGGAGCTGGAGACACAGCAGTGCTGTGCCTTTAGCTCCGACGATGCTTTGCATGGAGACCCGCAGTCCCCATGCAAAGCAATGGACATCAACCATGGTTTATGTTCATGTCCGATATCCCTGTTTTCGAACAGGATTGATTAGTCCCGCTCGAAAACAGGAATGGCCACATATTATATGGGCCAGATAAATTGCCGTGAGCGTGGACGGAGCACGAAGCAGCCATTGATCTTGCCCATATCTATACCTGTGTTCCCTGCTTAAGTGACTTCTGCCCACAACCACTCAGGTCATGAAGTCACTTACGTTACTGAAAAGGTTTAAAGAATAGAGATACTTACCCATAAAATATGTAACAATTATTCTGAATAGCTGATATTAAGCGCATATATGCAATTATCTCATTTTATTATTTTATAGTTTTTTTGATAATTGTTACAAAAACTGATCTTCATGAACAAATAGCTGTTTAATTTTAAATTCTCACTTTGGAAAGTATTCTTTGTAACTTTTGAAATGTTTACCACAATGAAAACTACAACAACACACTCTGCTGAGCACCATACACATCACATAATTTTAGCACCACTTCATACATGCCTACAATCATCATATTAAGGTAGATTCAGAGCATCTGTGACATTATTATCTAATAGAGTGAATGTGTCCCATATACACCGCTGAAAAAATTCAATGGAACACTTAAACAACACAATTAAACTCTAAGGGCCCCATACACCTTTAGATTTCTCTGTCAGATCTCATCCTTATGTCTAACCAAAACCATGTAATATGAGGGACTTTCTAAACCATCAAGTCTACCTGTGTTCAATCGCAGAGGACCCGGCATTACATAGTTGTTGGTAGATCTAAAGCTGGGCATAGACGTGCAGATTCCTGCACGACCCGACCACCAATCAGATGCCGTGCGCGTTCCCGCATCCGTTCGCGAGGAATCGGGTGCAGCAACTAGCTAAATTTGGGCTAAAATCAGCCCTCATGTTGGATCGCACATTGATCCGACATGGCGGATAATTTTGCTTCAATCCCATAAGTTCGGCTGGGGATGGCCGGCCGACTCTCGACACTAGCGGGCCGCTAGATTGAGTCGGGAATGGACGGGATATTGACCACCAGGGTGTATGACCAGCTTAAGTCAATCACACTTCTGTGAAATCAAACTGTTAGTGTTAGGTAGTAACACTGATTGACAATCCATTTCACATGCTTCTGTGCAAATGGAATAGACAACAAGTGGAAAGACATCCCCAATAAAGGAGTGGTTCTATAGGTGGTGACCACTGATCACTTCGCATTTCCTATGCTTTCTGGCTGATGTTTTGGTCACTTTTGAATGCTGGTGGGGCTTTCACGGAGTCTACATCCACACACAAGTGGCTCAGGTAGTGCAGCTCATCCAGGGCGGCACATGTGGCCTGTGGCAAGAAGGTTTGTTGTGACTGTCAGCATCTGTGTCCAGAGCATGGACATGCTACCAGGAGACCGGCCAGTACATCAGGAGACATGGAGGAGGCTGTAGGAGGGCAACAACCCAGCATCAGGACTGCTACCTCCGCCTGTGCAAGGAGGAACAGGAGGAGCACTGCAAGAGCCCTGCAAAATGACCTCCAGTGGGCCACAAATCTGCATGTGTCTGTTCAAAAGTCAGAAACAGACTCCATGAGGGTGGTATGAGGGCCCGACATCCACAGGTGGGGGTTGTGCTTACAGCCCAACACCGTGCAGAACTTTTGCGATTTGCCAGAGAACAGCAAGATTTGCCACTGGCACCCTGTGCCCTTCACAGATGAAAGCAGGTTCACACTGAGCACATGTGACAGAGTCTTCAGACGCCGTGGGGAACGTTCTTCTGCCTGCAACATCCTCCAGTATGACCGGTTTGACAATGGGTCAGTAATTGTGTGGGGTGGCACAAACATATGGTGCAAACATAGAGAGGAAATTGTACTCAATAAATGCTGAACTGTGCTGCCGTGCCAATTTTAATCTAGTAAGTAAATGGCAGGAATTAGGGTAGATTTCTGGGCTGTAGGTTAATATTTACAGATTTTTTTTAGTGCTCATTTTACAAGGTCCATTTTATAGAGGCAAATCTGTAAGCAGTCTGCGTGCTTTGCTAACAAGCAGATTGTAAAACTTTTATCAGAGAACCTTACATCTGGCAGCCTGCAAGAGATAGAATCAGGATGAAGAAAAGTAGAAAAGTACAAGTATCTGAAAATGAATCATGCAGCATGCTCAGATCATTATTGGTTCACATATACATAAGCAAAACCCAACAACTAAAAATTGATTTCATACTTCAGCTGCAAGCTAATCTGCCAGAGCTGTGTGCAGCATTTGTATAACTAGGGTATTGATTTGTGGGCACATAGCGAGATAAGATACTGTGTGTGGTTCACCCCTTCCCTTTCAAAGAACCTAGTCAGGTTTTAGTAAGCAGAAGTTGGATTTTTTACATGAGCACTTTGTGCCTACAAAACATTCAGTCTGGGTTTTTTTCATGCATAGTATTTATATTTATTGAGGAGAAAAGCATATATTTGTATTTCCTCTGTTACATTGAAAGCATAGTGAGCCTGTGGTTACTTTATTATATCTGAAACAAGGTAGTATATTTTGTTGCACTATAAGATGCTCCCCCCCCCCACCCAAAATTGGGGGGGAAATGTGTGTGTCTTATATTGAGGCTCACATTCCCTTTAAAACAAAGCACTGAGCTTCATCTGGAATCTGGCAGAGAGACGACTGAGGGATAAGGATCATTCCTTCTTTTTTGCAAAGTGTATGTGAGCAAACAACTGGAGGGACAATCTGCCAGCAGGCGGATTTTTTCTATGCATATGTGTGTATATGAGCTGGGCTTGTGCTACCCGCTCACATACACTGGCTCTGAATAAGGGACGATTCACCCCCCTCGTCCATCAGTAATAATCTGCCTTCGGATGAATCATCCAATTTCAGATATGGGTATGTACAGTAAATGAGCAGTGTGAGCCCAACCCACATACATAGCTCTGCAGAGGAAAATCCACCAAGCTTCTGACCGCTTCTCCACCTTCTTTAACTCCCCCTCTGCTGGTTGGAGCACCAAGTTCAGACCGGCAAAGTAGCAGTTCCCTTGCATACTCATATACAATTAAGTATATAGTGGACTGCAATACGTAATTTATTATTTATACTAATCTAAACAACTTTTATTGGCAAAAAGAGCCAAATAAACATGAATAAAAGTTTAGGTATAATCTAGAACTAAAGACGGAACAAAATATGACATATATGATGCAGCTTTTGAGTCTCCCTGCAACATTGTTGTATTACTATTTTTCAGCTTCTTTGAATAGACCAGGAAGACGTGAAAGTAAAACGTTTGAGAAAATTCATTTATCATTGACAGTGGTGCTTACAAGTGTAGCACTGACACCCGTAGGTGCTGCTGTGTGTAGTGGGATACCGGGTAGCAGAAATGACCAGGAGGAGACGCTTACTTGAAAGTTAAAGAAAAGTTTATTCGGCACATGTCATCAGGTGGAAGGAGGGTTGGGGGCAAGGCCGTTCTGAGCGACTGAGGTCCTAGCTCCTCTCTTGGCAGCTTCTTCCTCTCAGTACCAAAG
>CM070034.1:138529528-138543999 GCA_036250615.1 Ptychadena robeensis
ACCAACTCTCCCTTCTAAAACATTAACTCCTAAACTCCTGTCCCTGGCAGGGGCTACACTAGTATAATTTTTTTTAAATTGTTACATATTTAATCTTAAAAAGAGAAACATTTAACTTTAAAAATGGTTAGCAGGAGTGAGGTTTAGATTGGGATAGTTGTGATGTAAGGTCCATCTATATCTACACCCTCTCTACATACTCTACCATACACACAGTATAAAGACATAACTACCGTATTTATTCGAGTATAACGCGCACCCGCGTATAACGCGCAACCCCTAATTTTGTTTCACACCAAGCATTGTAATTGACAAAAAAACTTTGTTGAACACGTGTGGCCATGTTAAAAAAACATTTATTGACAATGTAAACTGGTATAATCACAATACTAGTAGGACAGACTGGCCAGCAGGGGAGCACATCTAATCCAATAGGCGAAGTGGGAGCTGATAGAGGCGGGAGTCATGCATAGCAGTGGCTGCAAAACTGCCACCCTCGTGTATAACGCGCACTCAAACTTTGACTTCTTTTTTGGGTATAAAAAAATGTGCGTTATACTCAAATAAATACGGTATATAAACTATAAAGACTAAACTGTGAACTCCATGGCTGTCCACTAATGATGATTGGCTGTGCCCATAAACAAATAAAATTAAGGTGGGTTTAGACATGTAGATTTTTTCTTTATTCAACTGCCAATTTGATTTTTTGTTCGATGTCGTTGTCGAACATCGTTTGTTCATTTATCGAATGTAACATTTGATCGTCGTGCTATGTCGTGCCTTTTATAAGGGGTATAATGTTACATATATTTTCATAGTTATAATATCTATTGGCATATATACATAAGCCATTTTGTTTTATATTCTCCATTTTATAGTTTGAGGAGAATTTGCAGGTGGTTCATGTGAGAACAAAAGACATTCTTATAATATTATCAGGTCTGTCCTTGGAACATTGTAGAGCGTTGGAAAAGGCCTATTATATCTGTCTGGGGTGGATAATATTGTATACAGACTGCAAGTACAAACAATTAATAGAACAAATGAATACAAATAAATGAGACATTTGTTTTACAACAATTTCCTTTCTAACACGTTTTTTTGCAAACCACAGACATTCCAATTAAGCTAAACTTACCTGTACACCAAATAAAAAAAGAAACCATAATAACCTTTTGTGCATTTTTTTTTTTTTGGGCTGGGTTTCATTCGTTTGCACTATTATTTCGTTATATGATAGTACAAACAAATAATAGAATGAACGAATAAAAATAGATACCTTTTTGTGAAAAAGATCCAACCCACAATCCCTCAAACAGGAAACACATCACGCTAAATATTAAAATCAAGCAAAAATACATAGAGTGAATTAAAGGTGCATTTGTTTTTTACTCGACAACGATAAAAATTTACCAACATGTTTGATGACCTTTGGAACGATTTTTTGTTTGAGGTGGAACAAAATGTATCCATCAAACAAATTGGCAATTCTCGGTTTTTGTTCAATCAACCAAAAAAATGTTCGTTCTTCGTCGATCGATTGAAAAGATCTACACGTGTACACCCACCTTTAGTCATACTGATGTATGGAACCACAGACATGGACCTTGATTAGCCACATTCGGGTTTGACTTTGGCTTTCATTTCCCAAAAATTGCTTCACAAAAGAGCTCTTAACTGTGCAGATGTGTGTAAATAAAAAGTTGCAGTATTTGTGGCTGATAGCAATTCCCTCTACAAAGGAGAATTGTTTATGATAATCTGGTGACAGACGCTATGAAAATTAACATTTGATTATCAGTTTGCAAATGATAAAGTCCCAGATGGCAGCATGTTAGCATCGTTCTGAAGCCTTCTGTACATCGGTAATGTTCCCTGTTCAGGCTCGACATTTTTATTTTTATTTTTTAACAGCATTTGTTTTCAATCACAGAGTCAATTAATCCCATAGCAAAAACACCTCTCATTACAAAAACAGAACTCAATAAGGGGCCTGCTGAGCTTGATGAATATTCAAAACCTAAATAGATCCATAAAAATTCCACAGGGTCTCGCGCGAAGTTTGGTATATCAGGGAACATCAGCTCTGTCATGTAATATTGCTGTTTGCTCTATAGCATATCACAAATAATATATTGCAATCACAGCTAATTAGCACTGCTATGCTGTCAAACTCTGATGTTTCATATACATTTCCTTGACATTCTGCAAATGTCAATACTTTGACAGTTAATATCAGGTTACATGGAAGCCGAGCAAACAAATTAAACATTGAGTTTGCTTTGGAGCTCCAACTTCAAAGTGTTTGCTGTTGACATCTGTAAGATGAACGTAGATCATTTCCGCCTTCATATTACCTTAAAGTGGAGTTTATTATTCTGTTTTCCTGAATGCCCGTATACAAACCCCTCAAGTAAGTAACTAAATGCATTAAAGTTTCTTAAAGCAGTTTTGTACTGTAAAAAAAAATATATAAGTAAACACATATACACAGCTATTACCTTTTCATAGGCTTGATCAGGGTAAACCGCTCGACAATTTTAAAACCAACATATTTATTAGAGATGGTTGAATTTTTCGACTAGCTGACTTTGTGAACTGATTTTTTTTTCCATCAAGGTAAGTTTCTTTCTTTCTTTTGATTTCCTCCCTATTATTGTCACTTCTGATGCCAATAACAGAGAGTGAGAAAACAGGCGATAGGTCTGCTTTAATGAGTATTATAAACCTGGAAATACTCAGAATTATAGCAGAAACATTGAGGCTGCCTATTCTGATCTCTCCTTATTAAAATGCTAGTTGTCTGCAAATCATTCTGGTCATTTTACTTTCATGCTACATACCATTCAGAGGTTTTTGAAGTTCACGCATCAGAATAACACCCGAGCAATTAATGAATACTATGACGCATACTATGGTAATGAAGGTGATGCTAATAGTAAATGAATAAGCTCTAGCCAAGTGCCAGTATGTTGACACAGGAAACCCATCTGTAGATAGCCAAAGCAGGAAGCCAATAATTGCATAGACAGCCTACAAAATATCATACTTTTTTGATGTTGTGTCACACAGTGTGATTTATTCAAAACCGATTCCTTAAATTCTGTTCCTTTCCAGTTATGAAGGTAAAGGCCTGTGCACATGCTCTATAATATGATCGGATAAACTAATATTTTCCAACCTGACTGATCACAGCTCTTTCCATTTTGTGCCTGATTACTTTTGGTTGATCAATTCTGTAAAAAAAATGTTAAATTTTCAAACAACATTTTTTACATCCAAAAATCTAGCTTGAGATTTAATCATTTCTTGCCAATAGAATAGAGATGGTCAAATTTTTCTCGAAAATTCAATCAGTTTGACTTTGTACTGATTGCAAAGTTCCTGAGCATGGTATCGTCTCTAAACTTGCTGTAGATGTAGAGAAGGGTTGGGGGTATACTACAAATAAGTTTTGCTCTTCCACAAAAGCAAGCTGAAAGTTTTGAAACCCAAAATTTCAACATTGACTTTGAATGTAATGTATGCATTCTCTACATCTCAAGCAATTGTGGTGATGATACCATATTCAGGAGCTTTAAAATCAACTCACAAAGATATCTAGTTCAGAAAATACAACCACCTCTAATTGTGATACAAATCTATAAGATGCATGTAAATCTGGTCTTATACTGGTCTAATGGCTGATAATTAGGTTGATCAATAACTGCCTGATATTGATTGTTTATCTTAATTACAGCTGAACACCACTTAATATCCATCAGATTTCCAGATTAAATGTTGATTAATAAATCAGCCTTAGCAGGGAACACAAGCGCATAGATATGGGCCAGATCGATGGACACTTCAGTGCCCTGCATCTATCTGGCCCATTTCTAATGTGGCCATCCCAGTTTTCATGTGGGATCAATCAATCACGCTTGAAAACAGGGATATCAGACATGCAAAGCATCATTGGAGTTGGAGTCATAGCAGTGCTGCGCCTCCAGCTCCTTCGATGTGGGGCAGCAGCGCTATGATGCCATAGCGCTGCTGCCAAAAACCTTGAATGGCTGGTATATTGAGCTGTGTGTTCTCGGCTTTAGTGTTCAATAGATTATAGTTAGATTCAATGTTTTATTGAAATTACTATGTATTCTAAAAAATATCTAATAGTATCTGCCCACATAATGACAGCATTGACTGGTCTTGGAATTGGGAAAGATTTATGTTATATTCTATGGTGATTGTTGCATGTCAGTTACCCTTCATTTTGCAGGCTTGCAGCGATCGGTCTGCCATGAAATCAGAATCAAATCTAAAGTGCCCTCCCGAAATCGGCCCAAAAATCAATATAAGACATTACGAGCATGTCCGTAATTTCTAGATCGATCGCCCTTCTTTGGATGGGGACCAGCACCCCCATCCAAAGTAAATTCCGGCACACAAAGGGTGTATGGCCAATTCTCGGCACGACCGCTCGTACATCATGATGTCATCCCGCGCGGACGATCTGCCAACACAAAGCATTAGATTTCTGTTACAATCAGCATCTACTTTCCCTGATGGAACAGATATAACAAAGACGATTTTAATGGAATATTTTGGAGCAAAAGGTAGCAAAGACAATTCCCCAATAACGACTACAGTAGAGATGGTCGAATTTTTTTTTAAAAATTCGACGATTTCGAGTTAATTGCAAAGCCCCTGAGCATGGTATCATCACCAATCTTGCTGGAAATGTAGAGAAGGGTTGGGGGTATACTGCATAGAAAAAAGTATGTCTCTAACACAAAAAGTTTTTGCACAAATTAAGAAAATCTGAATTTTGACTTTTCATTTGAACTTAATTTATGCAAAAACTACATGTGCTAGAGCCAAACTTTTTTTTCAAATGTTCCCACAACCCTTCTCTACATCTCCAGCAATTTTGTTGATGATACCATTTTTAGAGGCTTTGCAATCAGCTCACAAATTTAGCAAGTCGAAAAATTCGACCATCTCTAATAACGACCTCATTAGACAGGGAAAAGCCCATGTATTATGTGCTGATGGATATTCCAAGAAGAAGTATGTTACATCTTATTACTGTTCTACACAGTCAGGAAATAATGTTAATTAGATGATTTTAACCCGCCTCCATTATGAAAGAGAGCTCAAGCTAATGTTTACAGCTTGTATTTAGGAAATGGATTTTGGAACATGTTCAGTCAGAGAACTGAAAAACACCATTATCCAAAATGCCCTGATCATTTCTTAAATAATTTTTGGAAACTCTGCATTTATCTTTTGTGTTCTCTACACTAATCAAAGCCAAAGCCCTTGGCTATGATCAGAGCTAGGGAGACAAGTGCTCATTAACTGAACAGTTTGTCAAACTAAACATGGAAGGTCCATTGCTAAATATTCTCTAATTGGTGATCTGAAGAAACAAAATGTGATTTAATGTCCCCTAGAAATAATGAAAACATCAAAGCATGTGCACAAGGAGAAATCTCCTGAGGGTGTTACTAATATGTACAAGGTGACTCTTAGACATGTGGGGAGGTACATGACTATCCGTGAAGGGCATTTCCATTGTATTAAGTTAAAAAAATCATTAATATTTACAAACGTGATCTGCTTATTGCTTATGTCAATATATATGTTTATAAATGTAAAATGTGTGGAACAGTAAACCTGTCTGGGTAGAAAAGTGTGACGCTGTGTAACATGTCTTCTTTTTAAGGCTAAATTTACAAAGTCGTTTCCCAGACTTCCCAGACCTGGTGCTCCCACATTTACACAGAATGACCTGTTGCTCCCGCAGCAGCCTGGGAAACGACTGACTGTGAGCGCTTGCAAACTTTTACAGGCGCTCGCAGGTCGTCTTCATAAGAAGCCTATGGCAGTTCTTTTGGGTGAAAGCCCAAAAACCAACCAGCGTCCGCTGGTAAGTTGCGACTATTGCTCGTTTACCATGCGCCTTTTTGAAGCCAGCCACTGTTTATACCTTACCACTCCTGAATCCAATGGGCATGACGCAGATAGGTACAATTGTAAGAGAAGTTAAGCTACTACAAAGTGGGTGATATCAAGAAGCCGTGCATTGAAAAGACAGACATTCCTTGATGACACAAGAGAAATTAAAGAAGATTGTCAAGTAGCCTGAGTATCAGCTTTTCTCTGCACTGGAGCTTTTAAGGTAGCCATACACAGGTTGATTTCTCACTGATTGATTCCCGATCCGATCATTCCAGGATTTAACGCATCGGGAATCGATGGAACACCACCTTGGGAATCCGATTTGTGGTAGATTTGAACATGAGCCGATCTCCAAAATGGCAATTCGAATCAATCGAAAGGCTGCTGCATGGGGAGCTATGGGTCCACCAACGTACTTTGATTGCCAAAGATCTAAACAAAAAAACCAACATGTCCGTTCAATGTCCGACTGATTATTAGCCGATTCTGATTTTGTTTCGTTCAGGGTGGCCAGAACTTGATTGATCGCCGATTGATCTTGTGAACGCACGCGGTGATCAATCGGTCAAAAATCTAGTGAAAAATCGACCCGTGTATGGGAGCCTTTACAGAAATGGAAATCAGCCAGATGACAAGAGGCATGCGACATAAACAGGAGGAGTTTATTAAATGTAAACGTAAACATGTCAGGCAAACAGTAACAAGGAAAGGAATACAGGCATAGAGGGCAGCCCTATATGACTAAACAGGATTTATCAGTCCAGAGCTTAATTTTAAACGCCCTAACTAGTGCCAGTGATAACTTTTTCACATCAAGGAAGATTACAGTCTTTTTCCCACTGGGTAAATAAAACTGGGAACACACATCAGAGCCTGGAACTTGATGTAGCTGGGTTTTCCAATGAAGCTCTATGTAAATGTACTCTCCGGCTGCCCACACGCAGGTTCAAATGGTTGAGGGCCCATCATCTGCGTACAGGTCGCTAGCCATCTACTCCTGTCTCATCAGGCTGGTCCATCCTGAGCAGAATCATCAAGGGAGTTGCTATACTGGCAGGACCTTGAGGGATTATGGGAACATTCTGTAAAGTGACTACACCCAAATCCTGTGACAGGCTGACTCACTGTGTACTACACTACAGTCTTTTTGGCACTTACTGAACCTGAACCTATGCAGTGTGTCTTATCTGGAATCATCTACTCAACATCCAGGACCTTGTGAGATTAGCGCAATGTCAAGCATATATTTGGGGTAATAAGATGTTGGATAATGTTGATAAGAGGTTAAGCAGAAATGGTTAATATACTTCTTCTGAAAGTAGAGGTATGCCTTACCTTGAGGTTTTCTTCCTTTAGAAGTCTTCATACAGGATAGGACAATGAAAATAAATGATAAATCACTTATTCTCTGTTTGCAGATGGAGAAGGACATTGGCTAGCATATACTCTGCTACAGGGGGCCATAGTACTGATAGATACTGTGTAAATAATAGACATTATGTATGCCATTTCTCACATGACCATGTTGGAAATTGTTTAGGGCTATTTTCTATGACTTTTTCTCTTGTACCATATGTGGTTATTGGTGCTATTTTTAATTCAGTAGTGAAATGTGCCATTTTATCTGGGTCTATGTTCTGGCCATATTTTAAACTAACAATTACTATATCTTTCTAAATATGCCAACCTGCCTATATTTTACTACAATTGCAGGCAAAAGAGCTATTTAAAAAACGGAGCATAAATTAAACAGATTTGCCTTTGAGTCTTATGAGGGCTAAAGAAACTGTTAAGACTAGAGATAGGCAAATTTGGCAGCTCTACATAGGAAAGCTATTAGACTATTGTAAAACAGCAAGCATCTAAAGGGAATATCCTCTAATCCTTTTGCTATACTGACAATCAGTTATTCTGACTTGGCACACACTTGCTTAACATTGTCTTGCCAAATACACAAACTAAGACTATTTGCAGTAAAATTTGTGGAGCTTGATGGTTTTTGAACTACATTAAATACAGTTAAAATACACTGTAAGACATTTACAATGCTGATAGCTTGGAAATGTGCTGTAATGCTGTCATTGAGCCAATGTTCTGTACCACAGTGATATTCCCATGTCATAAAGGTTAGAAGGCAGGCTCCATCTCTCTCTTGTGGACTTATATTTGGGCAGAGCTCATGTATCTCATAGCATTGAGCATCAGTCTTGATTGTTAAACCTGCCAAGATGATCATAAATAGCATATGTTTTACATTTCCCTGATTAGTCAACGCTGCATTTCCTATTCAGTCACATCATTGTAAAGACAAGACCACCAAGGATTTTAGGGTGGAATACATACATAGCATACTCTCTAGATATCAGGCAGTATCGAGGTGTGGCAAGTCAATTCTATAAGCAATAATGTACAATACCAGAAAATACTTTAAACTTTATAAGCACCCATTGAGAATTTGTTCTTATACAAACTTTCTTTCTGTTTATATTCTGTATTATGTTTTATTTTATATTACCTTACTTTTCTGAATTCTATATTTGAATGTTACTCTTTTTAAACCAACAACAAGTTTTATGGGCAGGGGAAGAGAATAGGAAAGTTCAGCAAAAAAGACTTCTTATCAGTTAAAAATAAAATGTATAAAAGTAAATTTACAGTGTCATTGAAATGACCAAGCGCTACGGCAGCAACCAGGGAAACCACCTATCACATGCCCCTACAACCTTGCGAAAGCCAAAAAACTGACCAGTGGACGCATAATGTTGCTTCAGCCAGTTGGTTTCAGTAATTAGGCATGATTAGACGTTCTTTGAACTACAGTGTAACATACAATATGTTTTGTTAACAGTGAAAGGCAATAATGTACATTGTTTTATTGTATTTAGCCTTTGTGCTTGATTTAACTTTTTACGGCAATACATGGGTGGCTGTAATTTTCTGGGCTAAAGGATGTTTCCTTGGGTATTTATTTAAGAGTAGAGGAACTGAAAAATGTAAGGTGTGCAGACAAAAGTAAAAAACAAGTAACAAGAAAAGAGCAAAAATAATTCAACATTATTGTTGGTGTGCTCCCATGCCTGTTTCATGCCATGTCCCACTATCTTGGTAGAGAAACGGTTTTGCTTCTTTATGTCTGAGCATTCAGCAAGAACATTGAGCAGCACAGTAGTGAAATCTCGCTCAAGATTTTAAAATCTTATAGCAGTCATAGATAATAGTGCATTAAGCTAGTCGTCCAAGCAACAACATTTGCACAATACATTTTTTTAATTCAATAAAAAAAAATAACTATTGGATGCAAAAAAACATTATATATGCAAAACCTTCATTTTCCATTTCTTTCCAATTATGAAGATAAAGGTGTATGTGCATGATTCAATTTATAATCTCATACAATACCTAATTTACCTATAAGGTAGTTGTAAAATTAAATGAAATATTCCAACATGACGATGACGGAACATTGCTCCTTACCCGTCATACTCAATTTCACATTTGCTTCATCAAAGGGATTTTGTTTCCTATCGATCAACTTAAACGAATTGTTTAATAAAGGAAGCGTTGCAGTTACCGTACGTTAATGTTTGCATGCTTGGGTAAATAGTCTTACATTTTTTGCCAGCTTAGGTACATTTATATTTAGTCCCAGTTGGTCAGTGTATTGTGGTGTGGGAGAGATAAAGATGAAAGAGGTAAGTGGACAGTATCAGAAAATGAAATCGTTGATGCAATTATAACAGTCACAGCAAACAGGCCCAATAGATATTATGTGAAATTTTTGGCCGTTTGCTCACAGGCATTGCTACACGTGTTAAACAGTTAGGTATAAGCCAGGTATCACCTGCAGTCCAGTCCAGTACACTGCTAGTACACTGGCACATCCATATATTTGATGAAGCAATGCATTTTCCTATAACACATTCCTATTAACACAGTTCGCTTTGGGGCAGCTGACGCTCAGGAGCCACCATTACACTGCTGTGTGCAGTTGTCAGGTTAGATGCCAGTTATTGATCACTAACCCCATATTACGCCTAAGGGCTTGCCTCCACTTACTTGCCATTCATTGACTTGATACTTGCCATGTATTAGATAAGGCTTATCCCCACATCTGCAATTGGTCACGTACATGGTGCGGCCCGTGATCTAAAACACGGGTCACCATTTATGTCCATGGGAGCTGATCACGCCCATAGACATGAATTGAGGCGACCAAAAGATGCGTGTGAATGAAAAATTGTTAAACGTGTCCACTCATCTTCTATGGGCGTGATCATGGGCTATTGTGCGCGGTTGGACATGATGTTAATGTCCCACCCACCAACTAAAAACCCCATCCTGAAAATCGCCCACCCACGATCGCTGCTCAACAATTTAAATCGCGTTGCACAGCAGGAGATCGCCTAAGTGGGGACAAGCCCTATGAGCGACTGCCTGGAGGCAGCTAGGGGTGACATGTTGTAATAGATGCTGTTTCCAACCCCCAGTAACAATATCACCTAGCTTATATCCATTTTTCCCCTTTCTGCCTTTCCTGGCCAAAATAGTAAGGTCTGGTTCCCACCTAATCATTTTAATGCATATTGGGCACTGCTTGTTATAATTTGTAAATGCATATCATGTAATGTGGATAGGTATGTACCCAGCCTTCCGTATTCCCTTGAATTCTGTTTACAGGAGGCTTTTATGAAGTTTTACTAGATCTATCCAAAGATCTTTTTATTGAACCGACTGATGCAACTTAAATTTTAACAGTTGGATATACATAGAGTGTACTACCACACAGTGTGATGGAAACTGATCTATTACTGTCCAAAGACCTGTGCGCATGCTGCATAATACAATATTGATGGAAATTCAGATACTTGTACCATCAAATGAAAATTTCCAACAAGACCAATTACAGCTCTTTCGATTTTATGGCTTATGTACATTGGTGTCAACTCAGCCTAAGTGTTTTTTCATCAAATAAAGATTTTATATCAAATGAAATATATATATATATATATATATATATATATATATATAACTCTCATTAAGAAATTAAAACCTTTCCCAAATCAATATAGTTTCCTTTTAATAGGAAACTCCCGTCTAGCAGATGTGGATGGATAGCGATGTTCTCAGCATTTTTCAGCTATTTACAATGTGGTGACCCTTAATTCATTACTACAATGTCCTATGATTGCTATATTCTGACACCGGGCAATACTTATTCTGTCTAATGCAGACAGCCAGACATCTATTTCACTGTAGCTACATCATGAAGATTGATACCCTCCATCCCGCTAGATTCATGGAAATGGAGGAGGTCTGATGAAACACTTAATGAGGTTTCATGCCCAAATGCTTCTGCATATTATATTTAATGATATATTTCTCTCTTCCGTGTGTATACAAGCATACTTAGAAAAAAAATCACAGTATAGGGAATAACACCTACCATTTTATAGAAGCAGTTACGGCTGAGAAAATGATATTATTTGTATCTGATGGCGCTTGTGCTCTGCAGGCAGAAATAAAATAATATCACAGGAGCAGCATCCGGGGAATGGACTGGAGAAATGTAATGTAGCTTTCACAGGGTCACTTCTCAGCTCATCAACTGCTTGGATGTGAATGTGGCAGAGTCTAACAGCTTGTCGCAGAAATAAACTTCCCAAGATACTCTGCAAAACTTTTATATGACTTTTTACAATGTTATTTCAGTCAAATAACCAGATGTGCGTTCATATGCATTTGTCAATACTTGTTTTTGTTGTGACATCTCCTGCATTTTACTTGCAAAGGTTTTCATGAAGAAAAAGAAATAAAAAAATCCCTAGTCAAAATCTGTTCTAGGCAAGTAGATGTAAATGATCTGATAAGACTCCTCTACAACTAATTGTAGATAGCCGATCGATTGCCGCTATAACCAGGGTTCCCATCCAAAGTTTTGAACAGGAATCGTGCACCTAAAGTGGTGTGCTTCGATTCCCATCCAACTGATGAGCATTTGAGCACAGCGCGGTAACATAAACGTGACGCTCAAATGGATCATCCATCTCACGGTTATCTACATGTGTATGGGTGCCTTTAAGCCAGGTTAAGCAAGGCAATATGATGCACAAACGTTTGGACTCATGGGCCATAATGGAGTAAGAGCCAGTAGAAAATATATATAAGACAATATTAATAAACAGAGGCTTTTGATAGTAAACATAAACATTCTATTGCATGCACACTACAGCCATTAGGAGACCCCAATAATCACCCTTTAGGCATTTTTTCCACCTATGAAAGATAATAAAAAGTTGTGCACAACCATCAGCAGTGATTACACAGTAACAGTGATGTCAGTGGCTAGAAGGGCCCTCAGTAGGTGTAAGGGGCCTGGTCAAAGTTCAGAGTAAAATTGGGTCCAAATGTCAGTCCAAAATTGGGTCCAAATGTCAGTCCTGCAGTCCAAATGTCATTCCTTCATCATATCCAGTCACAGTCATATTCCAGCTGTCACACAGTGCCTTTCTCTTGTCAGATTTTACTCTTACATATGCCTGACTTTCATCCCCCAGATCTTTGAATTCCAATCTTTTTTTTTAATTATTAATTTACATTCCCAGTTTCACACCCCTAACTACACACTTTGATAGTTATTCATGTTTCCCTGCAATTGTCCAAGTGACATAAATTGTATACATTTACCATTTAGCTGCGGCCGCCCAGACACGGAGTGCCTCCAAGTTGTTAGTACGCATATGAGCTTTGTAACACTAATGCAGGTACGCATAGCTAGTTTTTGGCCCCTTTTGAGTACCAGAGTACCACTCATGTGCACCCCTGGTAATAGGTATACATAGAAAAGTGCTTCAATTTACCATCACTGATAATATTGTTATAGATGTTAGTAACAGTTTTATAGAATACGCTGCACGGTACACGCCACATGCATAAGTGGACCCCTTGTGTTTCCAATTCAAGTGTATGCAAATGGTAACACTAGCGTGTCAAAAATGTGTGCAGCTCTGCATCATACACAGTTCAACTCATCAATTTATAAACAGAAATCAAAATGCATCAGCTAAACTTTCTATCCTTTCTGACAGTTCACTTACCAGAGTTAATACTTTCATTCAGTTTCGTGTCAAAATAGAAGACACACTCATACAGTTTTGGTTTCTATATTTGGATAGAAATAAATATTTATACTGCTCCTGAGCCAACTAGGATATTTGGTGATACAAATTCAGTTTATTTAAAACTCAACAATAGCTAAAATGTTTTGTTCATATCCGCTACTTTTATTTCACAGCATTGAAACATAAGGAATAATAATTAGCTAGATATTGCAGTTATACATATGAGATTGGGCTTTATAAGCCTTATTATCAACTAACTACCGTAATGTCTATATTTACCCCTCGTGTTAATTCATTTGTGCTGTTCAAAACGTCACCCAAAGCCAGTTCACTCTATAACGGTTCACCTGATGCACCTTGCTTTATTGAGTTGCCTGGAATGAAGGCACATACCAGCAGCTTTAATGGTAGTATCTCTTTAGGGGGCCTTGGCAAATCTGTCTGGTGTTCTGATGCTCTTGTAGCTTGAATTATTTTTTACTCTCTCATTATATAGCGTCTCAGTGACTTTCTTTTCCTGAGAAATTCCTAAACCAGGAATGTACCTCAAATGCTTAAGAATGTGAGGGGAAATATTGATCCTCTGCTGCTCTTCCAAAAAAATATATACATTAGATTAAACCTTAGATTAAAACTATACCGGGTATTAAATTATTTCTGTTTCTGTTCTTTCTGTAAATAATTCTTCCTATATAAACCAAATGAAACCTGACTTCAGAATTTCTATTGTCATCTCAAATGTGATTTGTGTTGTTTAAAAATTAATCATTTCATAGTACAAGTAGCTAGAGAGGTCTAGTTCTAACCACTTTTGCTGTGGGTGAAGAATACGCCAATGGTTTAATATCTGGAGACAGGTGAAAAATATTATGTACTAGCTTATATACCTGCAGAGGTACTATAACATGCCAGCATTCTGTAAATGGAAAGTGCCTATTGTATACAGTATCTCCTATATTTCAAATTCTGCTTGTCCATATTGTTATATTGTTACACATCAACAAAAAATTGTGTAGTCATGGAATTTTAAGAAAAAAGATAGTCAACAAATGGCTGGAAAATGTGTCCAACTTACAGGGCAAAGACGGTTCCCTCTAAGGACAGCTTGATACAAACAGTATCACTTGACAATGTGTGTTAAAAAATAAAATGTTACTTACAGCAACTGGATAAAGGTCTTCACAGGGAAAAGATGATAAAACTCAATTATTTTTTGTGCTACCATGACAAACCCATTCTCATTCCCACCACCTTAAAAACTAAGGATGGATTCTCCACATACGTCTGTGAGCTCCTATCATTACTACATTCCAGCTAGTTTTTGACAGTCTACCAGTCTACTCCTAATTAAGATATACAGTGGAGGAAATAATTATTTGACCCCTCACTGATTTTGTAAGTTTGTCC
>CM070034.1:138553246-138581002 GCA_036250615.1 Ptychadena robeensis
GTTGTGTGGACATTGTAAAGAAAAATGTATTGCTCTAGCTTATGTAGTTTTTCCATAAAAAAAACTTCAATTTGAGCCTAATTTATGCCAAAACGACATGTATGAGAACAAATTCCCCTATTACATTTCCAGCGAATTTGTGTATACCATGTTTAGAGGTGTTGCAATTAACTTACAAAGCCCATCCATGTAATGCTGCGATTTTCTATATATTTTTCAAACTAACTAAATTTTCTCAAGTAAAAAACTAATTACATTTTTCCAGAACATGAAAAGCTGAAAAATATAGCTTACATTCTAATATATACAGTAAGTATATATGTATGGTAAGTTCTTTCAGGTATGTAGAACATGGCAGAGATGTCATCAAGTAAAGCAACATTTTAGCTCAGGATTGCTTTAAACATATTAAAAGTTTTGAGTTTGTTATTCCATACAAAAGGGTTAAATGTGTGGCCTGAATGTGTTGAATGTTAACTGACACAGACATCGCCTTTCCTATTCAATAAAGATCATCTAAAATCAAAACTACGCATGATTTAACTGAGCTCGGTTTACAAAGAATATTGTCATTATCATCTAAAGAGCAGCTTGACAGAATAAATGTGCAAAAATGTGCTTTTGAAGTCATGTCAAACTCAACATTATATGAAGATAAGTATACACTATAGGACTACAACATGTAAACAAAAAAACTAATTATCAAGAAAAAATATGACCTAGACCTAGTAAAAGACTCAGAATTTGGAGATCTAAAGAGAAGCTGGAGATTGGTCTGTTTGGAGGATTACCACAAGGACAAAAAAGGTCCGGATGTATGTGTATTCAATGTGTGTTTATGCAGTGTGAGTATAAATGGTGTACTATGTGTACAAATGTGTGTACAAATGATCTGTATATACAGTACTCCTGACCTTTGCACTCTTTATATTACATACATTTCACTTCTGCACTATTTATGTGACATTTATTTAAGCCCAGTTCTGTGTAGGCTAACTATATTGACCTCTACACTCTGTCATAAATTAGACCTTAAATCTGAGTATTGAACTATCTACATAACATACATCAGACCATACCTGTCAAGTTTTCACTTTTTTATAAGGGAAAAATTACAGGAAGCGACATCACAGACGTTACTTCGGTCATTTGGAACGCGGAAGTGCTGAGGTGAAGTGGCACTTCTGCCTTCCAAAAAGTGACATCATAGATATCAGTTCCCGCATAGGGAGGTTTACCGCCCCCTCCCTCCTTTTCACTAGCTAACTAACCTAGGAGGGAGAGGGCGTTACTCCTAACTTCCCACCATCACCAACATCATCTGCACAAGCGGGGTGGGAATTTAGGAAGGAGAGTAACACCTTCTTAGTTATCCTGATTTCCCGGGATTTATTGAAGTCATGATTTGGTTGGGAAAGTCTTTTTGTTTTTAACCAAAAGAGGGCGGTTTGACAGGAATGTGTTAGACCTCTTCACAATTGATTTTACATTCACCTTTCTCCTACACTATGCATATCTTCTATACTGATTCCTGTATTCTTTTCACAAATTAGAGTAGCTTTATGTAAGAATACCCCTTTAAACCCCTCCAACACTTACCTTTTACTATGGTACCTCCTATGGTTACCAATGAAACTCAAAGAAAGGCACAATAGGCCAGAATGAATAATATGGACAAAGTCACAGGCCAACCTTGATATTTGTTGCAAGATTTGCTACAATTAACAAAGTCTTTCTTCTCATCAGATATAAAGGTGAACCTGTTCATATGGAAACACATTTACAGCAGGCCTACCACCTTGGTATCTGCTTTCTATTATCGGCATCAGAGGTGCCGATAATAGAACAGATCCAAGGTTAAAGAAAAAAAAAACGCACCTGTCAAAATCTGTCAGCTCAGAAAACAAGTGGAGTGGAGAGTAGACGTAACTTCAGACGTCTGCCTCCCATAATCCCTGTGTGCCCAGCAGCTAGCCAGATCCGAATCCAGTAATGCTGGAGGGGCGGAGCATCACCGGATTCAGATAAGTATATACTTTTATTTACAGAGATCGCTTTGCCTGGATCAAGACCCTATGAAGCAAGTTTATTTGTTTTTGTTTTTATTTCTGTACAGTTTAAAACCACTTTAAGTATTAAATACTATAAAACATTTGAAATAAAATGTCAAATAGACATCTGTGGCATCCATTTCTTAAATAATAAACACAAAATATCTTGTGTGCCAAATATAATTACATGGGCCAGATTTGGCCAGAGTTTGACACCACTGTCCTAGGGAGTCCTGGATTTCTCACAATCCTAGTAATATCCTGGCAGGCTACATAGACTTAGAGATGAAGGGAAAGGCAGGAGTTTAGAAATATAAGAGGCCATATCATTATATGTCTTTATAAATCAAACTCTATATGTTGTCCAGTTATGGTTTGCAAATACTTAAAATTCCATGAAACTGAGGAGGACATTCTATCCAACAAGGCCTGGTCATTTCCACATGGTGAAAAGATCAATTTATTATCTCCAACTTCTTCTATATTTATACAAAGTTCCATAATAATAAAACCTGACAGTTTGTTTCAGAGGATTTTCTCTTAAAATGTGGTCTTCGTAAACAAGCAGCATAATTAATAAACACGATGCGAGGGATAACAATCACTGCAGTAAAGATGCATAAAACTGAAGCACATTAACAATAAAAACTCTGGGGCTAGATATTAATACCGCTGAATTAATGCAGAATTTACATAATTGTGTGCATGGTTTATATTCATTTCACATTTCTTTGTGACATTTGGAGTCGCAGGGTGGCTCCAGAGATTTTATGTTGGAAAATTCTAAGGAACGCTTATTTACATTCTCAGTAAAACACATTTTATTTACAGTGACCCCCTCCCTGACTGGTGGTATTCACAAACTACATGTTGTGAATTATTACACTTGTAGATGTTAGCAAGGATAGAAAATTTCCATTACATAGTCACAGCAGGATCTTTTCTAATTGTTGAAGTGTTTTAATCCTGCAAAAACATTGCTGCACTTTTAGAAACCCTTTCGATGTGCAAAAAAAAATAACATCTTTTTTTCCTTATGTGCTCATTTTAGAACAAAAATTTATTTTATTTTAGAGTGGCTTCATAAAGTTCTCTCTTAAAGTGTAAGGGATTTGGATTATGTACTTTAACATCTACTGTTGACTAGGCTGCCAAAGTTATGAATATGTGACACTGTTAAGGCCCCCATACACGGGTCGGATTCCGGCCGGATTCCGGGCCGATCGATTCCGGGCGCATGCACGTGAATCGATCGTGCCGGAATCGTGTGCAGCCTACCTTGTCCGTCCGATCACGTCCGATCGTTCGGGGGCCCAGAATCGGATCCGTCAGAGAACCAACATGTTGGTCTTTTTGATCCGATTCTGCACAGATCAGGGGGAGTTGCCATTTGTGAGGTGGAATCGGAGGTGGAATCGGACACGGAATCGTCCCGGAATCGTGCCGGAATCCGTTGGACAAGGTGGTATGCAGCGATGGATACTCCTAATTGGCCGATTGATCACACCTGTGATTCCCGGCATAATCGCCAGAATCAATCGGATGATGAATCGATTGGCCATGGAATCCGACACGTGTATGGCTAGCTTTAGACAATATTCGCTTGGAAAATTTCCGGGCTGCTAACAGTCGGCATAATGTGTCAGCGCCTGCACACAGCATGCAGACAATGGGTGGGTGGTGTTCAGAAACTCTCCTATGTACTCCCTATAGAGCGCCGAGGCTCTGAAAATGCAGTGTTTGGCTCTTCGACCCTGTAATTGTCAGCTACTAACTGCGCACGTGCATCCAAGGACTGCAACCTGGGAATTGTCTGCAGCAAAGTCCATCACCCATTGCAGGGTGCTCTGGTGAACATTAGGCAGTTCCTGAAGCTGGCCATACACCTTTAAGGCCCCCACACACATAGCGAGTGGGGGCCAACAGACGAGCGACGGACTGCAGCGTGATGACATAATCACGCTGCATCCTATCACTCAGATTGTCGGCGGGCACCCTTTGGCTGTTAGTTTGAACATAGACCCCAGTTGGCAGAAAAATCGGACTCAGCTCGCTGCGTGTGTGGGGGCCTTTAGATTACTCTTTCAGATTTCTATTAGATCACCTTTTGCTTTACCAAAAACCATGTAATATGAGGGACTTTCTAAACAATCAAGTCTACCTGTGTTCAATCGCAGAGGACCCTATACTACATAGTTGTTGGTAGATCTAAAGGATATCTGACAGAGAAATCTAAAGGTATATGGCCAGCTTTAGACTCTACGCCTCGGATTGCACCTTTGCCAATTGTGCCGTCAGTCCAGTGGGTCCACGCCCTGATATCATCGGTGTCAGCAGACATGTCACCACTGCACTGGTGTCACCCATCATGACAGCAGATTACATAGTAATTACTTACTTACTGAGTTTAATTCGAAGTGAAATATTAAAACACACATGAAAGAAAATGTCCAATAAAATACACATCTGGGGCATTCATTTCCTAAATAACATTTTAAAAATTTTGGCCGGAGTTTGACATCCCTGCCCTAGGGAGTCCTGGATTTCTCCTGCAGGAGACCTCATAAAGAATTCAGGTCTAATTTCTGCTTCTGTTCCTAAGTAAACATGATGCATTCCATTAGGTCATTACTCCCAATGTGGCTGGAATGATACCTTGTAAGGTCCAGGTTAGTTTAATTAGAGTTTGTCATCATGAGAGTACAGACATCATGAGAAAATTTATTGAAGACAGATAGTAATTTCAGACTAGGTAGAGCAGGCAGCATCCAAACTTCATCACAATACTTGGTTGTCATGTCATTGACTATTCATAGAAATTGAGAGCTACACAATGTGTTAGAACAGTGTCATATACAAGTTAAAGAAAACAACCCTGACAACGCTGCCCTACTTATTTGTAAATGAAATATTATTTAATAGCTGAACACGTAATTGTGCCCTCTGGCCTCCCAGACCAGGCACTTAGCAGGTGGTGAACTCTTGGTTGCTTCTTGAATGTCAATACTCCATGCCTGGGAGGGAGCTTGGAGTAATGATTTCTATAACAAAGATATTTCACAGCCTTGTTAACCATTGATGGATTTAACAGAGAAGTAATATCAGCAAGGCTGATTTTACACTTAGTAGGCTTAGTACACTGGAGGCTGATTTATCAGGCAAGATGTGAATGGAAATGAAGGCATCTAATATCTGCAACACATTTTACCTTTATATGTACAATTACTCCCTCTATCTAAGGGGAAGGGCTAAAGGTCCCCATACATGGGTTGGTTTTTCAATCAGTTCCCGAACAATGGACCGGCATCCACGTTCGGGATGATCAATTGTTCGCAAATCAAGCGCAGCCACCCTTCTTTTGATCCTGCTCAAAGAAAGCTCGAGCAAACAGAGAACCAACATGTTGGTAAATCCCTGTTAGATTGGCGTTACTTATTGAATGGGAATCAATTGCTCAAAGTGGTGCGCATCAGTTCGACTTCCAATCTACGATCACTCAAGCTCAGCATGGTCATGTCATCACGCTGCACTCAAGGGTTGATCGATTGAACAGGAATGGACCTGTATATGCCTGTAGTGTCGTGGGGTGCCATGTAGTGCTTGTGCTCACACGACCAGATTCTTTAGAAGGATGTCCTATGCTCAGCATTCTCACACCAATAAACAATATTTACAAGTTTACTACAGGAACGTTATGTACAGCTTCATCACCATCACCCGTTGGCAGGGATGGGGCATCAATCTTGGGAGCTACAGTTCAGTACAAGCTGCACCTACTAGCTGTTGGGTACCTTAGGACGGCTGAAGGCTTTCTTACCAGATTGGGGTAAGAACAAGTCCTTGCCAGCATGTCACACTGGTTCAGTGGATCAAGTCACCCAGGAATCCTGCATCTGGGGACACGTCTGGAGGATCTGCAGTGTATCAGGTCAGCATCAGAAACACCCAGAAAGTTCTGAGGAGCTAACATTTATAGCTTCCCAGAGGGGTTGGCTTAAGGCCAATAGTTGGGCAGATTAGGATTGATACACTTATTTGAGAGCGGGAAAAAGAGAGACAACCATCTGGACACATACCCAATCTCATGTAGGCAACGACCCTTAAAGGGGCAAGCACCAAACAAATATATATACAGTGAAAAGCATAGAAATAGTGTAAATGGCAAGATATATATATAGTCAAACATATACACATTAAGTGAATAAGCCCTGTCACTGTCCTAAGCTAGAGAAAACCCATGAATATGTAAGCATTTATACCAAATAGTGCCATTTACTGGTCACTACAGTCCTGGTCTGAGAATTACACAAATATTTGAAATTCGAAAAGTTACTGCTTAAGTTTTTATAATAGCAATTTGCATATACTCCAGAATGTTATGAAGAGTGTTCAGATGAATTGCATAATCCTTCTTTGCCATGAAAATTAACAAAATCCCCAAAAAACTTCAAGGAAAGAGGTTCAATTCTTGTTAAGAAGGCTTCAGTGCATCCAAGAAAGTCCAGCAAGTGCCAGGATCATCTCCTAAAGAGGATTCAGCTGCGGGATCGAAGTGCCACCAGTGCAGAGGTTGCTCAGGAATGGCAGCAGGCAGGTGTGACGCATCTGCACGCACAGTGAGGCGAAGACTTTTGGAAGATGGCTTCTCTCCCAAAGAAACATCAGGGACAGATTGATCTTCTGCAGAAAGTATGGTGAATGGACTGCTGAGGACTGGGGCAAAGTCATATTCTCCGATGAAGCCCCTTTCCGTTTGTTTGGGGCATCTGGAAAAGGGCTTGTCCGGAGAAGAAAAGGTGAGCGCTATCATCAGTTCTGTGTCATGCCAACAGTAAAGCATCCTGAGACCATTCATGTGTGGGGTTGCTTCTCATCCAAGGGAGTGGGCTCACTCACAATTTTGCCCAAAAACACAGCCATGAATAAAAAATGGTACCAAAACACCCTCCAACAGCAACTTCTTTCAACAATCCAACAGTTTGGTGAAGAACAATGCATTTTCCAGCACGATAAAGCACCGTGCCATAAGGCAAAAATAATAACTAAGTGGCTCAGTGACCAAAACGTTTTTTTGGGTCCATGGCCTGGAAACTCCCCAGATCTTAATCCCATTGAGAACTTGTGGTCATTCCTCAAGAGGCGAGTGGAGAAACAAAAAACAACTAACTCTTACAAACTCAAAGAAGGGATTATGAAAGAATGGGTTGTATCAGTCAGGATTTGGTCCAAAATGTGATTAAACCAGGGTACATAAGTGGGGATATGGGTCAAATCGATGGCCGTTTCGAGGGCTGTGCGCGCTCACGGCCATCTATCTAACCCATATTATCTGCGCCCGCCACTGTTTTCGAAAACAGCTTTATCGGACATGACCGTAATTATCGCGATGTCCGATGCTTTGCTTAGAGACCGCTGGTCTCCAAGCAAAGCTTCAGCTGCCAGGGAGAGAGCAGAGCAGTCTCTCCCCAGCCAGCCGATATCTGACAGCAGCGTGATGACGTCATTATGCTGCTGCAGGGTACATCGGACGGCTTGAATATCGAGCCGTCTGTACCCTGCTTAATAGCATGCCCAGTTGAATTGCAGAGGTCATGAAAAAGAAGGGCCAACACTGCAAATACTGACTCTTTGCTTAAATCTCATGTCATTGTCTATAAAAGCCTTTGAAACGTATGAAGTGCTTATCATTATATTTCAGTACATCACAGAAACAACCGCAACAAAGATCTAAAAGCAGTTTAGCAGCAAACTTTGTGAAAACTAATATTTATGTCATTCTCAAAACTTTTGGCCAGGATTGTACATGCCCACCTTAAGAAAGACTTCCACAGACCTAATAAAACTTATTACTAAACAACTGCACATCAAATCTATGCAGTAACCCTCCATTAATAGCCTTCCTAGAAGGAATCCACATATAAACTATGGACCATATGCCATCTAATCAGCAGAACCATTGAATACTCCAAACGCTAAGGGTGCAAATATCTAGTTAGGGAAAAAGGGGAATGGTTAGACAGTGCATTGTAACCTTGGTCTAACTAGAAGGGGGGTACATACCATACCTCCTAAACCAAGGAGCCAATCCAAAAAACAGGGTTTTTAAGGCACACTTCAAATAGAATATAGTAAAACAAGTTTATTAATCATGTATATAAAATATATGAGTCTGTATTACCACACACTTTGAATAGTACGTGGTTAGAGCCACAACACACATAGGGATGACCTCTTCATTTATAAGTAAAAACATTGACCACGGCAATATGCCCGTATACAAACATGAACTGGATTGATCGTAAATATACCTCCGACATGTTTCGCCCCTTGGGCTTCCTTAGGGAGGGATCAATCTAGGGTACAACACACCAATTATAACATGTTACATCACTTCTAGTTTACACTACACTAGAATTACATAAACATCATAAAATGGGTATACTCATCAAGAGATGTTAAAACAATGGTCATAAAATATGTGATCATTGTCATGAAATATAAAGCACAAGATATTATGCGATCATTGTCATAAAATATAAAGCACAGGATAATCTCAATGGCATGAACAATCATGGTTATTTAGGCGATACAAAATCAGACAAACATATCTTGATCCACTCCACTTGAGCCATGCCTAGCATATGTCGTGACATGAGGGTATCCAGGGGGGGTAGGATGATTAGACCCCCAACCCCGAAATCATCGGGGTCCCCGAGGTGGGAGAAACCCTGGAGGCACAATAGGTAATTATCTAGAGGGGGAGGAACGTCCATGAATAAAGTGGGACTGTCTAAATGATAAAAATGACAGATACCTGTGGGATAAGTAATCCTTGCGGTACCTAGTGAAGCTCATCAGGTTACAATGCACTGTCTAACCAAGTATAAAAAAACAGTTGTTGAAGTAGGAAAAAGTAAAAACATATATTGAAAAGCCTAAGTCCAAGTTACTCACACTTCCTAGGATATAAACAGCCACTCCTCCACAGCCCAAACGCGACTTTAAATTGCACACATGCCACCCCAGGGCAGGCTGGGGTACCCCAGAGGTGTCCACCCACCATGGGGAACCGAGTCCCAACCGGGGGGCGTCACCTCCGGCTGTACCTGCTGCTCTCTCAGGTGTCTACGTGTCCCAGTGGGGCGGGTACTCCGCTACAGCGAAAGGACATCATCCGCCGCACAACCGGAAGTGATGCCCTCCACCATGGAGTAAGTGTCTGTGGAGCACAGATGCGCTCCAAGGCACTCCTTGTCACCCAGAAATCGGCCAGAAGTGACCCCCCCGCCGTGGACTAAGACAGACGTGCCCCAGGGTACCCCCAGCATTGGACAGGGCCAGAGTTGGAGTGGTCCGTGATGGGATTGATGCCTCTGGAGTACAAACATGCGCCCCAGGGCACAACTCCCTGCGCTGTCCCACCACTTTTAACTGGATTATAGAAAGACATTTCTATAATCCAGCTCAAAATTAAAAAAAAAAAGATGGCGATGGCGGCGGAGCAGGTGAGCTCCCACGATGTGCCCGAACGTATCGATAATTGCAGCGTCCCTTTGCACGAACTGGGTTCGGCCATATCGCTAGGGAGGTTAAGTTACTTCTGACTATAGCCTCTCTCCACCACACGGGCCTGCAATTCACCGGCCTTGACCTTGAACTGCTCTACAGTAGAGCAGTTCATCCTCACTCTCAAGTATTGAGAGCAGGGTATCGACTTGATCAAAGCCTGGGGATGCGCGCTGCTCACGTGGAGGATTGTGTTTCTCGCTGTTGTCTTGCGGAAAAGTGTCCTAGATAGTCTACCTGTTGGATACAACCTCAACTTCAAACTCAAAAAGGATATTTCTGTAGAGGAATAGTCCAGGGTGAACTTGAGAATCCAGTTGTTAGATTGGAGTCTTTCCACGAATTCCAACAGCTCCTGAGGTCCATGCCAAATAAGCAGGATATCGTCGATGTAATGCCTCCACAAAAATATGTGGGGCAGTACATCGACAACTGTGAATCCGAGAGAATCTGCATCTCCCTCTCCCCCAGGTACAGATTGGCATATGCAGGTGCACAACCCCCTGCACCTGGAGGGACACACACACACATTGTGAGTTAGAGTGAACTCCAACAGTTCAATCAAGAAAGCGCAGACTTCAGAGGATAAACCCAGGGTCTGTGACAGGAGGCCTGCAACCACAGAAATACCCCTTGTGTACGGCATACTGCTGTAGAGGGCCTCCACATCAATGGCAGCCAGGAGGCAGCCCGGGGGGACTGTCAGTTCCTCCAAAATCCTGAGTATATCTAAAGTATCTTTCAAATAAGAAGACAATGTACATACCAAGGGACACAAGTGGATGTCAATAAAATGAATGATTGGTTTGGTTAATGAGCTGCATCCCGATACAATAAGTCTCCCTGGTGGATCGGTCAACAACTTGTGTGTCTTAGGCAAAGCATAAAACATTGGTATTCGTGGATTTTTGACCCTCAAAAAAAAATTCAGTTATCTTTGTCAATAAGATGTTGATGAAAGGCTTGCAGCAATATAGAATCCAACTTGTCCTTGAAGGAAAGTAGCAAGGTATTGTCAACGGGTAGATACCAATCTGTATTACACAGGATCCTCTGACACATACATTCATAATTGATGCGATCCATGACCACAACATTGCCTCCTTTGTCCGAGGACTTGATGACAATGTCGTGGTCACGTTGGAGGTCCTTAATAGCTGATCGTTGTCCATTGTAATCTGTTTATATTTCCCGTAATTTTTGCAAAACTCATAGCACCCCAGGAGGTGAATGGCTAAATCCCGGAGATGTAGAGAAGGGTTGTGGGAACATTACAAAAAATTTTATATTTCTCTAGCACATTTAGTTGTTTAATACATTAAGTTCAAAGTTAAGTCAACATTTTCCAAGTAAAAATTTACTTTGAACTTTATAACTCCCAGATAAATACCGTAGTTTAAATTTCATGACCATCTCTAAGATTAAGATATAATCTGAGAAAGAAAGCATTCAAGCATTCTCTTCTTCATTTTGAAGATCTTTCATTTTTATTCCATATAATTTTGCCTTTGTAGTCTACTGCATTATATAATCTTTTTTTCCCATACAATTTTAACATTTCAATGTAAATTAATAAGAAGAAAAAAGGGGAACCCCTTTTATTTTTTGTGGTTTTATTAACGTTCCTGTACATAGCTTAAAATGATCTCAAACTGTAATTGTCCGTTTTTCTTAAGAACAATGATTTAATATAAGTAAGATTTCAATGTTAGGCAGCAGATTAGTAAAACCCAAGTCAAAGGTCACCTTTCAATTTAAGATACATTTTTCAATTTTCAATCCAGATCATTATACATGCAGGTTAAAGTATTCCGTATGTATAAATTGCAAGAGTTGCAATAACAAATCAGTTAGATATAAATACATTTGCTCAGCTTGTTTGCGTGACAGCTACATAAGGAAAGAATGTAATTTGATGTATAGCTTAATAAAGCAGATCTATACTCACCAAATGTGATCCATGTCCCTCAACCCCCCCCCCCCCCCCTCATTATAGGCAGGATCTGTCAAAACAAGTAAAAATCTTACCTGAAATTAGCCTTGTCTCTCCGCCCTCTGACTGACCAAGTTACACGACAATTCTGTGACCTACAGAAACCAAAAGCCATATCAAAAACAAGCCGTAGCAGGAATTGAACATTGCACAAGTAAAGGAATACCAGAAAATAAGCCATAAAAGATATATTATGCTTGGAGTAAGGTAGTTAATAAGGTCAGGAAAACGACCTTGCTTTAAGTATAAAATGGAAGTCAATTAGGTTGTTTAACCGCCCTAGCGGTCAGGACGGCAGCATCTCGTCCAGCGCTGTTGCTAGTGCCTACATAGCAACTGGACAAGATGCTTACTTGCGTTCAGTTGACCATGGCGGACACGGGACAGAGCATACTCACAGTTCAGCACTTGTCCCGGTTTTGTCCCCGAATGTGCATGATGCAAGCCTGCTACTTCTCTCCCCCCCCCCCTCCGAGTGAGAGGTGATGCACGTCACATCGGGAGGGCGGTGGGAGATTGAAAAGTACAGTGCATGAAATCCAGTTTTCTATGTACGCAACTGATTTCAAAGTGCATCGATGTACTAAATCTCGCCGAATAAAAAAGTCTCTGGTCGCCCAGATGTGTCCAGATGCAGTAAACCCTTTCTAACCTGGTGTGATTTTTATTCACATCCCATCACACCAGGTTAGAGGGGTTTAATGCAAATGGGCACATGTGGGGGGGCACCAGAGCTTTATTTGGGCCGAAGTCATAGCAGCAAAGCGTTGTTGCCTGATTTTTGTTTTTTCTCATTAAATTACTTAAAAAAAAAAATTTTATTGGACATAATTGAGTGTTTCCAAAAATTAAGATATTCAGGGAGTCTATTAGACCCTTTGACGGACATATTTTGGAAAAGTTACAGGCCTACAACATAAAGAAAACACAAGAAAAATTACCATGAAAGTCTATGGTTTGCACTTTTAGTACAAAAAATCTGGACCTCGCAGTGTGCGATAGAGGAGGTTAACTATACAGACATGTATGCAGTTAATCAAGCAGTTACTTTCTCTTCATTTTTTTGGAAAGCCCTCTGTGCGTTCAGACGGTGTTTGGTCGTTAAAACAAGCCCATTGACTTCATGCGAAGATCTGAAATAGACTGCAGAACTGCAAAACTTTTTTCACTTGCTTTTCAATTTAATCTCTAACCCCCCCCCCCCCCGGTGGTGGTAGTTTCCGGGGCTTTAAAACTAGTGTAAATCAGTGTAATATTTACCCAAAGGTGGCAAACTGATTTAGTGGTAGAAAATGCATTCCTCCAGGGGAAATACTTGCGGAAATCCATGGGGTAGGCAGAACAGACTGGCACCACACATGACAGGACAGGTTTGAAGGATGCAGCAATGTGCAAGTACATGAAGGTGCTTTTACATAATGGCCATCAAGGGGTTAAAGAACAGCTTCCCACAATCATAAAAATATTTTATCAACTTATAGCACCACAGAAACCTTTGAGTATATATATTTTAAGACATCAAGCTGATTGCTCTATTCATAGGAGCAATAGGGTGCCTAACCTCCTCCCAGTATAGTCTTTTAAAAACTCTATTTGTCATGTCTCTTTAAACTTTGCACAAAAAGGTTAAAGTCAACTATTACTATACAACTATCCAGCTAAGAGTTACATCAGCCTTGGAAATCTTACATCAACATACTGGAATCAGTAGATTAAAAAGAAGTATTATGATTAGTCAGGTAATTAATTACTACAAGGCCCGTTTGTGAAAACATCCTCAAACCGCCCAAATTTACTGATAAGAACACAAAGGTGGGTTTACGCGTAAGATTTTTCGGCCGACGACGACACGATTTTTTTGGCTCATTGTACCAAAATTCTGAAAACGGCCATTGCTCGATGGATTTTTTTTCCCGATATCTGACAAAAAATTCCACAAGGTGATCGGACAGTTGTAAACTTTCATCTGTCGTTTATTTTAGTTGTAAAAAAACGGACGCTCCTTATTTCCTCGATATTTGTTGACTCGATTTTTAACCAGTAGGCATGATTATTTCCTGCGCAAATTGGAAGGTTGGGATTTTTTACAATGTATGATTGTGATTCGTCTATGATGTTGCTATATTTTCTTCCGATTGAACTTCCGACGAAACAATTGCTTTGTGGCGAACGTCAACAACGTGGTGTCAATAGAAAATAGATACGTATATGCCGGCGTATACGACGACTTTTCAGTACTTTAAAATCCTCCCCAAAGTCGGGAGGTCGTTCTTAGAAGCAGGGTGCTGCAGGGTGGGGGGTGCAGGGGACCATCTCTGGAAGCCGTTACGTATGTACGATCCGTGCTGCCTGAATCTGCCACGTGACCTAATGATACATTGTATCAGAGAAGAGCAAGGGAAGACACAGGGCAGTGTTGCCCAGATGGATACATGATGCTGCTATGCAATGATTACCGGAGAAAACACAGGCTGTAGCTCTGTTTTAAACCTTTTTTTACATCATAGCAGAAAAACCATTTGTAGTATACAAGGATGAAAACTTTCAGGGTCAGTAAGTACGTATTTCTCACCATACTACTTACTTACACCCCGGGTGGTGGGTAGTCTATACGGCGAGTTATATAACAAACCTATATTTTAACTGTAAAGTTGGCGGGGTCGTCTTATACGCCCAGTCGTCTTATACGCCGGCATATACTGGTATATTTCAATATTTATGTTCGTTGTTAATAGCGATATGTAGTATGATTTGAGTTACACAGGGAATAATTAAAAGTATGAATTAAAGGTGTACAGTGTACAGTGTACAGTGGCCTGCAGGAGTAGATCAGGTTGTGTGTGGTTTACCAGTGTTTTGCTGCAGTGGTATACAGGTGGTGGGTGTACAGTGGCTGCAGTGAGATACAGTGTGGTTGTACTGTGTTTGCAGTGAGGATACGCCCACAGATACATACTCCTTTAAAAAAAAAATCTGAAAGATTTTTCATCGTTTTTCCGACGAGTATTTTTATTCGAGATTTGCGTCGGTTGTACAAAAATCGAACAAAAATCGAATTACGTTCGATAAATGGACGAACGAAATCCGATAAAAAAAAATCTAGAAAAAAATCGAATCTGAAGTTTGACGAAACAAAAATCTTGACGTGTAAACCCACCTTAAGGCGGGCAAATCTTTCAATCAAAGCCTTATCGGACATGACCGTTAATACGGGTCTCCAGGCAAAGCTCGGCTGAGGAGGAGGAGCCGGGGAGAGGCAGTTCTGATCTCCCCGGTTCCTCCGATATCTGATAGCAGCGTGATGACGTCATCACGCTGCTGCAAGGTACATCGGACGGCTCGAATATCGAGCCGTCTGTACCCTGCTTTAAGGTCCCCATACACAGGTTGATTTTTAGTTCGATTCCCAAACAATCAATCACCATGTATATTTAAAGCCCCCATACACGTTTAGATTTTCTGTTCAATCAACTTAAAAAGAAAATTTTTGGGGGGTCAGGGAAATCTGTGATTGATTGTATGTTTGCCAACTGTAGTAACAGAAATCTGATCAACTTTTTTGGGATCAACTGAAAGTGTAATCAATTTCGATACAACCAATTTAAATTTACCAGCATGTCCAATTATTTTTCAATATTTTTTTTCCCAATTTTAATTGTTTTAGGTTGATCTAACCATGTGGGCTGCCATAGATTTTCAACCAATCAACCAAAAAATGGATTGAAGTTGATTGGATGAAAAATTAAGACGTGTATGGGGGCCTTAAGAGTGATCAATTGTTCGGGAATTGAACACAGCTACCCTTTTTTTGAGTGGGATCAATTGAGCTCTCCTTAACAGGGAACCACCATGTTGGTAAATCCCTGTTCAATTGGCATCACTTTGGATGGGGACGTCATCATATTTATTGATCAAGCGGGTATTGACCTGTGTATGGGGACCATGTTCCCATAACAAACCTGCAGTTGCCTAGAATATTATTCATCCCAATTTTCAGTTTTTGATGCTTAGCAAACAGTCACACTGGGACATTGTCACTTTAGTGATGACACAGACTAAAATCCCTTTTTTTAATTTAAAGATGAAACAAATAGAGATAACCTTACCTAGAACCGTTTGACAGGCTGCAATGTGGAGATTGCCCAAAATGCATGAAAAAAAGAGTGAACGTGCTGAGTTCATTCGTTTGCAAAAGGTAGGCCTTAGTGTATTTTTAGTTTGGTTAACCGACAGTATTTTCTGTTAGGTTATTGAAGACAATAATTTACCATGCCTACATACCACCTACACTGGTTGTGTGTCCACTTAAGGAATATTCACTATTAGTATAGACTTTTTACACTTTGTTTTGTCTGTAACCTATTCCATATTATAACCAGATTCGGCACTATGGGAGGGCCATTGGGGGCCAGGCCCGTCCAGTCAGGTCTGTGTGCTCACTCGATTGGGCCCCCTACCTGCACCTGCCTGACCTGTGAGATGTAGGCGTGCCCCCCTGATTGGCTGGGGTGCCTGCCCTCTCCTGGCGATCTGGTGCTGACCCTGACTATATTCAGAATAAACATACAATGTTTAGGCTTTCCTTTATTATATTATATATTACCAGCTTTCAGGTTATTGGTGTTTTTAGCAATGATGCTGTTATCTGCTGAAAAACAGACATAGGTTTCCCCTCTGGAAGGCATCACACTCGCCCTGTACTCGTAGAGCACAAATGGCAGCCTACATCTATATATTGAGGCACAATATTGTACTTGAGACTGGCAGCTATTAATAGGAGGCCGGCATTTCCATGTAATTCACAGCCGAGTTTCACTGTTAAGAAGTGAATTGAGAATTCAGAGGGGAAAGTAATGATTTTTTTTTAGAGTTATTGTTCTTTTAGAAGAATAGCTCCAGTGTCATTTAATTTATAGGCCTCTTTCTTTAAACCAGGTTCAATTTGTTTACTTCATGTTTCTTTGATGTCCTTCAATAAAACTCCAGCACACCATGCATTCTGATCAATATGGAGTTACTTCAGCTTACTCTTTAATACGCTTCCATTGTGAAGTCACATTTTACAAGTTCTTTTCTTGGCGTTTCTTGGCAGTTGGATACGTGGTTCATACATTTACATTTAAAATCTCTGTACATTGTCTGCTTTATACAGTAATTAGCGTGTAAGAAAAAAGGCCCTTTTTTCTACAAAAACACCCCGCAGTGAGTGCAAGAACTCTAGGGAATAGGCTTGCTTCTGCAATCCCTTATTGGTTCTTCAACATTATGGAGTTTACAGGAGGTGGGTTGGCAGTCCTCATCTGAAAGTCAAAGTCCTCAAAGTCAAGATTTATTTATTAGATATGAATATCAGAACACATGCAGTATGGGGCACATTCAAAGATGTTGCTGGTGTTCTACTAGTGGTAACATCTTTATATCTGTTTATAAACCTAACGATTGTGGATACAGACATTCGAATCATTTGAAAGCGTATCTGTAATTCAAATTTTATAAAGTAAGATGAGACTAACTTGATACAAAACCATAGATAGTTGGCCAGTTGGCACTGCCATGCCTTGGAAAATCAATAAAGGGTAAAAGATACCCAGGACAGATATATTATTTTTGTCTCTTATTATTATAGTACTAGCATTACATACAATATTAAACAGTGTGTTACAGAACACAAAGTCCTACTACTTAAGTTGGGCATAGATGTGTCGTTTTGCCACCGATTAATCCGAAGATCGACCATGCGTGATGAAAACTTACCCACATGTTGGATCACCGTGCGATCTGAAATGCAGCAGATTCCTGGTCGATCTTGCCAGGTAGGCGCACCCGAAAAAATCAGGCAGGAATCTGCCCGTCTATGGCCAGTTGTACTTTCAGAGGAGCTGATAATCTAATGTCCCTTCCATTGTCATATATATGTAATGGTCCCCATACACCTTTAGATTTCTCTGTCAGATTTCCTTGAGATCTCTTTTTCTTTAATCAAACCCATGTAATATAAGGGACTTTCTAAACAATCAAGTCTACCTGTGTTCAGTCGCAGAGGACCCGGCACTACATAGTTGTTAGTAGATCTAAAGTATATCTAACAGAGAGATCTAAAGGTGTGTGGCCAGCTTAAAGCAGGGTACAGATGGCTCGATATCCGGTGATGACGTCATCACGCTGCTGTCAGATCTCGGGCCAGAGGCACCTCTGCTCTCCCCAGCTCAATTGAAGCTTTGCCTGGAGACCAGCGGTCGTGTCCGAGAAGGCTGTTTTCAAGGGGGATTGATTTGTCCTGTAAACAGCGGTGGGTGTAGATTATATGGGCCAGATAGATGGGGGCGTGAGCGCGCACGGCGCTCGAAGTGGCCATCAATTTGGCCCATGTCTTAGCGTCTGTACCCTGCTTAACTCATATGTCACAGCCTTAAGCCCCCCATACATCTTTAGATCACGCCATAAATTTAGATTATATCTACCAACAACTATGCCGTGCATGTTCCCGCATTTGATTTGCGGTTGGGTCGGCAGGGAACTGGGTGGGTCCAACTAGTCATATTGACCCAAAATTTGCCATCATGTTGGTTCGCACAGTGAAGTAATGGCAGGCACACAAAGGGTGCCCAGCCGATTCTCGGCACTAGTGGCTGTGCGTGATGACGCCATCACACCCGCTGGGTCGGCTCGATTTGATGGGAGTTGATGGGAAATCGTCCCGTCTATGCCCAGCTTAACTGATGTAGGACTGTTTTTTTTTTTTGGTGGGTAGCCAATAAACCTGATAGGTCTTTGGAATGTGGGAGGAAACCCATGCAGCCAGTTGAACATAAAAAATACATGCATATAGTACCAAGGCCCAGATTCTAACCTGGGACCCCAATGCTGCAATGATAACCATAAAGCCACTGTGCCATCCATATAATATGGAAACCATTAGCTAGGTTACAATTCTTTCAGCCAAAAGTGTTTTGAGCCCTGGAAATAAATGTGACACCTCTGAGGGTACATATAAAAATGGCCAGTCAGCTCATATACACAGTCTCATCTGCTTTTCTTGGTCGTTTCACATGGATTACAATATGTTGCATGCTTATAGGATACAAATGTCAGATCTCTTTTTTCAAACAATAATTAAAGATCAATCTATCAGAAATGTTTAGACAAACCATTTTACATAAATAAACAAGCATGATAATTAATTTATGGGAAACCCTTAACAGATGAGCTTAAGTAGCCTTGATTATCTGTTAATAGGATATACTCAGTAGAGGTGACTTATTACTGGCTGTATTATGTATCAAGGTCATGTTTAGAACAGACACTGCCCTGGGCCTTGTGAATAACTATGCTATTAATTATTGACTTTTGCATGCTCTTAATTTCCACTGAAAGCCTAGCCATGGATCTCGCACTGCCTACAAGACAATGTCACACTCTAGAAATAAAATATAAACTGAAATGTCCATATGATTATAGAAATAGACATATCTATTATAAATAACAAGGAGGAATTGCCTATTTCTACACTATAGTAACTGACAACAACAAGATACATTTCAATAAAAGACTCAACATATTATTTAGAACATTGTATGACCACTTGTCTCCCAAAGTTTTTTGGTATTGGTTTGTGGTAGAGGTCAGTGCCAACTAGTAAACAGGGCAGTTGTTTGCAGATAGAGGTGCTGTATACTAGATAGACAAGGCACAGTATGTACACAGGGAGATCATTCCCCACACGTCTCGATGACGTAACAGATTAGAGGAATATCGGGCACCATGTGCACTCATGGCTCCCGATGTTCCTCTTATCTGTTACTTCATCTGAGCCATCCACGGTTCCTTCGAGCAGGATCAATGAATCCTGCTTGAAGGAACTCTACCAAACAGGTTTTCTAACATGTTGGAAAACCTTGGTAGAAATCCATTACATTGAATAGGGGACAGCGCTGTCCCCATCCAATGCAATTGACAGGCTGAGAGCTGAGCCGCACACACAGGCAGCTGAGACGCACACACAGGCAGCCAAGCTGCACACACAAGCTGTGTGTTCAGCTAGCTGCTCTTTGTGTGTGAAGGCACAGACCCAGCTCTGCCAGAAGAGGTAGGGGCTGGCGTCAGGCTGGGTGCTTTACACAGCCAGAGAAGCTGTCTGCTTCTGAGACTGTGGAGAGATACGGTGGACCGGGAAACCGCGTCCCCATCGTACAGTAACTGATGTGCCCATGTGGTGCACATTGATTACTGTCCGATTGACGTCACCACGCTGTAATTGATCACCGGTCGATTGCACGGGAATCTAACCATGTGTGGCCAGCTAAAGGAACACTTCCACTAAATTAAATTGCAGGACACCAATGAAAACCAATGTTGCAAATGCTAACTGATTGGCTGTCATGATGACCAATGGCAGGCAGCTTTTTTCTGATGGAGGACAGCATGGTATCCTTTGTACCTCGCACAGGACATGTTTTTCTTAGGATCCCCATACACCATTAAGCTGCCCATACACCTTTAGATCTCTCTGTCAGATATCCGTTAGATCTACCAACAACTATGTAGTATGGGGTTCTCTGCTATCTAAAGGAAATCTGAAAGCCTACCTGTGTTCAATCGAAGACCCAGCACAACATAGTTGTTGGTAGATCTAAAGGATATCTGACAGAGAGATATTTAAAGGTGACAAGACAGTCATGTATTTGTAACATACAACTTTATTTGAAGAAAAAAAAAAAGATGGATCCAAGGTGTTACATATCTATGTTCTAGAGAAAATGTTATCTGTTATACCAACGCAGTACGTTTCCACACTGAATCCTTTGTCTTGCTTTTCTTTAATTAGCAGCTCTCATTAGTTGTGAAAGTAATTACAGCATTCATTGCAGAAACTGCTAACATTCACAATCAGAAAAAGAAAATAATTTAACCAGAAATTTAATACAGAACACGAATATGTAAGGTGCAACATGATTAAAACTCCTATTTGAATTTTCTGTTTCCTGTCAAATTGATTGCGTTTACAATGATAGGAAAGTTAAAAATAAAAGGCAACAGGGATAAAGCAAAAAATTAAGTCTTCCAATTGCTTTGGTTTGTAATAGACATGGGCTAACATGAGTGGAGCACAGATACAGCGTGCATACTACCGGTACTTTGTAGCTAACTGTTTGAGGGCAGAAAAAAACATATTACCATATTTTGGGACCATTAGATGCTCCGTTGTATAGAAAACTCCCTTTACAGCTAGTCTTATTGCCTATAAGGAGTGAAAGGAGGTGGGGTAGCTGTCAGAGGCTGGCAGTGACTGTTTTCTTGCCTCCTTGTCCCCACCGGCAGAGCTATGTATGTGAGCTGGGCAGCGAGATCAGAGGGTAGATCACCTTTGAGGAGCTCTTCCCTCTGCCTGTGCATGTGAGCTGGGACATCTGTAGTAGAGGAGGGAAATCCATCTTTTTGTTTTGTGTATATGAGCTTGAGCTTTCCTTTGCCAGCTTCTCTCCTTCCTCCTTCGCACTATAACATGCAAGCATTTTCCCCCTGATTTTAGCTCTATCAGACTCACATACAGCATGTATTTAAAATAATATTTTAAAAATATATGAATATAAACATGTAGTAATGTCTGTGTTTTATATATGTATAATGAGTGCAATGAAACCCAGTAAGAGGCCAATTATGGAGCTACCTGAAGTTCCACTATGAGGGATATGGACACCACTTCAAGTAATTTTTTTTCCAAATGATTAAATTTGTTGTTTTGAATAATTATGAAAAGCAGCATGAGTCAGAATTGGTGGCACATATAGAAGGTTTATTTCCAAGGTTTTGTAATCATCTGAAGTAGTGTTCACCATTAAGTGACACTTTATTTTAATTACGGTACTGTTTTTCCTTGATCTGTTACATCTAGTTGTGTGAGCTTTATTTATGTCATATATTACATTATTGATGCATTATTTAGCTTTCAAATGCCAGGAAAGCAGCTTAACATATAATACTTGTTTTGGTTTGATAGCAGTTATTGGCCAAATATCAAAAGACATTATGTATGCTGGCCATAAAAAAAAAAAGAAACTCAAGTACCGGTAATTAAAATAATTATAGCATCGCTATCACTTTGGCCATTCTTGCTTTGCAAGTACCAATAATTGTAAAGGGAGATTTTAGAAGCTGAAGAGATGCTCTCAGAATTCAGGGATGGTTGTGATAGACCACATGCATCACACATGGATGAGCTACTTGGATTTGCTTGTCATTCTCAGACTGATAGGTGCTCTTCCATGGCCACTAGAACACATATCTCATGGAACCTCACCCACATAAAGATGATTTGCAGTGAAGAGTGCTCTATAACAACACTAGAGTGGATGTGGTCAATATGATGATGCAAAGGAACAAAGGTTGTGAACATTTTAAAGCTTCTTATATAGTTATTTGAATTGATTAAGAGCTTAGCTGTTATGTTTCACGGTCTTTTAAATTGCTTCAATGATAACTTTATTGATTTGCAAATGAAGCAAATTTTCTTGAATATATAAAAACATGTAGAAATATATGTGTGGGACTGTGTCCATTCTACAGCAAATTTTTCACCCAACCCAACACCCATCCATGCTTACCAAGTTTTTCTTATTAACAATAAACTGTATTGTATTGTATATATGTAAAGATAAGCTTACCAAGTTTTTGGTACCCAATACAAGTATCAGATCACAGAAATGTGTGAGGGTGAATAGCTCCACCAGCAGGTTTTGAGATTTTTTGAGAAATTGGTAGATTGCTATTGCTACTCTGATGTGGATAGTTGTCCGGGTTTCAATACTTCTTCTGTCTGCTCACCACTTACATACATTCTGACAAATTAGTCAAATTAGGACCAGAACTTTTCTTGATCTACACATTTATTACTCAGCCTCTGATATGGTCTGGGTCTCTATAGTTCAACACTTTTTAACAAATAAGTCAAATTTAGACCAGAATTGGTCTTGATCAACACATTTACATTTACCATTTACAAGTTGGATGTCAACAAATGACAGCCTCGTAGATGTCAACTTAAAAACGGGGACAATCAAAAAGTGACATCAGGTAGGGGGATCATGGTTCTTCTGCGTTCCAAGTACCAGAAGTGACATCACTGGCGGTTCCGGGCTAACCTCTTGACTGCTTTAGCAGGGAGTGGGTGTTACCCTCCCTGCTAATCTCCCACCCCACTTGTATTGATAATGTGCGAGGTGGGACATTTGCAGGGGGAGTAACGCCCTCTGCCTGCTACATTAGCGCGATTTCAAGAATCAGGGAAAGATCTGGGATTTCTTGAAATCGTGATTCGGCCAGGAAAGCCAAATAAAAAATGTGACTTTCCCTGCCAAAACAGCAGGGTTGACAGGTATGCAGCCTCTATATTTTGTGTGTCGCCATTTTAGTCTCTATGTTTTTACATCTACTTCATTCATCAGTGACTACGCCAAAGGTGCCTGGACATACTTACAGCAGCTTTTATTGTGTCCTTTGTATGTGGACACCTGTCTGTTCATAGCTAATGATTGGACTGTATCCTGTCTCATCCTCAAACCCCACTTTTGGCTCATTACCTCAAGGAACTACAGTACTTTTGGTGGCAAGTACCTGGTAGTAGGTTGTATTTGGTTTATTTTTACGATATCATTTAAAAGAAAATAACCTATAATTATAAATTGTATGCACTTCTACTTTTTTCATGTATCTCAATCTTTTATTTTTGTGTAACTGTAAGTCTGCAAATGTTTTCTAAATTTCTGCTTGATCTTTTACATCGAACATACTGTTTGGAATGATCACCCATAGAAAATACATAATGGGAAAGTCAGCTGCAGACAATAAAAGGCAGGAAGAAGCATAGCAGCACTCAGCAGGTAGGATTTTAGAAGAATATTAAAGTTTAGGACAAAAGTACGTTTTATAAGAGGTCAGAAATGGTTACCTTTTGGATTATGTTTGCTTCCCAGGAGAAATATAAAAGTTCTAAAATATATGTGGATTGGGGAAACAGTTACGCATTTACAAATGTCAAAGTGTATGCCATACAACCCGCAATGACACAATGCTTGGATAGGCAATCCCAAAAGAGGGCATGATATTTAATAGATAGAATGTTTTGTTCATTTTAAAGCTAACCTGTCATGAGAATTCTATATAGGTTTTCACTGTGGACCTCATATTTTTACCTGCCTGTTGTCATAATGATCCAGCGGTCTCAATGCTAATCCCTTTGCTTGGAACACAGGTTCAGATTTTCATCACGCTGACCTTATTTGTGTAATGTTTGTTCCACAGTGATTACTGATGCTGTTGTGAGAAACAATTCTGCAACCAACAAATTTCAGAGCAAAGTCATCTATCATTCTATAAATACCATTTTCATGGCTTTCATGCCTATTCACTCCTAGCACCTAGCAATAGACAATGTTAAGACTGGGGGAGGGGCAAAGATCAACCATAGCTAGATGCTTGTTAGAAGAAGAAATTGTGAGTTGCAAAAGTTTGTGTATGTGTGTTATACATGCCTGTCTATGAGTCTTTCTGTGTGTGTTACTGTATATGTATGCATGTGTCTGCATCTGGATTACAAAAAAAGTGTTGTTGTTATATCTGACAGAGTGCACTGCCTTTAAGATACAATCTGCACTGGAGAACTATAAGTCTCAACATCCCCTACTGTCCTCAACCATGTTTTACTGTGCATTCAGCCAAGTGTGCTGAGTTACCACAGTTCTCAGCATCGCCTTCTGTACTCTTGTAATTGTAAATCTTGTTTTCCTGTCTTCCCTATGAGCTGTGTTGGAGAACCACGGGTCTCAGCATCCCCTACTGCCCTCAGGCATGTTTTATCAACAAGCTGTTGTGGAGAACCACATGCTACAACATTCCCTACTTTCTTTCTACTTTTTTTACTAAATATTTTAGCAAGACATATAGTTCTTGTTTTCTTGTTTTCCTCCTAAAAACATAGGTGCACCCTACGGTCTGATACGTCTTATAGAGCAAAAATGCGGTACATATTTTTCACAGCATAGTAATAAATGAGCTTTGTGAAAAACAACAAATAGATGAGGCTCAACCAACTGTTGCAAGTATATGCTCATATCCCATACTTTACTGTATTCACATGATTGAAAAAAACTTATAATAATATAATATTACATGGGAATAAGATATGAAAAGAAGGATATAAATTCTTCAATAACACATCCACAAGGCCATTTAACACATGATTGCACAATCTTTATAACCCAGTGCTGGATATCATTCTGTTTATTAATGAACACACCAATGTGTGCTATGCCAGCAACAAGGTCTCATGCTGTGCTCTCTACCACCGTTGCTGCTGCCATTCTATGATTTGAATAAAATATGGTAGTTAGTCATCTCCTTCTAAATGTCTCATCTTAATGAATCAAGGGAGCAGAGTTTTTGCTGACTCTGTCTGTTCTGGCATAGAACACTACATTATTAATTACAGTATGGAAAAGCTAACTATAATTTGCGGAGTTCTTTTATTTTTCAAAGTGATGAACAAGGCGTAATGAATAAGTTGGCAAAGTTAATGTTTTGTAGATTTTTGATGTGATCTGTGTTACATTGTATTTCTAGCAGCTTTTACGGCATGATTGTAGACATTAGTAAAATATCTTGCTGTACAGTGTCAATGTAGTTTAGTCTCTGCACCTGTGTGGGCTGTATAACAGAAATCTTCTAGATAATTTTCTTTGTAATGCATGTATAGTCAAGGCTGTGGTACAAAAAAACTATTGTAATACTGCAACGCTAATGGATGATTAAACATCTGACCCCATTAGCAATCATAGATACTAATACATCACGTTCTTCAAATTGAAGAGCTGCAAACGAGCATTCCCTAGTGGAACTAATGTAATGATAAGTGTTCTACAACAAGGAGAGAACACAATTATAAATAACATAGAAGTAAATCATAACTGCCCATCTATTACCTTCTCTGGAGGTGCTATAACCATACTGGGTGGTATTATGCAATATACCTCCATCTGATATTTATGTGTCCGCATGTGAGTGTGTATATAGATATATGTATATATTTTTTAATATATATATATATTTATTAGGGAATTAAGGACTAATGATTTTGTAAAGTCAAGTCATCGGTCACCAACGTTGTGGTCGACTCAACTAGTTTGACAGTGACTGACAGAGAGAGAAGGTCTTTTGCTGACTGTCAATCAGAGGCAGAGACTGCATGCAGCCGGTCAGCATGCACATAGAAGAAAAACAGTCTTGACACTCATCCAGATGAGTAATGGTGAGGTCAAACATTGATGTTGTCCTGGCTCGAATTTCCATTCTTGTTCATTTAAGTTTCTAGTTAATTTAGGTGTTTGGTGTGGTTGAGGTCAGGGCTTTGTGTAGTTCATTATGACCTTGCTTTGTGTGTTGGGACACAGTCTTGCTTAAACTAAAATATTCCTACGTGATTGGATCACAGAACTAAGAAAAATATTTTTGAATGCTGAAGTATGAAGATATGCCTTCATCAGCTCCTGAAAAACAACCCATTCCAATATTCTACCTCAAATAACGTTCTCTTGGCATTCACTACACTCCGATTGATCAGACTACCAGATTGATTACTCCCTTCCCTATAAGTCCAATGCAGCAGAGCCCTGTGGAGGTATGCAATACACAATTTAATCCAATGGTTGGTAATACCATTCACAATCCATTGCATAAAACTCCCTGTACAAAGTTTTTAAAAGTTTTGAATGCTTGAATTATGACTTTTTACATTATATACCTTAACACTTGGTGACCCCGCTCTCTGTGATTCCTACTTTGTAGGAAAGTGTCACTGCCCCTCCGTGCACTGAGTGCACAGCACATACTGGGGTGAATCTGGGGGCACCTGTCAACTTCTAGACTCTTCCCCTCTGATCTCTCTCTCTGTAGACTGTTGTGCACCTCTGCATACTCTCCACTAGGCCCTCCATCAAAGCTGTGCCTCCCCACTGGTCAGGGAGGCTGCCAGGAATAGTCCACTTACTGCTGCCTTGTGGCCAGATGTCCATGTCCTCCATCACAGGATACACTCCCCTTCCATTCAAAGGAGCAGCTAGGAACAGCAGAACTAGTCCTTTGCAGCCGGTCCTGGAGCAGCTCTGCCAAAGTCTATCACCCTCACCAGCAGCAGGGGCAGTGTCCCCATCACAGGTCGTTGCACACATCAAGGTCCAACACACGGTGATTTTTGGTGTAACATACGGTACCCATTTATTGGTGACAGTGATACAGCTTCACAGTCCATGCCAACCATCTGGAAGCAGCCACTGCTATTCTCTTTGGTCCCTGGCCTAGCCTTTCTCCAACCCGGTGACATTCTTCTGGGCTGGGGTAGCCCTTGCCTCCAGCTGGGGGACAATGGAGATGTCTTTAGTTACATCTCGGATATCTCAGAGTCTCCAGTTCCGCAGGCCTGTGTGGCCAACCTCCCACAGGAACCAACAGAGCTCTACCCCCTACACTCTCCACCTGGCTAAGACCAAGCTCTTCCCTTTACTAGGCCTTATAATAACTCTCCCCCAGGCTGGTCACTACCAGATGGCATGTCACAGTTACATTAGCTAAAATATTCTGGCATGTTCCTTGACCTTTACAAATACAAAACATTGACTTACCAGGTACCTGCTTTGCCCAACAACAAGATCATTTTACATTCCACTTGAAATGCATTGGGATTGTTAATGCAATCGTGTCTACCCGAGACATGACGGACAGTGTAGATGTAACCTAAGGTGGCAACCTATGACAATTCCACACTTGTATTCACTGTGCTTATAGATGCGCACTGCACAGTAAGGTGCTTGATTTTATATTCTTGGGTCAAAGTGTTGTGTACCAATAGTTTTATCTACAGTTGTGTGCAAAACTATTTGCCCCCTTCCTGATTTCTTATTCTTTTGCATGTTTGTCACACAAAATGTTTCTGATCATCAAACACGTTTAACGATTAGTCAAAGATAACACAAGTAAACACAAGATGCAGTTTTTAAATGATGGTTTTTATTATTTAGGGAGAAAAAAAATACCTCCATACCTGTGTGAAAAAGTAATTACCCCCTGAACCTAATAACTGGTTGGGCCACCCTTAGCAGC
>CM070034.1:138582866-138594906 GCA_036250615.1 Ptychadena robeensis
AATTCCCTTCCTAACCTTGTATACAGTGTAATACATCCAACCACCCCAGTGGCTGTTCTCACTAATATTGAAGTGCACTCTCAAACCAACAGAGTTTGGTTGGGGTATCGAACCAATTGTTGAAAAAAAAATTTTACTCCACTTACATTAAATTTACATGCACCTCTCCAACAGAAATGTATGGCACCAATATTTCATAACTGCAACCTCACACTCCCTTATAAATACTATATACAATATAAACACTCATATCATGTGAATATTATCTATTCCAATCTACAAGTAATACCTAATAGGTAGAGTAAATTTAATTAATTCCATATTGCTTCCTTTAAGTAGCCATACACGGCCAGATTTTCACCTGATTTTTCAGTTAATCTCTCTGCCCAAAATCGAGTGGGTCTACCTGGTGGGATCGACCAGGAATCTCCCGCATGTCGGATCGCACAGTGATCCAACATGGCAGTAAATTCCCAGCCGATCCCATTACTTTGAATGGCGACGACAGTCCCAATTCAAAGTAATGGCTGGCACACCATGTGTGCCCGCGATCAGCTGAGAGTGCGGCTGCAGCGGGATCCCTCATCTATCGAGGAAGATTTGCCTCATGTATGGCTACCTATTGTCTTTCTGTATCAGTGTTGGCCTAAACTTTTGGTTTGGGGAGTCTGCACACCTGCCTTTGTGCCTCTCAGTCTCACTTATGGAATTTTGGTTAATTTGACTTGAATCAAAACGAAGTCAAGGCTAGAGATGGTCAAATTCTGCTGAATTCTATTCTTTGAAACTTTTGACCCTGCTGACTGAAATTTATTTCTACAGAAAAATTTCAACCACCCCAGAAAAAAAGTTGAAAAAAAATCGATTTAAAGTAGTTTTTTCTTAATTTGAAATTTCTACTTTAAGAGCTAATGTTTATATGTAAAAAAAAACAAAATTTATTACATATAAAAATGGAATGAGTTTAGAGTAATCCATTGTCCATTTTACCTATTCCTAAATGCTTAAATGACAGCCCTAGAAATAAAACTAACCACTTTTTTATTATTATATTAGTAGATACCTAACCAGAAGATGCCTGTACAGCACAGGACATTTTATTAGGAGTGTGCAGACTTTTTATATCCACTGTATTTTCCTATCCCGCTTGTGGGAAGTTAGAAGGGATACTAATGCCCCATTCCTCCTACGTTAGGAGAGAGGGGGTTACTCTCCCTCCTAACTTTTCACCCCATTTGTGGGCATCAGGGCTGCTGCTCTGATGCTATCACTAAACTTGGCGACACCTGTGAAATGGATGTTCGACCCCTGACCCGAAGATGGAGAACCACTGTTCATTGTGTCTTTCTTCTATCACCATTTAGCACTTTCATCATATTTGTTTTGGCTTGTACTTCTAGGATTTACAGCATTTTATTTTTTCATCATGTCCATATATCTCTACATATATTTTACCTTGGTATCACTTACAGGATGAATCCCCTTGTCTATAACTTCAGCCAACATTCAGCAGCATCCTTTTCCTCAAATCTCTAGTGCGCAGCACTTATGCTATTCCTCTTTCTTCCACTTTCCAAAAGCTCTCTCTTTTTTCTACTCTACTCCACAATTCAGCAGTATTATGTTTCTCTTCCTTCCGCTACTATTTAGCAGTATTACTTTTTTCTTCCTTCCTCCACTATTCAGCAGTATTATGTTTCTCTTCCTTCCTCTTAGGAGGTCAGATAATTATCATAGATACCCCACCCCAACATATGTCAGTCATTAGCTCTGTGGATAAGATCTTATCCATTAAAATTTTCAGCAACAGAATGTATTATGCCTGTCAGAAGAAGTTAAAATCACAAAGGTGCATTTAAGATACAGAGTACATTCATGTGATCTCACAAAGATGCATTCTACTGACCTAGTTCCTTATGCTTTTGTTGTAAAGGGACTATTAAAACTCAACATGGATCATGGGGAAGTTCTACTTGATCCTATATTTGCTGGTCACAAGGTTTTGCGAGGCTCTTTTTTACGACTTGCGAAAATTGTAACCAAAATAGTTGTTTTTTTTTGAGGTGTGAGACAGTTGGTAATGTCATTTGCTGATGGTGGAGATGACAAAGGCTAAGCCTTCAATATGATAAAGTTGGGGAAAAAGGTACAGTGTGGACGCCGCCAGCTATGATGATGAGGTATGATGTGCCTGTAAAGACAGGCGTATCTAAACCCACACCGTGCCGCAAAGCCACAATAACAACATTGCCCATTGGAAGTCAATGGATGCGCCAAATGTAGTGCAGACATAGTCTAAAAGTTATGTAATGCCTAACTTATTTCAGAATTTGGAAACATTAATGTAAAATGATAACATATTAAAAATAAATAGGAAACTAAATCTAACATAATATTATATCATTATATAATATCAACTGCCAAAGTAACTGTATTTGATGTTGTTTTCTTGAAGACATTTCGCTAGTCATTCAATTGGCTTTCCTAAAGCAGACATATTGTCAAAAATAGAATTTCCCTTTACATAGTAGATTTCCTTATAATATAGAAGTTTAAAAAAATTTGCTATAAAGAGGGTAAGGCTTTTGCTATAAAGAGGGTAAGGCTTCATGTTAGGAGAACCCGAAATGATTCCTGAGAAGATCAGCTTCACCACATGCATACCTTGACCTTCCCCAACTATGGTGATGTTTTCTGCGACAAATTACATCAGCACCGACATTAGGTCATATTTAGATGCTTCAGAACCAGGAAGATTGTCAGAGAAGAGCCAGGGCACATACACCTCTTATTCGTTCTGGGGTAGGCAACTACAAAAACCAAAGACCTCTTCATGGCATGGTAAATAGAAGATTTTTTTATTACAGTACAGATTTGCTTTACTCCTCACCTATAGCTGCTAGATTACTGTTGCCTAAGATAACAATTTTGGGTCTTCTAAGATAACAATATAGATAAATCCCTAATGATTGTATTCCCGGCATTTATGTAAAAAATTCGGAAAATATTCGCATTTGGCAATATTCTGTTTTTTTTTTTATTGCAAATATCGGCAGTTTTTATTGCGAATTTCGTGCGCGCAATATTCTGCAATATATTCACCATCTTCGCAAATTTCCGAATTGCTAATATTCGCAATTAATGTTCGGAATCCGAATATTCGCGATCATCACTACTATTGAACAGTGGCTGCAAGGTTAAATTATGCTACTTAAATAAATGGTGTATTAATTGTTGTGTGTAAGTTGTGTGTGTCATAGCTGCCCAGATTTAATATTCAAGTGTAGACTGAAGTCATCTATCTGCGGTAAGTTACTCTTTTATTGAACTTAATTGTTCATCATTGTTGTTCTGTACACGGGCGGTGAGGTCTGGCTTCAGGAATCTACTTGACCTCCTGTATATGCTTTGTCTGCTAATGTCTTAAAGGGACATATACATGTTGTGATGGTTAATAGAGCCAAGAAGACATTGGATTTTACTTTTTATTAGTTTAGATTAGATGTAACAATACAAGAAATGGTTAATTAGCTGTATAAAGGATGTTGCAAATTGTTCTTTTTTCTAGTGCACAATCCCGTACTGGTTTTTACAAAACACTGCACACTTAATAGAGACAGAAAAAAATTGGTAACTTTCTACACCATTGAAAATCGATCTTCTGTTTTGTTAGAATTCTAACACATTTACGGTAATTGCAGGTGCTAGACTTCATTTGTCCTGTAGATTGAATAGAGATTATCAAGTACATTTGATGGAAAGTGAGTGTTTGGTTAAAGTACCTGTCTAGCATATTAACATTATTAGTCCTAATACTGTAAAAAGATAAATTAAAGTAGAACTATCTAAAAAGAAAACTCAATAAGGCAAAATTCCCTCTGCCTGTTTCAGCAGCAGCCTCCCTGAAAGTGAACCATGCCTTGGGTCTTTGGGCGGCCTATGGACAGCTAGGCTTATGGGCAACTGACCAGCAAACATGAACGTGTTTGATCTGCTGGGGGTCAGGGCAAACAGAAATTTGTTTGCTGACCATGTGAAGAAACCCCTTACAAATATGATGCATTCTGTGTGTATGGTTAGCAGGGGCTAGTTACGTATAGTCCATCTAATTTTGTAGTCTGTCCAAAACTACTCTCTCTACAGGTTGAAGTTACTGTTACTAGCCATATTTTGTTCCATAGATACCATGGAATGAGTGTACCCATTGGAGGAGGTGTGACATTTTTTTAAACAAAGGCTAATATACACTTTAATTATTGTTACACTGCTCTAAGGAGAGGGTGACAGGAAACAGCGTTGATTTTTTAGTTGATCCCAACACTTGCAAACATGCTAAATCATATTGGGAGTTTTGAGTGTGTCTATATAGCTTTATAGGCTGTGTTCAAAAGCTTATTTGAATTAAATGAAATAACATCAACTCCCTCAGCTATTACTGTTGTGAGCTCAGTCTGTTGCTGTGAAAATATAATGTGACTCCTCCCACATTTAAACGGCCATGTAATGTATGGAAGGAGTACTTACAGTGATTAGTATTTAATTATATCATTAAACTGTTTTTCTCAGGGAAAAAGCTGTATCTATGTATGCAAAGCTTGGTATCTATGGACCATCTAATCAGTTGATTCATCTAGATCCTAGGTGCTCAACCTGCGGCCCGGGGGCCACATGCGGCCCTTTGGACATTGTTCGGCGGCCCCCCTTGGTCCTCCACATGCGGCCCCCAAAACCTAACTATTAATGCATAGGAACTTGCCTGTGTAGTGGTTACACGCTGACCTGGCTTCCCTAATCAACTTTGGTGGTCCTATATCGGTAAAATTGTGAATGTTGATTGGGGAAACCAGGTCTACATATGACCGCTGCACCCAGGGCAGGAGGGGGGGGGGATGTGTGCAGTCAGCTTTTGACTGCCTGTTGGGAGCTGGTCCACCGCTGGCTGAGATATGTGGACAAGGGTGTGGTCTGGGTCGATGTTAAGTGCGGCCCTTTAGTGATGTCGAGGGCCGCACTTGTGGCCCTCCATATCAACTAAGTTGACCACCACTGATCTAGATCTACCCACTGTACAGCGTGACAATGATGCTGTCCAAGAGTGATGTAGCCACCCCAAGGCACAATGTGTGTAAGTCTGATTTAAGGTGGTTGCTCCGCAGTCAGCCTGAAATTGCAATTGCGCCGCTCTGTTGAGTACTTATAAATTTATGCAGGCGCTATTCTGTCAATCACCTGCCAACTGCCCCCATGTTGTCCCCATTCACAATTGCCCAGAAGCAGTTAATGACCCGCTCTTGACCGCCGGTGTGCATTCAGTCTTACTGTCTGACTCGCCAGATGAAAAATATGTATGAAGAAAATGTTTTTCTAAAAATGAAGACACGAAATGTCAGAACTATTAAGGACATTTTTTCTCTTCAGTTTACATATACTTGAATGTTAGTTCTAATTGTAGTCATCAGTAAGCTTAATGTGTAACCACTTGATATTCCCATTTATTTAAATGGCAGTTTATTTTAAAATTACAACTAGGATGCTCAACAAAATGTCACACTGACACTTGTGCCTCATAACAATGAAGGGGCAGACCTTAGTGGTCATTAACTTAAAAATACAACTGTTTTACTTCCCTTCAGTTTGACAAGTAAAATACACAATGGGGATGAGGGCATAATGAAGAACTGAAGACCCATCACTAATAGATAGCTGGAGCATCTGTTGGCCTTCATGAACTCGGTTTCCCTGACAACAATTGCAGCATTAAAGTGAGATGGACAGTAATAAATGTGTTTGACTGTCAGTTCTGAATATTATGTACAGTCATTGAAAAAGAATGATTTGATTTCTTTGTGTGTATGGGTCCTACAGTAAACTGCGGCACTAGAGCAGATGTGAATGGCACTTATCTATATGAAACACTAACCTATGAGCTGCATGGCCCTTTTTTACACTCTTGCAAAAGACTGTCTGCCAAATCTGCAATTTGGATCCAAAAAAGAGGCTGCAATTTGGGGGTATTATAACTACACAGGAAATAGGGTATTTTACATTTATATATTTGTACTGTGTTACTGTATTACTCATTAATAAAACCCCAAAATTCCTCTATGTGTTAGGGCTTGTACCTACTGCTTCTTTTTCCCCACTGCAGACATCCCATTCTATGAATGGGACAATGTCCACTCTGTGTATTCTTAGTGGCACGCATCTTCAAAGCAGCACCACGTGGTGCCGTCAGAGACACCTCCACAAATGATCACTACGACGATAAGTTGGATGCTGGGAAAATAGGATCTGAGTGAATAGTGACAAGAACAAAATTGTGATGGCTAGATGACTTGGTCAGCCAAATCATAGGTTTTATGAGGTATTGCCAGTATGCAGTGGTAAGTACTGTACCTTCAAAATGCTGCCTTCAGAAGGCAAAGTCAGGAACCAATGACAAAAAAGTCATGGGCTCCCATGTCCTCTTAAATGACACCACTGGAGAGGGGTTACCTTGGTACCCTACACTCACTGTACAGATGAGCGGTGGACAGCAACATGATGACGTCACGCTGCTATCCATCGCTCACAGTATTGGTGGGCACCCTTTGTGGCCCCATGTGGACACCCGCAATCCGCGGCCGATTTTGGTGCCGACTGCTCATTATGTGTGTGGGGACCCTAAGGGTACAAAGAACAACAATTACATAATTACTTTCTTTCTGCATCTCCACTAAGCCCAGACAAATCTCATCAGCATTCTATGATTGACCTTAAGGTTTGTTGGAAAAATAAATAAAAAATGGGCACTAGATAAGTTTGGGGGAGTTGTTGCAATCAGCTAAAGTGGGGGTTATTGTCCATAGCTAGCATTATTTGAACCCTGTATGATCTCAAATCCTAAACCATTATATATTAGAAGTGACATTCTATAATTCCAATTTTCACAGCTTCATTTTGTTTGGTTGCATAAACACTGGAGCTTGCATAAAATATTGAGCATGTTAGGCATGGGCTGATGATGAAAAATGTGACCTGAACAGTAAGATCTACACATTTGTACAGGCACCTTGGAAGCAGGTAAAAGGCATGCAAAGTTTTTTTTTCCGTTTTTACTTATATGTCAAGAATAAAAGACATCACTATCTTCTGATGCTGAGAAGGTGCAAAGAAGTTGCTTAATAAAAGTATATCTCAGTAAAATGAAATCCCCTTGTGCTGCAGACAGAGGCTAGATCAAATCTAAACACCTGTTGAAAAGCCATTGTCTGAAAGAATCAAGTCGCTCTAAATGGGGTAATTCAGGAACACAGGCACAAATGAGGCTTCCAGAAATGTTAAACTGGGGAAAACAAGTCTATCCAGTTTCAGAGCTCACTAACGATACAGAATAGCGAAGAGATCAGAAGACGCCACATTACTATTGATTACTACACTGATCAGTTATAAGATAAAACCCATCCCAAGTGAAGATCGATCAGTATTATCTTTTATCTACAAATCTCTACCATATTATACAGCACTGTAAAATACAAAAGGGTTTCAAGGCAAACCAGCCTAAATGTGCAAATTATGAGTAGAAACTTTACCTTCCTGTTGAGGCTATATTAGATTAACTATAATAGCACATAATAGATAACTGGTGATGGCTAGATGACTAATGAGTTTTTACCAATATGTAGTATTTAGCAGAGAAGGTTTCGAAAAATGTTACCCTCCCTGCAAAATAACTACCACCCTGGCAGAATTCCGATTTAAAGTTGAATTGTTTAATTTGAAATTTCTACTTAAAAAATTGAAAAAAAAACATATTTATAATGGAATGGAGTAAAGAGGAATCCTGGACCTCCTACCCATTCCTGGTGGCTTAAATAAAAGACCTAGAAATAAAACAAACTGCTTTAAAATATTTTTATTAAATTCTGACCTTCAACCGACCTACCTGCACAGTTATAACAGATGTAACTTTTTTTCTCCAACTACTGTGCATGCCCGACAGATTACTTAAGGGCATATTGATATTTACAGGAAGGTACACTACCAGGGCTGAGCACAAGCCCTGGCCACGGACCTGTACTCCATCCAGTGTGCACTTCAAGGGACATCACCATCAGGGACATTGTTTGAAAGTATGTTCTTTATTTAATTTAATTGATATACTTACTCTTTTATTCTAATAGCACTTTTTTTTGTTTTGTTTTTAACATTTTAGGAAGTGGTAAGAGGCCAGGACGAACTCTATACTCAGAGGGTGGGGGATTTTATTTAATTAGTTTTTGCTGTTAAATATAAAAATATATATTTTTAAGTCGAAGAGTGGAAATTTCACAGTGAAAATTTAACTTTTGGCGAAAACGTTGAAATCACCCTACAGAATTGAGATTCAGAGTTTCAACTGAGAAGTCTAAATTGTGAATTTTTTTTTACTTTTTGACCATCTCTAGTGTCCTACAAAAGGAATATCAATGACATTACATGTGATTCTACTCTAGAACTTTTGTGCCACAAATTGCCTACACTGCACCAGGGCTTGATGATCAAATCATGTTTTCTTTTAGATCATTTAAATACCTGACGTACCACAACGTTCAGGACCTGAATAACCTGTTTCTAACATCCTGATATCTGAGGTGACGTCCATGCCTTAACTGGTCAGAGCTGGGCACCTAGACAATATAACGAATATATATAACAATATAACACAATGTCATAATTATGATTCTCTGCACATTGCCTTGTAATTCTTTGCTACATTGGATTGATCAGTTTTCAGCCCCAACATATTTATATTTTCTCCATCAGTCTTTTAATTAATTTAGGTTCATACAGATAGTTATAGTTGCCAGAACAGAGGTAAATTAATTAGGGCTTATCTTGAGATGAGCATCTAATTCCTAGAAAATGAAAGGCAGTATTCCTTGACAAACATTTGTTTTGACAAAACCGAGTCCCCTAAGAATCATGATTAATTAATGTGATTAGGATGGCATGACAATTGAATCCCATAGCAAGCAGTACATACTACATGACATGTCTGCTGCTTAATATTTAAAGGGAACCAGGAATAAGAGAAATGTATAGGCTTCCTTGTTTGATAAATAAGGTTGTCACGTCATTGCAACTGACATGTTGTATGTTTTGAGTATCTCACCCATAACAAGTATGCTTGTGACTCAGAAAGCACTAAAGTTAGATACAGCCAGGCATGTCGTATTTTCAAATGGCAGCCTCAGTATTTCTCTACAGATTTGCATTCACACATTTTAAGGGCAACTGTAATTTAATAGTTTTACATGCTGGCTATGGTCTCTCAGAGTTGGCTTTGCTATAGGATTCAATGTTATTCAAGCACATTTACAGAATAAAGTAGCCAGCCAATGTCCAGCATGGAGCGAGGCTGCATGGTAAAGTTGAAGGCTCAGCAGGTAATGTCACTTAGTTACAGGGGAAGCAAAAAACTAACTATATATGTTACAGGTCCAATGGTCCTGAATCATTGAGACAATTGGCCGGTTGTATTGTTTTGTATCTCTTAAAAATCTTGTTATTAATAAACATTTATTGAAAACAAGAAACAAAAACTAAAGTGTTAAAGCAGACCTATCTCCTGCATTATCACTTGTTATGATTGTCCAATAATAGGGCAGAAGGTAGCTTTGAAAATAAAAAACAAAAAACAAAATTTACAAGTAAACGGAAAGTCCCTCGTTGACCCTCCTTGCTCCTTCTCTTAGATGCAGCACAGAGGTCATCCTACATCTGAAAGCAAACTACACAAAGATGCCTTATCTATTGTCTATTGAAAACACATACAGTATATAAGGCCTCCATTGGCCACTCACAATTTTGCACTGATTTAATCCCTGGAAGCCTGACAGATAAATATGGACTCTCGTCACAGTGAGTAACAGCAGGTAAGAAGGATTGTGGAGGTAAGTAAATGTTAAATATATATATATGTAAAAAAAAATAGCAGCTTAAATATATTATATATATTATCCAAAGTAGATGTAGATGCTATTGTTTTACCTTATAACAAGGCAGACTCCATAGTCACTTTGTTATCTGACCCCAAACTAGCATGTTTATAGAATCATTATATTTTCCTTAGTGATGTGCAATATTATATACCCACTGTATGTATATGAGGATATATATGCTTTTGGGCATCTGTATTACAACAAAGAAAAAAATCATTTATATTTTATATATATATGTGTATATGGCTGTAAATCTTTTTTTATAATCATGCTATTGATAACAATGTAATTGCTGTATTTTAATAAAATCAATTGTGTTCTCTATCTCATTGCCGTTAAAGTCCCCTTGCCCACTTTGAGACGTCTCTTGAAGTTTTTCTTATTTCTCTTTTTCTAAATAAAGAAGAAGAAAAAGAGAGAAAATCCTCCAGAAAGAGAAAGACACTATATTGGGGTGCCCAGAGGTCCAATAGGGGGCCAGTTCATTCAAGAATTGGAAACTAAATTTAGTATTAAGTTGGGATGTGCATGCTCAATCCACAGAACCAAAGCCAGGTAGAAAATTGTTGACTTATTAAATGTATTGTAACAGCAAAAATATGATTGCCTAAACATGGTCTGACCATGAAGGTGATATACTTCAATAAAATCCCAAGGACAGTTTCGCCTTTTTAGTCATTTATTTAACAAAAAAAATGCTAACAGCTGTAATGGCATACTGTGGACTTATGTCCCCAGCCACTAATCAGGTTCTAATGTGTATATTTCCATATGCAAACATCTGCCTAACTCTCAACAGGTGTTAGTGACATCTACCTAGTGAAAGAGAAAAAGATATTGGTTGAAAAAATTTTCCATGTGAAAAAAATTTGAAAATTTACATAGGCTCATTATTATACATCTAAACAGTGTTATAGCGGGCAATGTCAAACAATTCACCCACAAAGGACTGAAGATCTTCCTATAATACAAATAACATTATTTCAGCCTCCTCATGTTTGATTAAGAGATCAGTAAACATATGTTAAAGTGAAGATAGAATTTTGTAACAATGTCAACATAAGGTTGCTGTGACTTCACAGGGAAACACACAATGATGAAATTTGGTAAGTATCCACTTAAAGGGAAAGTAACATTTTCGGGCATGTAGATTGAAATAACCAAGTTTAAGGATGTTGATTTCCTAGTCATGTCTTAGGTCTATAAAAAGAATAAGGAGACTCTCCAACCAGTAATTCACAGAAGGTTCAGCAATGGGAAGCACATTACATATACATTCATATATACTGTATGTGGCAGTAGTTCGGAGTAGCAGTAGATCAGGTAAGTGAAATGTCCCCTCCTCCCTATTGTCCCATCCGGCTTGTGCAAATGATGTGAGGGGTGGGGGGGGATAAGGAGGGGAGAGTAATACCATAGGCTAGAATGGAGGAAGCATTACTCTTCCTTCTTACTTCCACGAACCCTGTGAAATGGTCGTTTGACCCCCGAGGGAGCCTCGATGCACAGGTTTAGAACCACTGGGAAACTCATTTTACAGTGGTAACCCTAAGGGCTTGTTTCCATTATATGTTGGGACCCCCTCCGCTAAGCGTATTGCTGGGTGGGGATCCTGATGTTGCACATAAACATTGCCTGCTCGGCGGATGCTGTGTTTACACATCTGCCGATGCAGAGGCTCAACAAAATCAACTACGCTAAACCTTAAATCAGTGGAGTGGCTTGGCGCAGTGAAGACAGAGCATTCGATGAGCATTTAAGTCTGTGTGCTACTTCGGGATCCCCACCAAGCAATACGCTTAGCGAAGGGGGTCCCGACGTATAATGGAAACATAGCCTATAGCCTTATACAGATAAATCACTTACATCCTCTGAAATCCATATTTATGTTCATCTATACATGCTTCTACCTTGCTGCCAGTCACAACCATAAACAGTAGCTGCACAGACCGGTGCTACAGTGGGAAATGCTAAGGTTTAGTTCACACAGTTGGACTTCAAACCAACGGTGATCTGCATCCCAGGCAGTTACATCTCACCCTTGGTTGCCCATAGACAGAAAATGGGGATGGTTCAGG
>CM070034.1:138601632-138613024 GCA_036250615.1 Ptychadena robeensis
GGATCTCTCTCTTCCTTTGTCCAAAACTGCTTGAATGCCTTGTTAACACAAGACTCAACATCTGACTGTTGAATTCCCTCCTTGACCCCCTCCAATCCGGCTTACGACCTTCTAATTAGGGATGGACCGAATGTTCACCGGAGAAACAGTTCTGCCGCGAAAAAACTCGGCATGTTCGCCGATCCTTCGCCGGCGGGACAGTAAGGGGGTGTCGAGCCGCCCCGTTCGGCCGGCCAGAATAAGATCTAAATTCTTCCTCAGGCAGGTCAGAAACCTGCGAGATCGTGCGGAGGAAGATTTTTCACTTACCAGACCGGCAATGAAGCCGGGTTGTAGTGATGAAAATACCGGTCACAAACGGATAGTGACGTCAGTGACGTCACAGCCGGCTCCGCAACCAGGAACTAGGCGTTCCAGATGCGTCCAGGGACCGGATGTGACGTCATGACGTCAAATCGGTTTTTTTTCCGAGTCAAATTCCCCGCCTAGAGGATGTACCTGTGTGTTATATTGTGTTGTATCTTTCACTCTAATGTATGTGCTGCGTAATATGCTGGCGCTATATAAATAAATGTTAATAATAATAATAATAATAATACCTGATAATGTAGTAAAATAACTGATAATGTATAATGACTTATTTTATCTCTTCAACTATAATCTTACATAGGAAGCAGGAAGCACTCCTTCTGGTTTGTATAGGTAAGGGTTTCCTTGTGGATGTTCAAATGTTAAATAAAGACAAAATTAAGCTGGCCATAGACTTTCATGTGATTTCTGAGAGATTGACCGGCATGATCGATCGTTCACAAATTGATGCATGCATTAAGTGTGCGATCGACCAAAATGGCGAGAAATCGCACCAAAAATTATGGGGCATTTCTGAAATGCAAATTTTAGTCAATAGAGTATGAATGGAAGGATGTTGTTAGAGACTTGTCATTCTTTCGATTAACCAATGCAGGCCTCATCTTACTTCCATCATTTCCCATCGCATTTTTTTGTGTACCCAATAAAAAATCGGGTCTATTCATCACGATCGGCAAAAAATCACATCCGCACATGATCTGAACATGGGGAGCCCTGTATCTGAACACGGATCTAACCACATCTATGACCGATCATGGCCTTTAGGTGAAGTGGGGACAAGCCCATTCAACTAAATGGAAGTGACCAGCCACGATCACAGTGCACAATTAAAATGTGCGGCTGATCGCCTAAGTGGGAACATAGCCTTATTAACAATGTTCAGGTTTCCCCTATAAATACACGTCATACACAGCAGCTTGGCTATTTTTATTAGGTAACATATAATTATCTGTTATTGAAATAAGAAATTAGGTAGATTGTTTTTTTACAGAGCATCATTAACAGGCCAGGGTCCAATGCAACACAGCCAGTAACCTCAAGTGGTGGCCAAGTTAATGGCTGGAGATCAGTTCAAGGAAGATAATGCTTCCTATTTTAGCAACTGCTTTTAGGGTAGGACCTAACAATGCCCTTGGATGTGCTGACGTCTTATGTGCTCTGTGAGGGCTGCGTTACTTTTTTGGCCGAGCTACATAGCGCTACATCCCGATAACACAGCCTCTTTAAATCAATGGCTTACGTATAATGCGTCCATTGACTGTACATCAAGCCTCTGTTGCATGGAGCGACGGATCGGGGGCTATGACAGGCTGTGTAGACTTTTCCGTCAATGGCGGGCTTGTGCACTGCGCTGGAATCCTTACATTCAAGGGATTTTAGCGCAAGTGTAGCCTAAGCCTAACAGTGGACCCTTGAGTTACAACCAGTTTGACTTAAGATCAACTTTGCATCCAAAGTTTTCATTTTAACTTACAATCAGAATTATGTCCAAATCCAAAATGTGTTTCCACTGCAACAAGGACCCGAGATGCCAGAGTAGCATTCGTAAGCTGCACATTCAGCTTTAAGACAATGCGTTAAAATAGAAAATACAGTGGAAAGGTAAAAAAAAATAGCATTTAGAATTAAAAAGAAAAAGTAAATTGTAAAGCAATTTGGAAGTAGAATTTATGTGACTGTTCTCGTTAAGTACAGCATGTCAAAATACAAAATGTCAAAATGTTTGTTTCCGGTGGGCTAGGCACATAGATTTTATTTTTATGTGAGAACACCAGCAAAACTATTGCTGCTTCTAAAAAAAAAAACATATTATATAATGGTGCTAAATGCTAAAGGTCAGGTTAGGGGGGACTTTGGGAGGTTAATTAATTCTTATGGGGAAAGTAGTCTTTCCAACACTCTTGACTTACAATCAACCCTTGGGAACTAATTAGGTTCATAAGTCAAGGGTCCACGGTACATAGTTCATTATTATTACGTATGGACAGAAAGGTACCTGTGAGTTTCTGGGGATCCCATTATGTGTTGAACGACTAAGACATAAATATGGCAAAGATAATTTGCTAATAGAAACTTAGTGGACTTTAACTGACCTGACCAAATGTTCAGCCATTAAAGTGTCAAACACTGGACATACTTTTGCTGGTCAGTTACAGTTTAATTACTTTTTAAATACAATAATGTGGAAATGTCCATTTATTGTTGGTATGTGTTGACGTTTTGCCCAGAAATACAACAAAAATATTGCTGTTGTATAATTGTCAACTGTCTATATTGTCATTAGGCCAGACATGCGCAAACTAAGGTCCGGGGGCCAAAACTGTCCCTTTAGTCTTTTAATTTGGCCCTCTCCACTTTTTCCTTGTAATAAGTGGAGATAATGCTAAGAGGGTGATTGTTGGGGTCTCCTAATGGCCGTAGCTTTCCCACAATAGAATGTTTATGTTTACTATCCAAAGCTTCTATTTATTGCTATTGTTTTATATATATATATTTTATTTTTGTACATTTCCTGTCTGGGCTACAAGAATTAAGCACACCTTTGCTGGGCGGCCCTTACAGGCTCTTGCTCTGTCCCTTCTGTCAAAGTTAAAGCCACTATGGCCCAGGAGTCAAAAGTTTACCCACCCCTGCATTAGGCAATACTAACTGTAGGCTTAACTTTATTAGCTAAAAGATTTGCAATTTGTGTTGTACAGAATTTTTCATTTACCAATAATCATCAATCAAGTGATCAATCTCAGGTGTACATGTAGAGAGATTCTTACCAAGATTATTGATTCATATGGCAACAATGAATAGGACATAGTTTGGGTGTTTTCACCCTCATATTACCTCTGCAAATAGCTTAAGCTGGGCATAGAAGGTTAGATTTGCAACCGATTAAATTTGGCCATGAATCACCTGGGAAATCGATCTAACAAATTATGGACATGTCCGTAAATTCTAGATCGGTCCTCCTTATAATAAATGGTCCCCATCCAAAGTAAATGCTGGCACTCAAAGGGCATGAGCGATCTCACGAGAAATCGGGCCGGCATCGAGAGTTCTATGCCGAGCTTTAAGCCTAAAGCGGACCTACCACCAGAAATCTATCATTTTTATGAATGGCACTAGAAGTGCCAATAATAGGGAGGAATGCAGTAAAAAAACATACCTGTAATGACCCTTTTAAGAAGATTACCCCACAGCTCCCCTCACTTCCTGGTTCGCTGAAGGCAACACATGAAATGGGGGTGCAATATCGCGGGTGGCCACTGGGGGGGCGTTCAGTGATCTTCTATGGGAATTTTTAAGGCAGATCACTGCTTCCTGTGACGTCCTGCCTATTTCTGTCTACAATGAACCAGGAAGTTAGAAGAGCTGTGGGATAATCTTATTAAATTGGTCATTTGTAAGTTTTTTCACTGCATTCCTCCCTATTATTGGCACTTCTAGTGCCATTCATGAAACATAGATTCCTGGTGGTAGGTCCGCTTTAAGCCAAAAGTAGAATAGGTTGATCATGTTTAACCTTTCTGGCCAATCTGAATTGTTATCCTAAGGCCCCCATACACATATCCATCCGCAGGTGATTTTGCGGCCGATTGACTGCAGTGCACCGCTCGCTTGGGGGTCATTTGCCCGCCAATTGGAGGCACCGAACTGGCGCAATTGACCAGAATAGCACTTCAAGGGAGTCGCACGGCAATCTGCCTGATGTTTTTTTTTTGGTCGATCGCTATGCTTTGCATGGCAACCAGGGTCCCCATCCAAAGTGTCTTACAGGAATTGATATGTGAGGTGCACACATCGCTATATCCATATGTTCAGCAACCAAAAGCAGTGTGGTGTGTCCCCATGCAGTGATTGCTCATTGGCCAAATGCACAGCAAACCATACGTGTATGGCTAGCTTTAGAATATCTGGTACTGTACTGAGGGTGTCTACTAATTATCACCCTGTTTTATCATTCAAAACCATAACATATATATTCTAATGTATCTTTCTGGACACTTTTGTTGGTTTGATCATCCCTGTGCGATCCTTAAACAGCTGATTGTTCAGGAAAAATCGGAGAGTACCCTGTGTGTGCCGATACTTTGGATTTGGACCCAGGTCAAAGTAATGTGGCCAGAGAAAAATAGACATGTCCGTTCTCTGGCCAATAATGATTTTGGGCCACATGGATAGGTAGTTCCATGTTGGGCAGCTGCGACCCATATATGCTTCAACCACTACTACACACCGTATCAATGCATGACCGATAAATCTTTTAAATTGGATTCCTTTTGCGGAAAAAATCTTTTTTTTTCACTTGTTCTGAAGATAAATGTCTGTGCACAGGCTCCACAATCCGATCAATAAGAACTGATCACATCTCTTTCTATGTGATACATGATTTTAATTACTTCTGATCAATTTCTGAAAAAGATATCCAATTTATAAATGATCCAATTTAAATAATTGATTCCTTTTCTCAAACAGGAAGATTGACCTGCACCAACCATCGACCTGCCAAATATTGCTGCTCATGTCACATTGGCCCCTTGTAAGTCATAGAGCATCTGCAGTAAAACAAGTACGGTATATGAATAATTCAGCTTGTATCGCACAAATAAACATGACCATAACTAAACTTCTCTGTGCCCCAGTACACTATGTAAACCTTTTGATTGTAATAACTGCATCTGCATCAATATTGTATCAGACTATTTAACGAATGTATGAACGTGAAAGGCTCTTGCAGTTAATAAAGATGGTATTGTAATGGTTCTCTTCTACAGTACAGACTAAAGACAATGTACTTGAATCAAGGTCAGAGAGAAGCTTTTAGTGCCATTTCTGTCATAGAAGTTTCTGCTCCAGTCACTCGTGTTGCTATGCCACAGCAAAGAAAAACATCAGACAATCATCCCATTGAAATCAGCAAGATTACAACTCCAAACACTGCTGAATGCAGACAGTAATATCACAAGTTATCTTACATTCATCAATGCAGCTTTTTGGGTTGGTCCTCTAACCAGGCTCCTGGTGTGGTGAAAAGATTTTGGCACATAATATGTATACAATAGGAAATGGGAAGCTAGATATGAATGCATTATTGTGAACAGATTTTAACTGAGCAGGGAACACATGTGTAGATATGGGCCAGATCTAATGCGGCCATCGCTGTTTTCAAGTGGGAACAATCAATCCCGCTCGAGACCAAGGATATCGGACATGACTGTAAAGCTAGCCATACACTCCGAAATTAAAATTACGATCCATTAAAACAGACCAATGTATCCCGACGGCGGTATCGGTTTGGATCGTAATATTCAAAAAAGATACCACATTGAAAATCCAATTTTGGATCGTTTTTTTTTTTTACGAGAATGTCATCGAAATTAATCACAGTTTATATCGGCCATTCTCTATATATATATATGTATGCACATCTCTCTATATATACATGCACATCTTTATATATATATTTTTGCACATCTATATATATATGTATGCACATCTTTATATATATCAGACAACACATAAACAACCATATACATAGAAAACACAAGCAAGTGGTATACTGAATGTAAATGTAAAACAAAATGTATAGGATCGTAAAAAATTACAATTACGATCTATTATCATAAAATAGACAATAAAACTTTTAACCCTTTCTCTGGTCTGTTCACGTTAAGTACATTTATTAATATACACACATATAAATACTTAAAGATTGCTACTACTAGTACATAGACGACATGCTGATTAGCCACCATGTCAGTGTCAACAACATGCCAGTGGTGCCGGAAGTTTTAATATGCTAATGTTCCGCATCGGCAGTAATTGGTTGCTAAACACTATGAAAACACTATGAAGTTTCCCGATGTTCCCAGACCAATAAAAATGTTTGAACATGTCCAATAAATTACGACCGAAAAAAACGGCAATTATGATCGTATTTTATCGGTTGTACCATGTGGACATGCGTGGATTTCAGGCCGATAAAATGCTTTCATTGGTCGGTTTTAATGGATCGTAATTTTAATCTCGGAGTGTATGGCTAGCTTAAAGCAAGGCACACACGGGTAGATTTGTAAAAAGATTAGAGTACAATCAATCAACGTGCGCACTCACGGTGATTGATTGTACTCTAATCTGCTTACAATCCTACCTGTGTGTGCTTTCCTTCGAGCGGGTTCAATAGAGCCCGCTCGAAGGAATTCGATTAAACGGGGTTCCAACATGTTGGAAAACCCTGTTCAATCTCCAATACTTCCCGTGAAGAAGAATCTTTACGCAAATTATAGGAACAGCTTCGGCTCTGCCTATTTCCTCCGGCACAGCTGTCGGCTGTCAGTATGAAGGGGGTGGAGCCAGCACTCTTCATACTGGAATCTGGCTGCTGTACGGGGAGAAGCAGGCTGGATGGATTTCTGCCCAGCTTCTAGCGTGTAAGGGGGAGAAACGGCTACAAGGAGGTCCCCATTGAACAGGAATCAATGTGCCCATGTGGTGCACATTGATTTCAGTTCAATTGATCCCCAAACAATCACAGCATGATGACGTCGTGATTGAATGGGAGTCGGTTGCACAGGAATTTACCCGTGTATGGCTAGCTTTAACCACGGTCGATGTCTATTGCTTTGCATGGTGTAGTGAAAATTAAGCGGCACGGGCTGAGCGCTAGGTCAGGACAATTGTTTTGTTTTTGTTTATTCTAAAAGAAAAATTGAACCGTGTATGCCCAGCTTTAGGGCTCTTTTGGAAAGAAAAGTAGATAAATATTGCCAAGTCAAAATGTGCCTTGCTGATAAACACCAATCCAAGAACACTGAATGCTGTAATTAAATCAAAGGGTGCGTTAGCAAAACTTTTGTTCATTTAATTTAATTAAAAACACAACAACAGAATACGGTATTGCACATTGGCTACTTTTCGTAGCAGTTGAAACTGCAATACCTTCTTCCTGGAAAATGTCATAAACAAGTCTCCAATTTATAGGTTCTCATTTCTTTCTGTCTTGATGCTAACCTTCATGATTTAATAAAGATGAGCTGAATTTAAATTAGGGAGAGTTATTTTCTAGGGATCAACATGTTTCTCCTGCAAACAAAGTTGCCAGCTGTCAGAAGATTCTCACCAAGACATATTACCTTTCCATACTGAAGTTGAATCATTACCTATAAGCTAAGCCATATTTATGGTTCTTCATGTAATATGCATTGCTTAGACCCCAGGTGCCCAACCTGTGGCCCTTTGGGGGTTCTTAGGTGGCCCACCTCGGTCCTCCACCTGCAGCCCCTGAAACGGTTATTGCATATTGCATAGGAATTCACCTATCCGCCGACCCCCACTGACAGGTCCTCGCCCGGGAACTTCTTAGAGTAGGAAGAGGAGGAGAGATGATAAACTTAAAGCGGACCTACCACCTGGGAGGTCACTCAGCATTATCGGCTGCAGCTCAGCCGATACTGCTGACATCCTTAATTCTATAAAATTAATCTTGAGAGGAGCTTATTACGAGTGCTCCCCTCCCACTGCCTTACGTCTCGCCTAGGCAGCCAAAGTGGTGTCTGGGAGAACTCTCCCAGGCAGGAAATCATCAGCAGCTGATCCCCCTCTTTACACCCCCCCCCCCTACGAGTCTCTGCAGCTCTGACAGGAGGGAAGGTGGAGTGAAGGAGTGAGGAGGGGGGGGGGGGTCAGTGTGTGCAGAAGTCTGCAGATCTCCAGAAGCCAAGATGCCGGAACTGTAAGCGAGTATAGTGTGAGGTTTTTTTCGTGTAGCAGTTTTACAGCATCTGAACTGCTGACAGGTTAATGTTTTTTTATTTTGAGTTTAAAACCACTTTAAGTGATAGGCGTATGTAGAAGCCAATTAGCGGCCCAGATGGCACCTGAGCATGTCCCTCATCCTCTCCTTCTCTAGGGTTGGCGGGGGATCAGCAGACAGGTGAGTGCCCTCTATACCACCATCAAATAGGCAGGGGATGGGGGTGATTGTATAATATATATTGCAGCACAAAACCTGAGAATAGGAGAATGTAACCTTTGATCTCATCAGAGGATTTGATGATATCTATGAGGCACATAACCTATGACGATGTATGATGACACAAAATGTTCATTACCATACTACAGCGTTCCCTAATGCTTGAAGTATTGTATAAAGCACATTTTGTTATTTAAACATTTAAAATGTCTTCTATGTCTGTTGAAAATTTTATGTGCGGCCCTTTAGTGATGCCGAGGGCCGCACTTTTGGCCCTCCATATCAACTCAGTTGGCCACCACTGGCTTAGACCCACTGAAGCATTCTCTGGTAGTTAAATGGCCGGCCCAGCAGGAGGAAATGTAAACTTGCAAAGAGAAATGATTAAAACGAGCTTTAGAGAGACCTGCTATTCCTGTAAAACAACTCTAAATTAATAAAGCCATTTTTTAACATAATGAAAACATAGGGTGCCCTGGAAAGCCAGTTAATGAACACCTTCAGCTCAGCAGACCCAGGGCACTAAAATGTTGGCTTGATATAAAATCAGGACAAAACGGGTTGCATAGTCTGGAGAGTTTAATTACAGAGATTTATATGAATTTTAAGAGCAGTGGACAGAATGTAATGCAGTGCTTAGGATAGGAACACCTCTGTAAATTAGGGAGACAGAAATAGACTGGGTGCCGGTAGAGATCTCTGCTGGAGCTTGAAAAAAATTATTTCTCAAGAGGACTGGCACAGCAAGTGACTGAAATATGTAACATTTTAGCTTAAGTATCACGACTTGTCCATATACACCTAATGTAAGCGGCACTGGTTGCAAATAATGGCTACTCTGGATTCCTTTTACTTGAAATAACGCCGAAGGTGATTAATGCTGGAGATTTTTTGTCCCTTTTATTTAAATAAAGCCAAAGCCACCCGCTTAGGGCTAGCCTGTGGCCTGAGACCGCACAATAGATTCTGCAAAACGCTGGCTTATTACAATGTACCCTTAAGCTTACCTGTAGAGTAGAGCGGAAAATAACATTTCTCAAACTCCATATGATCTTATGAAGCCTAGCAAAAACAATTTTCTACCCAGGCATTTTTTTATTACAGCTATTTTTCTGGCTAGATATAGATTTAGACTGAATTTACCCTTGTGTAAAGGCGGATTTAAATAGGTCAGAATAATACCTGTTAATTCTGTCTGGAATAAGTCATAGCAGGGGTCACAACAGTCATTTTATCTGGCTCACATTCAGCAAATCTGCTTTCTGCTAAATAAATGTTGCATATGGATGTTGTCTGTAAAATGAAAACGCATTTCTTTGTTATTATTGATAATGCATCAGTTACAATACCAACATTACAGTGGAACTCCAGGCCAAATTCAAAGTTGTTATATGAATGTCTTAAAGCTATAGGATTTGTTTTGGTAAGCTTTAAGATATGCACATCTTGCTAGTTATGGATATCACTTATGAGCTACCATATACTCGTGTATAAGCCAACTTTTTCAGCCCAAAAAATGGTCTGAAAAAGCTCCCACTTGCTTATACTCGGGTCAGGGATCAGAGTCAGGGTCCACATACTTGTCCCGAGTCACAGATCACTGAATTGCAGGTGCTGGCAGCCTCTGTGAAGCTCTGTTGTGTTCTCCGACATCAGCTGATGAAATGTAAACAAACAGCACCACACTGCCATCTGGTGGCCAGTTACTGTTACTGTGGTCCATATATTATTCGTTACTGGAGAAAGAATTTAATAGAAATCTCCACTAATTATGATTCAAAAATGAAAATTCGTTTCCGATCCATGTATTGGTCCCAATAATAATAATAAAGACTTTTTAAATGGAAATGTATTTTCATGTTTGAATCTAGAGAGTTTGGAGTTCAAGTGATACCGTTTATTGGCTAACTGAAGTCATTAGAGAAGCAAGCTTTCGGGATATCGCAGATCCCTTCTTCAGGCTAATACAATTCTGGTTTTAGAAGCTCACATTTATACACAAAAAGTTACAAGGACTAACTAATTAGTTAGTGTAGATAGTGGTCAGAGTTAGGAAGAGTTATTGGTGGTAATAAAGATAAGGGGTAGAAGCAAAATATTCAACTCTCTTAACAATTAAAATGTCAATTGACTAAAGATGCCATGAAATACTACTAATGCAGCTGTTAAAAAACAAATGCCAATGTGCATAGTTAATTATCAAAGTTGAAAGTAAAGGAGTCCAGACATACTAGTTGTTAAGTGTTCTTTCAGTTTTGGGAGTGAGAGAAAGGGTTATATTGCCAGTGGTTAGAAATTCAGTTTAAATCATAATGACACATAAAGTTATTGTCCCTGTTGAGGCCATACTCCAGAGTTCTGAATTTCTGTATGAGTGCCTGTGTCTTATGGTCCAAATGCGCGACCCCCGCGGCCACTCGGCTGCCGGTGGTCGCACTTTGGCTTCCCGCCAGCTCTCGGGAAGCTGATTCCCGGGATTAGCCGGGGAGCTGGAGGAGCTGTCAGATGTAAGATGCCGGTGTCTGGCTCTCCCATCTGAACTGTGAAATTGCCTATGCCAGCAGAGCTCAGAGCCCTGCTGGCATAAGCAATGAAGAGATGAACTGCCATCTTTCCCTCTCTCTTGTCCGTGGGAACTGCAATCACTCTGCAGCTCCCATGGACACAGTAACAGCAACATCGGCAGAGGAGAGAAGACTGAGAGTAGAGTTGCCGATCAGTGTGGAGAATGACGTTGTGCTTAGAGTGTACTGCTGCTAGTGACACCTGCTGGCTGAACTGAATATTGCAATAATTGAATTTATTGCATTAACCTAATTGATGTGAAAACTTATTACATTTTTTTTTCTGGTTTTCCTGCTATAAAAACTGGGTGCGTCTTATGGTCCGATGCGTCTTATAGTCCAAACAATACAGTACATATGGGATGATGGAGATATATAGAAAATATACTTCTTTCTCGATGGAGTGACCCTTGTGAAGATTATGGCCAATTCATACCCACTTTCTTCCTTTGATCTGTGTGTTTACTTGGTTATCTTGTGTTCTTGTCCCACATTT
>CM070034.1:138615281-138626619 GCA_036250615.1 Ptychadena robeensis
CTGTATTGTGCCTGCTGACTGACTCCAGGGTCAAAGTTTGTTAAAAAAAATATATATATGAGACGGGTCGAACTCGCCGTATGTTCGCGAACACGTGGCGAACGCGAACATGCGATGTTCGCCGGCGAACAGTTCAGTCCATCACTATCAGTGTGCTCTCTTATACCTAGTGTACCCACATCAATCAACACACTTATATTTCACTTGCAGTAATGCCTAAACAGAAGGGGGTCTGTGCCCCCATGACTGGACCTATTGGACCCTCTGACCGGCAACTGCTTATATTGACCGTTGGATTCCCTGGTGAGTGCCCAGGGAGGGGATAATTGAATAATCCTAGACTTAGGATTACTTGTATTGGACTGGGGATCCCAGGTAGGGAAACAGTTTGTGCTTCTGTTTGGTGGCCCTGGCCTATGGGGTGTCAGGGAGGTGTGGCTGACATGTGATATGACTATTATATATAATAATTTTTTAGAATTGTTTATTCAAATGATTTTCTTATAAATGAAGGGATCTTATCGAATTATATATCTGTGTGGGGTGGGATCGGGATGCAAAGTAATGTTGAGTATATTTTTATATCAAACAATGTCTGACATTCATTATTTCGTCTGAAGTGCTATACAGTAATCCTGGACAACCAACCTACAACTACGTTTGGATTTACGCTCCCCCTGATAAGGCTGATATCAAAGAGCCGAAACGCGTTGGTGGATAAGGCTGATACCAAAGAGCCGAAATGCGTTGGTGGATATTCAGGAGGGTTTGGATTATTCAGACCCCTCTCTACTATTTATGTTCAACAGACTGATGCATGTTGTTTGTCACGTGCTAGTTACCTGACCTAGACTTTTTATGACTATTAACCTTGGCAGAGATCTAATATGTTAACCTCCTTTACAATTTATCCTGTTTGTACTAATAAAATGTACTCTTCTATACCATCCATACCAATATGTGGGTGCAAGGATATCTGCTTATGCAAATGGTACTCTAATCCACTGATGCCAATTAGTATTCAGTTTAGTAAAGTCAGATTATAGATTATTGTTTCATGCACAACCATGTCTGTCAAAACTAATTACACTGGCACACTTTCCTATCACAGACACATTCTGCGAGCTGGAAGACAGACTCCAGCTAAAGAATAAATAACTAGTCAGGCCTGAGCAGACTTGCTGACGTTCACACAGTATCTTTTATCAAAAACCTAATTTATGTTTTCTTGTTCTCTGAAAGAACCCCCATAAATGTGCCATTGACACGTACGCCACGTACCGCTTGAGTACCTGCACACAATGTGCTCAGGGTGTGTTTATGAATTTCTATCTGGCAGACACCAGAAAAGCGACCAGGAGATGCCTAATGTCGCCTCTTTCTGGCTTTAGCACTTTTCAGGTGTCCAGGCTCTGGAAACATGGCGTTGTCAGACACCCGTGTGAATGCTTCCTAACACAGCTTGGCAGTCTCTAAACAGACTTTATCTTTAGTAACATGATTCTGTAAAGCCCCCTTTTCTAATTTAGTGTAACTATCACTTTGAAGTATTTTGATTTTGGTTGTTCTAGAGATCTTCAATATACATGGTCACAGACTCGTACCATCGAAATATCCAGAAAACTTTATCCGCATCCACAGAAATGAGGGAAACAGCGTGACTGTGTATTGAAGGCAGCTGCACAGGAGATGAAAATGTATAGTTGAGTGGGGGAGGAATGGATTTTTAATCAACATCTTCAGTAAAAGTCAAGTTGATCTCTCTTCACACCATGTTACACTGTTTGCCCTTACCGCTACATGGGTACCAGAGGACCTACTCCAAAAGGTCTTCAGGTGTCACAGATGGCTCACTTAGCTACTTCTTGACTAGCCAATATACCTGGATTTTTACTTTTCAAAACTTTTTGCTTGAATTTTACCAATATAGGAAGGCATTTATACCTGGATTTTTAAGGGGCCATCCTGTCCAATCAGTTAGAAGGATATGGACTATTTGTGTTTGTGTGTACACTTATCTATTATCCAGGGCCGCAGGGGGGTACAGGGGCCACTCCTGTTCCATGCCTGAGCAGCCAGGGGGGCCTGGCAGTCAGCTGCGAGGGGGCATCTTAGCAGAGCCTCGTACGGGAAGCCGGTTGCCATGTCGACCAGGCGACAACAGGGCAGGCCATGGCACCTGGATCCCCGTAGTATGAGGCTCTGCTAAGACGTGCAGACATCTATGTAATCCGTCTATGTAACACTACCAAACAGCCCCCCCCCAACAATTTTTTCAGATAGCACCATTCCCCCCTCCTGCTCAATAACTTGTCTCCGAAAAATTTTCCAGTATGGGACCCCCAGATTTCTAAAGGCGGCCCTGTTATTATCTATTCTAGAATGAAATCATTAGTGGTTTCCTTCTTGCTCTACATCCCACTACAGCACACCAAAAAGATATAAAATCTAAATGCTTAACCTGCTGGGCACCCACGACCATCCTCTGTATCCTTTTGGGCGATCTTTATGGGTCTGCCTCAATTACGTAATTTGTGATGCGGAAAGGTGGTGCCATTGACCTCCATGTAATGGAGGCGGTGTTGCTTTTTTACAGCACATCGTTGACACTGGGGATTTGTAAGAGGGATGAGGGGGGTCACAAAATTGTGTAATAGTGCCCGTGGCACACTTTTTAAAAAAAAATACACACAGGAGGTTAAAATGAGTAAACAAAAAACTATGTATTCGTATAGCTATGCAGAAAAACAAAAACATTGAAGCAAATCTATAGTGAAGAAAAACAGATATTGAATTAAACTTTTATTTACCTCTGAGTTGGCACAATGAAGTATCTGCCTTCTGCAATACTATGACTAGAGGGTGCTGGATAATGGTTTTCAATACTGAAAATTTATCTCCTGAGACTTACGAAGGAAGCATCAATAAAGCAGTGGCATCTCAAAATGTACTGATTATAGGTAAGGCTTTCAAAATAATGTTTGCATGCATTAGAGGGTTTTGACTGTGAGGGATAGGGACTAGTGAGTATAGGTCTGCTTGAAATAATCCTTTTTTTTGATAAATATGAAAACAGTTGTATACGCTTTACATGTTTTAAAAATAGGTTTATTTGTATTGTTTGTCACATTTTAATAAACTATGCTAGAAGAGCCCAAACAATTATGGACCAAGCTCAATCAAAAACAGCCACATGCTCCTGCCTGAACACAACAGGAAGGATATTTTAGTGCCTGAGAAGCGACACCTTTCTAATCAGAAGCCTATAGAACTGTAACTCAATATTTCAAGTCCCAGGAAAACAAGTTCAAGTTTTATTCTGGTTAACAATGAGCCATTGCCTAATTTCCTGCCTCTCCTCAAAAAAAAGCAGTTAATGCGTCACTGACTGACATCTTTGTTTAAAATGTCAAGCCAAAAATATTATACAGTGGGAGAGGGTTCATATCCCTGCTGTTTATTTACTGTTATTAGGGACACCATTAGAGATTTACCCTCGCTTGCTATTTTCCAGAAATTGGTCCACCAGGGGTTCCACCCTTCTCCTTCTCTACTAAAGAAAACTTGTATTTCTCTCAGATTTCTGATTCTGTTTTTAAATAGCCCATTCCTATTCCGGAATTCTTTGCTTTTAATTATTTTAAACCATGATTACCATTTCATCTGGGTGGAAAAACATGTTGTATTAAACTAGAAATCAAAAAGAAAGAAATCATGGGTGGGTGTTCGCAAAGATATAAGTAATTAGCACCGCAATGCATATGGCCTCATTCCATAACATAATTAAATCGAACTGAAGCATCTGGTGGTGAACCAGCTCCCAATGATGGAATGGCTAAGCTCCTGGGACTTTGAATAGGCCCATAATTTACCAACATAGGTAGGCTTAGAATTTTTTTTTTATTGTATCATTGTTGTAATTAAATGAAATTAAATAGTTGTATGAAACAGTTGACCTAACAAGGGGGGTGTATGTTGCATCATCAACTGTTCCAGGCATAAATCCGCTAAAACTCAGGGGAATAGTCTCTTTATCAATCCCTCTCAACTACTATCAACCACAAACTGGCCAACAGCCACCCCTGTATCACAAAACAATTAGACTTGGCTTTTGTGTCAAAAATGGTTTACAACTTGTGCCCTTATTCCCTCAAAATAGCCACCTACCTCTATCATTAGATTGTAAGCCTGACCAGGTAGGGTCCTCTATTCCTCCTGTGTCATTACCTGTACCTGTGTGTTATATTGTGTTGTATCTCCACTCTTTCTAACTTCTCAAATATAGGTGAAAATTAAGACCTTCACATTTTATTAAGCACTCTTCTTGATACTTGTCATACTTAGGATCGTCAAGGACAGTGGTCTGCAACCCATGGATCCAGAGCCGTATGTGGCTCTCAAGCCTTCTTGTTGTGGCTCTCTGGCTGCCAGCAATTCTCCTCCCTCCCAACAGTGCATGCAGGCTGGAACGGAGTCCGCATGAAGGAAAAGAGATAATAACCAAGATGGCTGGCTTCAAAAGCAGCTGCAGCTCTTTGTTTCCCTCTCCCATGCCTGACGCTGTAGCTGACAGTGGCCAAGGTAGGCGAGAGGCCTGAGCTTATCTTCACTTCAGGACGCACATGCTGTAGAAAGAGTAGCAGCCAGGAGAGAGGGACCAGAGAGACCAGATGCGACCCAACAGATACCTCAGAATGCTGGTAAGGTAGCCAAGAGCACTGAGGGTAGGAGTATGGGCTTGTTTCCATTTATGTCAGGACCCCTCAGCTAAGCCTATGCGCTTAGGCGGGGTCCCGACGTAACAGATAAATTAACCTGCTCAGTGGAGGATCTGTCTTCACAGCGCTAAGCCGCTCCGACGATGTAAGCCTCTGCACCGGCGGATGTGTAAACAGATCATCCGCTGGCAGGCAATGTAAATGTGCTACGTCAGGACCCCTCTGCTAAGCGTATACACAGCCTAAGTGTCCATCGAGGATTTAGCGCATACCCCTCACCAAAATCCCCAGGACATCTGCCTAGAGCAGGAGAGGGGGAGCCATGCAGCTACTCCCAATAAAGAACATAAGTGCTACTTGTAAAAAATGTGTTATAGGATAATGCACTGCGGTACGCTGTAATACGAGTTACCAATGTAAATGTGAATGTAGTATATTGAGGTTGGGAAAACCAAGGGCGCTCATTGAGATTGGAAAATATTGAAAATATTAGCTATGTTATGACAAGGAGCACAATAAGCATGTGAAAATAAAAGATTTTTTACATAAAAAGCAGTCTACATTTCTTAAAATCTAGTCATGTGATCGCATTCTGGAATATCACCATATCTCTCCAAACCCCCAATTTTTGTCATTCCAGCTTGTTTTGGATTTTGGGGTGGAATTATTTTTGGGGTGTCTACTTTGCTTGATAAAGATTCTGTCCTACTGCATTCTATTGCCAATTGATCTCGGTTTCTTTTTAATTGTGTATAGCTGCCTGGTGTGGGGATTCAACTTCAAATGGTGCTCCTAGTAAGGTGAATCCACACAGCAAGGTCTTTTTGAGAGGTCCTGTCTGTTTTTATTAATAGCACCCAGTGCAAACAGAAAAGACCCTCATATGGCTTAAATATCACTCAAACAAAATGTCCTTCAAAAAATGCCAAGCCTCCTGGACGGCCTAGACAGCCCAGCCTGGGCCACACATTCCCTGTGTACCCTGTATCTGCTGCTTCAGAAGCAGCACTGTCTCCAACCTCAATGGGAGCCCTGACTGAAAGGTTGCAGCTCCTTTTGTGGAAATATACCGGGCTCCCTTGCTGACTTCCATCAGGTTTAAACTCTGGTGTGTGTACCTGAATGGAATGGGAAGGCCCACACAGTTCCTTTCCATTTTAGAATCCAAGACCCAGAAACAAAAACTAAACAAAAATTGCACAACAACCTATTGTTGCTGTCCAACACTTTCCCGGGTTTCTTTCAGGATACATCACCTGATGGTCCAGTTACACCATGACAAACGGTCTGTCACACTGGACACCTCATTATTTTCAGGTCTTTTTGTTCAGAAAAACAGGGTAGGCCATGCCATGAAAAAATAAGATGGATGTTGAAATGTTTACTTCTGTTCATGTGTTCACCCTTATGAAAGGATATGTGTCAATTTTAACAAGACAGATAAAGGTGCTACAATTAAAGTAAGAAAAACAGATTCTTTCTTTTTTATAACCACAGTACATATTTTTGGCATATTGCTTCTGCTGGTTTAAGTGCATGACAATGACAAAAATAAGGGAAGGTTAAAATACACTCTGCATATCACCATAAACGTAGTCCTAGGCTTAGCTATGAAATATGAAACCATTATGTGAATTTTAAAATGTAAATGTCAGGTGGGCTATAAACATTGTTTCTAATTTATACAAATATTATAATCTAAAGCTGTGAAAAAACGAGAACCCTCGTCTGCAAATCCACTGCTGCATATTGAGCCTAATTATAGCAACACTGCCATCTAGCCACAATGTATCACTAAAATGGCCGGCTCTTTCTTGTTATTACTATGATTTATAGGATATAAACACAGCGAATATTGTCCCAAGAACAAAATAGTATTAGAACTAACATCGAATGTAACATTTGACTAAAATGTCATGAATTAGGCTTTTTTTTCTTTTTGAAATGCTTAATAATGCTTAACAATCCCTAAGTATTACATAAAAAAGAATATTTCTTAAGCTAGCAATACACGTGTCGGATTCCATGGCCAATTGATCACTCACCCAATTGATTCCGGCGATCTCAGCGGGAATGAGAGCTGCAATCAATCAGCCAATTAAGAGGATCCGATCGCTGCATACCACCTTGTGTGAGTGATCGCGTCCAATTGATCGGGGGCTCAGAATTGGATCCGACAGAGAACATGTTGGTTCTCTGTCGGATCCAATTCTGAGCCCCCGATCAATTGGATGCGATCACTCGGACAAGGTGGTATGCAGCGATCGGATCCTCTTAATTGGCTGATGGATTGCAGCTCCCATTCCCGCTGAGATCGCCGGAATCAATTGGGTGAGTGATCAATTTGCCATGGAATCCGACACGTGTATGGCTAGCTTTACTTCCTAGCAGGATGCACTACTTAGATTAAAAGAAAATAACACTAGGGGGTAAATATACAAAAAGATATATTCAGGAATATATTCCAAGACTTATGGTTGTATCAGTCCATAATTAGCCATTGGTGTTACTTACCACCTGAGAGCTAATCACGCGCCTTCCTTCAGCCCGGTCAGGCAGGCTCGGCAGCGCAGTCTGGCGGCGCCGCCTGCACCGGTCCGGCGGCCTCTCTGATAGGCTGCCGGCCAGCGGCGGCACACACGTCTTCCGCGGCGAGCAGCCTGACAGGCGGCACCTCCCATTCTTCAGGAGCGCGCCGCAGCCACTGAAAAACTCCGGCCTGCGACACACTACCGGAGCCGCGCCAAAGGTGAGCCGCGCCAAAGGTGAAAAAGAGCCGCGGGTTGCCGATCCCTGTTCTAAACCATCAAGTCTACCTGTGTTCAATCACAGAGGACCTGCCACTAGATAGTAGTTGGTTAGATCTAAAGGATATCTGACAGAGAGATCTAACAGTGTATGGCCAGCTTAAGTGCTGAACCCCGCGGGCTAGGTTTCAGCCCCTGGGGTACCACTAGGTTTCTCAGTGAGTAGGACTTACACTTAAAGCAACCTACCACCAGGAATCTATGTTTTCATGAATGGCACTAGAAGTGCCAATAATAGGGAGGAATGCAGTGAAAAAAACCAAAAACTTACCTGTAATGAGCAATTTAATAATGTAATCCAGCAGCTCTCCTCACTTCCTGGTTCATTGTAGGCAGAAATCGGGCAGGACGTCACAGGAAGCTTTAAATTCTCAGTGATCTGCTTTGAAAATTCCCATAGAAGATCACTGAACGCCCCCAGTGGCCACCTGCGATATTGCCCCCCCAGTTTCATGTGTTGCCTTCAGCAAACCAGGAAGTGAGGGGAGCTGTGTGGTAATCTTGTTAAATTGCTCATTACAGGAACGTTTTAAAGTTTTTTTTACTGCATTCCACTTCTAGTGCCATTCATTAAAACATAGATTTCTGGTGGTAGGTCCACTTTAAGCCCCCCATACACGTCAGGTTTTCTGTTTAACTTAAAAGATACATTTTTGGGGTCAGGGAAATTGGTGATTGATTCTATGTTTGCCAACTGTAGTAACAGATATTTGATAAATTTTCTTGGTATTTACTGAAAGTGTAAGCAACTTCAATACAACCAATTAAAATTTACCAATACGTCCAATCCTTTTTCAATCAATCTTTTTCCCAATTTTAATTGTTTAAGGTTGATCTAACCATGTGGGCTGCCATAGATTTTCAATCAATCAACCAAAAAATGTATTGAATTAAGTTGATTGGATGAAAAATCTAGACGTGTATGGGGGCCTTTAGGCATACACCATGAGATCAGTCCATACAATTTCCATGAGACCTACCAACAACTATGTAGTATAGTGACCTCCCTGATAGAATACATAGTGATTGGAAGGTGTAGAAAGGTCCTCATATTACATGGTTTTGGTAGAAGAAAAGTTGGTTGTACAGAAGTTGTATGGTAATTGTATGTGGTGTATGGGGGGCTTAAGGCATGCGTATAGACAGGTTTCTTACCCTTTTCCTCATTTAAAAATGCTACCAGGAAGAGAGGTCGCTCTTGGTTACCGAAGTGATGGTGGCGAAGAGTGAAGTGATGACAGAGAGTGACCAGAACTGATAGTCAGTAAGTCCATTTTTTAAAAGGGAAACCCGATGGTAATGCAATCAATGCATTGCCTATGGATGCATCAGCGCACACATTCTTGTGCTGGGCTCTGTCGACACAGGGTTCTACGTGGATATCAATGCAAGAGAGCATCAATGCATGTGGGAATAGGATCATCGAATGTAATGGAATGCATCAACATTGTATGTCAAACGAAGGAGTTTTGATGCCATGGAAACATAGCCTATGGTCTAAGGGTATGTTTCCATGGCGTGGAGGGCTTCGTCGACATCCCCATCAAGAAATGCGATCCAGCCCTCCAAGCTGTGGAAACATAGTTTTAAATGTTGTTCAGTTAGGCAGCATTCACATGTGTGGTTTCTGGGCTGCTGACAGTTAGATTAATCTAAAGTTGCTGCGCCCTTAATCAAAAGGGCTGCGCTGTTTTTCAGGTGTCCAGGCTCTAGAAATGCTGCGTTTCCAGATACCCATGTAAATGCTCCCGAAGTTCTTCCCCCCCCCCCAAAGTTTTTGTTGGTTTTCTTCTACATCTCAAAAGCATATTGACATGTTAACTGGCTTCTCCGCTTGTTTTGTAGTACAGTATTGTCAGGTACAGTGAATTAGATTGTAAGTTCCCTTGATGGACAAAGAGGACTAGATTTTGAGGAAGGGATGGGGAATACCAGCAGCCAGCAGTTTAGCATTAGATGTAGGGACAAAGTACCTGTACCATTGCACCCTAGATTGTTGGTAGGATTACCTGAAGATTATATTTAGTTTTCTGCAGTTTACAGGAAGTGACAAGGACGCTAATCTAGTAATATCACGGGTAATTTTATGTATCTTCCAAAAAGTGTAAATGAATGCAATCACCACAACCAATGACTAGTAAATTATCTTTATTTTAATTGTTCTATTAGTTATAGTTTAAGTATTTAAACATGGATATTTATGCCACAACATGCACAATACCACAGCGTACTGTCCATTCACAGCATGCATTACAGCGCCATCCATTTTTAATTACGCCACAGTGTGCACAGGTTGCCTATTGCCGTTCAGCCTTAATTAACATGTTTATGAAATGTAATGATGTAAATGGGACATAAATTTAAAGTGCACATCGGCCTTCTTCCCACGTTTTTATGTCAATGATAATACACCTTGCAGACAGTTCCCAGGCCAGGATTAGAACCGGGACTCTAGCTCTGCTAACCATCTGAGCCACAATGCTGCCCCATTCTAGCACAAAAATGGCAACTTCTGGGGATCGTGGGAAAAGCAGGTAAGAATATTATGTTCAAATTTGGAATACTTCACCATTTTACTGTCAAGGCAAGTACAAGTTTTGATAATATTTATTATTACATTAATAGGCTTCAATTAAATTGTGCACTGTAGCTATTATCAGTTGAAACAGTTTTTATTCTGAGGTAAATATGTTAACAATATGAATAATTGTTGAAGCACCACACTTAAGGTAGGTTTACACGTCAAAATTTTTTCGTCCGACAGATGAACGACGAACGATTTTTTGGTTCGTTGTACAAAAATCTAGAACGGCTTGCTCCGATGGATTTTTTTTTGTTTGATATCGGACCAAAAATCGTCCACAAGGTGATCAGACATGTTGGTAAACTTTCATCTGTCGTTTATTTTTCATGTAAAAAACGAACGCTCCTTATTTCACTCGATATTTTTTGACTCGATTTTTAACCAGTAGCATGACGTATTTCCTGTGCAATGAATGTTGGGATTTTTACAATGTATGATTTTGATTCGTCTATGAACTTTCTGAACGAAACAATTGCAATCGTTGCAAACGAAACGATCGTAACAACGTGCTGTCAATAGAAAAATACATGAATTTCAATATTAAATGTTCGTTGTTAATAGCGATATGTATGTATGATTTTGAATACACAGTGAATATACAGGTGTGTGTGTTTAAAGTACGCTGCAGTGAATATACAGGTGTGTGTGTGTACAGTATGCTGCAGTGAGTATACAGATGTGTGTGTGTACAGCAACGCCCACAGAATACATCACTTTCTAAATAAAAAAATCTGAAAGATTTTTCATTCGTGGTTCCGCCAATTTTTTTTCATTCGATATTTGTGTTGGTTGTAAAAAAAAAAAATCTAATAACCTTCGATAAATGGACGAACGAAATCCGATAAAAAAATCTATCAAAAAATCGAATCTGAAGTTCAACGAAACAAAAATCTTGACGTGTAAACCCACCTTTAGTTGAGAAAAACTCATCTTTCTTTTAAGCTAGCCACACATGGTTAGATTTTAGCATTCAATCGAAGTTTTTCGGTCAAAAAAACGATCGATTGTAAAAAAATCGATGTGCTGCCCACATAGGGCATTGATTTTTGTCAAATCGTCAACTGAAAAGTGATCGGACAGGTTGGAAAATTTTGCTCGATTGGTCGATATTTTTGGCTCGATTTTTAGGCTCGATTTTTTTGGATACTTCCCCTTAACTTCCGATTGAAACTTAATCGTAAGAGGAATTCAATCGACGATTTTTGATTACTTCAATTAACTTTTCAGTC
>CM070034.1:138626719-138643187 GCA_036250615.1 Ptychadena robeensis
AATAAAATATAGGGTGGAGGGTTATTCTCTATTTCCCTCCAACCCCATCTCTTTAGAAATATACATTTTGGCATGTTGTCCACCGCCTACCTCGACTAGGTGATATGTTTATATATATATAAACTCCACTAAAAATGCAGCTCCACAAAGCCACCTACACCAAAGTATTTTTGATACACAGTATGCAATAATTTAGATTAAAAACATTACTTTTGACAGCGGCTCTGCAGAGAATGCTAAATTGTTAAGCCCCCCATAGACGGGCCGATTCCCGGCCATAAGTGTAGCAGACCGACCTGCGTGCTCGCTCCCGCCGAGCACATAAAGGTTGGTCGGCCGCAACTATGAGGGAGCCCACCTTGAGTTTTGTAGAAAAAAAGCCGGCAGGTCAGATCGCACATGGATCCGTCCTGCTGGTTTTTTTCTGAACGATCCTGTTCCTGCACTGCAGGCTGTTAACTCGGAGGGGGAGTCTCCTCCCCCTCCGAGTTAATTGGCTACAGTCTGACAGGAATCGCGTGTGTTAGTGGAACACACGGGATTCATGTCCTCCCTGTAGCCGACTGCTCAAGAGTCTGCTAACTGTCGGCCATAGATCGGGACGTCTATAGCCGGCTTAAGGTGTTTTTCTACCTAGCTCTTTTGTATTTGGCTCCTTTATTTGGTGAATGATGGGTGGTTCTTTCACTTTTTCCTCACTAGATGGACTTATTCTGATGACCTGGTGTTGGGGGGGCCAAATGTGTCTGCCTTCTTCACTATTATACACTATATTTTATGAGCCCATTGTATATTTTTTTGGAACTAGCTGAGGATCATTTTAGCCCCTAGTCCCCATATCACAAGCCTGCATTGATCTCTGGGCAGGAGGTATACAACTATGTATTACATGCTTATGGCCACGAATGTGAAAGGTATGGAAAAGTCAATATGTTCTTTGAAGTATGTTATACTCTATTCACTGGATGAATCATTGACTTCCACCCAAAAATGAAATGTGATTTTTTTTGTACTGTTTATGATTTTCTTTTTGTAAATAGGTCACCATTTACTTATTTACTGTAGAGCATGGTCTTGAGAAAGCCTGGACAAGGCAAACGCATCGACCAGCTATTGTGTAATCGTTGTACATAATGCATGGGTGGCAACACATGGTCATTGACTGGATGTCTGTTGATATACCGGTATATTTTTGAACGACATTTTATATTATATATTTTTGTAACATATGTAACTTTTTTGTAATAAAGTAATGTTTTTTATCTAAATGAATGCCTACTATCAAAAATATGTGTATCAAAAATACTCTGGTATAGGTGGCGTTGTGGAGCTGCGTTTTTTGTTATGACACTCCCATAGGGAGCAGGGGTATGGTACTTACCACAATTGGATATTCATACACCCCCTTCCTTTAGATTTAATTTGATATTTATAAACTTCAGTTGGAAAATGAAACCAAATTCATCTCTCTCGCTTTAACTATTACTATTCCATCGTCTCCTCTGTGTACTAGATTATAGGAGTTGTTCGTAGCACTAGCTAATGCTGACATTATTTCAGAGTGTTCTAGTTGGTGTTGGGAACATTCACCTGCATTTATAGCTCTATAAATAACTGCCTCCATAATATAATCTATCATATAATCTAACATAATAAATCCACCAAAACTAGGATGACTAGTGTGTAAAATCCAGTCCAGTATAGCACAGCTACTAAGGAACACATTCCTATAAATTAATGGAAGCGTCAACGTTTTACTTCATTTTAATTTTCAATCTACAACACATCTGTAAACACACCTTGGAGAACATGTATATGACCTAATCGTGGCACAAAATCATTATCTAGAGAATCACTTATCAGAGCCACTCCGCTTAATGCCAGATCTTATGAAATTTTAATTTCTTAACACCTGGAACTTGTGCCCGAAGGAGACGAGGGACAAGCTCTCCACTCAGACAGGTAACATTTATTTTAATGAGATTTGCTATGGCGAGCAGCATATCAACTGTAATAATTGCAGCATATTTCTAGATTTATGGAGAGATATGTTTGTACAAGTTCACTTAATATTTCTCTGACCTTTTCCACACATTCTTTCAGGAAAGTACTCCACCGAGACTGCGAGGGTGTTCAAAGCTATGCACAAGCAAGTCAGTGTGTTGTATATGATGTGGAAAACAACACTCCCAGGGATGGACATACCCAGGGATGTGGTATAGTATCAGAAAGTTGTATTTTATGATCGGCTCAATCAATAGATTTCAAAAGATTAAACTGCTAACGTGATCACTTTTTATATTTATTAACTGCATTTCCCTAGACCAGTGGTGGCCAACTGAGTTGATATTGAGGGCGAATCACTAAAGGGCCACACACAAAATTTTCAATCTATACTGACTTGTATAAGCATTTTTTTAAATGAATAAGAAATGACAGCAGGAATAGCTAGAAGACATTTTTAAATACCAAAACTTGTTTTAAATGATACTTCAAGCATTAGGGAACACTGTAGTGTGGTAATGCACATTGTGTCATATACATCGTCAAAGGTAATGTGCCGCAATATACTATATAATCTGTATAAACTATACTAATAATACTATATAAATGCAATACAATCACCCCCCTTCATTGGTGGAATAGTGGGAACACAGGCACTCGCCTGTCTGCTGATCCCCCGCCAACACTAGAGAAAAGGAGGAGGGACTTGCTCAGGCGCCATCTGGGTCACCGATTGGCTTTTATGTGCGCCTATCTTATAAGTTTATCGCCTCTCCTCCTCTTCCCACTCTAAAGAAAATCCCAGACAAGGACCTGTCTGCAGGAGATTGGCAGACAGGTGAGTTCCTATGACATTAACATGCATTAACAGTTTTTGGGGGCCGTAGGTGGAGGATTCAGGGAGGCTGCCAAAAACTCTCAAAGGGCCGCAGATTGGGCACTAGACCCTTAACACTAAATTTAAACAGCTTCCAAACACCCAGCAATAGCACTTCAAACAGAAAAGATAAAGGCTTTAGTACCCAAACCATCCTTTATGACTGCACCCAGAACATAGAGGAACAACCATGAAGGTAATAGTGCGAAAGGATTAAAAAGCCCTTCACTCAAGCAGTGAATTGCACAGTCAAGCCTTCTTAAAGCGGACCTACAACATGGTAGGCTACTTTTTAATATTGGCAAAAAAACATTCTGACATGAGGGGCGATATTTCCAAGATCATCCCTCCCACTGTGCCTAGGCACAAGTGCCCCTGGGGCTGTAAGACATTGCACCTGCCCAGGCACCCTGTGATTGTGACATCAGCGTCACAGATGTGGGACAGGTGCTCCTGTCATCACTGCAACCCTCCCCCTTGTATGTCCCCAGATGTCTGGGAGGTTGTAGCAAATGCTGAACCCCCAACCTCTGGAGGGGTGGTTTTGGCAGATGCAATCTCCATGCAGTTTGCAGAGGTAGGGGGATGAAGGCACATGGCACTGATCGGGAAAGGATCGCCCCTGCTGGCGAACCGAATGGGTGGAAGTGGCTTTGGTTCACCAACACTAATCATTGTGGCGCCAGGAATGAAACCATGAGAAAGGAAAGTTTTTTTTTTGCAGATTTCCCAGATGTAAACTGCTGACAGGTAAGCAATATGTCTATGTAATGTATGTGTCTTAATTTTTGTTGAGGTTACAACCGCTTTAAAATCTATCCATAATAAATTCCAAAAGTTAAGGGAAAAATCCTCACTTCTGGACAGTGGGTGGAGCCCACTGTTTTGTTTTAATCAAACAGGGGTTGCTTTATTGAATTACTATACATTGTAGCATAAGTACAGAAAACGCAAAAGGTAAAAAAAATAAAAAAGGAATGCATCATACATAGCCTTCCCCAGAACAGAAAAAAGCTCAACAGTCATGTTTGTAAATGAGCCTTTTCTTTGCTCCATCCTGCAAATTCCGACAATCAGCAGCTTTCTTATGCATATGGTTGGCCCTCACACATGCAGATGGTGACACAACAGAACTATACTTACGCCACTTCCAATGATGCTATGTAGCACTGACTAGTCAGCTGTACAGAACCAAGTTGTCAAATTGCCACAATTTGATTTTTTGGAGTGAACTTTGCTGCCATTAGGTCTTATCAATGTGAGTTTCTGCTACATGGACATTAACTAGATTTGATCTGACTAGTTTACAATAATGTGTATAGAAGCAACGTGTGGGGCACAGTAATCTTGTTGAACTTTATCAAACAAACTTTAGACAGGTGGCCGTGGTTGCATGTATTGCTGTCCCTTTCTTCAGAGATCGCTTTTTCTAGCCCGAATTCTCCATCCTGAGGTCTGCTTTTATAATGACAAGTGGCACTTATTATTAACAGAACTATTGACAATATTTTGGTAAGTAAAAACCATGCATTGTATGTACAGATCCTGATTACAGTTGCTTATGTTTTATAAACATTTTTGGACAGCACAAAATATGTTGGCCCTATATAAATTATACCATTTATCGATTTAAGCAGTGATCTTAATATCGCCTGAAAAACAAAACGCATTGAGATTAGCCAAAAGATATGATCTATAGCCATCTACCACTATAATAAACACTGGAGCACGATCACTTCAATGCATGATACATTTATATTCGAAACGTGAATAAAAATCGGATTGAACAGCGATATGACCCTTGTATAATTTGTGCCGTTCCTAGTCTCTTAGTCCCATTCTCCCTGGTGGAAATGGGAAATATTTGGACCGCTATGTGTCAAACCCTCATTGGAGTAAACCTGTGCCTTTGTTTTTCACCTATTTTGTTTGTTGTCTAAATTCACATTTGATAGTAAAGTTCTGTAGACAAATGTTTTGCACATTTGCCATGTCTATCCACTAGTCTTTGCTGACTGAAGTGGCATGCAGATACTGACAGATAAGCAAAATCTAATTAGTTTGACAGACGGATCGGTGGGCACCCTTTGTGTGCCGTCCCCATCCGAAGCCATGGGATTGGCCAGGAATCTACTAACATGTCAGTGCTTACTTACAGGCCTCCAAAAATATGGTATTTTGCAAAAGCCATTCTCTTAACTCAAAACGGACACCAGGTGCAAATTAAATGACTATGCATGGGGGTAGATTTTCTTTGTGTACCACACAACCAAAACCTCTGGTTGAGCTGCCCATGGCTTCTTAATAACTTCAGATATTTTTTTTTGTGTACATATACGTGTGTGTTAACTGAATGTCTCTGCACGCTCCTATAAACCTTTGCTAAAGCAGGGTAGGCTTGATGGAATCATACCACATTTAGCATCTAGAAAGTGAACCACAAACGGAGACCTCGATTTCAAATTGCCAGTTTCATTACCCCCAAATTTGGAGTGGGGGTAGAATAGATTTTTTGCACAAATTTTTCAGTGGATGCAAGAATAACAATTTTTATAAATAAACTGCCTTTTTTGCTCTATCTTTGTAATGCTATTGTGAGTAATCAAATTCCATAATTATGTTGTGTGTAAAAAACGGTTTTGTCCAAGAACCAAGACCACTCTTCAAGTCGGCATGTTTGATGTAAATATGACAGAAAACGACTTCCATTTTACAAGATATTCTTTAATAAAGAACAGTCCAGAAAACAGACAAGGAGCTGAATTTCAGAATGATGGTGATCTATTGGTCTTTCAATTCCTTCAATCTTCTGATGGCGGATTTCACCGTGACGGCAGAGGTGGTGCTGGAAGAAGAACAGAAATAGATTCAGTGATACACAATAAACTGTTCAATCTGTGTTCCTCCTTTGAGCTTACAAGGAACGTCAGAATGAAAAGAGCAATCTTGCAGGCAGAGGCTAATTGCGATTTGCAGCTCAAGTAAATTAGGACACAGTAATTGCTTTTTGAGTACTACAGAGAATGAGGTTCTCTAGAAAAAAACATCTTTAGTTGTTCAGAGGGAAAAAGCTTTATCTTATCGGCAAAACCCACAAACCCAAAGATTTTAGAAGCAGCAGTCACGAAATATAGGTTTTATTTCTACATTCACAATACTAACAACTACTGCTAAATATATAAGCAAAGTTAACTGTAAAATAGGCACACTTCCACAAATCTATTCTTTATATTCTGCATGAGGTGAAATGATTTACCATTCTAAAAGTACTCCATCAACACACATAACAAGGTTATAGGTCTGCACTGATAGAACCTCATATCTCATCAAGCAGACTTCAGAAAATGGGACAACACAAATTCCTACTCGCAAAGTCACTTCCCTTACCTACAATTGGTTGCTATAAGAACAGATTTGATTTCAGTGGCCATAGAATCTAATAAGACTTCCTGACGGAGCAATATCATCCAACATCAGACACCCAGAGCAATGAACTAAAATCCAGGTCAGGTGGTACAATGCTTTCACAATCATGATAATTAAGGACTTGTCCCCACTGTATTTAATGGGGCTCATCCCCACAGAAATTCATAGATTTTTAACCACACCCATTCATTTTAGATGGCGTGATCAGGCAGGGTTGTGCAAGATGTCCTGTCCCACCACTTCCTGCCTGCAAGTGATCTCCCACAATCTCCAGAGATCTCCTAAAGCAGGGTACAGACTGCTCGATATTCGAGCCGTCTGATGTACCCTGCAGCAGCATGACGACATCACCACGCTGCTGTCAGATTTCGGCAGAGCCAGGGAGACAGCTGATTGACTTGTCCCTCTCAAACAGCGATGGGGGCATATTATATGGGTCAGATAGATGGCCGTGAGCGCGCATGGCCCTCCAAACGGCCATCGATTTGGCCCATATCTTAGCGTCTGTACCCTGCTTAAGTCATGTTATTGTTCCAACCACCAATTCAGTAAGAGCTCTATAAAATGTCTACACACAAGCTTTCTAAAGCGGAAGTGAGCCAAAAGCAGAGCAGAAATTCTCACTTTCATTAATGGAAATGGTAGCTGAATAGAATTACACCCGACGCAGATGACAAAATCCATGTTCCACGCGAGACAAAAAAATGTCCCCTGATTTTAGCAAAACACTTACTGCATTCATTTGTAGAAGAAATCCACACAATAATGTTACCAAAGAGTAAGTATGACAAACATGTAAAAGTCCATTGCACACACGATGGAGAAGATATAACTACAGGAGACAAGGTATAGACAGAAGATGTAAACCAAGCACAGATACAGCCGAAAGAAAAGGTGTCTGTACCACAGCTTTATAAAGAATGGGAGAAAATGCCCTGACCAGAGATACTTCCATGCTATCTGCCAGCAGCGTCTATTCCCACAAGTAACAGAGCCTAGTCCCCAGCTAGAGACTACTACCCTAGCAGCAGACCTGGTGTATGAAGATTGTTTTATTCATATGAAAAAAAACAGGCAAAATGAATACAATCCCGAGTTTATCTATGTTTATATGGCATTTAGGTATACGCCAATACCCCCTGCCTTAACAGGGATGTTGGCACATCCCATTCATATGCATGACTTTCAGCCCTGCCTGTTCCCATGGCATTCATCAGGACCGCCAGCCAAGTGGACAGCAGAGGTTGATCTGCTGCCCTGCATTAGCCTCTTGAACAGGTGGGCCGGGAAGTCCTGCATTCGACATCCCCATCTAGGTATGTGATTAACACAGGGGGCATTGGTACATCCCTAAACATAGCCTAAATCTGGAATTGCAAGGTAAAAATCACCAGCAGTAACACACACTGAACCCCCCCCCCCCCCAACAAAGCCTAATATAGAATAGGACTCTAGCTGTCCCCCTTAGCTAACAGGAAAGCATCACTTTATTACACATTTAGTGTGGCCAATTTCATGTCCTGCAAATCTTGTAATGGGCAAAAAAAAGGGAAACTAAAACCCATTTGGTTTAGCATACACTTTAAAATATTATTAAAGTATTTGTGATGAATATTGTTATAAGTAACATTTAACCTCCCTAGCAGTTTGCCCGATCGCTGATCAAACTGTGCCTGTGCCGGGATCGGGCACAACCGCCGGCACACAAGAGCCCTTCCGGCCCCGTGTGGGCAGGTGCCATAGACCTTCATATTAATGGAGGAGGCGCCGCTCTCCTCTCCACACACCGCCGGCGTCTATTTGACGTCGGAGGTGTGTAGAGGGCTGGGCGGAGAGCCGGCGGAGTACAGTGTACTCCGCCGCGATTACGGGTAAAACGGCTTTTATGGCACGAAAAGCTCAAACCGCCCAGAGAGTTAAAAAAACATTTTGCAGCAGTTAGCCTTAATAGGGATATTATGGCACCATATATAGGAGTATATGAATGTCACCAGCTAGATAGAGGGCAGGAACTGCAGCCAGGTGGTAAATGCTGCTCCCGTCACATTGAGCCTTAAGGGCTTGTTTCCATTATACGTCAGGACCCCTGCGCTTAGTGGCGATCCCAATGTACAACACAGACATTGCCTGCTCGGCGGATGGTCTGTTTACACATCCGCCGGTGCAGTGAAGACAGATCCTCCACCGAGCAGGTAAGCTTATCTGCTATGTCGGGACCCCCGCTAAGCGTATATGCTTAGCAGAGGGGTCCCGACGTAATGGAAACATAGCCTTAAATCACCAAATACAAAGCCAGGAATAAAGCCAATCCCTCTTCTGTACAAAATAAAGATATTTTGAATTGTTTAGGTTGCAAGCTCCTAAATCTAGGGTGGCAAGCTTTTAAACTCATAGGTCACAGTGAATTCTTAAATTTGACAGAGCAGATTGATAGGAGTGAAGAATTCCTTATGGTTCAATTCACATGGTCGGTAGGAAAGAGACCATATCCCTTCAAGAAGGGCTGAGTAAAAAGTCTTTTGGCATATAAGGTGGTTAAAGAAACCATTTTAGTTCAGGCACTAAAGTTACCTATTCAGCACATACCTTAGGAAGTTTCCACACATCTACTGACACATCTCTATGGATTGTCAGTCATTACTATGTTACACTATGTAACTCATATACTGCAATTATCACTTTAGCACCTTTAGGCTATGTCTCCACATCGTTTAGTGACCCGGCAGGACCCCTACCTTAAGCACAATGCGTGGAGGGGGTCCTGACAAATCACATACAATATACCTGCCTGGCAAATGCTCTATTCAGATTTTGGGTTAATGTACTGCAATACGTTAATCCCTGCATCAGCAGATTGGCTCAGCGCTATGAGAACAGAGCATCCACCTAAAAGGCAATGTGTATATGATCCGTTGGGACCCCCAACAAGCACTTCTTAAAATAGGGGGTCCGGACGGATCACACATAGCATAGACATAGCCTTACACTGCAAATTAGAAGGTTGTTGTGGTTTTTATTTTTGCCCGTGTAGCTGAATATGAATGACCAAAATCACCCAAGCAATACCTTTTAGCCATGCCAAGCTGAACAAAATAATTGGGGAGAACTGAATGACTAGTATAAGCTGTGTGGGAAATGCAATAAATAACAAATGTGCTTTTGTTTCCAGATATCAATATTTCCACTAGGCAATTTGTAAATGAATAGCAAAGCCCCTGAACATGGTATCATCAAAATTGCTGAAGATGTAGGTAAGGGCTGTGGGAGCATTGTAAACAAGGTATTGCTTTGGCTTATGTAGCTTCTGCATGAATTAGGTTCAAAGTTAGGTCAACTTCAAAAAAAATAGTTTTCTTTAATGTTCCAACAACCTTTCTCTGAAACTACAGCATAATTTGGCGTTGATACCATGTTCAAAGGGTTTGCAATTCATTTACACACTGCACCTTCTGTAATGTCACGATTTTCATCTCTTAACCCGAGTAGAAGCCAAATTCATTTTCTCAGCACATATTTGTTGCTGAACAATTCAGCTTATATTTTAATATATACAGACTTCAGAAAACCAAACAAAAATAACTGAATCTTATTTTGAACTGTAACTTCACTTACTTGTAGGTCCAGGCTCCTCCGGCTACAATTTTCATGCAAGAACCACAGCGCCAGATGCCAACAGCCTTCCTCTTCATCTTGGTCTGAGGATGAAATACAGATCAGACCCCAGAACAGAAGACCGGTTACAAAACCATTGTATTGGGAGGCAACCACTCCTTACCTTCCCACAGAAGGAGCATGTGTACTTTGCGTGTTGACTGATTTCAATTTTCTTGACCATCTTCCTGAGGGAAGCACCATAACGGGTCCCATATTTACCCACAATGCCGACCTTCTTGGTGCGTTTAGCCTGTGAGAAATCACAAACATGAGACATTCGTTAGTGATGGCTGCTCTGCTATATATGTGTCAGGGCTTGTTTCCATTACGTCGGGAGCCCTCCGCTAAGCGTACACGCTTAGCGGGGGTCCCCGACGTAGCAGATAGACTTACCTGCTCGGCGGACGGGTCTGTCTTCATTGCGCCGACCCGATCCGCCGGTGTCAGGCTGAACGTAGTCGAGTACGTTCAGCCTGTACACCGGCGGATGTGTAAACAGACCATCCGCCGGCAGGCTGAGTCTATGGGATACGTCGGGACCCCTGCTTAGCGTATACGCTTAGCGGAGGGCTCCCGACGTACAATGGAAACAAAGCCTTAGAACAGTAAATTTTAAAAAGCAATCAGATTTTGATCGGTCAGACCACCAATATAAAATAAGTTATTGTACATAAAAAGCATCAACAAATCACTTTTAAGCGGAATTCACATAGGAGTCATGAAAGACGTTTCCAGCTCCTGAAAAGAACTGCAGGCAGATGAGACATTGCGTTTCCCAGTCACTTTTGGGGCATTAGCCCAGAGTTAGGGCTTGTCCCCACATTGGCGGTTTTTTGGGTTACACAATACAGTTCAATGCACCCATCAGCAGATTGCATCCATAGAGAATGAATGGACACGGTTAAAAATCAATTCCGCCCAAGATCTTTGACAGTGTCCATTGATTTCTATGGGTACGGTAGCGGGAGCACGCATTCCAGGCCGCGGCCACCCGTATGAGTGGGGACACGGCCACTGAAATGAACGGCCAGCCGCACAAGTGGGGACAAGTCCATAGATCGAAGCGCCTGTCAGCACACCAGAAAAGCGTATACGTGAATGAAGCCATGGGTGTCTTCCGGTGTTGACATCTGTAGCACCGGCAGACGCATTGCCATTTACTTCAATGACCAGGGGGGATGACTGGAATTTGTTAACAGCCCTTGCATAAACGCAGACTACAGGGCGCTTCACAAGAAACGCAAGGGCAGGTCTAGCGTGAAAGACACCAGTGTACCTTGTGTTGACCCTGGCTGCCCTGAGGTAATATACCACAGCACAGATAGTGTGAATGAGCCCATAATCAGCCTCGCCTCTCTTTACACATAGAAGGATTTACAGAGTTGTTTTGACTTACAAGCAATGCAAGTCCAAGCTATTCAAGCTATACAGAGAGGTGTACGGAGTGAAGAATGGGGTTCAGCACAAGTCCATGCACACTACACCAGGTCTTCTCCCCAGCATACAGTCCCATACCGGGTGAAGGCTCGCGGCCTATGTACACAGAGACGTCACTCGGCGGTACAGACGCCTGGCCGGTACACACAGCACATGTGATGTGTATTCGTACCACATAACAGGTATATGACGTACACACAACTCCGCGGCGGCACCCCCGGCCTGGCATCACTTAGCACCTCAGAGTGTAACTTTACATTCCCGCAGCACAGTAATACAACCCGGGAGACGCAGCCCGGGGCCGCCACATACAGACACACATCACCGCTACACCGGAGGACATTCTCCGGAGAAGGATGACATTAGATTCCACAACCGGCCACAGACACACAAAATTCCCTCACCATCTTCCTCCAGGACCCGAGCGGAAAGGGAGGAGCATAGCGCGCATGCGCAATTTACAGTGTGCGCTCCAGGAAGTCACCATAGAGAGCGCGACGCTCCTTCTGTCCCTCTGTGGTCTCAGGTCCTCCAAGGTTCCTTGGTTTTTGTCTGTAGGGTCGGTTTGTGTTGGTTCTCCCTCGGTACCGGAGCCATGGCGTCTTCCAATGCGCTCAGCAAGCAGCCGCCGATTCAGTCTACGGCTGGCGCCGTACCTGTCCGCAATGAGAAAGGTGAGATATAGAACGGGAGGCCGGGGCTGTAGTAGGCCTCACTGCCTAGTATGGACACTTGTTACAGATCTGTGCAGTAAGGCAGGGCGACCAAGCAGTCTCTATAGTCTAATGATGTACATGGAGGTTGTACTGCTGCGTTCTGTGGAAATGAGCCGTCCACCATTCCCAGAAATCGTATACGTGGGTGGCTATGTCCCTTTCACTAATGGTCAGCCCCCCCTCCCGAGCATTGTCCCTAAATAAAGTGTTCTTCTTATAAAAGCACCGGTGTCCTGGGTGATATTCTCATATAATACTCTTCATGTGAGTAGTGGCCCAGCATTGTACATGTCCAGGGTGTCAGGTCTGCGGTAGCCAAACAGCTGGGGCACCCGTTCGCGCTATACGTGCTGTGTCAGGTTTTTACAGTACTGTGTCCACTACGTCTTTTTTGCCCTGCTGCGGACGGGTGGAAAAAGATGCAGAATGGCACCGTGTCCAGCCTGCGTATTGTTAGCTGCATGCCCGCTGTGCTGTTTTGAAGCTGCGGGCTGCCGCAAGGGACACCTCCATTGAAGATCAATAGAGGTGCCTCCAAGACTCGGGAAAACTACACTATGTGCTGCCGTCAGCGCATACAAGGATTGCAAGCCCCCCCCTTTCATATGCCTGAGCATATTAATCATATGTTAGTATGATGTGTTCCTTGACGTTCAATGGACACATCATACGTCAAGCTTCCTTTGCATTTATATCAACAAGGTGCTCCATGTCTACAATAATGCAATGAAGGCTTGGACTGTCAGATCACGGGCTATAACGGGTATATAGTATTTTGAACTGCACAAAACAATAAAAACACAAAATAATCAACCTGTAAATGGCCACTTGATATATTGAAGATATAAAAAAACAGCAAGGTCCAGTTGAACATTAACGGTCCCAACGACTAGTAGCCAATTGACTGAGTTGTCTTGTCCAGTTGGCAGGAGGTTGTTAGAGAGAACTCCCCAATGTTTTATGGCTGTATACATGATTGGCCACCCCCCAATTATTTTAACATATTGGCACTCAATATAATATTGTAATATGTTGCGCATGTGAAAAACATTATGAAACTTTAGTCAAAAGTATAAACCTATAAAATGCAGTTGAGAGAAATTGCTCTAAAACTATTTAGCTTACTTTCTATTAATGACTTGGGTTGTAGTTCCTTTGAAGGTTTTTATTAGTTTTATTGTAACTTTAGGCTTGGGTTACACTTTACGCTTGGATGCACTGATGTCAGCTCCGCATCAATATAAACATGGCGGAGGCTTGTGGAGATGTCCATGTCATAGCTCATTGCCTTCACTGTGTGCTTGTGCACTGCGCTAAAATCCCTGTGTTCATAACAATAAATGGACAATATAATTATTCCTGTAATCTAGCTTCTATGGTCAATTTACACAAATGAACTAATCTCTTGACCTTCTGAACAAGAGAAGAAAAAGTTCTTTTAAGATAGATTAGCTTCCCTGGTGTATTGTTGAAGGAATGCTGGCCAATGGACCCTGTTTTGATATTGCAAATACTTAATACTAAAATATTTTAATGTTGTGTTCTCAATGTGTTTTTGAGGGGTTCCGGTGCTAGACAATATTGCTTAGTCAACATTTTATTTACATTAAAACTTTCTTTCAAATTAATGTGTCTTACAGGTGAAATTTCGATGGAAAAGGTAAAGGTGAAAAGATATGTCTCTGGTAAAAGACCAGACTATGCGCCTATGGAATCCTCTGACGAGGAAGATGAAGAGTTCCAGTTTATCAAGAAAGGGAAGGAGCAGGAGGTTGAAGTGGAGGAACAACCTGAAGAAAGTACCAGTGATCCACGTCTGCGTCGGTTACAGAACCGCATGAATGAGGACGTAGAAGAGAGGTAATGGATTCAATGAACAGCAGTAGATGGAGTGCATTGCATTGCACATATTCCTGATTGTAAACTATTGTATTGCTTTCTTCTTTTTACAAGTTTTGAAAACTTTTTTTATACACTGAAAGTTCACTTTCACTTCATGTTCACTGTAAAGCCGGGAACACACCGCTTTAAATAGGAGCTGCTTAAGGGTTCTGGCAGCAACGCGATGACGATATTGCGCTGCTGCCTGACATCAAAGGAGCTGGAGGCACAGCTCGAAAACAGGGATGGCCGCATTATATATGGGACAGATAGATGGCCGTGAGTGCGCATGGCGCTTGAATCGGCAATCAATCTGACCCATATCTATGCGTGTGTTCCATGCTGAAGACTGACTGGTACTTGCTTTATTTAGCTTAAGTACTTTGCAGTATATTGTGCTATTTTGCTGACAACCTAATTGTAAATGTCCTTTCTGACTGTAGGTTGGCCAGACACCGTAAGATAGTAGAACCTGAGGTGGTGGGTGAAAGTGAGCCAGAGTCTGAACCAAATGAAGAATGGAGAGTTGACCGGGAGGACACCAGTGAGGAGGAAGAAGAGGAGGTGGACGATGAGGTTAGTATGTGCTTTATTCTTCTATTAAGTGACTTGATTGTTGAATATTTGATGATGATTTGCAAATTAAAGTCTGCCACATTAGTCTACAGTTAAAATATTTTGATACTGGAAAGTGCCTTTGTTTACCTTTTGTCGTTATTGTGCAGGTGCGGGAAGCATTTTTTATAAAAAAATAAATAATAACCTCACTGTTAATCTTAAAGTAAGAAGACCACAGACGTTCTTCAGCATTAGGACAACCTCCCAGGTGCCATTGGTGAACTCCTAAAAGCATCCTGGCTGTTATGCGAAAAAGTTTCCACTATGTTGTTAAGGGTTTATAAATGAACAATCTGGTTTTTGTGATATTTAACATAGTGGGAGGTTAATTGATGTATACCAGGCTGGCCTTAGTGGGCCTATTTGATGCTTATTGGCCAATAAGAGTTTAAGCCCTGTTATTTATACAAGTGTATTCTCTGTTGTTTGGATTGCATTGACGTTGCATTTTCTTTCCAGGAAATTGAGCGCCGGCGTTCTATGATGCGACAAAAAGCTCAAGAAAAGAAGACTGATGAGATGGAAGTGATGGAGGTAGAGGATGAATGGAAATCCGGGGCAGAGTCCGAATCTGAATCTGAATATGAAGAGTACACCGATAGTGAAGATGAAATGGAACCAAGGCTTAAACCAGTATTCATTAGGAAGTAAGTGAGGGGTACCACTGAATCTCATGGTAATGGAAGTGATAATGTGTCGACAGTGAGATGCAAAAACATTCATAATTGGCATGTAGACTGCAACTTAGCCGATGCAGCTTTGCAGTTTCTGAGTTTTATTAAGGTTATTTATTTTTTTCAAATACATCATCTTTTTTGCCTCAGCTCTCATGTTATGTATTTTTATGAAACGTTTTGTTAATTTATAGAATCCTTTACTCAAGTCCTTTTATGTCCTTTTCATAATCTGTGGGGCTTCCAATAACATAACATTGCACTTTTGTTTTCCCAGGAAAGACAGAGTAACTGTACAAGAAAGAGAAGTTGAAGCACAGAAACAGAAGGAGTTAGAGGTTGAAGCTAAGAAGATGGCAGAGGAGAGGCGTAAATACACCCTAAAGGTAACAGTTTAATAGAGTGGTTCTCAACCTGTGGGTCAGAACCCCCTCAGTGGTCAAACGACCATTTCACAGGGGTCGCCAAGTTTACTGAAAGCATCAGATTTGCTGCAGCAGAAGCGCTGATGCCCACAAATGGGGACGGAAGTTGGGAGGGGACATAACACTTATCTGATCCTGCCAGAAGTGATGTCACAGAGTGTCGCTTCAGTATTTGAAACGCAGAAGAACCAATGTGGAGTGCCACTTCCGTGTTCCAAATACAGGATGTGACACTTTGCGACATTACTTCTGGGGTCCACGGATCTGAAAAAGGTTGAGAACTATTTGTTTAATACATCTATCCATCGCTAACACTGGAGCTACGGTTGTATCTCTCTTGTAAAAGGTTTTGCACTTTGTCAGCAGTCATATTTAGTGCAGCACATCCAAAAAGTATGTGATGATCAGAACTGTAACCAAGCGCGAGCATTAGCAGTAACAGTGGGAATTGAGGAAATTGTTTTTCATTTGCAGATTGTAGAGGAGGAGACAAAGAAAGAGATTGAAGAGAACAAGAGGACCCTGGCAGCTCTGGATGACCTGAACACAGATGATGAAAACGATGAGGAGGAGTATGAAGCTTGGAAGGTTCGAGAACTGAAACGCATCAAGCGGGATCGTGAAGAAAGAGAAGCGTATGTCATTTTATTTTCTCCTATATATTTAACTAGCATTTACAGTAAATGTTTAATAGTGTCTATGGTGGTCCTTTACACTTTGCTATATGTTAAGTGGGTTAGCTTAAGAGATATTTTA
>CM070034.1:138646399-138656596 GCA_036250615.1 Ptychadena robeensis
TAAAATCCCTGGTTCATAACAATAAATGGACAATATTAATTATTCCTGTAATCTAGCTTCTATGTCCAATTTACACAAAATGAACTAAAAACATTTTTTTCTTTTTTTTTTTTTTTCTTTGCCTTATGGAACAGAGAAGAAAAAGTTCTTTTAAGAAGATTATTAGCCTTCCAGGGTGTATTGTGAAGGAATGCTGGCCAATGGACCTGGTTTGATAGTGCAAATACTTAATACTAATATTTAATGTGTGTTTCAATGTGTTTTGAGGGTTCCGGGCTAGACAATATTGCTTAGTAGTCAACATTTATTACATTAAAACTTTTTTCAAAGTAATGGTCGTAACAGGTGAAAATTTCGATGGAAAAGGTAAAGTGAAAAGATATGTCTCTGGGAAAAAGACCAGACTATGCGCCTATGGAATCCTCTGACGAGGAAGATGAAGAGAGAGTTCCAGTGTATCAAGAAGGAAGGGAGCAGGAGGTTGTGAAGGTGGGAGGAACAAACCTGAAGAAAGTACCAGTGAATCACGTCTTGCGTCGGTTACAGAACCGCATGATATGAGACGTAGAAGAGAGGTAATGGATTCAATGAACAGCAGTAGATGGAGTGCATTATTGCACCATATTCCGATTGTAAACTATTGTATTGCTTTCTTCTTTTACAAGTTTTGAAAACTTTTTTATACACTGAGTTCACTTCACTTCATGTTCACGTAAAGCCGGGGACAACACCGCTTAATAGGAGCTGACTTACCGGGTTCTGCAGCAACGCGATGACGTATTGCGCTGCTGTGAATCAAAGGGTGGAGGCACAGCTCGAAAACAGGGATGGCCGCATTATATATGGACAGATAGATGGGCAGTTGAGTGCGGCATGGCGTTGAATCGGCAATCAATCTGACCTCTCTATGTCGAAAACAGGGATGGGCCGCAATGATACCTATATGGCGAAAGTAGATGGCGTGAGTGCGCATGGCCTTGAATCGGCAATCCCAATCTTGACCCATATCTATGCGTGTGTTCCATGTGAAGACTGACTGGTACTTGCTTTATTAGCTTAAGTACTTTGAAGTAATATTGTGCTTATTTTGGACAACCTAGTGTAAATGTCCTTCTGATGTAGGTTGGCCAGAACCGTAAGATAGTAGAACCCCCTTGAGGTGAGTGGGTGAAAGGAGGCCAGAGTCTGAACAAATGAAGAATGGAGAGTTGACGGGAGGACACCAGTGAGAGGGGAAGAGAGGCGGTGGCGATTTGAGGTTAGGTCTGTGCTTTTATTCTTATATTAAGTGACTGATGTTGAATATTTGATGATGATTTGCAAATTAAAGTATGCCACTTAGTCTACAGTTAAACTATTTTGATACTGGGAAAGATGCCTTTGTTTACTTTTGTGTTCTTGTTGCAGGTGCGGGAAGCATTTTTATAAAACAATAATAATAACCTCACTGTTAATCTTAAAGTAAGAAGACCACAGACGTTCTTCAGCATTAGGACAACCTCCCAGGTGCATTGGTGAACTTCCTAAAAGATCCTGGCTGGATGCCGAAAAAAGTTTCCCACTATGTTGTTAAAAGGGTTTATAATATGAACAACTCTGGTTTTTGTGATATTAACAATGGGAGGTTAATTGATGATACCAGGCTGGCCTTAGTGGGCCGATTTGATGCTTATTGGCCAATAAGAGTTTACGCCTGTATTTTATACAAGTGTATTCTTGTTGTTGGATGCATTGACGTTGCATTTCTTCCAGGAAATTGAGCGCCGGCGTCTATGATGCGACAAACGCTGAAGAAAAAGAGGACTGATGAGATGGACGTGATGATGGTAGAGGAGAATGGAAATCAGGGGCAGAGTCCGAATCTGAACTGAATATGAAGAGTACACAGATAGGTGAAGATGACAATGGAACAAGGCTTAACCAGTAGTCATTAGGAAGTAAGTGGAGGGGGTTAACCACTGAATCTTCATGGTAATGGAAGTGATTAAGGTTGTCGACAGTGAGATGCAAAAACATTCATAATGGCATGTAGACTGCCAACTTAGCGATGCCAGCTCTGAGTTTGAATAAGGTTATTTATTTTTTTCAAATACATCATCTTTTTTTCCTCAGCTCTCATGTTATGTATTTTTATGAAACGTTTTGTTAATTATAGAATCCTTTACTCAAGTCCTTTTATGTCCTTTTCATAATATGGGGCTTCCAATAACATAACATTGCACTTGGTTTCCCAGGAAGGAAAGAAGAGTAAGGTCACTGTACAGAGAAAAGCGAAGATGAAAGAGCACAGAAACAGAAGGAGGTAGAGGGTGAAGCTCTAAGAATGGATGGCAGAGGAGAGGCGTAAAATACACCCTAAAGGTAACAGTTTTTAATAGAGTGGTTATCAACCTGTGGGTCAGAACCCCCTCAGTGGTCAAGACCAGTCACAGGGGTCCGCCAAGTTTATGAAAGCATCAGATTGCCTGCAGCAGAAGCGCTGCTGCCACAAAATGGGGAGGAAGTGGGAGGGACAACATTACCTGATCCTCAGAAGTGCTGTCACAGAGTGTCACTTCAGTATTTGAAACGCAGAAGAACTATGTGAGTGCCACTTCCGTGTTCCAACAAAAAAAAATTTTAAAAAAACCAGGATGGTGACACTTTGCGACATCCTTCTGGGGTCACGGATCTGACATAGGTGAGAAACTATTGTTTATACATCTATCCATAGCTAAACTGGAGCTCCGGGTTATTCGCTATTGTAAAAAAGTTTTGCACTTTGTCAGCAGTCAATTTAGTGAGCACATCCAAAAATGTATGTGATGATCAGAACTGTAACAAGCGCGGCATTAGCAGTAACAGTGGGGGGAATTGAGGAAACTGTTTCATTTGCAGATTGTAGAGGCGGAGACAAAGAAAGAGATTGAAGAGAACAGGGACCTGGCAGCTCGGGATGACCTGAACAACAGATGATTGAAAACGAGAGGAGAGTATGAAGCTTGGAAGTTCGAGAACTGAAAAAAGCTCAAGCGGGATCGTGAAGAAAGAGAAGGTATGTCATTGTATTTTCTCCTATAGACTTAACTCGCATTTCCAGTAATGTTTAATAGGTCTATGGTGGTCCTTTTCTACACTTTGTATAGTTAGTGCGGTTAGCTTAAGAGATATTGTACCAAGACTAAGCGGCCATACACCTTTTCGATCTCTCTGCAGATATCTTTAGATCTACCAACAATATTTTGTAGTTGCCGGGTCTCTGTCGATTGAACCAGGTAGACTTGATGGTTTTAGAAAAGTCCCTCATATTATGGATTTGGTAAAACAAAAGTGAGATCTAAAGGAATCTGACAGAGATGTTAAAGGTGTATGGGGCCAAGATTGAGGCATTGCAATGGGAACCCCCCCCCCCCCCCAGTTTTGTGTGTAGGGGGAAGGGGTAAGGTCTTGGTTTCTGTGCAGTCGTTTGCTTTTATTGTTAATGTTGGCAGTTGTCGTGAGCTAGAAATATCCGTGTAGGAATTGTTTACTGTATTAAATGCTAGTTAACCCCCTAGCATTACAGGTTTTCATGCCATGCAGGGCCGAAAGCCACTTCCGGGCAACCGGGGGAGAGTACCTGTACTCTGGTGATGCTGCGCCCCCTGGCTCAACACACCACGCTGCAAAAGACAAAGCGGGGGGTGTGTGCGGGGGAAGGAGCGACACCCTCCATTAACATGGAGGTATGGTGCCGCCCCCTTGGCGGTCACCATGCCGCCAAGACATAGTGCCGGAAAACCTCGGGAGCTGAGCTATGCACAAATGCGGCAGTCTTACGAAGAGTGGGATTGGCCGCCCGGCACGTGATCCAAGGGAAAATCCTTAGGCAGCCTGATGCTGATAGTGCAAAGTGACCTACAATGTGGTAGGTCCGCTTTAATTTGGAAATTGTCATCAAATAAGTAAACCTTCTGAATTTCTTTTTCTAAAGATGAGAAGTAAAATGCACACAATTGGCATACAAAGTGCATGCAGACAGCTATAGCCCCACATACACGTTTTAATTTCCACCCAATTTTTTGGCCTATCAACCGCTGTGAGCATGCACGCCGGCTGAGAAATAGGGTGCTTAAAGATGTCATTGGCCCAAAATTGATCTAATCCATTACAGACATGTCTGTAATTCTTAGATTGGTTTAATTACTTTGGACGAGGTTCAGGGTACCCATGAAAAATAATGTCTCCTCTGTGCTCTTAGCTCAGTTGGGTGCCAAAGGAATGTGCATAGAGCGGCTGTCCTAGTGTTCTTCAGAACAGCTGCTGCTGCAGACACAACAGAGGACACTTCAGAAGCTCAGATGGAGCTGTGAACACAGACATAAACGCGGTCTTTCGGCCAAAAATTTGGTCAAAATCTAAACATGTATGGGGGGCTTTAATAATTCAAATAGTTTCAGCTTCAGGCTGCATGCCAATGTCAAATTCAGAATAGCATCAGCAATGTGCAGGTATGGGGATGTGTGTATTCATGTCATCAGGCATGTCAATGGAAAGCATTGGTCAACGCATCGTCAGCAGCGCAGCAATGTGGTCATTTTCCTGCATCTGCATTCTCTTTCTGCAGAATTGTGTCTTTTCAGCACATTGTCTCCTATGCTGGCCATACACGGGTCGATTCCTGAACGATTGACCATTCGCGATGAACGATCGTTGGCAAATGGAATGCAGCCCATCTGGAGTGATCGATCCTGCTACATAGAAAAATCAATCAAACAAGGTTCTGACCTGTCAGTAAAGCCCTGTTCAAGGGTCTCCATCCAAATTATCGGCCAGGGATCGATTGCCAAAGGTGGTACACATCTATTGGCCGAATGCCGGACAGGAATCATCCTGCGTATAGCCAGCTTTACAGAATATGAAATCATTTCAGCGCGGCAGCGCGTTTCATCTAGCAAGTGTTTTGTTTGGCACAAAAGATCAGAAAGCAGGCATAATAAAGTTGTCCTTTATTCAATATAACTTATTACACACTAACATTTTGTCTCTGGTTGGTACTAAACGCTTGAACAGGACCCAATGTACCCTTTTATTTGTCTGTTTGAACCAAATGTGTCAGCTGTGGCATTATAAGTCACAACACCCCTATGGCAAAGGATTTATTTGGGCGACCCATGTTATCAGTCCCTGATGTAATGAACAAGTCTGCCACCCAGACGTAGTCCTATTCCCACAACGCACGATGGGAAGACCACTTTACATGTCATCTTCTCAGTTGGTTAGAGCAATGAGAGCTTCTACAACATTTCCCATGTGTTCCCTCAAACTTCGTTCAGCTGCTGATCTTGGGATTTCCATTTCATTCATCTGAAAAGGAAAAACAAGGGGTTAAACAATGTACGTTTCACCCAAATGTTTATTTATGGACGATATGGCTCCTAACAACCAAATATTTAATGAACAATCATTGGGACCCTTGATGCCATTATAAAAGGGATTTTGGGTGTAAATTTGTTTAACTACAAATCGTCATTTATTCCTGTTCAATATTGGGGGGAGACAGATATGAAATTCACTTACAATAAGCTCCACATCTTCCTTTTTGATTGTGACTTTGGCAAGCTCTTTTTCTCTGAAAAATAAAGTTTACAAATATAAAAACACTGGTCAGGTTAGGCAATTTTTGTCCTGTCCAGATGAAAAACACTTGAAACCCAATAGTCCTTGTATGTCTACAATATGGAAATCATCCATTTCATCATAAGCTTCTAGCACTTTAAAACAGTGCCAAATAATCTAAGTTCTCCATCTAGGCCAGGTCTGCTCTTCATTGAATTTTTAAAGGAAAATGGTTAAAAGAAAATGACCATTGCATTCTCATTCCAAACTACTGGAAGGAGGAGACAGACACTTGAATGACGATTAATCAGGAAAACGCCTGCCTTTCTTCGAATGCCATAACTTTACTTTTGTATCAAGGTGCACAGCGTACTATTGGCCTGTATGTATATGCAGGGCACAGCTACATTGCATATTAATATACAGTACACGGGAATATCTTCCACACTTCAGCAGATACAGTGTGATTTCTGTCTAGTTACGGTTTGGCCAATGGTAACGCTACCACAGCTGTGCCATTTACCTGTGAAAACTCTGTGGTTATCAGTGCGCTGTGCTTGTGTCCATTCATGTGTATAGGAGAGGCTTACGTTGACGCTAGCTGTGCCGCAGTACTGTACAAAAGAGTAAGTGTTATGTCCCCTACCTCCTATTTTCACACCTGCTTGTGCAGATGATGTGCAGGAGGGAGGGGGCGTTACTCTCCCTCTTAACTTCCCACATTGCTTGTGGTCATCAGCGCTGCTACTTGTAAGCATCAGCATTAATGCTTTCAGTGAACCCGGCGACCATTGTGAAATGGTTATTCGACCCCTGAGGGGGTCGCTACCCACAGGTTGAGAACCACATCCTTAGGCTAATTGGAAACTGTTGTATTTTAAAGAATACAGTAGACAGTAGATCCACATTTATTTCAAATAAATATTTTTCAGGAAAAAGTGAAGGTATGACCAAATGCGGCTTCTTATTAACATTCTTTGCCAGTATGCTCTTTTTCCACCTAATCATATTCATTGGTAAGTTTTTACCCCCCACAAATTAAAATAACTATGAAGTACCGAGAACAAATCTACAGAAATCAACAAAACGGCAAGCTGAATTCACATCAGTACACATTGTACAATACAGACTACAGATGGCCCACACACACATCACAATTGCTCAATTGATCGGCCGCTTATCGGCATGTGCCCACATGGGGCGACAGGACAGTTCGGCCGACCAGAGAACGGACATGTCCGATAATCTCTGGCCGATGTAAGCCGATGCCATTAGCTTCAATGAAGACCGGCGTCTTCATTGAAGCTAATGGCCGGCACACAAAGGGTGCCTGCCGACTGAAGGGGCCCCATAATGCACCGGGGTGCAAACGTGACGATGTGCATTCCGGTGCATATCGGAGCTGGTCTGTCTGCACCCGTCGGGGTGTGTATGGCAGGCATTATTTAAATATCAACTGTCAGTCTAACACTGGCATGTAGTGCCGGGTCCTCTGCGATTGAACACAGGTAGACTTGATGGTTTAGAAAGTCCCTCATATTTTATGGATTTGGTAAAACAAAAAGGAGATCTAAAGGAAATCTGACAGAGATCTAAAGGTGTATGGGGACTCTAAAGCTAGCCACACGGTTCAATTTTGGTTCAATCGATGCTCGATTAGATCGAGGAATTCAATCGTCTAATCGAAAATCTATCTTAATCGCATCAACATACACCCCACATTGAGTTGGCGATTGTGGTGAGATTTCGATTCCAAAATATTACTAAAATCATCGATTTTGGTATGGAAACGATTGAAGTTCAGATTGAAGTGGTCTATGTTATTATATCGAATCTAATCGATCCAGGAGAAACACCACAAACAAACAACGATTTTGGCACAATCGACGATGATTTCCCAACATGTCCGATCAAAAATCGATCAATTTTTCTGCCTTCATCGAACAATTATCTTCGATCGTACCATGTGGGCATTTCTCGATTTTCGTTCAATCGATGAAAAAATTCATCTAATCGAGCATCGATTGAACCAAAATGTGTGTGGCTAGCTTAAGGCTCCACTGTGACCGATTGGGAGCCTTTTTAAGACCAATGAAGCCACAGCAAAAAAAGAAAAAAGTTTACTGTCTTTCAAAAGTCAACCGCCTCCGAAATGTGCAGTTGTGGTTTCAGCGCGATATTTAGTCCATTCAAATGAATAATAATATTCATTCATAATAAAAGCAAATGCGGTGAAAACTCACAGGTAAACCGTTGGTAAACGGCACAGAAAACAAACTTTTTTTGTTTTCCAGCCGCAGCAGTGGAGCCTTAGCCTTGTGAGAATGCTCCATAATATCTGAATCTGAAACCATCAGATACATGGATTCAGGTAATATAGAAGCCACTCGGGTAGAGCGAACGGAAGAATTGAAGTGTGTATGGGCACCGTTAGTCAGCAAATGCATACCATAGCTTGTTGGGCCTCGGTGACAGATGTCGGAAAAGAGATGAAATCGGCCAGACCTACCTTTCTTGCTTGGCCTTCTGTTCTCTTGATCGCCTGTCTCCAATTACTGACATTGCCTAAAGGAGAGAAAAGAAAACATTTGAAACATCTGAAACTAACGCTAGACATACAGGGATAGATTCCAGTGCGATCGACCCGCAATTGTCATCACCACACTGCATCGCGGGTCAATCAAGCGGGAATCAGGTGCACACGATGTCCGCTGTACACCTGGTGTTGGGAGTTATTTTCTTATGGCTTTGAGAGCTGCTGAAGGCTGACACTCTGCCTGTGTAGTGTACACAGCTTGGCTCCGCCCCCTCTCCTTTGTCCCGCCTCTCAGCTGACAGTTGCTGAGAATGGAGATGAGCTGAGGCTGTGTGTTGGGGATTCCCCCTCTGCACTGCCTGTCAGATGAACCGGGATTTACAGACATGTACGTTCCAGGTTCAATCAGCCTTTTGGTGAGCAGGAGCAACGCGGCTCCATTTTTGAATACATTTTAGCGCAATCGAGCAATGTGAACGCGCATGGTGCTTGAATATATTAAAAAACCAAGCCGTGTATGTCCAGCTTAAATTGTAGATGTGTCCACACAAGTATCGCAGGAGTTGTGTGTCACATTTCACACTTTTGCTCTGGGTGACCATTGCCTTCAGTAAGAGCAAACACGGCTCGATGTTGTAATAGATTTGAGGTCGAAGGCGCTCAGCCGAACAGCTTTCAAAGAAACCTTATTCAATTTCCAACCTTATTCGATTTCCAATACTTTGGATGAGGACCGCGGGTCCCCACTCAAAGTAGTAGTGATATTGATGACGCAGCAGTGCAGCACCTCGATATAGATGAAGCTTGAGCGCAGCACGATGGCGTCATCGGTCACACAGGGATCTAAAGATCAGCCTTGTGTTGGGATAGGAGGTGAGGGCAAGTCTAGAAGAAATATCTGATGTTATTCATGGTTGTGTCCCTAGGATAGGAAGTGAAGGGAAATCTCCCTGAGGTGACACCGATGTCCAGTGTCTTGCGATGTATCAAAATGTCTGACCACCAACACTTTCAATACATCAGGAACATCCACTTACACCAAACAAGGATTTCTGACTTTAGAAGAGCTGGCGCTCCGGGTGAAAGGACGCCCTAACCATATCACCAGACCATACTCCCGGTACTACAGGTCTGTGATGTGACGGACACCCATAGTCAGCCATGAGGAACGTTCTCCACCCAGCCCCACCTGCCCTCACCGTCTCCAGGTTGGAGCTCTGGATCTCCTTCTCCTCCGCATAGTCGGTAACTCTCTCCAGATCGGCCGCTCCGCTGTCATGTTTGCGAGGCTTATCAGCCGGCCGCTCGCTGCAGTTCTCCTCATTCTCCAGTTCCAGCTCCACATCTCCCTCAGCAGCCATCTTTCCTATCACAGCCGGAAGACAGAAGAACCGAGCATGGGACTCCACATCCGGACATCCACGCCGACGTCACAACCCGTGAGGCCATCAGGAGCGGAATCTAGGAAGCTGCGGCGGCCATGTTGAAGGCTGGCAGGGAAAACAGAACTCATGCCTCATTTGCACGTTTTAGCGAGGGCCTTTTTATTAACTTGCTTTTAGCCATCCTAAAGTTTATTTATAAGCAAATATAAATGATCACCTATAATAACTTCAATCACTAAAATCTCAGAGACATAACTCTAAACTGTTTTACTTATTTTAACCAGAGTCCTCAAAACAAAAGTGGTCTCTTACATTATGTCTATAGCCCCCAATACGCCTAGATTACTCCATCCAATTCTCTTTAGATCTACCAACTAAAGCTGGGCATACACGGGTAGATTTGTAAATAGATTTGAGTACAATTGAGCGCTGTGCGCACTCACAGAGCTTGATTGTGCTCTCATCTATTAAGAAATCTACCCCTTTATGCCTTCTTTCGAGTGGGATCGATCAATCCCGCTAGAAAACAAGGTTATCTGACATGACCATAAAGCAGGGAACACACAACTCGATATTGGGGCCGTTTGAGGTTCCCCACAGCTGTGTGATGATGTCAGATATCGGATGAGCTGGAGGCACAGCAAGTGGTATTTTTGAGGAATAATTTTATTACTGAACAACAACCATGTTCTCAATGAA
>CM070034.1:138666789-138677850 GCA_036250615.1 Ptychadena robeensis
TTCGATCGAATTGATGATCGATTTGATGTCAATTGAACCATGTATGGCTAGCTTAACTTAAGCACCTTACAATCTTACCATACAATTTTTGTACAATCAACTTTTGTTCTACCAAAACCATGTAATATGAGGAGCTTTCTAACCCTTCCAATCACTATGTATTCTATCAGGGAGGTCACTATACTACATAGTTGTTGGATGATCTAATGGAAATTGTATGGAGTGATCTAAAGGTATATAGGGGGCTTTATATACAGTTTTTTAAAGGTATATGGTGGGCTTTATATACATATATAGCTTTTAACCTCCTGGGTGTTACGCATATGGGACGCTTTTTTAAAAAGCACGCCACGGGCGATCGCGTAGAGGCATAAAAATAAATTGCCGCCGTGATTTACAGCCCATTCAAAGGTTGTGCTGAGAAAAAGTGACGCCCCTCCATTTACATGGAGGGATCTGTGGGTGGGGTGATGGATGCCCCCACCGGTGACGCGATCGGGGCAGATGTGGAAGCATTGACATACATGCCGATACACAGAATTGCCGGGGGAATCTGGTGGACAGTTTGGTTTACCCTCTGTTAACTTGTGTTGAGTTTCATGATGGATGAAACTCAACCTGACTTAACTCCAGCCAAACGCCCAGGAAGTTAAGCAGCAGTTTTACACCATAGTACATTATTTATAAACATTCATTATGTTATTACAAAGCACGTTCATGACTACTCAGTTTGTTACACATGATGGATTCTAATTAATTTTCAAATTACATTTCTAATTAAAAAATCTCAACACTGCCTGTACAGTAGTTGATAATTGCCTAAGCAAGTTAGATGACCCTGCTGGGAGTGGGTGCCTTTCCTCCAAGTCATACCCTGTAGTTTAAATCTGAGCTCCCTGCACTTCAAGATTATTTACCAGCACATCTGCTGGCAGTTAGTACTATAAATGTCATTTGTATTAACATATTATTTCATATTAACTAGATTTTTTATGATAATGCTCTTATTAAAGTAAAGAAAATAATTTAAACACTGTATTCCACAGTCACAACCGGGCCTCCTTTTTTGCAGAGGGTCTGGCACGCCAATGAATGAGCATGACCTCTCTCTTTCGAGTCATAACAGACCCCCTTTTTGGAATAGAGGCTGGCAAAGCCTGGCCCCCTCTCCAGGGAATAGCAGACCCCATTGCAGACCTGGCCGGCAAGAAAGGGGGCGTTGAGCATGCTCACCTTTTCCAGAGCCAAAACAGGCCCCATAGCTTAAGGATGGGGCCTCATCCCCACAACTTGGCTGGTGTAATGAGATCTGCGGGTGGGGTGATAAATGCCCCCTATCATATGGAATACAGAGGTCCTGGGAACCCTTACCTCAGGGGCTAATTAAAGTAATATAATGTATGGAGTAGTAAAGGAGTTATACGTATTTTATAAATCTTTCATTCCAAATACTGCCTGCTAATAGGCTGACTTGTAACACTCGTTGCCAAGCTTAATGCTGGGTGGCAATGTATTTTAAAATTAAAAAGGAAGTTGCACATGCAAAGGGGTTCTGCATTAAGGGCTTTGAGCAGATGTCCTTGTGAATCTGCCTGAATCATTGCCATATTACTGCATTAAAGGTAAAAAACGAATTCTCTCTGGGCTTCAACATTTTTAACTATAAAGCCAAAACGCAAACTAAGTAAATTTCACATTACCAACTCTCCTCCAGTCACATTATGTCTTTGATAATTGTTTTTTAATTACCAGTAAGACGCTTTGCTAGGTACAGAGCACAGCCCAATATTTATAAATGGTATGGGTCACTGTGTCCGCAGAGTTGTGGTACAAAATAGACAGCAGCTTTGTCCAGCAATATAAATGACTCACTATGTATCCCCACATGCAACATGTAGCTTATTGCTGTCTGTAAGGAGGTGCGAACTGTTTTTTAATCTTTTTTTTTGTAAAATGTAACTATTATGTAATGACAGTTGCTGACCAATGTTTTGACACCTTGCTGATATACAAGTTTGTGAACGAGCCATTGATTACTGTAGTGACCTAAATGAGAAGCTCAATGGAAAAAAATGCAGTGCACTGTTCCTATAGTACAGTGGTTCTCCACCTGTGGGTCGGGACCCCCTTGGGGTTCAAACAACCATTTCACAGGGGTAACCCAGCTCATTGAAAGCATCAGAGCTGCTGCTTACAAGCAGGGTGGGAAGTTAGAAGGGAGAGTTATGCCCCCTCCTGACTCCTAATGCTTGTGTAAATAATGTGTGGGGCGGGAAACATTACACTTATCTGATTGTGCAGAAAGTGATGTCGAATTTTACTCCCAGTATTTGGAAGTGACACTCTACAATTTCTGTGTTCCAAATACAGAAAGTGACACTTCGCGACATCACTTTCGGGGTTGCGGAACTAAAAAGGTTGAGAACCACTAGTATGAGCATCACATGAGTGCCAACCATCCTTATCTTAAAGTTAGCTATTAAATCACAAATATTAACCGTTTTGTTTTACATTTTTCCTCTTGTGTTTTGTCTCTGCAGTGTGGCACTATATTGGCATGTGTGGCGGGTTCTCCTTTGTCCTGATCCAGCTGATTCTTATAACAGCGTTCGCTCACACCTGGAACAAGAACTGGTGAGATTTCTAATGACATGTGATAGATTTAGTCACCACATGAGGGCAGTAATGGCGTGGTGCCAGAAACATGTCTGCCTGTCCCCTTTCCTTACCTTCTATTTAGTCAAACTTTTAAAAACGAAAACAGGAAATTTTACTTGGATGCAAGTCAAAAGTTAAGAAACATATTAGAGAGGCTGTATTTGAAATTGTTATCCAATTGAAATCCCATTTTTAATTATACACATCTCATGCCACACAAAGTGTCTGCTAGTTCAGTATGATTGACCATTGTCATCTTTAATGGATCTGTGATAAAACACAGATGCAGCCTTTTTGCTTGGGATAATGATTACACCATTATTGTTATTCATTTTAATTCTGACAGCACCATAAATATGAGGAGGGTGGACAATTCTAATGATAAGGCAACACAACACTTAACATTTAATATGTCAGCTTTTTCTCTAACACGTTTGCTGTGAAATGTTTTGAACTATGATGAAAGAAACAGAGATAACTGCTGTAAATTGGCAATACAGTATGGTTTACAGTATGTTATTTCAAACTGCTTTAGCCCCCATACACCTTAAGATCACCACCTACAATTTCCTTTAGATCTACCAACAACTGTGTAGTGCCAGGTCCTCCCTTATAGAATACATAGTGATTGGAAGGTTTAAAAAGCTCCTCATATTACATGGTTTTGGTAGAAGAAAAGTGCATTGTACAGAAATTGTACAGTAAGATTGTAAGCTACCTGTCAAGTTTTTTATGTGGCTTTTCTGGCCAAATCCCGATTTAAGAAATCCTGAAATTGGGCTTATTTGTGCTGATAATGTGCGGTTGGGACATTAGCAGGGAGAGTAACGCCCTCTCCTTGCTAATGTCCCATCCCGCACATTATCAGCACAAGCAGCCCAGAGGTAAGCCCGGCACCGGGCATGATGTCAGTGATGTCACTTCCGGTACTTGGTACACGGAAGAATCACGATCCACATACAGGAAGTGACGTCACTGATGTCACATACTGTATTTCCCCAGATTTTGTTTTTTAAGTTGACAGCTATGTGATAGTGTGTGCTTTCACAGTTGTTTTCTATTGAAACATACTATAGTGGTACTACATAGCTTACTACTGTTCTCTTTTCTTTCAGGCTGACTGGTGCTTCTAAAGACAAGCGCTGGTATCTCGCAGTCCTTGTCACCACACTCCTCTTCTATTCCATTGCCTCTATGGCCTTCTACTTTCTGTACAAATTCTTCACCCATCCAGCTGGCTGCCTCCTTAACAAAGGACTGATTGGTATTAACATCTTCCTATGTGTAGTCATGTCCTTCATTTCCATCACACCTTGCGTACAGCTCAGTAAGTTGTTTTTTTTATCAGTATAAAGACTCAAATTACTATAAGTTGTGTTATAATGTGTGTAACTGTGAGTATAGAATAATTAACCATAAAATGACCAAATGTAATAACAGGATGGAAAACTATATATGCATTGCTATGATGAACATGCTGTGGCCATTTCGCCACAAAATATAATCTAGCACTTGTAAAATGTTGATTAGGCAAATGGAGTTTAACACACTGCATTTAGCAGACATTGGAGAATATTTATAAAGTGCAGATGAGATAATAGCAATAGTATGCAGAAGGGAGGGGTGGGTTAAATATGCAGAGGTCAAGAATAATAACAGATCTCTGCAAAAGTTGATCTTGGGGGAATTTCTATGAACAATTGTTTGCATGGCACTCTTAAGAAAAATATGAAACTTTTTTGTGCAGGTTAGAAAGCATCAGGTATGGGCTTTATTGATCGAGACTGCAAAATATATTTTCAGAGGCTAAGGGTTAAGCACTGGTTACTTGAGTATAGGCCACAAATGTGCTGAAAAAACCCCGCTCGGCTTATAGTCAGCATCACAGTCAGGTGTCTGGGTGTTTGCTGGTCTCCCTGCAGACGAAGGCATTCAATATGTATTCAATATTCTATCAGCTGCATTCCCAAGATCGGCTGATAAAATGTAAACAACCAGCATGAGAGCGCCATCTAGTGGACTTTTTTTTTTTTACTGGTGAAGGTGGAATTTCAATGAGAAAACTCCACTACTTATGATTCAAACATGAAAATACAATTTTATTTCGATTTCATGTATTGGTCCCTATAATAATAAATTGCATGGAAACTTATTTTCATGTTTGAATCATAAGAATAAACCTGTGATCTCTTAACTTTATTTGCTTTCTCTATATTTTTCTCATTTAGAAACCTCCACTATCTTTGCATTTCCCACCCCCGGCTTATACTCGAGTCAATACGTTTTCCCAGTTTTTGTAGATAAAAGTAGGTACCTCGGCTAATCTTTGGGGAAGAGGAAAGGTTGTGTCTGATCAAACTCCCCAATAACATATAGATCCGCCGTCGTTTTTGCGACCATTCGATCGCCATGCACATTCAAGGGGATCATATAGAATTGCACAAGCCAGTTGCAAGCCAATCAGACTTGTTGGTTCTTCTCTGGTTGATCCCATTACTTTGAATGGGGACCAGGTATCGGCCAGTAAATAGTTCACACAAATGGTGCGCTTTGACTCTCACAATCTATGTGTGAATGGGGGGGCAATGTATGTGTGAATGGGGAGGGGCAATCCATGTGTGAATGGGGGGGGGGTTTAGGTTGCTGTAAATTATTTTTCTTTAGGGGTATACACCAACATAAATATTTTTCTGCAAGTTTAGGTATGACCTCTTTCATTTCTGTGTGTTTTAATCTTCTGTGTGTTACACATGTGCACATTGAAAAAAACGTTGGCGACAACAAAATGTTGGGTTGAAAAAAGCATGAATAACTTTTAGAGATGCATTGTACTTGCCATGTGTTTTAGTCTGGCAACTATGCTAAATGTTGTTTAGTCTTGTCTAAAGAGTGATTGCCCTTTGACCATCCAGTAAATAAACGTGCTGAAATCCCATCAGAGCCATCAGCTCCCTCCAACCCCCTCTACTAATTCAACTGGCACAGATCATATAGTGAGGCCATGTGAGGTCATGACTTTGTCTACTTAGCATGTGAATGGTATTCTTGTATCTTGACATTTGTACCGAAAGGGACTTTGAATATCACTCTACTTTGATGTTTGTATCCCCTACGGTTAGGAAGCTGCCAGAAAATTTTGTTGAGGCTTTGATATGGCCTAACAGAATAAAATAGAATGGTACAAGGATTCGGTGTTGTATTTAATAGCATGTTGTACAGAGTACTGATGTACAGTATATCTCTTCAGAATGTTACATGATGTGCTTAATTGAGAAACTTGACCTGTCCTATAGTTTTAATGTACTCAGACAATGGGTATAAAAATTTTTATCCAAAATTCACACAGCTTTTATCCAAGATTTAAAAGTTTTGTAAGGGCATTCATTTGGGAACTGTGTTAATCTTCTGGGAATGTTGTATGGAAATTAATTCATATCAAAACACAATTTTCCATGAACTTGTTCATTTGATTTTTCTTTTTCAAATATGCTACCTTACTGGTAGAATAGTAGTAAAATGTACTATATTTATTTGCCAATTCATCTACACCTGGGATTGGGATCTTCCTGTCAGCACTGGCAGCAGATTGTGGAGCTGTTGCCTTTTTAAAATGTTTTTGCTTGACTATATTAAAGCGGACCAACCACCGTTTTTATTTTCAATTGCAGCCCATACTGCGGAGTGACATACTCCGCAGTATGGGCTGCAATTGAAAATAAAAACCTTTTTTTCTGGAGGGGCATTTTTTCTGCCTCCCACTGTCTGACGTATCACCTTGGCACCACGTCATACAGCCACAATGGCAATTTGGGACATCTGTCCCATGTTTCCCTTGGGGCTGTAGGAAGCCTCACCTGCCCAGTCTCGGGGGATTGTGATGTCAGCGTCACATCTGCAAGACTTAGGTGATTAGCAGTGATGAGAGCCTTCTCTCTCCTGTCCAGAGACACCAGAGGGGGAGGGAGGCAGTGATGGGGCGGAAGTGGCTTCAGTTCCAGGATATAAGATGCTGGCATCAGGAATAAATGTGGGGAAGGTAAGTATGTTTTTTTTGTGTAGCAGTTTTCCAGCATCTGAACTACTGACAGATGAGTATTGTGTCTATTTAGTGTCTGTGTTTTTGTGTTTAAAACCGCTTTAACAATAACACCTGTAACACTGGACACTGAATTGCCTGTATAAACACTGTATAACAGATTAAATATATTTACTGTTGTGACATGTGATTACATGGGGGGGCCTGAATGGACCTCCAATTGGGCTACCACCTTGGGGGAGCCCCTGTGTCACCTATCCTCATTACACACATTCTACAAATGAGAGTATGAGTGTACTAATATGGCTTTATAACTTACTAAATGTTATTTTTTATTCAAATTTCAAAAACACTTCTAAGATATTTCACTTAAATTTTTTATGTTAATGAGAACAAAAACATCTCCTGAGGAAGCAGAAATGTAAAACGTGTCGAGATCAATGTTCAAGGGCCTTATTATATGATGTATATGTACAAGGAACATATTGTTAGGAATTTGTATGATACAAACAAATTATTTATTTTATTTATGTTAGCATTATTAATAAACTTTCATGTTTTCTTACTTCATCTATCTTACATATTTAATGACTATCTGTGGCTTAAAAGTCCCTGGAGTGCCAGTCTCCTAAAAGAAAATGGTGGGATATTTATTTTGTTCCCTTCTCTCCCTCCTTTTTTTCCCCCCTTTTGTATATGTTGTTAAATCATTTTGACGCAGTTGAAAGCATGGACACCTACATACTATTGCTCCTTCCCATTAGCCTAAATTTATTATACCATTTTATACAGAAATACACTGGCCGATGGGTACAAAACTAGGTAAATAATCAACATAACTCAATCTTTTCTCCTGGGTCCTGCACATAAACGGTTGTATTTTAGCTTTTGATCGGCCTAAAACGATTAAAGTTTAGATCGATCGGATTAAAATCGAATACTGCACACATGGTTCAATTGGCGAAAATAGTTAGATATCGATCAAACTATCAATCGGAAAATGATCGAAAATGTTTGAAAATTCTTAACGATTGAACTAAAATCGTAGCATTGTGTGTGTTGGTCAGGCGATTGTATTTGATGAACACATTTAAATATGACTCTTTCATGTGTTTTGTGATCAAAACTAAAATTTTGGTTGTATTCCGATCGGCACTTCCATGTGGATCTACTTTGGATTCACTCAAGATTGAAAAATCGGATCGGAAATCAATCGTACTAAAATCAAACCGTATATGCCTAGTTTTTGTCATTTAGTATCACCATCAGCCAATGCAAACACAAAACTTGTACCATAAACAATGGTTTCTGGATATTGTGAAATATAATTTACATGAACTGAGTACCTTTGCAATATAACCTAATAATTCTATCATTGTATTTCTTGTTTTCTAGAGCAACCTCGTTCTGGATTGCTTCAAGCCTCCATCATCAGTTGCTATGTCACATACCTTACATTTTCAGCCCTCACTAGTCGACCTCCGGAAAGAGGTCAGTGAAAAAGTGATGATGTAGTGGAGAACAAAGCATTTCAATCACTGTCATTGTGGTTTCATATATTGATATAGTAGCTGTGTCCTGAGTTGAACCTTTGCATTCTGGAGCTGTCATTCGTGCTCTATGAGTTGCTGTGAGATCACAGTGAAGAGTCTATTAGACTCCATCAATAATAGGGATTGTTTTCACTGTGGAGGTTTTATATCAAAGTCTCCCAAATAGATCAAACAGTCATTGTTGTCACATTATAATGGAACAGGACCATTCTCGCACATGACAAGCTCATAATCAACAAAACAAGTTTCTCTTTTTATCTCTACCATTTTTCCTGCGTCTAAAATGCCCCCCTTTGTCTTTTTCCATATTCAGATATTTAGGGGTTTCCTTTGTCGTCTCTTAGCATGTATTATATTCAAAAGTTCCTATAATACATTTTTTAAAATATTTTTCATCTTTAATTCAATATAAGTAAGGTTTAAGATTTAACCAATGACAGGAGCCAAATGTTAATGAACAAAACTTATTTCCAGCCACCCAACAGGAGAATGCCAGTAGAACTTTCATCTAGTGAACAGATAAAATGTTCAACAATACAGGGTGACCCCAAAAGTCTGCCAGGGGGCCAGGGGAAGTAACACCTGGCCGGTATTTGTGCAGTCACAGGGAAACCTCCACAGCCTGGCAGGGACGTTCTGACTCGGAACTCTCCAGCGGCTGTCCTCCACATGGCGGGGGATTCCCAGCTACCCCACTGGATTCTTGGAAAGGGTAGGGACAGGGCCTGGTAAGGAAAACGTGTAACTGGGGCTTTCAGGAACAGTGCGTTCTATTTAACTCCCCGGCTGCCTGCATGCCAGACCAGATAGGTATAGAGTCTCGGGGGTAGATCGTGTGCCCAGTTACCTCCCCTCCATCAGACTCCTTCCTGCTGAGCTGCTACAGGTAGGCGGGCCCTCCCCTTAAGTACCTTGGAAACCCAGGAGGATCATGGCTTGGAAAATTAAAGGGAACTACACCCTGCATTGTCAGTGGCACTACACTACATGTCTATGTGTCTTCTGTTCTTACATAACGTCTCTATTACCTACTATGTGATTCTTTCTTTACAAATTCTCCCTTTACTGTCTAATCAGATACATTTTATGACATTAACTTTTAGAAAAATGCATTTATCTCTTTGTATCTGTACATTGTTACATCACCCTCTCCTTGTACACAGAGCCATGCCAGGCTCCGCCCTCTTACCCCAGCCAGGAGCTGAGCTGATTACAGCCTGTAGGCTGTGGGGTCGCTCTCTGCTTTCGCTACTTCGGAGGGGAACTTAAGGTCCCGCTTGAAAACAGGGATGACCACAATAGATATGGGCCAGATAGGTGTCTGTGAGCGCGCTTGGCTCTCAAAGCGGCCATCGATCTAGCCCATACCTATGTATACCACTTTGCCTAATTGATCCTGTTCGATACTCTGTTCGATACTTCTTCGACTGGAATTGATTGGTCCCACTTTCATTTTCTGGTCCCTTTGTATCTGACCTCAAAAATTTTCTCCTGGCTGAAATTTTTACAGAAACCAGGAAAACCTTCTAATACCAATGCAGGTGGATAGATCATCAGATTATGGGCCAGTTATATATGATTGGCAATAGTTTTGTAATGAGGTCTCTCAAATTGTTGTGTTTCTTATATTGTTAGCTATTTGTTAAGCCCCCATACACCTTTAGATCACTCCATACAATTTCCTTTAGATCTGCCAACAACTATGTAGTGCTCTGTCCTCCCTGTTAGAATACATAGTGATTGGAAGGTATATATCACTGCTATGTAGTGCCGGGTCCTCCCTGATAGAATACATAGTGATTGAAAGGTTTAGAAAGGTCCTCATATTATTTAGCAAACACGTCTTCCTTAATATAAAGAGACTGAAAAAAAACCTCATATCAACCAATGACATTATTTAATGAGGTTGCACTGCTCTTTACAATATTAAAAACATATCTATCTGCAGTTGTTTGTTGTTTCTTCGCTTCAAAACTAGTTTTTTGAAACTATTGTTTTGTATATTGCAGCTCAGTTTTGGGGCCAGAATATTACAGTGTGCGTTCCAAGCATCAGCAGAGATGGAATGCAGACTGAAGACACTTCAATTGCCATTATCGGGACTGTCATTATGTATGTGTGCGTCTTGTTTGCATGGTAGGTACATACGTTTTCAGTCCATGACACAAGCTGTATTTATTTTTACCACTAATGTACATTTCATACTTAAAGGTAAACTTTTGTAATCAAAGAAAAACATGGTTCTTTAGTTGTCACATGAAAAGAGAAAAAAGGATCACTGCTGGATACTACTTAATGATATCATTTATGTTTCAGGGATTTTTCCAACAGACACAGGAAATTGCATGTATTAGCTGTTTCATTATTTAATTGAAGTGAACAGATTTGAAAAAATAATTTTATAATAATGTGCATTTAAAAAAAAGTTACAGCTATACTATAGTCAAATGAGAGTGACCACAGGAGTGTCAACTTTTGGTTTAGTAGCCATTCAGACATTCAGGCATAATATAACATAGCATAATCCAAAATACAGAGAGCCCCCCATACATGTATAGATTGTGATTCAACCACCCTTTGTGTGCCAGCGATGTCCGTCGGGTCCGGCAGACAGCATATCAGGACGCTGGCTGTTCAGTCAGCCTAGCACGAAGGGAGAGGGAAGGGAGCTGCTAGCACGTGTCAAATAGACACGTGTATGGCTAGTAGTTTTAAACTACCAAAAAAAAACAACATATAAAAAATAATTAAATAAACATAATACTCACCTGTCAGCAGTTGGAAAGCCTGGAAAACTGCTACAAAAATAAACAT
>CM070034.1:138677950-138693140 GCA_036250615.1 Ptychadena robeensis
ATGACGTCGCGCCTCGGCGATACGTCACACAGTCTTATTTTTGATTGCGGATTCCCCTTATGCAGCCAAAAATAGGGGTTGACGTACGAAGTGGTAGGTCCGCTTTAAGGCTTTTTTTATTTCAAATATGGAATATTTTACTGCCTAAAATTAAAATGTCATGTGCTATGGGTGAGTTTAGAGCAGCCTAACAATGTGAACTGGGTAAACTTCATGTAAACACATTACAAATGTTATCCTTTGAACAGGTGGACCTTTTTTTTCTATGCAACAAGATTCTGTGGGCTTATCCCATACTCAGTAAATGCATGCTTGTGGATGTGGCATGGAATGTGAGGGGAGGCAGCATGTATGATTGGTGAAAACATGAAAATATTTACGGTATCTGAATAAGGCCATCAGCCTTTGCCAGCTGTTATAAATAATGTGGTTTACTATACTTAACTGAGCTCTGAGTGGAAATGCGGAAAGGTCATGAGCAGAGCAGAGAGGCAACCATGGGGAATTGCTGGTTCTCCAGGCATGCAGAATATCTTCTTTAATTAAGCTAGAGAGTTTGTAAGCTGAAAACACAGGGTTAGCGGCAGCTGCCCTTTGGATATTTCGTACGCACTCCTACTAACAGCCATGTGCTTGGACTATGCCGCTGTAAATGTCTCTAACCACATTGTAATTGTTACACAGCCAAGGGTTTTACAACTGCACATTAACAAGAAGGAAAGGTCGTCCATAAAAGACTGACTACAACTAATAAAATGAATACAATGAGAAATGTGTAAAACAGAATACAGGTGTGGTCCTATGAATAAATCAGTGATTTATATGGGCTGTAAGAAAGAAAAGTATCTGTTGTCATAGTTACTGTTGGATTCCAATTGTTATTTTCTAGTGCAGATCCACAAAAAAGGCAAAAATCTGCTGAAAGCAGAAAACTTAAGCCCCCCATACACCTTTAGATCACTCCATACAATTTTCATCAGATCTACCAACAACTATGTAGTGCTGAGTCCTCCCTGATAGAATACATAGTGATTGAAAGGTTTAGAAAGGTCCTCATATTACATGGTTTTGGTAGAACAAAAGTTGGCTGTACAGAAATTGTATGGTAAGATTGTAAGGTGTATGGGGGCCTTTAGACTCGGCCGCAAATTGACCGCACGGTGATCTGTCATGTCGGTAAATTCCAGACTGATCCCATCACACAAAGGGTGCCCTTCAATCCTCTAAAGGGCCGGTCCCTCATCTATCGAGAGGGAATCTGCCCATGTATGGGCACCTTTACTTTCCCTGCTGTAGCAGGTTTGATGTCTTCTTTGTATTACCTCTACTTACCACACATACCTGTGGACGTCTATTGCTAAAAAACCCTTCAGCTACATACAGTTGCAAGAATATGTGCATGTGAACCCTTTGGGATTACGTTTTGCATGAATCAGTCATAAAATGAGTCAGTCACACCAATAGAAAAACACAGTCTGCTTAAAATAATTCTACACAAACATTATATGTTTTTATTGAACATAACGTGTAAACATTCACAGTGCAGGGTGGAAAAAGTATGTGAACCTTTGGACTTAATAACTGGTTAACCCTTTTTTGACAGCAATAACCTCAACCAAACGTTTCCTGTAGTTGCAGATCAGACGTGCACCCTGTCCGACGCCCCTCCATTAGGTCTATGCCCCCCTTGCCATACCAGAAAGCTGCTGCGATTCTCTTAATTGCCGCAGCATTTCCGGGGGTATATTGGGTTCTCCCGATCCCTGCTCCTCTAGTAGACAAACACAAACACCAGACAAACTGGGTTCGTCTCAAATGCTAGGGAGGTGAAACAAAGTTGGTTATTTATATACTGCATTTTGTTTTGCTGTTTGTTTCCTGCTTGATACTTATCTTCTACCTATTATTGTTTTTAATATACACAAAAGGGACTGTAGTACTACACCTTGCAGAAGTGCAAGTGCAGAACATATAAATTGGGCATTCCATTTATTGTGTTTTATGACTGTTCTTTGCTAATTACTTTTATATTCAGACCCACTGGAGTAGATGGTTAAATGAGGTTTCTACTTCCTACTAAGTCAGAAGTGCTTTGCTTGTTACACACTTGAGGGCTAGTATTTTACTGAAAATGGCTATGGTTATTTTTAATGGGTTGACTCTACTTTGGGAGCCTGCTTTTAAAGAGAAATGAAAAGTGAATGTTAGCATCGTTTAATGTGTATTGTAAATGCTTGAGAATAATGTAAGTGAGAAGGGTGAGGTCCTGTTATTTCTTAACGAACCTCAATAAAGTTTTGCTGACAAAGGTGTAACCTTGCATGATTCCTTTTACTTGCTCGCTGATTACTTTTCCTTTGTTTACTATTTTTACAGCATATCTTAATATATTTGTAATTGTAACATTTTATTTATTTTTAAACAATTTAATTTACATTTACATGTTGCAGCAATTTAGATACATTAAATGAAAATACATTGAAAAAAAAAGTCTGCTCCATAGAGAACATTTTGTTTCCTTAAGTTATCCCACATGGCATATACTTACAGCTTGGTGCACAAGCATTACTTTATTGAATATATGGTTCACATACACTTAATTTATGAAGTCTGAATGAACAGAATACCATTTGGAATAAATGGCTCTGTATTATTAGTCTGTACCTGCATACAACAGCAGTACTGGATGTACAATTAGGAAAAGAGGTTTAAAAAATGGGTGGTTGATGGGAGGGGGGGGGGGGTTGGCCTACTATGGAATAAGGAGTAAGTTAACCTGTGATGGACACGTTAATGCACAAAGTTAAACTAAACTGTATAAAAACAACTTTACCTATGGGTACTAAACTTTTTTTTTTGCAGAAAACTACATCTTCATCTTTATACCACATACACAAAAAAGTAAAAAAAGAGAAAAAATAGAAAAAATGAAAGGCAAAGGCATCTGTAAATATAAAACCATACTTGTAATAGATTATATGCAAGGGTCCAAGGAGATGTAAGCTAGAGGGCAACTATCACCAGTGAAGTGTTTCCAGACTATGTAGGTAATCCATCTCTCCAAGACATGGATTAGAAACCTTAAAATTAAAACTATTGTCCATTCTTGACTTTACATTTCTAAAGCTGGGCATACACGTACCAATTCCTGCACGATCCAAACCCCGATGCGATGTCGTGCGCGCTCCCGCATCCCTTAAGGATCGGGTCGTGCAGGAATTGGAGGCTGCAACTGACGAGGATTGGGATGAATCCGTCCTGTCGGATCGCACAGAGATCCAACAGGGCGGTAAATTTTAGCCCGATCCCATTAGTTCGGCTGGGGACGGCTGCCCCCAGCCGAACTAATGAGCTGCACATAAAGAGTGCAGTTCGATTCTCAGCACTAGCAGGCGGGCATGATGGCGTCATCACGCCGCTCCTAGTGCAAAGAATTGCATAAGGAATAGACGGTACATCGTACCATCTATTCCCAGCTTTAGCCCTGTAAACCTCAGTAATTTACTCTTGAAAAGCAATAAAGTGCGATTACAACAGAACATTTAGATTATATAAAGGCGCAGTGAATTGCCTACTAAATGTCCTTTTTTTTCTTGTTGCAGCAATGAAGCCTCATACCTTGCAGAAATGTTTGGTCCAATGTGGATGGTTAAAGTCTATACCTACGAATTTCAAGTTAGTAGAATTTTTGTAATGGAAGAATATACATTTGTTTTGAATTAAGAAGGATTTACATAGTTTGTTTTTGCTAATTGTAGTCATTTTGCTTGCATTTTCTTCCTAAAGCCCCCCATACACCTTCAGATCCCTCCATACAACTTTCATGAGACCTACCAACAACTATGTAGTATAGTGACCTCCCTGATAGAATACATAGTGATTGGAAGGTGTAGAAAGGTCCTCCTATTACATGGTTTTGGTAGAAGAAAAGTTGGTTGTACAGAAGTTGCATGGTAATTGTATGTGGTGTATGGGGGGCTTAATGGGTAAGCATTACATGTTCTCAGGACAGGGTATTTTAAGAAGTTCATTGGTAGTTCAGATCAGCATATTCAGTGAGAGAATAACTGCGGTAAATTGAGCAAAGAGAGAACAATGATCCACAGCGCACTGAGCGGTAGTCAGATGGGATACACAGTTAGAATTCAATGTTGGAGGTTAATTTGTAGAGTATTGCTTTTCCATGGGATCTATAACATTTGTTTTTTATATATTCTGTGTAGAAAGCTTCCTGTTGCTTTTGTTGTCCTGAAGAAGATGAAGAAACAGGTAAGGAATATTTTTCTAGCCTCATAAGCTACTTACTACCTTTCTGTTGAGTTAATTTCTCTTCAAATTGACCCAAATTTTTATAGGCGCGGTAGCTAGGGTTCATTGAACCCTATAAAAAAAGTTCAGGACAGTATACATGGGAGTTAAATGCAGCCCTCCAGAATGAAGTATCACATTACATCACATTTTCCTTTTTCATTATAGAAGTGGGCTGTTTAGCCAGAATCAATTACCTATGCAAGGGTGGCTTCAGACGGATAGATTTGTCATTCAGAATAAGAAGTGGCAAGAGGACTGTGTTTATATTTGACATAGTGCACAATGTCTTAAACCGTTCTATTTCGCTAGTATTCAGAGTGAATACAGGTTATGCATGGTTGCTACCAGGAGGGCCTGATAGATGTTAAATCTGGCTGTAATTGTTAGTGTGGCCAAGGGTTAATTGTCTGCATCAAAAGTAGTAACTCCGAGTTACACTTGGGATGTCGCCCTAGTCCACACAAGCCCACATCATCCACCATCCACTGGCGATGCTCCTCCTACATCTGTATCCCCTAGCTGTGGTGTAATGAATATCCCATTGATGATACCCAGAATGCGTGGCGTTGGTGCACTGGGGATCGTGACATGAGAGATTATGTACATGGTAAGATACTTAAATTTCATTGTTCCTCTTTTGAAAAAGGAAACACATCAAATCAGGAATATTAATTGCAAAGGACACAACAAAAAGCTTTATGATTTTTTGCTGAAAGAAATGTATATGCCTTAAAGCTGGCACTGCTATCAATGAGTCATCCATATACTGGTTTCAGAAAGAGCCCTGAATACACATCTCTCTCCAAGTACCTGCAATACATAATGTGTCTCAGACAGCTGTAATGATGTGATGTGTGGGTTTCTATTACTCACCATAGTGTACTGTAATTATGTGTTCTTTTTTATTATTTGTAGAGACAAGGAGTACCAGTTAGTGTAACTGTCACGAACACATCTATCATAAAGAAAGAATGTATATGGAGATAAGCTGGCAAAAATAGGCCCCTAGGCTATATTCAAAAGGAGGCATAAGAAACATAAAGAGAAAGCTCCTTTTGATGTCAGAGTCAGTGCAGAATTGTTTATAAATAAAAAGTGTATGATGCTGTGTAGTACATTTGATGGATTAGATGGTCTATATGATTCAGTTTGGTAATAACTGAATTATTACAAAACATAATCAGCATGATACTTCCAAGTCTCTCTTTATGTTTATAAAAATTGTCCTTCAAATAGTTCCTTATACTTTTTTATCTGTTTGTTTTACCATTTTTTCCGGATCATAAGATGCACATACAGTTTTGGAGAGGAAATTAGGGAAAAAACAGAGATGCAGCCATTCAGATATCAAGGGAATATACAGAATGTTCCAACAAAGTAGGCAGGACTGGACCATGCAGTATTCACTCTATATTCCTCCAGCCAAAAGCCCAGTGCCAGGAGGGAGGTCTTCACTGCAGCAGAGTGTCAGGGCTTAAACTTTATATACACGATACACTAGCAGTATCCATTCTCTGAACACACTGATCAACTTATGAAGAGACACATTTTACAATCTGGCACTAACAACGTACCCATGAGCAGCTATTTACATATGGGAGAAGATATGAGTCTGTGTCACCAAATGTATTTATTGCAATGGAGAATTGTGAATACACAACTCATGCTCATCTAATTGTAAAATGTGTCTCTCCATGAGTTGGTCCATGTGTTCAGAGAATGGGAACTTTTAGTGCTAATGCAGATAAAACTTCTCTCTTGGCAGTGGCTGTTTGGCTTGGCTGGAGGGAATGGAACACATTTCTGCCTCCTGGGATGCATAGCTATTGCTCCGAGGATTGGTTGGGAGTAAAAAATGTTTTTATATATATATATATATATATATATATACACACACGTATATATTTGTTTGTTTTACATATTTGGACCATAAGAGGCAGGGAAACTTTCATATTTATTTTAATGGTAAAAAAAAGTCCGTCTTATAGTCCGGTACTTCCTGATAATAGATAAACCTTTTCCACTACTTTTTGGCGTTTATACTTCCCTCTGCAGTTTCAGTTTTTTTTAAAAAAGCTGAGGCTTTGAATAGATACTAAATGACATTCATATAAAGATATACTGTTGTATAATATGATGAAATGGTGTTAATCTGCAGTTGTTCTTTCAGAGAATTACCATTTTGTCAGTGACCCACAGAAGTCATATTAAATGTGGAAACCCAGAATAAGTTGGAAGCAGTTATGATTCTGTTTTAAGAGCATTCCGAATGTGATCTGTCAGTGATGGGTCTAAATAGAGCAGAAATAAGGATGATTTAATGAGGCGGCACAATTGTTCCATGACTCGCACTCTTGCATAGTAACGATAGAGTCTCTGTTTTAAATACAGGACTGTGTATGTTCTTTTTAAATGAATATAATCTGTAGTAACCTCTTAATCAGGGTACAGACGTGGAGATATGGGTCAAATCGATGGCCGTTTCGAGCGCCGTGCGCGCTCACGGCCATCTATCTGACCCATATAATCTGCTCTTTTGCTGTTTTCGAGCGGGACAAATCAAATCAAAAGAATTGTAATTCTTTTGTCCTGTTACATACACCTCTGCTACCCTAACCAACCACTAAGATTTACTGAAAATGCCACTTTGCTAGTTACAAAGTGTGACTGGTTGACCAGAATGATAATTTTTTGTAGATTTAGTAGTATTTTAGATGGTATTCATTAATAAAAATATTGATTATGGTTTTCCAGATTTGAGGTTTTGTATTTGTTTGTATCAGAGGTACGTCAGTAACAATATGCTTTCTTTCTGTTAGGGGAACGAAGCTGTGAGGAAGACATCGATGCTAGTGGCGGACAAGCGGTGATACACGATGAGAGGGAACGTGTCATCTACAGCTATTCCTTCTTCCACTTTGTATTTGTACTTGCCTCTCTCTATGTAATGATGACGCTCACCAACTGGTTCAGGTGCGCATTCCGTACATTCTCAGGTGCTTAGTCTTCCCGCTTTGCTGTACAAGAGGCCGGCAAAGAAATAACTCAATATGATTTACAGTATGTTAAGATATAGTACATGAATGCTCTGATACCTCATTTATTGTGCCCATTCATATTCTCATGTGCTGGTGGCAAGTGCAGCAATCTCCATATTATATTTCTATTAACAACCTAACAATCATCCATCCTGAAGGTAAAGTTCTGTTGGAGTATTTGAGTAAGCATAGTTTTCAGGAAGTTATACCTCAACAGACAAGCTACACTTCATACTGGAGGGCTGGGTGTTTAGTTATCAGTTTTAATTGCTGCACATTAGTATTCAATCATCTGTCATACACATGTAGATCTTGGTCTTGCATACATTGTTAGATAATTACTTTATGGTGTTTTGTAATAAGAACAGAACATTCCTTTGATAAATTGAAATTAAGTCCAATTCTGATCCTCAGGCAAAATCATTTTGCACTATTGCCTAGTTACTGTTGAGAACATGGGAACAGATGTTTCTGTGTTATCTTATATCTTATAAAGATCTGTCACTGCTTACCTCATTGTGTGACGAAAGAGTATAGACCATTTGGATTAGTAATGTGAATAGCTATGCTTGAGTCACACATTGAACTCATTTCCTGCTATAAAATGTGTAAAAGGGTGTGATAGGTGCCTCTTGTGACCCATAATATAGAGTTCTCAGGTGCCTTGGTAACCTACAGAGACTTAAGGCTGGAATACACGGTAAGGGAGGGGGGGCTCGATAATGTTCCTAAATAGAAAAGGGGGAAAGTTTGGGAACCAATGCTTTAGTAGAATGTCTTCAGGCTGGCATACACGGGTCGATACCCATGCAATTCGAGAAGTATCAAGTGCAACGTGATGAGGTCATCACTTAAGCGTCATCTATATCGAGGTGCAGTTTGATTTCCAAAGTAGTGTCCACATCCAAAGTAGTGTCCGGTAACGCAGTGCTCCTGCTCGATATAGGTGAAGCTTAAACGCAGCGAGATGACGTCATCTTGCTACGCTCGATACTCCTCGATTTGCAAAGGCATCCACCCATGTATACCAGCCTGAAGACATTCTACTAAAGCATTGGTTCCCAAACTTTCCCCCTTTTCTATTTAGGAACATTATCGAGCCCCCCTCCCTATTCAAACACAGGTTAAGAATGAGGGCCCACTTCTGGTTCCGGCGCCCCATGTAAGCAGCAGTGTGGAGGAGAAGTTCCGTCCTGCAATCTCGCAGATTGACTCCCCCGCTGGCTTACCTCTCTGCCCGGCAGCTCCCCGTACCTCTGGCACAGTAGCAGACCGGCATGGACAAGTTTGTCTCCCGATCGGGTCACTCCAGCCGCGCAAAAGCGCACAAGCAGGATCGGCGGCGCCGGCTGGCAAACATGGCGGCGGAAGACACGTGCCCTGCGCTCAGCGCAGGAGAAGAATCTGAGGACAGTGATCAGCCAGGCACTGCCAAGGTGGCCATCAACTACAAAAAGCTTGCAGTTGAAGTAGCCAAACACCTCAAAGAGGACCTTACTGCCATCCTACAGGATCACCTCAAGCAATCCCTCAAGTCTATCCAGAAGGATGTCTCATCCCATGCAGCACGATTGGAGACTGTTGAGGCGAGGGTGAGTGAGACCGAAGATGCTTTAAAAACATTGCAGGTGGCCCATAAGTCCCTAGAGGCTCAGAGTGCTGTGGATCACGCCAAGTTAGAAGACCTAGAAAACAGGTCGCGCCGCAATAATCTGCGGGTAGTGGGCCTCCCTGAAACCTATAAGCAATCTGACCTACTGCAATTCTGCCAAAAAACTATCCCGGCAGCTTTGGGAATCCCACATATCTGCAAGGTTGAGCGGGCTCACCGCATAGGGCCCCCACAACCGAACCGCACCTCGCCACGACCCGTCATTATTCGATACTTACTCGATTTCACGGATAAAGTGGCCATCCTGTGGGCGTACCGCGCTCAGCGCAACATGATAGCAGATGGACATAAGCTACTACTATTCTCCAATTATTCGGCGGAGGTCACTAAACGCAGACGCGCCTTCACTGAGGTGTCTGACCATGCCTGATGGGAAAACTCTCAGCTTCTCGGATCCCTCGGCGGCTATGCGGTTCCTTGGAGACCAGCGTTCCCCTGCTCATCATCCCCCTGAGGAAAGTCCGAGCCACCCAAGCTCACCACCTGAGGCCCCAAACCTCATTTCACAAGGCTGACGGGGGGGGACAAACGTCAGTGTGGTACACCCACACTTCTACTAGTCCTGACCATGTGGACGGAGCTGCTTCTTCTGGTTTTTTTTTTGGTTTTGTTTTGATTTGACCTAAAGCTGATCTTGCACCCTCTACAGCCGCTGATACCCCCGTTGGAAGGGGTGCCTTGCAGGCTGAACGCACCAGTGTTGCTGAGGACTGATTCCATCTCCTCAGCCCAGATGGCTGCTATTCTGCTGTTTGGTTTTTGTTACCTTTGTTTTTTTGCTGTTGTTCCTGTTGATCGCCTTGTCAGGTTAGTCTCCGCCACCCGCCATGCCCTTGCCCACCTGGATCATTGTCTACTTTCTGTAGAGAGCAGGGGTGGAGCTTGCCTGGGACACGAGCCCCCCTCCCACTTGAGACAGAACTTACTATTTACTCCGCTGCTTGACCGACCTCCCGACTGCTACTACTGAACTGACAGGATCCCTACAAGTTACTACTTGGAACGTCCAAGGGCTTCGCTCACCCAACAAACGCTCCAAAGTACTGAGAAATTGCGCACTGGGGTGGCTCTAATCCAGGAGTCCCACCTAAAGCCTACAGAATTTGTCCTGATGCAAGGCATGTGGGTGGGGAAGTTGATCGGCGCCTCGGCTGGTGGCCGCAAAGCAGGGGTTCTGATATTAATACATAAGAATCTACTACACTGGGTTTTGGACCAGAGTGCCAATGACCAAGCTGGGCGCTGGGCATCTGTTACTTTGGCAACGGCTCAACGTCCCGTCACTCTATACTCAGTCTACGGCCCAAATGGCTGCGTCGTTCTACAGTGACTTCTCACGGACAGCTCTGGACACGTACCCTGGAACGCAACTACTTATAGGAGGTGACTTTAACACCGTTCTTTCCCCAGCTGAAGACCGTCGCCCCCCACGGCCGCTGATGCGACACGCAGTAACAATTCCGCCTTCAAGACTTTCGCAGTAGCGTGTGATTTGGAGGACTCTTGGCGTTTCTTGCACTCTTTTGACAGGGACTTCACACGTTGCTCGAGAGTCCACGGCTCCCACTCCAGGTTAGACACGATTCTGGTCTGTCGCACTTTGCTACCTGTACTTAGCGTAGTGTCCATTATGCCTATGGTGATCTCAGATCACGCCCCGGTCACTGTCACCTTATCTCTGAGACCCTCACAGGCGTCCACCCCTATTTGGCGCTTCCCTTCCTATCTAAAATCTGATGAATCCTTCTGCACACTCCTACAGGGGTGGTGGTTGGAATACACCTTTTATAACGAGTAACACAGGTCTGACCCCCCCTTTTCTGGGAAACGGCCAAAGCAGTGGTGCAGGGGCAAATATCAGCCCACTCCTCTGCCTACAAAAAAAGTTACTAGCCAATTATTTGGAGGCGTGCCAACTAGCTAGGATGGCTTACACCGCTTATTGCAGTACTCCGACTGACCAGACCATCGTACAGTATGGCTGAAGGCTAAAGAAACGTATGATGCATGGCTCGAACAACACGATAGTAGGATTCGGGCGGGAAGGGAGGCCACATATTTTAGGTATTGTGGAAAGTCAGGGCGCGTACTAGCAAACATGGCACGGGGTATCCATACCCCCTGTCACGTACCTGAACTTAGGGATCCTTAGGGGTCCTCCGGGACCTATTTGCCGTCTGGCAATCTGGCGCATATTAAGTTACTGCCGAAGGCGGGTAGGGACCCCTTGGACCCTGGCTCCTTCTGCCCTATCTCACTCCTCAACCAGGATGTAAAATACCTGTCCAAAATCCTAGCGGCCACACCATTAAGTATCTAGGGCTGACGTTTTCTCCTAATGCTGCGGAGTCCTATTCCCTTAATTACAAACCCCTATTCCACAAAATCCAGCAGGAATTGCATAAATGGCATGACCTGCCGCTGTCGTTGCTGGCCAGATGTAACTTGGTCAAGGTGATCAGTTTCCCCAGGCTTTTATACCCTATGCAAACACTCCCTCTCCTACTGAAACACAAAGATGTTCAACAATTCTATTCGGCGATCACCAAATTTATCTGGCATGGTAAGCGCCCACGCATAGCCCTATGGAAGCTGCAGCGACAGGTCTCTGCTACCGGAGTGAACCTTCCTGACCTTCGTCCTTATAATTTGGCATGCCTCGTGAGGGCCATATACTTCCCTTTACTTCGCTCAGGTCCAAATACGCGCTTCCGTCCTCCCATGCTCTTTGCTATGCACAGGTTTGCGGGTTCATGCACGCTCGAGGAGTACAGGGATGCACTGTAAAGATACACTCGGCCATATCTGGCCTTTTAGTGCCCATTACTTCCAAGGTGTCCCTATCGGGGTTATATATTTTTCTACGACGTTTTAGCTCACAATCTACTAGGCCCTTGTCCAATGTCAAGGCCTGGGCTTTGCTCCTGGGAAGTTCGCAGGAGGATACAGAGGAACTACTAGAACGAGGGTGGGTGATGATTCGTAGCAAGTGATGTCGCGGACTGTTCGCCTGCGAACTATCCGCGGCGGATTCCGCATGTTCGTGTTCGCGTCTTTACGCGAACACATGGCGAGTTCAATCCGCCCCCTATCTTTTAACATTGCAGAAACTTTGACCGATCACATTCAGCGACCTAATCCACACATGAGCACCCCCCACCTTCACAAAACACTTCCCCCCTATAATAGCAAGTACAAGACTCCATTACACTTCTGCGGAAGAGAGAAGAGTTAGGAAGAGAAGCTGCTGCTGCTTGCTATAGGAAACCATTGCAGTGCAGTGTTCTGTGTGATCTTACATTCTTCAGTGCTTCTCAAATCTGCTGTTCAGGAACAGAGTCCTAAATATCTCCCAAAGCCCTTTTTATGCTTTTTTTGCTATCCAGTTGCCTGCTGGCTGCATGCCATGTCTGCTGCCAGTAATTCTCCAAGCCACTTTGCACGTGCTTATGCCAGTGCTCATATCTGGTGGCAACTTTTGTTACCAAGGGATTTTTTTCACCTAATTTTAGGGTTTAATATAATTGCAAATGCAAAGCTTTTCATCGCTACATAGCCTTGTTCCAACTGTGTGTGCGCCCACACTGCCCATCCCACCCATAGTTTATCTGGTGTCACTTTGTTCCCACCAGGGATTTTTTTTACCCTATTTTATGGTACAAATATATCTTGCAAGGCTGTCCGTCGGGTACAGCCTCTTGCCAACTGTGTGTGCGCCCACACTGCCAGTGCCCCCCCACATTAATCTTGCATGTAATACCCCAGGCATTTTATTTCAACTCCTATTAAAAAAGGGTTAAATATCTTGCACGCTTGACGTCCATTTACAGGCCTCGTGCCCCAAAAAAAACCGGTCCAGGCCCACCCAGAGGTATATCTGCTGCCACCGGACCTGAGAGCTGAGACCAGTGCAATCCTCCAAACCCCCCTCTAGGAGTGAGTTCAGAAACAGTTACAGATGTAAAGTCCAGGTTTTGTGGCAGTGGTCATAATACACAGGAGATCAGTCTCCATCAAACAGGTCCTTAAGGGTAATCACTCATTGCACTTTATTTTCCCATTGACTATAATTGTATCGCGGATCTATACCCACATTGCATTGCCGGTCCGCCGGGAATCGCGGACATTTGTGGATGTTCGCGTTCGCGAACAGCAAATTCCGTGTTCGCGACATCACTATTCATAGCCAGATTGTCAGCGAGTCCTGGAGGGAGACTTTTTTTAAGGTTATACATAGGGCCTACCGCGCACTAAATTCTGCACGCAGGTGGCGGCGTCCGCTGGCCCTACTGCAATCATGCCATGAGACTGCAATCATGGGCATGAGATCACACGTAAACCTATGGATATGCAACCAGCGCTATTTCTCCTCCATGTGTGGCAGCCAAACGCAAATGACCCTGAGGCGTTGCGGCCCCAAATAACTAGGTTCGCTCATCTCTGCCTCCTAACGGCTAAGAGGGCGATTCTGCGACAATGGATACACCCACACTGCCCATAAATGCTCTCCAGTCGCAGCCCAACACTGTGGAAAAATTCTTTCCTACATTGAGGGGATTCCTTCTCCGAGAATTGCCACAGCCGGAGCTACTACACTTCATGGTTGCATTTCACAACACCAAATGGTACCTGCAGGAACAGGTTCGGGGGTCCCTGGGACCCCTGGCGACGCCGACCGGGGAGGGAGTTAGTGGGCCCGGTGGCTTGGATGGAGATCCAAGGCTCCAGGAGTAGGGACAATCGGCTGGTGTAGACCCTAGGTCTGATGGGTGGAGGGGACGGGGGGAATTTTGGGGGATGGGACAAGGCGACGGTTAAGTTTTGTTTCAGTTCAGAGATATAAGCCATGGTACATTGTTGAGTGCAATTTACTGTTATGTGTCTTTTTCTGAACCTGTTGTACTGTGTTTGAAATGATGCAAATGCATACTTTTGTTGAAATTTATTTTATTCAATCTATGTACTGCATATGGTCTCAATAAAAAGATATATACAAAAAAAAACGCCCCCCCCCCCCAGTTTGGGAGCCACTGTACTAAAGGATGTTGGAGGGAAGGTCACATTGTTCTTTCAGATGTTTGTCTCAGGGCAAGAGTATCTACTTATGTGTGGTTATATATCCTGCAAATAGGTTATTTTACTAGTTGTCATGTGCTAATCATTATGCCACGACTGAACTCAGAAACAAAGAAATTACATATTTAGCATAGTTTTTTTCCACTAAAACTGTTAATTAAAATCAGCTTAGGATTGGTATTGTAATGTAGTGTGGGCTGATTCCTAACCTGTACATTTTTTTAAAGCAGCATAAACATGACAGGGCTTTGTTATGCTAACTAGCCTTATACTGTACATATGATGATGAACTACTGTGTGTATGAACTGGTAGTAACTGGTGTGGACTTTTAGCTGTTTTTAGTTTAGTTGTACCCAATGAACAGATAAATGGCAGAAAACAAATGTGTGGGAATATAGCAGCTGTGTTTTGTTCCTCAGAAAGTATCTAATTCAAGTCACCCCCCCCCCCTATACACCTTACAATGTTACCATACAATTTCTGTACAATCAACTTTTCTTCTACCAAAACCATGTAATATGAGCTTTCTTAACCTTCCAATCACTGTGTATGCTATCAGGGAGGACCCGGCCCTACATAGTTGTTGGTAGATCTAAAGGAAATTGTATGGAGTGATCTTAAGGTGGGTTTACACATGTTTTTTCTTCAATCAGCTGCCAATTAGATTTTTGTTCAATGTTGTTGTCGAACATGGTTCGTTCATTAATCGAATGTAACGTTAGATTTTTTGTTCATATATCCGGATATCGAGTGAAAATACATTTAAAATTACAACGACAGATAACAATTTACCAACATGTTCGATGACCTTTTTAACAATTTTTTATTCGAGGTCGAACAAAATGTATCCATCGAAATTGGCCATTCTAGATTTTTGTTCAATCAACCCGAAAATTGTTTGTTCTTCGTTGAGCAAACAAAAAAATCAGCATGTGCAAACCCACCTAAGGGGTGTATGGGGGGGCTTATGGCAGAACAGGATCATCCATCATTTAAGATTCTAAAACAATGTAATTGACAGGAAAGGATTTGGTAAATAAAGCTAGCCACACATGGTACAATTTATCATTCAATCGAGGTTCGATTAGATTT
>CM070034.1:138693240-138714000 GCA_036250615.1 Ptychadena robeensis
TCCATCGAAAATCGTCGATTGAACGCTAAAATTGTACCATGTGTGGCTAGCTTAAGTGAATTTGGCAGCAGTCATGGCTTTAGTTGGACACTACCCTTGGTTCCAATGTCCAGTACAACAGGTACACTTTAAAATGAAGAAATGTTTACCCTGGAGATTAGAGCAAGGAGTTTACTATGTATTTATGAGGTCACACACCATGGTAATGTACGTGAACACCTCACATTATGCATCTTATATATGAGTAATGTTTAATTATCAGCATGACTAATGTGTAAAGATTAGCGTGTGCTCATGCAGCTCGTTTCCCTTTCTAGCTATGAAGATTCATCTCTGGAATCCATCTTCACCCATGGCAGCTGGCCCACCTTTTGGATAAAGGTATCTTCATGTTGGACATGTGTTCTTCTATATTTGTGGATACTTTTGGCACCAACGTGCCTTCCTGGACAAAACCAGAGGAATGGACCTCCACAGAACATGCTGGCACGACGACAATTCCGCAGAGTCACAGTTTCTAAATAATAAATCCCATTGTGTTTAATGCTGCAGAGACATCCAGACAGGACGTTAGGATCACGAGATCAGTGCGCATTCAATGTGTAATGGAAGAAATCCACAGTAAAGTGATTTCTGTACAGGATGTTACTGGATGAGAAGACAAGCAATCAAAACAATCTGACAAAAAAGACATGGAGTATACCCTGAAATCAAGTTATCATTTATTAGCCGTCATACATCTTGTTTAACAAATCAACACAATTGTGTATGTTCATGTGTATGGACACCTTGCAATCCCTTTTTCATTTTTTGTGGTATGAAATACCATATTGAATGTTGAAGATCGGCTAGATGTGCCTGAGAATAGCAGTATTGCTGCGCTAAAAAGATGACAACTGAAATTCGATTGGGTGCTTGCAGCTGCTATCATTTGCACACATCCTATTAGTTGCTTTTTGATACTTTTAGTATATTAGATAAATGAAAATTACATACATAAATACTATAAAGGAACTGCAGCACTTGTAGAGCTTTAGGGCTTGTTTCCACTAGTGTGGATCCGTGTGGTGCTATCCGCGCGGCTGCAGGCGCTTTCGTCCGCACCCAAAGCTGCTCAACATGCAGACATCCGTGCGGAAGGATGCGGACTTTGGCCATGCCCCTTGTCCAGGGATGAGGTCGGGTGCGGCATCCGCATGAAAACACGGTAGGCAGGGGTTCAGAACCACACACGGCCGCACAAGTGGAGCCTGGCCGATGCTTTGCCTATGGGTGCAGTCGGGAGTGGCTGCAGCCACGCGGATAGCACTGTAGCCATCTGCACGGGTCCGCACTAGTGGAAACAAGCCCTTAGGCACAGCAGTACAGATTTGTTAGCCAGTAAAAGCATCTGACAGATTATTTAAAATAAAGTTGATTTATTTGTAGTTCAGGAACCCGACAGACTGTTATATCATATATTATATTTACACATAATATTTTAGGCAATTTATTAGACATCTTTACAGGGTGCATCCTTGCAGGAAGGTGCTGGTGAGGCCTTCGTGTAGGCAGTATATTCAACGTCTCTCCAACGCTCAATAAATTAAACGTCAAAGAAGCATTTCTGTGGAAAATCTCTGGTGAACTGACATTCTTGCACTGACCCTTACTAAGAGGCTCTGAATGCTCCAGGAATGAATGACACTTGATTACAAAGGTTGTTTTTGTAAGGGTCTCCTTGTTGTGAGTTTAATTTTTGTGAATGACTGCAAGCTTTTAACTCTTCTAGTGTTTCCAAAGCTTCATTTGACCATTTTGTCTTTTTTTTTTTTGCGTGAAATGCCAAACAAGTTTTATTGAGAACATATCCTGGGAGCGAGCCATGTAGCAGTGACAAATACAGACCACACAATAGAACTTGCGCACAAGCTGTGAAGTCTGCATACCTCTGCTTTCATCTATACATAATGGGATTACTGCGCCAGAGCTACCTGAAGAGTTCCATATAATCCTGGAAGGGAATTACCTTGACTCACAAGGTCAGACTGGATATGTACAGCACTTATACTGGAACAGCCAGGCTTCCTGAAGTTGAGGGGTCAATGCCCATCGGATTTGTTTGGAAACACAGTGCTGTTCAGTGTCAAGACAGCACTGTGTTTAGGCAGTTATGAACAGATAGTAAGCAAGGGAAACCTGCTCCCTCTCAGCCATCCTGTAGCTTGTGCTGACATTACTGTAAACAGTTTTTTTTTTTTACTTATAAACCCTGTGGATAGATGAACCAATACACACATTTTTTTCCATGAACATGTATGCATTAGATACAAACCCCATTCATATTTCTCTAGTGACATCTGCAAAACAGCATAGTGTAGTTTAAAAGTTAGGGCATCATGTGTTAAATGTTTAATGGCCAGTCTACTGAAAACTAACATTTGTGTTATGGGAGATGTTGGCCATGTGTTTCTTTAATCTCACAGATACTATAATGGTGAAATATTTTCTTTCTGGGTCTGTACCTCTCTTATGTGACCATTATGTGTGGTCCGTCTCTGCCTGTTAGATTCTAGTTTAGTTGTTTTATGCTCTGACCAATGTAACAGTATCAAAGCCATTTAAGGTGGCCAATCACAGTTTGATTTTTCCATTTGCTCGACCTAAAAAAATGTGTTGAGCGAGAATATTCGAATATATTAGGCGAATATCCGACATTTGAGAATTCGCAATATTTTGCGAATGTGCACGAAGATATTCACAATGGTGGATATTCATCATATTATGCTTCAACATTGCGCATATTTGTAGATGGATACGCCCAATACACACATTGCTACTACTGGCTAAGATCACAGAATGAAGAAGAGAATCTGTAAAGCTGCATTGCGAATCTTTGCGAATAATTGCAAACGGCTCCCGCAATGGAAGGCAATAGTATACAGTAATTTATCAATTTAGAATGTTTCTTTGTATATTCGCGAAATCACGCGAATTCGAATATACCATATGCTGCTCAACACTAGTCATGTTTGTAAAGTTCAGTTGATCGGAGTATCTGATGGGTTTTCTAGGAATTTGGTTATTTCAATGGATTTGTATTGGTGTTATGAAGCATTCCACAGGGGTTAGGAAAAAAATCGATCACTGTGTTGTAGTACGATGTGAGACTAAAGCCCCCCATACACCTTTAGAGAACTCCATACAATTTCCTTTAGAACTACCAACACCTATGTAGTATAGTGGACTTCCTGATAGAATACATACATTAAAAGGTTTAGAAAGATCCTCATATTACATGGTTTGGGTGGAAGAAAAGCTGATTGTACAGAAATTGTATGGTAAGATTGTAAGGTGTATGGGCGCCTTTAGGGTGGCCATACATGCTTCGATTTTTGTGTTAGCTCGACTTAAAACAATCGTCAATCAAATGGAAATTGATTGATTAAAAAGTGATCGAACATGTTGGTAAATTTTGGTCGATCGTACACATGGAATTGATTTCTATGAAGGAATTGATTTCACAAAACCTGTTGTACTTTTCATACTGGCCCCGCATTTGCTTTTTGCAGCAACACAGCATGTTACAGCAAATGCCCTGTAGCATGCACTTTTGGGGTCTAATAACAGGACAGACATGGTAGTTTTACTGCTTTAGGGCTCACTAACTGCCCGGTAAACAAGCCATAATTGCAACCGACGCCACATTAGGCATCCTCTTTGAGGTTCTATCGGGCGAAAGCCCAAAAACTGACATGAGGTCCTTATCAAGATGACCTGTGAACTACTGCACATTTGTTCAGTACTAAAAGTTTCTACAAAAAGCTTGTGTGTGCACATATGTATGTGTCTACAGGGCCGCCGTCAGGGGGGGACAGGGGGGACTCCCGTCCCGGGCCCGGGCGGCTAGGGGGGCCCGACGGTCAGCACGTGGGGGCCCCAGCGTGCTGACTAATGGGTACAGCAGCCACTGCTCACTGTACCTCTGCCTCTGCACAGCCCGGACTGCCACTACTGTGTGCGATGCGCTGCCGGCAGTCCGGCCTGTGAAGAGGCAGAGGTACAGTGAGCAGAGGCTGCTGTACCTATCAGTCATCAGTCAGGTGGATTTTTTTTAGCCCCCCCCCCCCCCCCGCTCAACAAGTCCTTCCATGGGGCCCGGGCATTTTTGCTGTACCGGGCCCCATGATTTCTGACGGCTGCCCTGTGTGTCTACCAATATATGTGTCTATCTAATATAAACACATGCACATACATACACACACACAACACACACACAAATACATTTAACAAATGGTTAAATGATTATTTCTGATTTAATATCACAATGTACAGATTGTCTCCTATATCTATGATCTTAGTAATGAGAAATACGTCAATGTTTTTACATTTGGTCCTCATGACCTTATCTTAAACAGCCAAAAAATGTGGAATAACATCAGCATTGTGATCGAGGGAATGCAGCTGCTTATAATAATACCCATCTGTGAGCTTCGTTTTTTTTCTCTTACATCTGTTCATAGCCCTTAAAGAAAATAAAGTGGAAAGTAGCCAATCATTTACAATTTGTTCTTTGGTTCCCTAAACATTAGAAACAATAAATAAAGAAACAATAATCTTGCTGATTTTAGAAACAAGGTAAAAAAATTTTCAAATGGATTCAATTAATTTTTTTCTTTCTACACACAACACCCCATAATGACGTGAAACGTTTAGTCCGAGTTCAAGAGCACTCTGGAGCAGGTCTTCATCCAGGACGTCTCTGTACATTGCTGCAGTGAACTTTTCCTTTATCCTGACTAGTCTCCCAGTTCCTGCCACTGAAAAACATCCACAGAAGACCTCTGGAGCTCATCAGGTTATTGGTCACCTCCCTGACTAAAGCAGGGTACAGACGGCATGATATTCGAGCCGTCCGATGTACCCTGCAGCAGTGTGATGACGTCATCGCGCTGCTGCCAGATATCGGCGGGGCTGGGGAGAGACAGCTCTCCCTATCTCAGCTGAAGCTTTGTCTGGAGACCCGCAGCCTCTAGGCAAAGCATCGGACATCGACCGTAATATACAAATCGACCATCATGTCCGATATGGCTGTTTATGAGATGGGTGCATATTATATGGACCAGATAGATGGCCATGAGCGCTCACGAGACCATTGTGGTCATAGGGAGCTTCAAAGCCGCAGACATGTTTCTGTAACCTTCCCCAGATTTGTGAGACCTTATATAGTTAGGTGTGTGCTTCTCCAAATCATGTTCAATCAACTGAACTTACCACATATGTACTCCAATTAAGCTGCAGAAACAGCTCAAGGATGATATATACTGTTGGTGGGGTTTCCACAACGTTGTGTGATCCGTCGGGATCCCTATGTTAAGCGCAGTGCATGGTGGGGATTCCAAAGGAGCACATACACTTTACCTGCAGATGCTGTGTTCTCACTGTGCAAAGCCGTTTCGCCGATGCAGGGGTTAACGGAGTGCAGTATGTTAACCCCTGCAGTAGCTGTCTGAACAGAGCATCTGCGGGCCAGCTAAAGTGTATGTGATCCGTTGGAACCCCCGCCAAGCACTGCGCTTAACGTAGGGGTCCTGACAGATCAAACAATGCTGTGGAGACCCCCCCCCCCTTAATATACTAGGCTATTCAAAGTTATGAAGCTACATTAATGGCCCATAACGGTAGGTTATTCACTTGGTGAGGACCTTGTTAGCTTGCATAGTTTAAGCTTCTGTTCCACCTCAAAAGAAAAAATGCACTCAGCCAGATGTCCATGTGAAAACAGTATTCATGTAGTTTGTCAGGGCTTACAAGGCTAGCATTTAGTAAGGTGACAGGGCTTATGAGTGCAATCTTTAGACAATGTTGATAATCACAATATGCACTCAAGAAAAGTTTCTGGCAATTTGCTTGTCTCCATATGTCTGTTAACACACCTAAAGGAAAGACATCAGAAATGATCTAAAGGTAGGCATACACGGTCCGATTCCTGCTGATCCCTCGGCCGTTGCTCTGCCGCAAGTCAGTGTGCCCATCTGGACAGATCAACCAGGATAGTCCCACATGTTGAATAGCATGTGTCATGTCAATGCGGGGCTGTAGAGATTTTAACAAAATGGATTCTAGGCCTAAGAGGGCTGAGCATAGAGAATTGCCCCCAAACATTAATAAGCTATGTCATAAAGAAATGTTGTCACAATGTCATACAGGAACCAATTACTTCATGTTATTGCTGCTAAAGGTGGTGCAAAGACTAATAAATCATGTTTTGAGGGGGGGGGGGGGGTTGTTGTTTTTAAATATACATGGCTTTTCCTTTTTGTTTTAATTTTTGAATAGGTAATGCCATAGTGGAGTCTGCGTTGTGTTATTATACTCTTGAAGTTAAGCTGTAATATACCATAGAAGAGAAAGAGGTTGTTTTTTCCCTCATTTATCAAAACTAAAAAAGTCTAATTCTCCTTTTCCTGATTTCTGGTTACAGGGTAGTTTTTATTTATTTACTGATGCCATTTCTTATACATCTGCAGATGTTATACAGGGAATGCAGAATTATTAGGCAAGTGGTATTTTTGAGGAATAACACTGATGTAACTTTTGATCGTAATCATAGTCGTATTTATCGCATTGTTGTTGTCCCAATTTTTCATTCAACGTGGGAATTATAGTAATTCGGTGACTGATTGTTGTTCATTAGTCCGGAATCGATCTACTACAATCAAAGTAAACGTGAACCGGGACCCATTAAAATTTTCCACATGTCCGAATCATGTGATGGCCGTTTCCGCTCAATTTTGATCGGGCACTCTTTCGACCATGTGTCAAAACCCAGATTTATTCCGATTAACGAAAAACCTCGATCAGGTTTTGTTGATCCGGCTATTTATCGGCTGTTTATGGCTAGCCATAGTCTCAGTCTGCTAGGCATGGTGGGCCTACCAAGATCCTGTCAGGAACCCCCGTAATAGGGGTCTAAGTCCCTCGCAGCTATTGACAGCATGTTACAAATGTAAATATTTTAAGACATCAATCCAAAAATAAAGATTTTGATAGGGCAGCTAACAAATATAATTGAAGTCAACATGGCCTCTAGAAACAAACCTAACCATTATCCTCTAGGTGGTTCTCTTCAACTGCAGGGAATAAGGAGCAGAGCATCTTGATACCAATGTGCCAAGGGCCAAATTGACTATGCCTGCCATACACCCCAGATGGGTGCCAGACAGACATTCTCCCGTTATGGCAACCGAAATGCAAACATGATGACTTCATCACCGTTTTGCTCCTGGTTCATTCATGAGTTCTTCTTCATCAGTCGGCCGGCACCCTTTTGTGCCGCCATTACTTCATTAAGACAGCCGGTCTTCATTTAACTTATGGCATCGGCTTGCATCGGCCAGAGAATAATCGACATGTCCGTTCTCAGGCCTGCCGACTGTGGGTCGACGGGATCGTTGCCCCCATGTGGGCACACGCCGATAATCTGCCCGATTTTTCCGCTGACCGCCGTCGCTATCGTGCACTCCCCTACGGTCAGTGGTGAAAAAATCGGACGCTTATCAGCATGTGTATGCCAGGCATAAGCAGGGCATCAGACGGTCAATATTCTATCCGTCCAATGTACACTGCAGCAAGCGTGATGAACGTTATCATCTCTGCCTTGTCGATACAAGGAGCTGGGGGAGACATCCTGCTTCCGCAGCTCAACCGAAAGCTTTGCATGGAGACCAGCGTTTGTATGCAAAGCCTCGGATATCGGCCGTTTTTACGTTCATATGCCATATGGCTGTTTTTGGAGCGGGAATTTGATTGGTCCCGTTAAAAAACCAGCAATGGGGGTATATTAATATGGGCCAGATAGTGCCCCCGTGGAGCATGCATGGCGCGTCAGAAAACGCCCATCGATTTGGCCCATATCTTAGCGTCTTTAACCCTGCCTTAAAGGTCGGTTTTGGCCCCGGGCCTTAGTTTTCCCTTGGTCCTGTTTCTTGGGATTAAGGAATTGGCTCAAAGTTTTATGCAGGCAGTATAAGCTTGTTTTGTTGTTTTATGTGTCGGCCCTTATGGTTTTTGGTAAATTTTGGAATCCTAGTACATTTCAAATGTGTATGACTGCAGTTGAACAAAACAGCCAAATTCACTGTTCAGAATGCTGCATGTACTTCCGATGTGAGGATTGTATAAGATCTGAAAACTATATAGGTCTCAATGGTTGGCATCAGAATAAAGGGCACAGCTACAAAGTTGATTAATTGCCCCCCCCATAAGGCCCCCACACTGGTACAGAGCAGGCCGACAGACGAGCATCATTATCTGCACATCCTGTATCTCTGATTTAGGGCGGGCACCCTTTGTGAGAGGCTGTTAGTTTGAACGGGATCCGGTCCTCATTCAACAATAGTCATCGTCCAGAGTTTACGGATATGTCGTTCGCCTGCCGAGCTTTGAGGCACCAGCGTTCTGCGCCGATTTTGTGCAGCGGAACGACGGCGCGAGCGCCATGCACATGGCTCACGGAAAAATCGTCCACTACCTCGTTACGTGTATGGGGGGCCTATACACTTAGATCACCTCCATACAATGTCCTTTAGATCTAACCAACAACTAGTATGTCCTCTCTTATAGAATACATAGTGATTGGAAGGTTAAACGCCAAGGTCCTCATAGTACATGGTTTTTGTAGAACAAAGTCGCTTATTCGATTGTAAGGCTGATCGGGAAGGGTCCACTGCTCCTCCTGTGTCATACAACCTGTAAATCTGTATGTTATCTAATCTTTGTGTTGATCTCCACCTAGATTTATTGCAGCAGTGTGGCGTCTATGTGGCGCTCATAATTTTAAAATAACAAAAAAGATATTATAATAATATACCTAATATTGGAAGGTTTAGAGAAGGTCCTCATATTACCTGTTTTGGTAGAAAAAAGTGGAAATTGTAAATGGTAAGCATTGTTAAGGTGTATGGGGAACCTTTTAGGTATTACATTTCTTGGCTGATGATGAAATACATATCAAAGATCCAATACTGGTTTCTAAATGTCCTGATTTGTCACAAATCTGGTCTTCATGAGTTGGGAAAGTGTACCTAAACTTAAACTTTCTTTTGTGTTTTTAGCTTTGGATAGATGGAGAAAGTTTCATGACTAGCAGGTTGTCTCTCGCTGCCTCTGGAGCTCAATTGGTCCCCCCCATATTTTGATAGAGCACCTTTGTCCCAGCCAGAAGGTGAAAAAAATCTAGCCACAGGAAATCACCCAATAAAAACAAAGCTGTCCAAGATGCCATAACATTACCATAGTTTAAAGAAATGAATTTGTGGGTTTTTGGTAGTTACTGGTTTATTTTCCTATCCTGGAGTGGCCCACGATTGATCTTCAACATTTCACAGTCAAGCTTAGATACACTTCACATCCTGCAGGTTCGCTTTCAATTAGATTGATAGTACCCCGGCATGGAACAAATTCCATGCAGGAGATGTCCATGCTTTTTATTAATTGAAGTGACATGATGCCTTACTTTTCTCAAGTTCTGACTGGAAGTGGACTTTGCTTTTGTGCCTTCATATTTTCCTGCTTGGCTGCCTGTAAATGTGCTTTGATCTGGTAACAGGATATCATTTCCAGGAGTGGCAAAGCGAAGATGCAGAAATTATCTGGAAAAAAATGATGTCAGGTGTCAGCTATTTGCAACACGTGGCATAGAGCGCTTCACATTTTCTCCGATCTGGTTGTATGGTTGAACTCCACCGTGAGGAAAGGAATGGGGTGGTGTGAGCATTTAATATTACAGATTTGGTTTTTTTTTCAGATGATACTGTAGCCAGACTGTATATGTGTTGTACCTGAGCTATATTTTGAATTCATTCTGTAGAGCATGAACTGGCCTCACAGTGTCTGATTCTTATCTCCAATGTACCTACTGGACAAGACCTGTAACCAGAATATGAATCTGCTCGCATAAGTCCCTAGGTGAACTTTCTATTGTAATGCCTGAACCGAACACAAACAAATATTTTCAGTCATCACATATTCATATTTGCACAATGCAGTAGAGAGATTTAACATTTCCTACTTCTAAAAAGGACAGAAGCTATAATCCACTTGTTATGGTACAAAAAGATTTTTATATCAACCTCATCCCTTTGAATGACAGGACACCTGCCCATTTAATATTGGATTGCACTAAGGGCTTGTTTCCATTATATGTCGGGAACCCCTCCGCTAAGCCTATACACCATGACGACGGCGCCCGTGAGGACAGTTGAAAGTCTATCTGCTATCTCTACGTTACGCTAAGCGGAGGGGGTCCCAGGTAATGGAAACAGCCCTTATTATGGCAAACATTACCAACAGATTCTTACCGCTATTCCATCAGTAATATCATCATATAATGTCATTATTACAATTCGTCCCTGAACTATAAACTACAGTTCTGTCCACTGCAAGTCTGTAAGCAACATGAAAACTGAGCACCTAAATGGACTACTCCAAATAACCCGTTGGAATACACTCTGCATCACAACTACCTATTCAGGATATTCAAGGAGAAATTAATTTAAAAAAGGTATTGGGGTGGGGGTTGCGGAAAATGGTTACAAAAAAGGGTGGGGAGGAAAAAGAAATGGGGGTAAAAGAAAAAATGTCCAATCTTGAGGTAGGTATCCATCCAGATTCATATGGTTCAATGACATATTACAAAAGGCCTGATTCCATCTGACAATCAAAATAGTCCCAAGACAACACTGCTTGCCAAAGCGCTCATCGCTGGCCTCTAAACTGAAGCACATGCATAGATATGGTCAAGATTGATGGCCAATTCTAGCACCGTACTCGCTCAAGACCATCTACTGTGCCCATATTAAATTCAGCCATCCATGCTTCACGGGAACAATCCCGCTCGAAAACAGAGATATTGGACTGACCGTAATCATGGTCGATTCCAGTGCTTTGGCATGAAAACTTTTGGTCTCATGCAAACATCGGCTGGAGCTTGGGGACACAGCAGTGTGCGCCTTCAGCTTCATAATGACAGGATTCCATTGCTCGATTACGTAATATCGCAACTGCTGCAGGAACCTTACGGCTTGACTATGTGCAGTGGTTTTTTCACGTGCATGTGTCCTGTGTGGGACACTCAACATATATGGAGAAGGGTAACGGGTGTTTCTTCACATACACCGTCCAACAAAGTCGATTGTGAAGGGTAAATTTTGTGCAATGTAACAGGGGTTTTGTACCATCTATGTAAATATTTTTTTAAACTGTGTCTCTTGGCATTTTTTTCAAGATCCCTGCCTAGGGCCAACAGAAGGACCAGATCAATACTCCAGATCCTTAGCTAATTTCCCACTGCACGGGAGAATGGGGAGTTCATAGTGGAAATTTTGTGTCGCTCAAAAAAATTTTTATAGACCATATGTAGGCCACAAGTTGGTTTGGATCTCTTTAGGTAGGTTGGTTGGAATCCAAGGTAACCTGCATAATGGAAGATATAGTGCATTTGGCTGTTCTTCAACATGCCTTTCACTCGCGGACAGGATTCACTCACCTGCTAGATCTGTCATTCCTGAATTGCTTAAACAAAACATTACCTAATGCAACCTTGCCATTGGTCCTATTAGCATGTCCATCCATGTCCCCGACAGGCGCTGATATATGACCCGTTTCGAGTCACCATGATGTTCCCATGCTGTGCTTGTGGCGGGCCCTTCGATTGGAAGAAAGGCACCACACGGCTTATATTTGTTTATAGAGTAGAGCACATCAGCTTGGTGAACATGCATGTTGCTCATTGTGTGCTGTAACTATTAAAATCCTGATAACGTGGTGATTGGCAAGCGACTTTCAAGTTTTAGTATTAATATTGTTTTAAGCAAAGTCAATGACTGTAATGTTATCCCAAGTATCTTTTATTTTGGACAGTAATCAGAAACTTTAAGGGAATTTACCTATTTCCTTGTTGACATCTGGAGCAAATTGGTAACTTTAGCCAGTCTATCCCTTCATTTTGGCAAGACATTTAGTTATTTTAGGTAGACGCCAACCTTATTTGTATCATTTTAGCCTCTGCACGATATTGTACAAGTAAGTTTGCCAGTCATTTTCTGTCAAACCATGTATATCTAGTTCCATTAGCTGAATTCCTGTTGGTGAAGCCTGAAAGCAGATTGGGAAGGGATTAAAAGGACTAGACGTTTTAGTGGATGTTGGAGTTATGCCATTTTCTCTTTGGCTGGTTTGAAGCATGGAGAAAACTGGAACACAAAGCAAAAACAATTAATTTACCATAAAATACATTATAAAAAAATTTAAATGGTTGAATGATAAGACGTTTACAGTTGGCGACACTAAAGGTACAAAGATACTCTGTGTTGCCACAAAAATTGACTTAATAATTTTTAGCTCTCTTTCTTTTTAGAACTAAAGAGAGCTCAGAATACATTAATCGGAATCTGAAGCATCAGGATTCAGGAATAATTTTCTGTTTTTCAATCCTCTTTCTTTTATATTAGCACACTCTGTTTGCCCATCTCAAGTACAGCCTCAGTGGTGCTATTTACTGTCTCCCCCTCTCCATTACCTTCAAATTGATGTGTGATGTGTAATGTTGCACCATTCCTAGATTTTGTTTGTTTGGTTTTCCCTGGACTTGTAAATCCAGATTTATCATCACATTTTTTTATATTAAAATTAACATAGCATCTTTTGGAAGTACTGTGTGACACCTCAAACGGTTGTCCTCAAACGACCATCATCCACACTTTTTTGTTTTTTTTAAGGGCTCCCTGCCACGGTTATTGGTAGCACATAGTCCAAACACAAAGTCACCCTCACCGGGTTTAATAATCATCCCAACAAAAGTCTTTGAAAATGCCAATTCCCTCCTGCTTGGCAAACGTCCAGCTTTCCCAGCGGAACAAGTCCTGGCCTCACATGCTCTGTGAACACCCTGTTTCCACGGCTCCCAGTATAGCCAAATGTCTAAGGCCCCCCCACACTCCTTGTTGCCCCCTGTCTACCCTCATAACCATGGCCTACGTTGGTCTGACTGTGTCTCCAACATCCTATCAGGAACCACTTACACACTGGCCCTCTGCAGGTGAGTAAGCCAGTGTGTCTCCGACAAAAGAGCAAACAGGTTTAATCCTTTATTGGATTCTGAGGGAATAGTAAGGCCCCCCAGTTCCTTCCTATCCCGAATTCGGAGATCCCTTTAAGAATACAAAACAAAACCCAAATGCCCCCTATGTTGCTGGTGCCAATAATTCATTCCAGCCTCCTTCCAAGGGCCACCACCTAATGCGTCCATTTACACAGTGCACACGACAGACCAGTCTGCTTTCACGTGACCCATACATCCATGTGTGCTAGTATTATAAGAATTTCTGCTAATTATTGTATGCCCTGTTTGGTGCTTGTACTATGTATTGGTCCTTTAGCTTCTTTTATCTTCTTATTGCAGACAAATGTCCTTGTGGAAAATGCCAGCGACAAATGCAAAGGTTGCAAAATTAAAATAACAGCCAATATTGTCAGAAATAAGCTTTGGTATGTGTGGCCGGATTTCTTCTTTTCTAATTGCACCCAAAACAAATTTGCACCCTTTGAAGATTCTGTAAATTTACATGCCTTTTGATGTTTGCTTTGGAATTTGCCAAGTTGTTCCGAGGAAAAATTATCACAACGAAATTGTGGGGAAGCGAGACCGGCGGTATGATGTGCAGGCTGGTCATGACCTATAAGACCAATTTTCCTATTCTAACAAGGAATACCTGTGCGGTCCCAAACACTTGTGATTGTCCTAACCTGCTTTGTAGAAAAGGGACTATATCCTGCATGGGCCATGAGCATTTCAACTATGAAACACACTCTGCAACCGAATATTGCTGGCGACTCACAGCTTTGTGCGACTATTTAGACCAAAGAGCACCAAAATGCTCAGAGACCTTGACCCCCAAGACTTGCCCAGAGTATGCGATACCCAATGCATTTCGCATCAGAACCTAATGAATGCTTGGCGATAAGCAACCATATTTCACGGACCCATTGACCAAATTGTATTGGTATGTGCCCCTGGTTTTTGCCCCCAATACAGCCTATTTGAATTCTTTGCTCCAGTGTTGTTTAAAAAAAAGAAGCCGGACAAAATTGATCTATTTAATACTCTCTGCGTTCTAGCAATAAATAGCACTGAATGCCAAAGAATTGCCTGCAGCCCTAATACTGCTTAACAACAAAAGCAAAGCCCTAAAGTAAGATGATTTTATCTGAACAAAACGCCCTACACCCAACTTTTTTGTGTTCCCAAAACTATGTAACACTTGTTCCACATGCATAGGATTTATATTATTGTAGGAGGCCCCCAGCCATTATTGCCTTTAAATGGCAAACACAAAAGACTGCATCAAAGGAAGCCTTTGCCAAGGTTAACGTTTGCCATAACGGGCAATATATATCAACCCAGTTCCACTGTGCGCAAAAATCCAAAGATCCTTAGGGAGCTTTAATTCATAAAATAATAAAAATCTTTGCTGGAGCCTTTAAAGTCCCCTAGACCCTGCTTTCAGGGCGGAATTTCCATTGATCTGGGCTGAATGCGACCTAGCGTCCAACTCCTCCCAGTGTATACTTATACATTGTATTTTGGGTATGCCGTCTCCTTTTTTTTTTTTTTCTTAAGCGCAATAAGTATTCTCCCTTTTCCTTAATTACTAAAATCTAAGTTAGTTGCCCTTCCACATTTAGATCCACCAAACCAAATAAAAGATTACTTTTTTTATTTGTTACACATACATTCACATCATATCTATATTATAACTTTTTATACAATGTGTGCATGACTACTGGAAATCTGGAGACCTCCCCCTTCACAGCTCCTCCCAGCGTCATCGCTGACTCTGCGCGGATGTGCTGGAAAAAGCACTGCCACCATATGACATGATGTCAATGGCATCAGACTAATCATAGATGACGGCATCGTGGTGGAGACGGAAGATCAACCATACGAAGGATGGCCATGGGCCCTTCCTCTCAGCAGGTCATGTACGCTCACTGTTTTCAGCGGTGAGAATGGTTAGAAAGCAAACTCACCACAAAATACAACCACATTGGATTTTCACTTTTCCACCACCCCCCCTCCGTCTCTACTCCCCTCTCTCTCCTCCCCTCCCTGCTCCCACTTTTTCCTATTCATCCACTCCCCTCCTCTCTTCTCCTCCCCTTCACTCCTTCCCTCTATGTTTTTTCCCTCCCCCCCTGCTTGTGCACTCTGGTATTTTTTTCCGATTAAATTGCGGAAATATATCATTAGCTCGCCCAAATCTCTCTCCAGGCTGATTTCTCTTGCGGCCACTGTTTTTGTGGGAGAGGCGAGGTCCACGCTTTTCTTTACCCACTAGTTATATTTTCGAGTGGTGGCTACATAAAATGAATATCTATGTAGGAGTATTGGCACCATATAATCTAAGCAGGTCACTGACACTAATCACTTTACCTTTTCTAGTCCCAAGGAATGGCAGTCTAACTGGAGGTTGGTACCTTTTCAATTACAGTCCAGTTTTTTGCTCTTATCATTGGCCTGAATGAAGCCTGATATACTTGCGGCACTGGAGATCCATGGCTCATATACCTATCAGTTCTTAGTCAAAGCGATTTTGTCACTGAAATCTTGATCTTTGAGGATGCCACTAGGAGGTTGTGGCCGCATTATTTAAAAAGTATGTCTGCCCCGCTGACTTGGCCTTTCGCGAGACCTTTACACCACATAAGGTTTTCTTTTGTGCTTTCGTGTTTCTCGAGTTTGTCCTATTTTTATAAGCTTTTATTAAGATGTATATGCAGCCCTCTATATTTATCTAAAACAAGAAATGCATCTGCAGTCTGCCATATTTATTTTTCACAATGCTTGCGGAAATGAATTTTTCACTTATAATGCTATCAATAATGTAAACGTGTGAGAGGTTTTCTATATTTATACAAGGTTTATGCTCCCCTAAAAAGATGTGATGTTAAGAGTATGTCAATTGGTTGAATATTGTGTATTTGCCCCGGATATGTTTTACAGTACACACATTTATTAAAACATTGAATAAAACCGAAATCGTTTCTGTCCCTCCACTCTTCCTCCTTTTGGCTTCCATTCTAAGACTTCTTGTGCAGGTATTTCTGTCCTTGCCTGCGCTAATTCGAACCCCAGAAACCACACGATCTAAGAACATTTCCCTTTTAATCAAATCACTTCCTGTTAGGATGTTTTCCGACTTGGTAAAGGGCCCCCCATATCCTTTACAAGTTGCAAATGTTAATTCTTAATGTGGTTTTAAGAGCTGAATTTTCATCACACCCCAAATGTGCAGAAGAATTACTTTCGTTCATTATACTTGATGAGAGAAATCGGCATATTTTGAGGGCTGCCCGCAAAATACATGTAACACACATGCCTAAAATGGGATACATTTATGACCCTACTGGCTGTGTTTCTTTAAATCCCTAATAAATCTGAGTTCTGTCCATCCAACATTTTGGTCTTCTGTTGACAAGACCCACAAGCATCCCCCCCACACAAAATTGCCATTGAGTAGAATTTAGGCTTTGTTTCCATTGCGTTTGGGACCCCTCCGCTAAGCTTACATGCTTAGCGGGATCCCCTGGTCCCAACTTAAACAGATTGACTTACCTGCCCTCGGCGGAGGCGTCTGTCTTCATTGTCGCTGAGCCGTCGATCCCTCGGTGTAGAGGCCCTGAACGTAGCGTCGAGTACATTCAGGCCTTTACACCGCACGGATGTTGCCTAAACAGACTATCCGCCCCTGTCAGCCGTCGTTGTTTACACATGGGATAACGTTGGGACCCCTTTATACAACTTAAGCGTGGGGTCCCGACGTATAATGGAAACAAGCCCTAACCTTCACAGAAAAACATGTCCATTATTTAATAGATTTCAAGAATCTTTCAAATGTTTACACCACCAGAACTGTCCAATTACTTTGCGGAGTCCCATATACCATGTCACTGTCTATATCTTTAGGAATCTAACAATCTACATTGCCCTACTAAAGTATTACCCAGAAATGAGCATTAGAATCTCATTGAAGCATAGCCACCTTTAGATCCTCTCTGTCAGATATCCTTTAGATCTACCACACTATGTAAGTGCCGGTCCTTCTGGGCGATTAAACACAGGCTATATAGACTCGGATGCGTTTAGAATCACCTCATTGTTACATGGTTTTGGTTAAAACATAAGTCGAGATCTAAAGCTTAATCTGACAGCGAAATCTAAAGCTAAAGGTGTAATGGGGCAACCTTAAGCTGGGTTTTACACGTCACAATTTTTGTTTCGTTCAACTTCCAGATTCGATTTTTTTTAGATTTTTTTATTGGATTTTCGTTCGTCCAATTTATTGATCGTATAATTAGATATTTTTGTTTTTGCTACAACCGACCGCAATTATATCGAATTATGAATAATCGTTGGAAACACGAATGAAAATCTTTCAGATTTTTTTTTTTAGGAGTGATAGCGAAAAAATCTATCTAGTGAAATAATACTGTCTCGTTTTTTTTAAACAAACAACGAAACATAACCGACAAAGATGAAAGTTTACCAACCATGTCCCTATCCATCTTGTGGACGATTTTTTGTCAGATATCTGAAAAACAATCTTGAACGTGTAACCTCACCTTTCACATGCACGCCACACCCCCCCCCCTCCCCTCCCCCCACCACCCCCCCCCCCCCCACACCGAGCGGACGGCCACTTTTGCCACCGACGCGAGGGCGTGGCACGCTCGCCTCCTCGTTGGCGCGCAAAATTCAGGCTGCTGATTGGGGAGTGCCCACTGGTGGCAGACAGATCCCTATTGTCCTTGACAGATGCCTGTTACTTTCATTGAGATCACATCTTCATTGAAGCAAACGCCTGTCACCAAAGGGGTGCCGGCCGATGCCCTGTCATGCTCGGGAAGAGCTTTCAGGAGCCTTATCTGACCTGCTCTGTCGCGTCCCACACTCGGTACGTGTATGGCGACCATTTAGAATTTGAACGCTAGGACCCTCATTCCAAGAGACCAAGTACTTACCACCAAACCAACATTTCTCACCATCCATCGCCTTCTTAGCTTAAGATTTACACGGTAGTTTTTGGCAGCAGCCTCGCGGAAACAAATGCCTAGCTGCGAGCGCCCTGCACACTTGTCAGACATGTTTATAAGTAAAAAGTCATCTTTGTCACTGCATTTTGGGTTGCTGGAAAATTCACTCTTAAGTCTATCATTTTTACCACTGCTCGACACTGGGCCTACTCTCCTGTACTTGAGCACCTGCCCCAAACCTCTTTGACACAGTATATTGGTAGAAGCCCAAAAAGCCGACCGTGCCGCAATGCCTAATGCCCTCGCTTATTGGACTTAACAACCGGTCTGTGTAAATGAGCCCTAAATGAGATTTAGTTTTATCAGATGTCTAGAAAGCGACACTATGCGTTTATTGGCCAATGATTATTGCTAATTTTTCTGGCGGTAAATGAGCCCTAAGGCTCATGTCTTACACAGTCATTTCCCAGGCTGCTGTTCCAGCCGCAGCCAGCCCAGCAAACACTAACCAGGTGCTCTCAGCAGTTGCCCAATGCGAAAAAACCTCGTCAAAATTTTGCAGGCGTTCGCTTGGGTCGCGTCATTTATCAAAATCACCACTTACAGTCCTTAGGCTAAAGGCCACGTCATATGCAAATTGTCCTCTTGTTTCCGAGCTGGCTTAATAAAACCGCCACCCAATATAGGCCTTAAAGAGGGGTTTCCTGCACCATTGTAAGTTTCGGAAGCTAAAAAGACAGGCAAGGTCTCTTTACAGTAAAAGATGAACATTTACCTATAACCTATTCTTCCATTATTTTCCAGTTTGAAAATATAACAAGGTTTATCGCCTAGCTAATTACTTTCTAAGTCCAAAGTGTTCTTTCCGCTGGTGACATTTTTTTGTGTTGATGGTAAACAATTCTTTGATGGAAAGCAATAAGTCCACAGTTTGACTTATCTATGCCGAGACACAAAGATTAACTATTACTTCTTCTTTTTTTAGTGACATATTTCTTACGGATTAGTCTGCCCTGGATCACCTAATTACTTCTCATCTCTAGTCCCCTATAGTTGTGGAACTGCCCTCATGTGGAAACTGCTATTCAGGCCTTTGCTGAAGTCCGTATATAGAATTTCCATACTATTTTGCAGACACATTTTTACTGCCTGACTCTGATTTATGCAAAGCGCGCTTTCTTATACAGGGATTGCAAGAATTATCAGGCAAATGAGTATTTTGACCACATCATCCCTCTTATCATGGTTGTCTTTACTCCTAAGCTGTATAGCGCTTCCGAAGCCTTCTACCAATTAAGCATATTAGGTTGAGTCATCTCTGTAATGAGAAGGGGTGGTCTAATGACATCAAACACCCTATATTAGGTGTGCATAATTATTAGGCAACTTCCTTTCCTTTGGCAAAATGGGTCAAAAGAGGACTTGACAGGCTTGAAAAGTCAAAAATAGTGAGATATCTTGTCAGAGGGATGCCAGCACTCTTAAAATTGCAAAGCTTCTGAAGCGTGATCATCGAACAATCAAGCGTCTCATTCAAAATAGGCAACAGGGTCGCAAGAAGCGTGTGGAACACAAAGGCGCAAAATAACTGCCCATGAACTGAGAAAAGTCAAGCGTTGCAGCTGCCAAGATGCCACTTGCCACCAGTTTGGCCATATTCAGAGCTACAACATCACTGGAGTGTCCCAAAGCACAAGGTGTGCAATACTCAGAGACAGAAGGCTGAAAGCACGACCACCACTGAACAAGAAACACAAGCGAAACGTCAAGAGCTGGGCCAAGAATATCTCAAGACTGATATTTCTAAGGTTTCATGGACTGATGAAATGAGAGTGAGTCTGATGGGCCAGATGGATGGGCACGTGGCTGGATTGGTAAAGGGCAGAGAGCTCCGTCTGACTCAGACGCCAGCAGGTGCGGTTGGAGTACTGGTTTTGGGCTGGTATCCATCAAGATGACTTCGTGTGGTGCTTTTTTCGGGTTGAGATGGAGTTCACTCAACTCCCATCCCTACTGCCCGTTTCTGGAAGATACCTTCTTCGCCATGTACAGAAGAAGTCTGCATCCTTCAAGAAAACACATGATTTTCATGCGACCAATGCTCCATTTCCACGCTCCCAGTACTCCCACACAGCGTGCGGCAGAAAGGGTATATGAAAAAAAAACTAATGACATTGCATCCTTTTCACCTGATCTGACCCCATTGAGAACCTGTGGTCCATCTCAAATGTGTGATTTACAATGAGGCGTCAACACATACACCTCTCTGAACAGTGTCTGGGAGGCTTGGTTGCTGCTGTCACGCAATGTTGATGGTGAACCGATCAAAACCCACTGCAGAATCCATGGATGCAGGCTTTTGCGTGTCCTTGCAAAGAAAGGTGGCTATATTGCGTCACTGCTTTGTTTTTGTTTTGTTTTTGATGTCAGAACTGTCTATTTTGTGAACTGTTGAGTGTTATACTTGTTTCCCCTGGTTACAAATAATATACTTTAAATGGTATAAATTAGTTTTTTTGTTAAGTGCCTAATATTATGCACACTTTAGTCACCTGCACACACAGATATCCCCCTAAAATAGCTAAACTAAAACAAACTAACAACTACTTCCAAAATTCATCTTTGATTTTAATTAGTTTTTTTGGGTTCATTTGATAACATGGTTGTTGTTCAATATTAAAATTATTC
>CM070034.1:138715714-138734368 GCA_036250615.1 Ptychadena robeensis
CGGCACTACATAGTTGTTGGTAGATCTAAAGGATATCTGACAGAGAGATCTAAAGGTGCTATCTTCAATGAGATTCTATGCTCTTTCTGTGTAATACTTTAGTAGGGCAATTAGATTGTTAGTTCCTAAAGATATAGACAGTGACATGACTATGGACTCCGCAAAGTACTCTGGACAGTTCTGTGCTGTAAACATTTTGAAGATTCTTGAAATCTATTAACTAATTGACATGTTTTTCTGTGAAGGTTAGGGCTTGTTTCCATTATACGTCGGGACCCCTACGCTAAGTGTATACAGGGGTCCCAACGTATCCCATGTGTAAACAGACCTGCCGGCGGATAGTCTGTTTACACATCCGTCGGTGTAAAGGCTGAATGTACTCGACTACGTTCAGCCTTACACCGGCGGATCGGCTCAGCGCAATGAAGACAGACCCTCCGCCGAGCAGGTAAGTCCATCTGTTACGTTGGGACCTCCCGCTAAGCATGTACGCTTAGCGGAGGGGTCCCAACGCAATGGAAACAAAGCCTAAATTCTACTCATGCAATTTTTGTTTATCTTGTTCTTTCAACAGAATACAAAATGTTTATACAAACTCAGATTATAGGATTTAAAGAAACACAGCCAGTATGGGTATAAATGTATCCATTTTACATGTGTTTACATGTATTTTGCAGCCCTCAAAATTTGCAGATTTTCATCTCATCAAGTATAAACGAAAGTAATTCTTTCTGCACATTTTGGGTGATGAATAATTCAGCTTAAACCACTTAAGACTACATTTGCAATTGTAAGATGTATGGGGGCCTTTACATCGGAAACATCCTAACAGGAAGTGATGTAAAAGGGAAATTGTTCTTATATCTTGTGGTTTCTGTGTTTCTATTACCCAAGGACAGAAATACCTGCAAAGAAGTCTTAGATGGAACCAAAAGGAGGAAGCTGGAGGGACAGAAAAGTTCTGGTTTTATTCAATGTTTTTAATAAATGTGTTGTAAACATATCCCAAATACACAATATCAACCATTCCATACCTTACATACATCTTTTTTACATAATACCTTGTATAAATATAGAAAACCTCTCACACGTTTACATTATTGATAGCATTTATAAGTGAAAATTCATTTCCCAAGCATGTGAAAATAAATTATGCATACTGCAGATGCATTTTTCTGTTTTATATAAATATAGAGCTGCATATACATCTTAATAAAGCTTATAAAAATAGGACAACTAGAAACACGAAACACAAAGAAAACCTCTGTGGTTGTAAAAGTCTCGCCGAAAGGCCAAGTCACTGGGCAGACATACTAATTTTTAAATAATGCCACCAACCTACTCCTTAGTTGCATCCTCAAAGATCAAGATTTCAGTGACAAAATCCTTTTGACTAGAACTGAACTGTAGACCATGGATCTCCAGTCCCAATATATGGCTTCATTCAGGCCAATGATCAGAGCAAAAAACTGTGACTGTATTGAAAGGTACCACCTTCCAGTTTAGCTGTTCCTTTGACTATTAAAAGGTAAAGTGATAGTGTCTGACTGCTTAGATTTATATGTTGCCAATACTCCTATGATACTCATTTTATGTAGCCACCACTAGAAAATAACTAGTGGGTACAGAAAAGCTTTTGGCCTCTTCCCACAAAACAGTGCCCAAGAATATCATCATATTTCCCAATTTAATGCGATACCAGATGCACCAAGCATATGGGTGGTTGGATGGAGGCAAAATCATTGATTAAACCTCCAATGTGGTTATTTTGTGCTGAGTTTGCTTTCTAACATTCTCACCCTGAAATAACAGTGAGCGTACATACCTGCTTGGAGGAAGCCCATGGCATCCCTTCGTATTGGTGATCTTTCCGTCTCCACCACGATGCCGTCATCTATGATTAGTCTATGCCATTGACATCCATGTCATAGGGTGGCGTTGCTTTTTCCAGCACATCCCCAGGTCAGCGATGACGCTGGGGATGTGAAGGGGGAGGTCTCAGATTTCCAGTAGTCATGCACACACTTGTATAAAAAGTTATATATAGATATGATGTGAATGTATGTGTAACAAATAAAAAAATATCTTTTATTTGGTTTGGTTGGCTTAATGTGAAGCAACTAACTTAGATTTTATAATTAAGGAAAAGGGGAATACTATTCCTTAAGCAAAGGAGCCGGCATCCCAAAATACAATGTATAAGTTTATCACTGGGAGGGTGGACCTAGGTCCATCAGCCCAGATCAATGAATTCCCCCTGAAACAGGGTCTAGGGGACTTTAAAGGCTCCAGAAAGATTTTTATAATTTTATAATTAAAGCTCCCTGGATCCTTTTGCCACAGTGGAACTGTGTATATATATTTGCCCGTTATGGCAAACGTACCTTGCAAAGCTCCTCTGATGCAGTCTTTTGTGTTTGACATTTTAAGCAATTTAATTGGCTGGGCCTAAATAATATAACTCCTATGCATGTGCACAAGTGTTACATAGTTTGGGAACACAAAAAAGTTGTAGCGTTTTTCCATAAAATCATCTTACTTTAGGGCTTTTGCTTTGTTTTAAGCAGATTAGCTGCACATTCCTTTGGATTCAGTGCTATTTATTCTAGCACCAGAAGTTATTAAATATATCATTTTGTCCCTCTTTACAACTGGACAAATAATTCAAATAGGCTGTATGCAAAACCAGCACATACCAATACAATTTGTTCAATTGTCCGTGCAATCTGGTCTCTTATCCCAAGCATTATTGGTTCTGCTGCGAACTGATTGGGTATCCATACTTGGCACATTCTTGGTCAAGGTCTCTGAGCATTTTGTGCTCTTTTGGTCTAAATAGTCGCACAAAGCTGTGAGTCTCCAGCAATATTCGGTTCAGAGTGTGTTCATAGTTGACATGCCTCCTGGCCATCAGGATATATTCCCTTTTCTCCAACAGGTTAGGACAATCACAAGTGTTTGGGACCCACATGTATTCCCTTCGTAGAATAGGAAAATTGTTCTTATAGGTCATGACCACCTGCACATCATACCGCGTCTCCTTCCCCACAATCTTCTTGTTGATAATTTTTCCTCGGAACACTGCAAATTCCAAACAAACATAAAAGCATGTAAATTACAGAATCTTCAAATGGGTTTGCAAATTTGTTGTGTTGAATTAGAAAAGAAATCCGGCCAACATACCAAAGTCTTTCTGACAATATTGCTTTATTTTATTTTGCAATCCTTTGATTTTCCTGCATTTTCCACATTTGTCTGCAATAAGAAGATAAAGAAGCTAAAAGGACCAATACATATACAACACCAACAGCATACAATAATTACAGAAATCTTATACTACACAATGGATGTATGGGTACTGTGACAGACTGGTCTTCTGTCACTGTGTAAATGGACCATTAGGTGGTGCCCTGGAAGGAGTCTGGGAATGATTATTTGCACAGCACCATTAGGGTGCTTTGGGTTTTGTTTTAGTTTTCTTAAAGGGCTCCCGAACTCTGGGATAGGAAGGAACTGGGTGGGCCTTACTATTCCCTCAGAATCCAATAAAGGATTAACACCTGTTTGCTCCTTTTGTGGAGACACACCTGGCTTCACTCACCTGCAGAGGCCAGTGTGTCAGTGGTTCCTGATAGATGTTGGAGACACAGCTTCAGACCAAGTAGGCCATGGGCTTCTGAGGGTAGACAGGGGGCACACAAGGAGTGTGGGGCCTAGACCTGTGGCTACTGGAGCCGTGGAAACAGGGGGTTCACAGAGCATGTGAGGCCAGGACCTGTTCCTGCTGGGAAGCTGGACGTTTGCCAAGCCAGGAGGATTGGCATTTTTCAAAGACTTTTTGTTTGGCTGATATTAACCCCTGTGAGGGTGACTTTGTGTTTTGGACTATGTGCTCCAATAAACGTGGGCAGGAGCCCTAAAAAAAACAAAAAAGTGTGGACTGATGGTTTGAGAGCAACCGTTTGAGTGTGATCCCACACAGTACTTACCAAAGATCTATGTTAATTTAATTAATAAAAAATGTATGACTAAAATCTTGGATACAAGTCCAGGGAAAACAAAACAAACAAAATCTATGAATGGTTAGCAACATTACACACACACATCAATTTGAAGGTAATAGGAGAGGGGGAGGACAGTAAATAGCAACCACTGAGGCTGTACTTGAGATGTGCAACAGAGTGTGCTAATATAAAAGAAAGATGAAACAGCAAATTATTCCTGAATCCTGATGCTTCAGATGCCGATTACCTTTATCTGAGCTCTCTTTTAGTTCTAAAGAAATAGAGCTAACAATTATTTAAGTCAATTTGTGGCAACACAGAGTATCTTTGATACCTTAGTGTCGCCAACTGTAAACGTCTTACATTCAACCCATTTAAATTATTTTATAAATGTATTTTTATGGTAAATTAATTGTTTTTGCTTTGTGTTCAGTTTCTCCATGCTCAACCAGCAAAGAAAATGGCATACCTCCAAAATCCAATAAACGTCTAGTCCTTTTAATCCCTTCCCAATCTGCTTTCAGGCTTCACCACAGAATTCAGCAATGGTAACTAGATATACATGAGTTGACAGAAACTGACTGGCAAACTGTACTTTACAATCTCGTGCAGAGATAAAATGATACAAATAAGGTTTCTCTACCAAATAACTAAATGTCTGCCAAAATGAAGTGGATAGACTTGCTAAAGTTAACAATTTGCCCCAGATGTCAACAAGGAATAGGTACATTCATACTTAAGTTCTGAATACTGTCCAAAATAAAAGATCCTTTGGTATAACATTACAGTCATTGTAATTTGCTTAAAACAATATTAATACTAAAACTTGAAAGTCGTGCCAATCAACCACGTCTCGATTTTTAATAGTTTACAGCACAATTGAGCAACATGCATGTTCACCACGCTTGATTGTGCTCTACTCTATAAACAAATCTAGCCGTGGCTGCCTTTCTTCCAATCGAAGGGCGCCCAAGCACAGCATGGGGACATCATTGTGACTCGAACGGGTCATCTATCAAGCGCCTGTCGGGACATGGATGGACATCTTAATAGTGACCAATGGCAAGGTGCAATTAGGTAATGTTTTAAGCAATCAGGAATGCCGACTCTATGCAGGTGAGTGAATCCTTTCCGCGAGTGAAAGGATTTTAGAAGAACAGCAAATCACTACTCTTCCATTATGCAGGTTACCTTGGATTCAACAACCCTTATCTAAAGAGATCCAAACCCAACTTTTGGTCCTACATATGGTCTATATGGGACACAAAATTTCCACTATGAACTCCCATTCTTCCACTTCAGTGGGGAAATTAGCTAAGGATCTGGATATATTGATCTGGTCCTCCTGTTGGCCCATAAGGCATGGATCTTGAAAAAAGTCCAAGAGACCAGTTAAAAAATATTACCTAGATGGTACAAAACCCCTGTACTATTGCACAAAATTTACCCTTCACAATCTGACCTTTGTTGGAGGTGTGAAGAACACCCCGTTACCCTTCTCCATATCATGTTGAGTTGTCCCACACAGGACACATGCACGTGAAGAACACACTGCACCATATTCAAGCCCTTTAAGGTTCCTGGCAGCAGTGCGATTACGTCATCGCACTGCTTCCTGTCATTGAGGAAGCTGAAGGCGCAACACTGCTGTGTCCCCAGCTCAGCCGATGCTTTGCATTGAGACCCAAAGTTTTCATGCAAAGCACTGGACATCGACCATGATTTACGGTCATGTCCAATATCTCTGTTTTTCGAGCGGGATTGTTCCCGCTTGAAAGCAGGGATGGCTGCATTAGATATGGGCCAGATAGATGGTCTTGAGCGCGTACGGTGCTCGAATTGGCCATCAATCTTGCCCATATCTATGCATGTGTTCTCAGCTTTAGAGGCCAGCATGAGCGCTTTGGCAAGCAGTGGTTGTCTTGGGACTATTTTTGATTGTCAGATGGATATCAGGCCTTTTTGTAATATGTCATTGACCATATGAATTGGATTGATACCTACCTTCAAGTGACAGTTTTTTCTTTTACCCCCATTTCTTCTTTCCTCCCCACTCCTTTTTTGTAACATTTTCACGCAACCCCCACCCCACTACCTTTTTTAAAATTAATTTCTCCTTGAATCTCCTTGAATAGTTAGTTGTGATGCAGATGTGTATCTCAACTGGTTATGTGGAGTAGTCCATTTAGGTTGCTCATTATTTCATGTGCTTACCTGACTTGCAGTGGACAGAACTGTATGTTTTAGTAGTCAGGCGAATGTTAATAATGACATTATATGATGATATTTACTGATGGAATAGCGGTAAGAATCTGTTGGTAATGTTTGCCATACTAAGGGCTTGTTTCCATTTACCTTGGGACCCCTCCGCTTAGCGTATACGTAGCAGATAGCAGATAGACTTTCAACTGTCCTCACGGCGCCTGTCTTCATGGTGTATATGCTTAGCGGAGGGGTCCCGACATATAATGGAAACAAGCCCTTAGTGAAATCCAATATAAATGGGCAGGTGTCCTGGTCATTCAAAGGGATGATGGTTGATATAAAAAATCTTTTTTTTACCAGTTAACAAGTGGCTATAGCTTCTGTCCCTTTTAGAAGTAGGAAATGTTAAATCTCTTCTACTGCAATTTTGCAAATATGAATCTGTGATGACTGAAAATATTCAGTTTCAGGCATTACAATAGAAAGTTCACCTAGGGACTTATGCAGAGGCAGCATTCATATCTCTGTGTTACAGGATCTTTTCCAGTAGGGTACATGGAGATAAAATCAGACACTTGTGAGGCCATGTTCCTGCCTCTACAGAATGAGATTCCAATATAGCTCATGTACAACACATATCAGTCTGCTACAGTATCATCTGAAAAAACAAATCTGTAAATGCTCACACACCCCATTCCTTTCCTCACTGGTGGGAGTTCACCATACAACCCAGATCGGAAAATGTGAAGCTGGCTCTATGCCAGCGTGTTTTTGCCAAATAGCTGACATCCTGACATATTTTTTTTTCCAGATAATTTTCTGCATCTTCGCTTTGCCACTCCTGAAATGATATCCTGTTAACAGATCAAAGGCAACATTTACAGGCAGCCAAGCAGAAACTATGAAGGCAAAAGCAAGTCCACTTCCAGTCAGAACTGGAGAAAAGTAAACGGCATGTCTACTTTCAATTAAAAATGGACATCTCACTGCATGTCATTTTGTTCCATGCCGGGTACATATCAATCTAATTAAAGCGAACCTGCAGTTATGTTAAGTGTATCTAAGCTTTGACTTTGAAATGTATGACTGATCAATCGTGGCCACTCCAGGATAGGAAATAACCAGTAACTACCAAACACACAAATCATTTTCTTTAAATATGGTAATGTTATGGCATCTTGACAGCTTGTTTTTATTGTGGTGCATTTTCCTGGTGTAGATTTTTTCCACCTTCTGCCTGGTACAAAGGTGATCATCAAAATATGGGTGGGACAATTGAGCTCCAGAGAGCAGTACAACCTGCTAGTCATTGCAAACTTTCTCCATCTATCCAAAGCTAAAAACCACCAAAGAAAGTTTAAGTTTAGGTACACTTTTCCCAACTCATGTAGACCAGATTGTGACAAATCAGGACATAGTAACATTATTGGGATCTTTGATTATGTATTTCATCATCATGCAAAGAAATGTAATACCTAAAAGGTCCCCATACACCTTACAATGTTACCATACAATTTCAACTTTTCTTCTACCAAAACCATGTAATATGAGGACCTTCTCTAAACCTTCCAATCATTATGTATTATTATTATAATTATCATTTATTTATATAGCGCCAACATATTACGCAACACTGTGCAATAAATTAGAGTGGAGACAACACAAGATAACATACAGATACAGGTTATGACACAGGAGGAGCAGTGGACCCTTCCCGATCAGCCTTACAATCGAATAATCGACTTTTGTTCTACCAAAACCATGTACTATGAGGACCTTTCTAAACCTTCCAATCACTATGTATTCTATCAGAGAGGACACTACATAGTTGTTGGTAGATCTAAAGGAAATTGTATGGAGTGATCTAAAGGTGTATAGGCCCCCATACACGTAACGAGGTGTGGACGATTTTGCCGCTGAGCCATGTGCATGTGCGCTCGCGGCCGTCGTTCCGCTGCAAAATCGGCCGCAGAACGCTGGTGCCTCAAAGCTCGGCCAGAGAACTGACATATCCGTAAACTCTGGCCGATGCTATTAGTTTGAATGAGGACCGGAGTCCCCGTTCAAACTAACAGCCTCTACACAAAGGGTGCCCGCCGATACTCAGAGCTACAGGATGCAGCATAATGATGCTCGTCTGTCGGCCCCTGCTCTGTACCAGTGTGGGGGCCTTATGGGGGGGCTTAATTAATCAACTTTGCTAGCTGTGCCCTTTATTCTGATGCAACCATGAGACCTAATATTTTTCCAGATCTTATACAATCCTCACATCGGACTGTACATGACAGCATCTGAACATGTGGAAATTTGGCTTTTTGTTCAACTGACAGTCATTACACATTTGAAATGATACTTAGGATTCCAAATTTACCAAAACCATAAGCCTACACATAAAACAACAAACCCAAGCTTATACTTCCTGCATAAACTTTTTAGCCATTTATTAAATCCCATAGAACAGACACAGGGAAACTAAGGCCCGGGGGCCAAAACCGACCCTTTAAGCAGGGTACAGACGCTAAGATATGGGCCAAATCGATGGGCGTTTCGAGCGCCATGCATGCTCACGGCCATCTATCTGGCCCATATAATATACCCCCATTGCTGTTTTTTTAACGGGACCAATCAATTCCCGCTCCAAAAAACAGCCATATTGCATATGACCGTAAAAACGGCCGATATCCGATGCTTTGCATACAAACCGCTGGTCTCCATGCAAAGCTTCGGTTGAGCTGAGGAAAGCAGAGCTGTCTCTCCCCAGCTCCTCTGATATCTGACAGCAGCGTGATAACGTCATCACGCTGCTGCAGGGTACATTGGACGGCTCGAATATTGAGCCGTCTGTGCCCTGCTTATGCCTGGCATACACATGCTGATAAGCGTCCGATTTTTCACCTGACCGATGGGCGTGCACGCTCGCGCCGGCGGTCAGCGGAAAAATCGGGCGCTTATCGGCGTGTGCCCACATGGGGCAACAGATCCCTGTCGCCCCACAGCTCGGCAGGCCTGAGAACGGACATGTCCGATATTCTCTGGCCGATGCAAGCCGATGCCATAAGCTTCAATGAAGACCGGCGTCTTCATTGAAGCTAATGGCCGGCACACAAAGGGTGCCGGCCGACTGAAGCAGCCCCATAATGCACCAGGATGCAAACGTGATGACGTCATCATGTTTGCATTTCGGTGCATAACGGAGCATGTCTGTCGGCACCCATCTGTGGGTGTATGGCAGGCATTAGTCTTAATTTGGCCCTTTGTCACCTTGGTATCAAGATGCTCTGGCTCCTCTCATTCCCTGCAAGTGAAGATAACACCTAGAGGATAATGGTTAGGTTTGTTTCCTAGAGGCCATAGTTTGCCTTCAATTATATGTTTAAGCTTCCCTATCAAAATCTTTTATTTTTTATTTATTTCTTTTAACATATTTAAATTTTTTAACATTCTGTCCTAGCTGCGAGGACTTAGTACCCCTATTACGGGCGGTCCTTGCAGGCTCTTGGTCAGGCCCACCCATGCCCTAGAATGACATGAGACTAATGCTAGCCATACACAGCCCGATAAATAGCCTGATCAACCAAACCTGATCGAAGTTTTTCGTTAATCGGGCATAAATCGGGTTTTGCCCACATGGTCCGACAGAGCTTTCCCGATCAAAATTTAGCGGAAAATCGGCCATCACATGATCGGACATGTTGGAAAATTTTAATGGGTCCGGTTACATCGTTCTACTTTTCTTGTAGCGCCCGACTAAATGAACACCAATCATCCCCGATATTACTATTACTTCCCATTGAATGAAAAATTGGACGACAAAAATGACTATAAACTCCGACTATGATGTACGATCAAAACTGTTACATCGTTCAAAAATCTTTTTTTCTATGTGGGGATTTTTTGTTAGATCATCCGAGAAAACGAAGATTTTTTTATCAGCAAACTTCGATCGGGCTTGGTTGATCGGGCTATTAATCGGCTGTGTATGGCTAGCATTAGACTACACATCTTTTCACATAAACCCAAGCTCAAGCAAGGAGACCCATGTCTGAACAGTGGCTTTTTAGCCAGTAGTCCAGAATGACACTGGAAAACAAAATGATCTACTAGACTTTGCACTTTGTAAAATACTAAGTGATATGTCAACACTATCTAATCATAACATTAGTTATAGATTTGGGGTGTGCACGGCATACCATAAGAGACCTTATTAACATTTAACAAAACTGTTAAACTTTGCAATTGACCAATTCAAGGAAAGGGCACTAGACTCTAAACTATTTAGACCATATTATTGCTATGCCTGCCCATTACACCTACAGGAAAATGTTTGACCTCACATTTTAAATCCATTAGTACCACTATGGAATTCGCCAACCCCAAGGCAGCCAAAACTGAAATTGATGTGTGATTTGCAGTTTATGTTCTATGGCTCCTTAAGGGCAGAAGCAAGCTCAACTAATCATACTCTTCCCCAATCTGTGCCCAAACATTGGAAACACAGAGTTATCCAAAATTAAGTTTAGCCCAAACAACACCATATAGCAAATTTTACAGTTAGCACAATGCAGTCAGGCAAGTAAAGTCCTGGCATTTATAAAAGCCAGACCCATGGCTCAGAATACTGGCAAGAAATTTGTTACACAACAGAACATGTTTTCACTGAAGTCAGGTGATGCTATTCATTGCCCTATGTGACAAAAATCCTGCAAGAAGCTACCTGACAAAGGAAACCTATTCCATTAATGTCTTTGCACTGCATTTTCACTGGGTTTAGTGACTTAGGAACTTAGAATTCTGCAGTAATTGATTCAACAGATCATTAGTGACTTTTATTGTCTTCACAAAGTGATCCTATTTTGTGAGTTTACATGGTCTGCAACATCATGACGGAGTTTCTGTTGCCCTCAACAATTCAAGGATAATTGCAAGGCTGGCGTTCTATGAGAGCAACACACCTAAATTCAGAGTTCTTCAAAACAACCCATTCTTAAATGCAGACTGCATGGCACCTGATACACACCATATATGCAATTGTGGGAATAGATCTCAATAAAACACCTGAATGAAGTGACTAAGAAGTACTCAAGTAATGTGTAACATAGAAGATATGTTGCAACTTCACATATACTTGACTTCTTAAAACGTGTTTCAAATCTAAAAGTCTACAAGTCATGCAATGGTGTGAATATATATACTGTATATAAAATGTACAACAGTGGTTGTATGAGATGCCATTTAACTAAACTAAATACAGCAGACCTTTTTTTTAAAGAAATAGACCCCCATGCCTAAAAGCATGATCTTTTTAAAGAGATATTAAAATAAAAAATAGACAGGTTTTAAATCTCTCTCTCTCTCCACTCAACTCTCCACTTCACCTGCCTCCTGCCTCCTGACGAAGCCCTAGTTAGTGAAATTGAGATTTCCTTGGAAGAGCTGACCCCATTGGAAGATTTTACCTTACCTCTAAACTTGTTTTCTTGGTGACAATGGTCATTATTATAAAAGTAAAAAATATATATTTTAAGTGGGGACACAAACAGCAATTACAACTTGACAGAGGTTCTAACATTACTCCCTCTCTAGCCAAAATGATAGAATAATATTGCCTAGGGATACACAATGAAGATTTAATCCTTTTAATTTGGCTTACGGTCAGGAAAGTCTGACATGCCCAGTCTAACATTACTAATCCTGTCACAGTTCCCTAAAGTCATTTATTTGTTAAATGTGAGGTTACACACCTTTCCTGCAAGCTAACTTTCACACCCATGTAATGAATCAAGGTGTAGAAAAGGACACCAAGATGCCCATCCCATGATGGGAAGACAAGTGGAGGGATGCAAGTTCATGTGAGGAGAAGAGAGCAACCTTACACCCATGTCATAATCAATGCAGAACTAGACCATAAAAGAATTTAAACATTTCATTGAATGTGGCCAGAATTCTTTCTGCTTGGATACGGCTATAAATAGGTGAATCATAGATTAATAAACTAAAGAGTTTTGCAAGACTTACTTCTCCTTTGTTCGGTAGAATGCAGAAAAGCAACAGGAGGTCTTACAAAACCACTTGAATTAAAGAAGAGCCATTAACACTAAACATTTCTATTCATCTGTCTAGAACTGTCTGGATTGGTCTTATGAAACAAAAAGTCCAAAAGCACATTCCAGAAAAATATATTTTATATATACAAAAACCATTTCCAACACAGATATTTAGTATTTCTGCACTATAATGACAAGTCAATGCACCAGTAATCTTGACAAGAATTTCAAACTACACAACTGTACCGAAACTGCAGTTTTCCCACTATTTATTCAGAAGTGACAAGACAATATACATTTCAAAATGGTTTTATATATTACATTTTAGTAGCCATTAATGTCCCTCTTAACTTAAAGAAGTGTCATCATGAAGGCGAATTTGAACATTTAAAAGCTCTGCTTTAGCTTAATAATTCAATACAATACGATGCCAGTCAAGCCATGAAGAATGGACTAGTTAAGGTGTTTGTTTTATATAAGAATATATAGGTTATAAAGAATAAACTGGCTATGTTGACTTGAATATAGAAGAATGAAACTATCGATAACTGGAAAAAATAATTACCATATCTTCTGCTAGATTCATCAATTTGGTTTAGCTCCATGTTGTCTCTCTCAAGCCGAGGTTGATGCGGCCGTTTCTTCGTTGTTGACGGCAACAGTGCTGCCATAAAAAATATTTAACAGTTCAACACTTGCCATACACAAACATATGACAAGATAAGTCAAATAGCAGGAAGTGGTATTACCCAGCTAATGTGGTTTCACATTCATCATTATAATCATATTTGTCCCCTTTTCAAACTCCATTATTTTAAAATTAGTTGAACCATATTTATACAAGGGGGTAGTGTAGGCTGGAACACACATGCTCGGCCCTACCCTATACAATCCTTAAACCTCTTGGTAAGTGGCACAAATAATAGTTGAGGGGACTATAGAGTGCAAAATCCGGAACCATTGGTTGGTATAGGAGCTTTTATACCAGTCTTCTGTATCATGCGTCGGAGGTCTATGACCATCTCAGCCAACCAGCTGCAACACAACCTATTGAATGTTACCATTCTGACCACATTTTGTATTATGTTATAGTTTAATATAGAAATGGAACTGAATTTGTATAATCACTAAGCTACAGATGTGCCAAGAATGTGTATCAGCAATTTATTTTCATTACATCTGACGTGTGCACTAAAATGTTTACACTACATATAAACATAAAGAGGAAGGAAAGATTAGTGTCCGAACACATCAAAGGCACTTTTTATCAGGTTTAGCCGGCAAAGAAAAAATAGTTTCATTATTTAATTGGAACGCCCTGCTAGTTTGCCATTTACTTGGTATGCCTGAGAGGCAATAAGGAACTCCCAAGTACTGGAGGTTAGTAAGCCTCTTGTAAACAATCAACTAGGGGTCAAAAACAGAAGATGGTTCAACCCTTTCATATTCTAAACAATGTCATTGGCATTGCGGACACAGAAGGCTTACACTTAAAACCTTCTAAATATAGTGCAGAAATGAAGTGTTTATATACAGGACCACAAGTGCCATGCTCGTCGTCAACTAAACTGGATAGACCATGCAGATCAAATGTATGAAAAATTATTTGCTCTTGAAGTAGATCCACCACCACACAGTTTATACAGCCACCATCAGCTCTACATTGAGGGGGTGGCATCACATGTTAATAAAGGGCTAAAAAAAAACTTTATTTTATTTTAGCTTTAGCCAATAACCAAGTTACATTAAGGTATAATATAGAAGACGTACAGACAATGTAGGGGTACTGGCAAATGAGAAAAAAAAAGGATGTTACCCACAAGAAGTCTTTTTTCTGTTGCCTTTAAAAGAGTAAAGAAAAAGTTAAAGGGAATCCTCAACTCACCATTGTGTCTTGTTGTTGGAGTGGGTGTTGTGGTTGAAGGCTGTGTTGGTACAACAACGGTGTCTAGAGTCTCTTGTAAAGAGCTTCGATCTCTCTGGTGGTGAATATAATAATTCTTAGGAAGCCAGTACTCATACTCTATACCTGAATTCTGCTCTGTAAAGAGGACCTAAAACATAAATCACAGGACATAGCAGTATAAATAGAAAGGCTTACATGTTATATGCAATCTGGGTGCTTACATAATGCAAGTCTAACACAGATTTTACTTCCTGACAGCTGAAAATAAAAGTTAATAAATAGTTGTGCACAACGGTCAGCAGTTATCACACAGTAGAAGTGATGTCACTGGCCAGAAAGGTGGCATATGGAACTAGATAGCACCAGGGAAGTCAATACTACTGAGTATGACTAATGAAACAGAGACCTGCCTGCTGGTGTTACTACAGCACCTGTAAGTAACCATATATCATCCATAACCAGGAAGTGACATCATTGTGGTATGCACAGGGCTGAACACACACAGCAATGCTACCCTTGAATGAGAGCACTCCCTTAACAAAGCATGCGTAATGTACCTCCATTATAGTGAGTATTTTATCTTTTCCTATCAACAGAATCAAATCGGCTTTTGAAATAAATAAATATATTTTTTCAGTCATAACAGCACATAGCAATGAAAAGTATAACAATAAAACACTTAAGCATATCAGGCTAATAATGGTGAGCTTTATTCTGCAAAAAGATTTCAGGTCAACCAGAGGTGATTTTCTGCTTATTCAGCCTCCAGTTTTACAAGATGTTAATAAAACTAATAATGTACTTGTGTGAGGACCTCCAGTCCTACCAACAACGACACTTTGAGTTCAGAAGAGTTAAATCCATGTCCTAAAAAAATGTCATAATTACCAACAAGCTACTGCAGATAAGCTTTCAGCTAAATCCAATCTCAAATCATTTTTAGAAGTAAGAAAATATTGAAGCATGTGAAATAGTGTTTTGGAAAAGTTTAAAGATAATTCTGGAATGTCATGTAACCCTTTTGGCTTAAGATTACTACTTTGGAGTTTTCCTTTTATGGGAAGATCTCAAGCTTTATGTCTCTTGTTTAATTTTTCTATTTATGCTTTCCTGTGGCCACTTTTATTTGTCCCAGAGGTTCACATACTATTCTAGGAGCCATCAGCAGTCAACATACCTGCTGTAAAACTGCTCATATAAAACGACCCAGAACAGTTAAGCTGGCCATACACCTGCAGGATTCTCTGTCAGATTTCCTTCAGATCAGATCAGATCTACCAACAACCATGTAATATGAGGACCTTTCTACACCTTCCAATCACTATGTATTGTATCAGGGAGGTCACTATACTACATGGTTGTTGGTAGATCTGATCTGATCTGAAGGAAATCTGACAGAGAATCCTGCAGGTGTATGGCCAGCTTTAGAGGTTTAGGAGGGTGATCCCTCCACATGTCGGTTTAGAGCAGGTGTGAGCAGGTGTGCGCGTCATCGTGCTGCTGCCAGGAACCTAGAACGGCTCCTATTGATCTGTGTGTTCCTGGCTTAATCCAGCCCTTTAGTATTGTAATCCAGCCCTTTGTCACCTTGGCAATTGCTCATTGCCTGCAATAAGTGGAGATAATGCCTAGAGAATGATTATGAAGGTCTCCTGCTAGAGGCTGTAGTTTCCCTATAATTACTATCCAAAGCCTAATTTTTTATATATATAATAATGTTTTTCATATTTATAAAAATGATCGTCCTTTTATAAAATCCCCTGATAATCAGTATGATTATTCATTTTTTTAAATCAATTTATTAATGTTTACCATTCTCCACCCAGGCTGGGAGGACTTGGGATTGGGCGGCCATTATAGGCCCTCAAATTTAAAAACCCAATGTGGCATCCAATGTGAAAAGGTTTGCCCACCCCTGGTCTAGAGAATAGGTAGACATAAAACACAAATGATGCATGACTTGCTAGGAGCATATCAGCATTACATTCATACATTAAACTCACCTTGATACCAATATACTCTCTGTACCTTTCTAAAATTAAAAACAAAACTGAATAATGCTAAGAGCTATTCGTTTGTTGCTGTGAGAGCCTTCAGCTGGGTGAAGAGGCTGAGGCCTGCCAGAACACATTCTAAGGATGTTATATATTATACATATATAAAGCCAACAGACCATCACATGAAGATCCTCGTCTGTTGGTCCCGTTGCCTCAAAGCTCTCTAGATTGTCAGCAGAACGTTTGTACTGGATCTTGGTTCCTGCTACATTGAAGACGCCAGGATAACTAATGGCCCAGTTACCGTTGATCACATAGTGATAGTTTCTGTTCCTCAGGGCTGTAAGAGAGGAACACTCAGTAGGTAAGCACATATTACAAAACGTACAGGACATTCCACCACTCACTTAACAAGACGACAAGATGATGTCTGGCTCCAGAAAGTGCTCTTACGTATTTTATAATACTATTTAATTTGTAGCTGCTGCAATAATACTGAAGAGTGGCAGTACATCATCCTTTTATTGTCGACAATTAAGCAATACATTTAGAAATCATAAAGTCTGACAAAGAGCAGACTCTAAAATGCATACCCTCAAAGGCTTTTTCAATGTGCCAATGAAACGAGGAGTGATGTGTAAAGAGCAGTAACTTACCGCAACCAGATTTTTAGCAAACAAACCCTTAAAAACTGCTTTCTTTATCATCTGCTGAAAGCTTTACTGGGATCATCAAAGGTCAGTTCATATTTATATCTTGTGATAAAGTCTTCGGTAGGGCTACTCACTCAAATAAAGCATTCCTGGCATCCCTTCGATGTGCTAGCTTTTATAGATGAAGAATGCATCACAGAGATGCCTTCTTAATATATTTCATATCCTATATATTATATCTATACAGAAAAATATATATACAGATATTTGTCTTTTTGTGTTAAAAATTAATTCTCATTCAAACAAGTCTGGAGAGTAAATATTGCACACATTTGATGTATAATGTTTAGATACTTTACTTTAACCTCCCTAGCGCACTGCTGAGGTCCAGATTTCTGTACTAAAAGTGCACCATAGACTTCAATGGTAAATTTTTCTTTATGTTGTAGGCCTGTAACTTCCCAAAATATGTCCGTACAAGGGTCTAATAGACATCCTGACTATGAAACAATTATATACAATTTTTTTTTAAATAAAATTAATGAGAAAACACAAAAATCAGAGCGCAAAGCTATGCTGCTATGTACTAAATCTCACCCAAATAAAGTCTCTGGTGCCCCAGATGTGCCCATTTGCAGTTAACCCTCTATAACCTGGTGTGATGGATGTGGTAAAATTACACCAGGGAAAAGAGGGTTACTGCATATGGGCATATCTGGGGCATCAGAGACTTTTTATTCTGGCGATATTTAGTACATAGGTGCACATTGAAATCAGTTTTCTACAAAGAAAACTGATTTCATTAAATTTACTTTCAAATTTCCCGCCGCCTAGGGGACCGGGGATACCGGGTCAGGGCAAAACTGTAAGTATGGGCGAGATGGTGCTGTCCCGACCGCTAGGGCGGTTAAAGCTCAATAGGGAAACACGTATTCATATATTTAAAGCTTTATACGTTTAACATAAATACCTGAAATTTTTTACTTAAACAACCCCCCCCCCTGTAATAAAGGGTTTGATTTAACTAGCAGAACAGAGAATGTGCACAGTTAACACTGATTTATTTTTGTCTTGGCTGCAAAGATATTGCCACAAGAAGACTTAATGTGTTAGATCATTTTTAATTCTATGTGCCAACCTTTCTTCAGAAAACAAGAACACAAATAGCTCTACCACCTTCCCTGGGGCAGTCATGTTCCTTGTTTTGGAGACACACTAGCTGTCTGCTAAAGTTTCTAAATAACAATGATTTATTTTAGGTTGTTTTTTCATCTGTAAATGTTAAGCCATTTATGTGTAATAAATGCCAACCTCTAAACATGTATTTGAATAGTGTAAAAAAGATCATGCAGGGCAGTAGATACAAAGTTTAGAGTATCACTGGTCATAATCAGCTACAAGGGCTTTACTTTGGCAAATCATATCACTTATGCAATCTAAATCATGTTAAAAAGTCTTTAATATAATTGGACTCTAAACATAGGAAATAAAATACAAGAAAAATTTTTTGGGGAAGGTATTTAAAAAACAACACAGCAGAATATGTATCACAGTTCACCGGATATTTAGACAGTCCAAAGATTGCTGTACCCAATGCTACATGAATCTGGTGTTACAGTAGATACAAAGATAAAGTTCAAATGTCTCCAAAACTATGCACCGCGTGCACTTTTTGATGATAACATAACTTTAAAAAAGAGCTACCACTAACATTTTCAACTGCCTTTATTATGAAGTATTTTTTTGCCAAGGATTTTCTAGCAACCACATAAGACCTGCTGGTTGTTTTGTGCATATCATTTTTATTGAGACCATATACAATACAGCAAAAAAATGCAAAGGTCA
>CM070034.1:138738701-138765441 GCA_036250615.1 Ptychadena robeensis
CCCCCCCCCCCCCTCCCTATTCAAACACAGGTTAAGGATGGGGGCCTGCGCCGCCCTGGAATACATTCGCGCCCCCAGTTTGGTACCAATGCAGTAGAGCATGCATTATGCACCATGCAGATGGACTGTGTTAGGGTTTCCAATACAAGTTTGAAGGCTAGAATAGGTTTCCTTTGGAATATATAGTTATACTGTGAATGAGTACTCCCTAGTAGTCAATTGTGTACTACGAAAAGGCTAATGGAATTCATCCAATAAAGTTATACAGGCAAATTAACATCCTCATTTTAGATTCATGCTACATTCCATAGGTTAAATATTACATTTTAAAAGCTGCCTTTCCTGATAGAACACTCCTTGAAATCAAGAATCAGAAATCAGTATTGCAGAAGAAATATAGAGAAAAGCAAAAGCTAAAATAGTCCCTCTAACTTTGTAACCTTTTTCTGCAGGAAATGAAAGATTATGGCCAAAAAGTGCACATCTGATCCACTAATGAAAACTCTAAGGAGGAAGAGAAGGAGGGAGTGAGGCGATGAGATGTACTTGGGTATTTTCAAGGATCACTTAAAATGATAAGCCCACAAGATAGAAAAACATTCTGAGGGCTTTTTCCGGACTATTTTTGTGTTCCATATCTGACATCAAATGTCCATGTATCATGGTGTCCAAAAGCTAAAATAGTCCCTCTAACTTTGTAACCCTTTTTTGCAGGAAATCCCACTACGGTGCTTTGTGCTTTTCTAGGTTAGATTATATTTGGTTATGGGAGAAAAACTATTTTTTGCAGCTGCCGGATGAGATCACAATGAACAAGCCTGTGGTGTGCACACAAACCCTGCTGGAGTATTGAATAATGAGAACAAACTCTAAACTAAACCTTTACTGCAGTGGGTTGTTTCTGTCTTCATTCAATGACAAGCAGTTCTAAATTGCTCATACTAAAACTTCAGCTGGCTAGAGGTCAGTATCTTCTCCTAGGAGAGAGGGTACGTGAGTGTGCAGAATAACTTATTACATGTATGGTCTTTAAACACTGTTGTGTCTGGGCTTTGCTTCTACTTTCTAAAAGTATCACATATCAGGGCCAGGACTATAGGTGTACACTTGTCAATTTAACGTTTCCCTCATTTATTCTAAAAAATAACCATGATTGCCAGGACTGTAATGCACGGTGTTTAGCATCTATCAGCAGCCTTGCGAGGAGTAGTAGGAGAAGACATGCAGAGTGTGGACGGGTAAATCATTACGTCAGCCGGGAGACCCTGGGAAATGAAAGATTATGGCCAAAAAGTGCACATCTGTCTAAGTGATAGCCTGCTGATCCACTGATGAAAACTCTAAGGGGGAAGAGAAGGAGGGAGTGAGGCGATGAGATGTACTTGGGTATTTTCAAGGATCACTGAAAATGATAAGCCCACAAGATAGAAAAACAAAGAGATGGCATAACTTTTGTTTTTCTCGAATATTTGTAGACATTCCTATATTTAAATGTACCAGGTAAAGCAAAAGATTATTCTGCATGTTTTTTTTAAATTTTCATTTTATACCTCTTTTTTACCTCAGTGACATTATCATGCTGTGTCTGTGCTCCCAAAAGCAATGCAGTCAGATTGTGGCTGGTCTGAGAGACCAGAATAACTGTACCCAGCCTTCTCAAAATATCAAACATCACAACCCAACCAGATCCCAAAACTGAGCTGGTTTTTCATGTTAGGAAAAATAAAGTTCTGGATGAGTTGGTTGCCAGAGTAAAGGCCCCCATACATGCGTGCTCACGGCCATCTATCTGGCCAATATCTAATACGGCCATCGCTGTTTTCTAGCGGGATCAATTAATCCCGCTAGAAAACAGGGATATCGGACATGACAGTAAATCACGGTCGATGTCCATTGCTTTGGATGAAAACCGCGGGTCACCATTCAAAGCAGAAGTGCTGTGGCTGGCCTCACCCCGCATAGGACACAGCCTACAAGTTGTGATTAGCTCCCGCTCTGTGTTCTGTGAGAGGGAAGGGGGCGCAGCCCCCAGCCAGTGAGAGCCGACATTAACCAGCTCTCACACCATACAATTTCCATTAGAAAGGTTTAGAAAGGTTCTCATATTTCATGGTTTTGGTAGAAGAAAATTTGATTGTACAGAAATTGTATGGTAAGATTGTAAGGTAAATGGGGGCTTTACCTGACATATTATTATAGTGTAAGCTCAATTTGTACAGGGTCCTATTCTCCTCCTGCGTTGCTCTTATGCGCAGTATTATATCTTGCTGCATTATAACCAACTTTTGGATGAAGAGGTTCAATGTGCCTGAACATCATGTCTGTTGGTTTTTCAGGCTCATTAAAGACAACACCATTACCCAGAGAATTAAGTAAACCTCTATCCAGAAACAAAAACATAGAAGAAGAGGTCACCAGACATTTTATAGGCATCACTGACCAGATACTCACTAAGTAGTGAGCACAGGGCCAGGATAAGACCTGGACCTTTAAATAAATAGGTCAGCAGTAGCGGCTTCCAGTTTTCTGTTCTCAAGGCTTCAACTATTTATCCAACAAACAGCTTTATAAAGAGGGCCAGAAGGTTCAGTAATAGGTATATGGTATGCACCTGCCCTACTCCCTGGACAGACGCCTGGAAAATTCCTTAACAACCTCCACTTACCCAGATAATTATTGCTCTTGTCAGTCACCCTGATATTAGTGGCACCTGCAGGTATCATGGTCACCTCATTATATCCAAATAGCCCTAAAAATGACAGTAATGAGGAAAAGTGAGTCTGGTTGCAAAATAACATTCCCTTAAACAAAACCAAACATTATAATTCCCCCTTCAGGCAAGTCCTTTCCTTGTGTGTTCTATACAAACACAATGCCCTGATACAAAGTAAGAAAAAATAAGGGAGGTGTACACACTGACGTTTATGTTTGCTTTAGTAGTTATATTTATACATGAATGTGAAGTATTTCATTTACTAACACTCCGGAGAAACGTGATCGTTCTCAGCTGTTTCCAGCGTACCATAGCAGGCCAAGTTTGCTCACACACATACACCTGCCTATTGACATTGCATTTATCTTTCAATCTTCAACTGAAAATAAGTCTGCAAATTAAATGTGCAGCAAATGTACAGCAAATGCAAATGTATTTTTTTTATTTTTTTTATTAAAATCTCCACAAGGTTGTAAAGTATTTTTCCCAGGGGTAGATGATCAGAGCTCATTTAGGGCTCCTTTACACTGTCAGTGCTGTGCCTACTGGAAAAGAATTGCAATCTGCACTGCGCTACATTTGTGTCTCCCATACAATTGCATGGAAGACAATAGCGCTGCGCCTGCAAAAATGCAGAGATTTAAGGGATGCGTTTGTGACATGTCCGTTTTTTTGTGTCTGTTTTTGACCATGAACGGATTGATCAATGCTTTAAAAAACACATACCATTGCGTTTCAACAGACTCAATTCATACTTGTGTTGGCTTACATTGTGTTAATGTCAACGGAGTACTCTGCGTTAATTTTAACACAACGTAAGCCTAATGTGGCGTCCCCTGTCAGTCATGTTAAAGTGTTGTTTACCTGGCGGTTAAAAAAATCCAGTGTAAATGTACACTTAGGCTATGTTTATATGGTGTTAAGGGATGCACCAATACCCCCCTGGTTGATCACATGCCTTTATGGGGATGTCAGCGCATCCCATGCATATGCATGACTTCCTGCCCGTTCAAATGGCTTTTAGCAGGTCTTCTGGTTGACAGGAACAGCGGAGGTTGACACACTGCCCTGCGGTAACCTCTCAACCTGGAGGGACGGGGAGTCATGTGCACATGGCACTCCTAGCAGTCAGCTGTTCCTTTATGATTCTGTAAAAATGGTACTTGTATGACAAGTATGTTCTGGGAAGGTGATAAGATAACAAGTACATACACAAATAAGTTCTAAGTACTATGATTCATTTCTGCCATTTTCCTATTAAACATAAATCATGGTGATAGCCATCTAAGCAAGAAAAGTACAGGTTTTCGCTATGGCTATAAGTGGCAAACACATCAATTAACCACATGACTGTAAAGCCAGCAAAGAGTATGTGTCTGCACAGTGGCTGGCTCATAAGATACAATAAAAAATATAATGTACAAAATTATATACAGTAAAGCAGGGTACAGATGGCTCGATATTGGAGCCGTCCGATGTCCCCTGCAGCAGTGTGATGATGTCATCACGCTGCTGTTAGATATTGGCGGAGCTGGGAAGACAACTCTGCTCTCTCCCCAGCTCAGCCGATGCTTTGCATGGAGACCCACGGTCTCTAGGCAAAGCAACGGACATTGGCACCGCACTCGAAGTGGCCATCTATCTGGCCCATATCTTCACGTCTGTACCCTGCTTAAAGAAGCATGGAGACCTAATACTCAAGTTGACCTCAATTATTATCTGGTATTATTGCAGAGGAGGTAGGTAAATAGAAAAAGTAACGTTAGTGAGGATTTATCACAGAAACTGTGAACCAAGCCAGGATTGAGCCCCAGACATGTCCTACAGTTTGGATAACCACCATGGCACACCAATTTTAGACTGACAACCAGAGGAGTGACTGACATGACAAAGCTGATCTATTATGACAATGTCTGGATGAGTGGATATAACAGACTGTGATCTTTTCCATGTTTTAGATAAATGAGCCACAGTAAGTGTCATATCTCTGTTCTGGGTCTGCATCTTAGTATGGCCTGTGTTGCTACTGAGCAAAGTGTACAATGACAATTACCAGAAGCCGGGTACTTTGTAGTATAGATATTGTGGTGGTGTCGGCAGGATACATTTTTTCCTCCACAAACTCCACAGATATCCAGCTTCTCATTTGATCCCAAGATGGAATCACAACCCACATGCTACAAAACAAACAAAAACCACGTTACTTTAATTAATTTTTCTTCAAATGTGAAAAGTATTTTGTTTGCATCTTCAAGTTATAGAAGTGTATTATTACTGTAATATATGAGTGGCCCTAACACCGTGAATAGTGCCTTGCATTGGGTATGTATGGCCTTGCACCTACCCTATAGAACTACTTGAGTAAATTAGTTCTAAAGGTCCCCATACACCTTACAATCTTACCATACCATTTCTGTACAATCAAAACTATGTAATATGAGGACCTTTCTAAACCTTGCAATCATTATGTACACTGCTCCAACAAAAGAAAGGGAACACAAAAATAAGACAAACTAGATCTGAATGAATGAAATATTCTTACTAAATACTTTCATAGCTGAATGTGCTCACAACAAAATCACACAAAAATTATCAATGTAAATGATATAAATCAACCCATGGAGGTCTGGATTTGGAGTCACACTTGAAATTAAAGTGGAAAAAAAAACTGTATTGATGTAATGTCCTTAAAGTCACAATATGACTCAGTAGTGTGTGTGGCCTCTACAAACCTGTATGACCATTAAGAACCATTTAAAGCATTCTGAGTATTTTGGAAACAAAGTATATACTTTAAAAGCTAATATTTAGTCCACAAAAGGTGAATTTATATATTTTCACAAATATTTTCTTCTAACACAACAGTCACTTTAAGCTTTCTCCCTTCACTTTTTCAAAAGTCTGTAATAAATCAATCACTACATCAGTAAGGGCATGTTTCCACAGCTTTGTGTGATCCGTTGGGACCCCTAAATTAGGGGCAGTGCTTGGCAGGGGGTCCCAATGGATCACATACACATTACCTGCTCGGCGGATGCTCTGTTCTCATGGCGCTGAGCTGATCCGCCGATGCAGGGGTTAAAATAGTGCAGTATTTTAACCCCTGCCTCAGCAAATATCTGAACAGAGCATCCTTCGAGAAGGTACAGTGTATGTGATCCGTCGGGACCCCCGCCAAGCACTACGCTTAACACGTAGGGGGTCCCGACGGATCAAACAACGGTGTGGAGACATAACCTAAGAGACAATATATTAAGGTTATATTAATTAGCAGAAACAGATGCATAGGTCTGACCTGGTGAAATAAAAGTAGAGTGAAGTACAGGTATCTTACTGAAGGAAAGCTTCTTCCTTGTATATATAGTGTATGTAATGTTTATCAATACTTTATACAACAGAAAACTTACCAGGCACTGCCCATTGACGCAAATGCCATCGTTTTCCGCATGGCATGATGTTCCATCCAAAACTCTGCCAAAGTTATAATAGAAGTTTTGCCCTTGTGCCAAGCAACTTAGCTCGCAGTCTCCTTGTCCTTAACAAGAAACAAACAGTAAGAGTGTACTTTGATATGTTATTGCCTGAGATTCTTCAGTTGCAAAAGTAGAAACACATCGACATTTATTTTAGAAGAATGTTAAACACAGTATGTTTGCCCAGAAAACTGTCCTGTATCTTACGCATGATTTTTTTCCACATGATCTGCATACCTGTCAACCCTCCCGTTTTAGTTGGGAAAGTCAAGTTTTTTATGTTACTTTCCTGTCCAAATCCCATTTAAAGAAATCCCGGATTTTTTCCAGGTTCTTGAAATCGCTCTAATTTAGCAAGGAGTTACTCTCCCTGCTAATGTCCCACCCCGTACATCATCAGCACAAGCGGGGTGGGACATTAGCACCCTCTCCCTGCTAAAACAGTCGAGAGGTAAGCCCGATACCAGAAGTGAGGTCAGTGACAATACTCACCCCGAAATAACCTCAGGCATACTCACCCGTCTGGAAGGACCCCCCAGGTCTATGGCTGCCATGTTAGTTGAACCACAGTCACTATTAGGGAGCATAACTTTACACTTAGGATCACTCCCATATCCCTTTTTTTTCTTCTTTTATTTATTCCAAAAACCTGGAGATTTTGTTCTCTTTGAGACGATCAGAGGACACCCCACGCCAAATGCAACTTGCTTAGTAATACTTGCACTCGGGGACATAAGCCTTCCAAGCAACTGCTCAGCAATGGAAACCCATGAAGCTTCCAGATAACGTTAATGCCAGTGATTGAGTCAAAAGTACATTGGGCCAATGGACTTCAGGACAAAGTGACTGACTTTAGCTGTTGTATAGGAAGTGCTTGAGCTTTTTGAGCTTCTTAGTGCTTTCACTGAGGAATAAAACTATGTATGGATGGTGGTGAAATGTAGGGACAAAATTTCACAAACTCTTTGCAAAGATGGCCCACTAAGCTATTCAGAAATAACCTGTTCTTCCTCAAATATTTGTGAATACAGATTGCATGGCTTAACTTTATAAATCTATGACAATGGGTCTCAATGAAACACATGAACTAAGTGATTGAGGGATGGGTGACCAGCGGTTTTGTCCACATTTTGTAGCTGGAAATGCTATTTAGCTTATACAAGAATGAAAACAATTGTTACTTACCTGACTGGAAAGGGGTCCATTTGTAATAATTTCCCATTAAAGGCTTATTGTTGTATGCAGCACACTGGAAATGCCTAAAATCAGCAACCCCTGATGGACAGCCCTGCACAGAAAGAGATTATTCAGTGCCTGTTAGACTGCTCTTTAGGTATGATGTGTAATACACTGGACAGAAACCTACCTTCATGTTACATGCTTGGTACTGTCTTGTGTCTCCTAAGCAGTCTGGTCCTGCAGCATCTCTATTGGAATAAAAGCACAGATTATGAATGAAAGGGCTGAGTTAACTTTGTAACCAGAAACCAATAAGACATTATCTTGTTACAGAAATACATCTGAAGATTTGAGAAGAGACATACAAATTCTTTGCAGACAATTAGCAGGAAGGGACATGTTTGCAGCATATAAATAAGAGACGTCATAACAAAGATAGTTGTCTTGAATAATGAGTTTGTCTTACAGAGAGCGCATAGTTTGGCTGTGCAAGACAAAAAAAAATATCTTGATGATGAAAGCTTATCAAAAGGTCCTAAAGTATACATTATAAAATATACAACATATAACGAATGTATATATATATATATATATATATATATATATATACCCAACCCAAATTCCCTCACAGGACTTTATTTGGAACAGTGACCCTGAACGTGTGGACTTGTAAATATCATTTAAACCAATGTTTCATAAAACAAAAAATGTATTATTTGTAATCCTAGTCTTCACTAGGATTACTAGGATTGTAATCTTCACAACACAAGTACAACTGTTCCCCCTGTGCTACCCCGGGTTGTACTGCCCCTGCCCTGCAGAGTTGTTCACTCCCGCCCAGCAGACCATTATGGCTATACTTCCTGGAACATAGGAGGGGAGCCTTCATATCTTTGGAGGTATGTTATTATCTATTTGTCATTCCTACGTCGGAACACACTTGACTTGCCACTGCCGATTCCTTTTTTGACACCAGTGGGTCATTATTTTCATACTTTCCTAATATTTATATTGCGAATCTTCTCTTGAAAACAGATTCCCACATATCCTAGGGTGCATGGACTGAGGAAGCCCCAGCTGGCGAAACATGTAGCCTTTGAATGCACCTTATTGGCATAACCATCTTCATAAGACCACTTCCCAATGCACGGAATATGAATATGTGAGATATATTTGCATTGGATATCCTGTTATGTACATTACTTGTTTCATTTCTTTGCTATACACCGTTGTTTATGTGTAGCACTCATGGTTTTATGTGAACATTCGCTGTGACTAGGATTACAAATAATAAAATTTTTGTTTTATAAAACATTGGTTTAAATAGATATTTACAAGGTCTACACATTCAGGGTCACTGTTGCAAATAAAGTCCTGTGAGGGAATTTCTTTGGGTTTTGGTGTTAATATTCTGGGATGGGAACAGCGACCATACCTACCCTACAATCTACACTTTGATTTAACACATATATATATATATATATATATATATATATATATATATATATATATATATGCAATCATATCGCATAAGCCCAAAACATCAACAAGCCTATTTTATAAACAAGCCAGCGACCAAAACTAAATTCATTTCAGGTTACAGCTGTTGATTACTATAGGTCTAGGTGATCTGCTGTTCTTAACAATTAATTATTTGTGCATTTAACTAAATTAAAGCCCTTGTTAATATCCAAACTTCAGTATTTATTTTTGACAGCTTGCATTTCTAGAATATGTATGGGAGATAAGGCGACAGGGTATAATGGAGCGAGTCACACAACCTTAAGCCCCCCATACACCACATACAATTACCATGCAATTTCTGTACAACCAACTTTTCTTCTACCAAAACCATGTAATATGAGGACCTTTCTACACCTTCCAATCACTATGTATTCTATCAGAGAGGTCACTATACTACATAGTTGTTGGTAGGTCTCATGGAAATTGTATGGAGGAATCTCAAGGTGTATGGGGGGCTTTACTCTGAGAACTTGTAACAAGTAGTGTTGATCACGAATATTCTAAATTACACATTTTTATTGCGAACATAGAGCTATATCTTTGTAATTGTGAATATTCAAGATTTTTTACAACAGTACCCAGAACTACCTTGCATTGCGTTCACAATACGCGCATGAAGAAGTACCATTTTGCGCATTGAAGATAATAATGACTGGAGATCATGAATATGTTGCTAATATTAGGCAAAGAATACTTGATATTTTGCAAATACAAATATTGCCTATGCTGCTCATTGCTAGTAACAAGCCTGCTGCTGTCTGAATGCTTGTACACCATACCAATTGTGTTGAGTGTACGTATCAGCCAACATTAGATGCTCAAATGAAAATTTATAGGCTTCAATAGCCACTTACTAAATGATAAAGCATCAAGTCAACATGATCTAGCACATTCATTATTAGTTCATTGCTTATGCTCTCGCCCAGTAAAATCAGTTGCTCAGAAATTTTTTTAACGCTATCATCTCAAGAAGTGGTGCCATAATCTTCCCAAACAAGAGATCTGAAAAAAATATCCATCTGGTGTGCCAACCTTTGTGTTGTAAACACACACATAAATCCAAGTAGCATTTTGTTCTTTTTTTCAACATTTCTGGAAAAAAAATATACATATATATATATAACAAGTACCTTCTAATACAGTGCCTTGTCCGCACTGCAGCACCCCCTCCACATGTCCTAGAACAAGGAGACCAGCTTTGCCATGAGCCCCACTCATTGCTGGATCTTTGTGGTAGACTGTGCTCGGGGCCAAAATTTACTATCGTTCCTCTGTTAAACAATGGCCTTTGAACCTATTAAAAACAAAAAACGAGCAAAATGCATTAACTAAAAAAAAAATATCTATTTAAATATAACATTGCCGAAATTGGAGTGTCATTTTAAAACTGGATCCCACCATTTGTAATCAGTGGAAACATCTGCCTGCAGAAAACAAGCAATCCAAACAAGATTTATATTTGTAGTTCCTGTCTATCACAGCTTGCTTTCATTATCGCTCTATGACATCAGTGATGGGTATATAGCCCTGGGGTGTGCAGGAGCCCATCATAGACTGAGACCAATGGTGTTTACATATAAACTTAGCATTGTGAACATGAGTATGGTCTGTCTGTTCCATCATCCATTTTGTGAAGAGAGTACAGCCTTATCCCAAGAGAAAACACTCATCTTGTGTTTCCAAAACCTTGTGAAACATGGATTTGAGGGATGAAAAGCCAACAATAAAACAACATGTCAGGGCAAAGAAATAAAGGCAGAAAATGAATGAGGTGGTAACGTCAGCTTTATATATCACTGACAGATAAATAAGGCTCACACTCAACCGCTCTGTGACACTTCAACAATAGGCTGCAATGTACACAAGTCAAACGAAGGAATTGGCAGCAAAAAATACCTGTCCGGTTTCAGTGTATGATAATCCACACAATGACAATATAAAGCCACTGTGATTCTATATAGACTAGTGACCCCAAAGGACACAAAACCACCTGTTCTGGAAAGTGCCACATGGTTTTAAAGAATATACCCTGTTTCTCCGAACATAAGGCACCTTTACATTTTTGCTCCACGCTGAAATATAAGGCATCCCACCTAAAATAAGGCACCCCCTGAAGATACAGTAATGCAACTCTGGACAGGGGGATCAGAGGGGGCAATCAAAATGACACAGGAAGATCAGAAGGGGTTACTAAAATGGTAACCCCCCCCCCCCCCCCCCCCCCGAAATTAAGATGTAGGGCATCTTTGGGAGCAAAAATTAATAAAATACACTGTCCTATTTTCGGGAAAACACGGTATATATACAGGCCCGTTCCTGGCCTTTCGGGGGTCCTATGAAGAGTTAGCATGGGGTCCCCCTGATGGCTGTGTTGTTGAATCGTTTGGCTCCCACATTCTCAGCATAGCAGGAGAAACAGTCCAGTAAGTACTGCACTTCTATTATAAAGGAATACTTCAGCATTCATCAGTTTTTTCAAGATTTGGCAGCATTGACTGGGTAAATCAAAAAGGGATTTCTAGCAGTGACTTCGAAGACAAGAGTTATTCTGTAGGATGTAGGCAGATGTATCCTCTTCCAGATCAATATTCGTCAGTTGATGTGAAAAGGATCACATTGATCCCTAGAATTCTAAGAGAAATGGGCAATTCTAGAACAGTTTCAGTTTAATGCACATTTCTTTCCTGCATTGATGCAAGTTTATCAAATGCTTTAACACACTTTGCATTTTAAGATTTAGTTTGGCTAATATATTTTGCAGCTAATAAAATAAGAGGGCTGAGTAGGGCTTGCTTGGAGAGGTGGTAGTTGTAATAGATGCTCCAGTGCAAGTAACATGCATTCTCATGTGTTTTCACTGACCTCAACATGACATATAATAAAAGTCAACATTAAAAATGCACCTGTACCAACAATAAGCTGCAAAGCATCACACAGATGTGAACAGGCTTCTGTAATAGGTAATAATGGCATTCTTAATGCACCTAGCGGTGAATAGAGGATTTATTGCCTCTATTTGTCCAGGTGACACAAAGGGGATAAATACAGATTTAAGTTATTAAAACAAACAATAAATCTTCAGAATGGCACATTGTTCTAGTGGCAACTGTTGTTTCTCTCACTTACCATTGTGTACACACAATATGAAGTGATAGAAAATATTTCTGATAAAAAAAATGGCCCCTGTAACAGCATACAATCACATCTAAGTGCTGCAGTCCTTTACATCTATCATTGAAGCTGTTACCATATCCAGCAATTCAAATGTTTATAACATTTGCATGATTTGAGCAATACCAGGATTAGTCTGGGGGAAGACAAGGGTACACCAATTGTACACACAGGGATTGGGGCACACATGAACTACACACATGCTGTACACACAGGGATTGGGGCATACATTAACTCAGTGGTTCCCAAACTTTCATTGCTGGGCCCCCTTTTCTATTAAGGAACATTATCAAGCCCCCCTCCAAATTCAACCATAGGTTGAGAATGGAGCCAGCACCCCCCAGAATACCTGCACGCCCCCCAGTTTGGGAACCACTGCATTAACTAAACAGTACAGTATATATGTGGTGCATCTTGGTCAATGACTTGCATTTGGCACATGGGTGTCCAACTCAAATACTCAGTGTATTTGAGTTGGACACCCATGATTTACTCTAAGGTGTCCAATGGAAAGTTAGTAGGCATACCAATACTACTCCAAATAGACCTTTAGGTTAAATGATATACCATCTACATGGTCAGATATTACTTTATAAGGCCTTTTTATTGCCAACCAGAGTAACAATATAAGGAACAACATCTTACCAAGACTACCGCACTGTAAAACATATGACAGTCCTCACTGCAGTAAAGAAAGAACCTTTCTCCTTGGCTTTTTAATGTGTGAATTCAGGACAGGTTTTATGAAGGGCTTGCACAGGAGTGAAGTTCTTTTTAATCTTGAATGTACTTAATATTACTCCTTGGGTAACTATATATCTTTTGTAATAGTTTCCTAAATATATCAGGACTAGAGATGGTCAAATTTTCCGACTTGCTAACTACTGGATAGCTTACTGGATATGTAGAGAAGGGTTGGGGGAACATTTGAAAGAAAAAAGTATGTCTCTAACACAAATAGTTTTTGAATAAATTAAGCTCAAAATTAAAGTCGAATTTCCGAATTTTCGAAATTTTGACTTGACTTTGAACTTAATTTGTGCAAAAACTATTTGTGTTAGATACTTTATTCTTTCAAATGTTCCCCCAACCCATCTCTACATCTCCAGCAAGATCGGTGATGATACCACGTTCAGGGGCTTTGCAATTAAATCGAAATCGTCGAATTTCTGAAAAAAAATTGGACCATCTCTAATCAGGACAACTGCAACTGTAGGGCTGGGTGCGTTTAGCATAGCCACATGTCTATTGTCAGTTTCTATGGTTACATGACTCAATAAATCCTATGATAAGAAGAGAATAATTTCTCTGAAAGTGAAATTCCTTTAGTAAAATGATGTAACATCCAATATATTTATCTTAGAAAACATTGCTATTTATGGATCAGCTTCTTTGCCTCTAAATGTTGTTCTTTCCCAACTCACAGGTCACTTGGCTAAGGTGTGAAGAAAAAGTTGGACTTTGACATGATTCCAATAGCCCTGTACTTTGTACCCGTCTATAATGTCTGAGAGCTTCAAGAGAACGATGACATGTTCACTTCTCAGACAGCACTTAGAATTACAATCAAGTCTGCAGTCAGATTTTATTTTCAAGGTGACCTTCTTCATGTCTATAGATATTTATAGAAAGTATTTAGGTACTGGGAATTTTGAAATAGCAGTGGAATTATTAATCACTACAATAGTCACACACCCTTGCACTCCTGTGTGCTTTTAGTTTATTTACACGTTCAGCAAACTTTCTTACTTTTATTCTGCTGAGCATGAGTTGTCATGTTCAGCCCCCCACAGTGGAAGATTTAAAAGGATCCCCAAGCTCCTTGATATCTCCACATACATAAATAACACAGAGAAGTTCATGTCTAAAATGAATAAAGACACATCTAGATTTTCCTTTCAATCGACTTAAAAAGATACATTTTGTGGGGTCAGGGAAATCGGTAAATGATTGTAATCTATGCCAACTGTAGTAACAGATATTTGATCAAATTCTTTTGGATAGACTGAAAGCATATTTGAATAGAAATATTGGATTTGCTGTGGCACCATGGAAGACAAAGCAAAAAGAGAAAACTCCCCCCACCTCAAAATTGAGGATTTACGTTTTTAGAAAAATAGGTTTCCATACACTGGCAATGTATGGGAAAAAAGGGGGTTTCTGAGGAATCTCTTTTTTGCTCAATAAATTTCAGCCAGAAACATGATTTGTTTGTTTTTAACCCGAGGGTTATAATTATAATAATACAATTTGTCCTTTATGCAATAAAGGGACAAAAAGAGGACCTCCTACACATGGTGGTCCTCGTTTTCCCCTTCTACAGTTTTATAAAAACCAAAGAGACCACACCATCGCTGGGGGTCAAAAAAATACAGTTGGATATGCAGTTTTTTTGACCCCCCAGCGATGGTGTGGTCTCTTTGGTTTTTATAAAACTGTATAAGGGGAAAACGAGGACCACCATGTGTAGGAGGTCCTCTTTTTGTCCCTTTATTGCATAAAAGGACAAATTGTGTTGTATCAAAAACAATGTGTGCTACCCAGCACTGAATGGATATTACATATATATTATAAATGGAATAAATGATAACCCTCGGGTTAAAAACAAACAAATCATGTTTCTGGCTGAAATTTATTGAGCAAAAAAGAGATTCCTCAGAAACCCCCTTTTTCCCATCCATTGCCAGTGTATGGAACCCTATTTTTCTGAAAGCATATTTGAATTAAGGTTAAATTTCAATACAATCATTTTTTGATTGAAAATTTTCCTAATTTTAATCATTTGAGGTCGATCTAACCATGTGGGCTGACATAGATTTTCAATCAATCAACAAAAAAAATTGATTGAATTAAGTTGAACAAAAAATCTAGACGTGTATGGGGGCCTTTAGGACTATTGATTTTTAAAGCTTATTTTCACTAAATTGTAAAAGTAAATGTTACTAAAGAAAATAAACCTGTGTTTTCTTGGCGTACCCAATAAGGTATGAGGGGAAAATATACATGATGGTACATTCTTAGCTGATGAAAGTCAACACTTTTTACTTTTTATTAACTATGCTCAATTAAGCAGTGTCCACATAACCTAAAAATTAACCTTCAGCCTTCCCTTTAGCCTTGAACAGGCTGCTCAGGTTTTCCTGGGCACTTCAAGCTCCTCACAATGCAAATTAGAAGATCAGGATGGTCTGTATTAGAATACATAGGTAGTATTAAGCCCCCCATACACGACTAGATTTTTCATCCAATCAACTCAATTCAATCAATTTTTTTGGTTGATTGGTTGAAAATCTATGGCAGCCCACATGGTAAGATCAACCTAAACCAATTAAAATTGGGAAAAAAATTGATTGAAAAAGGATTGGACATGTTGGTAAATTTAAATTGGTTGTATTGAAATGCATTACACTTTCAGTCTATCTACAGAAAATTTGATCAAATATCTGTTACTACAGTTAACAAACATACAATCAATCACAGATTTCCCTGACCCCCAAAAATTGATCTTTTTTAGTTGATTGAACAGAAAATCTAGACGTGTATGGCTAGCTTTAGATTAGGAGCCACCACCCTTCTACTGTAGATCATCAAATTGATAGAGGAGATAGCATGAAGCGGAAATAGAGCATAGCTGCAATCGTACATATTAAGTACAAGGACCTTACAAATGCAGAGCTTATGCAAACTGGGACTAAACTTTCTTAGCCAAGGGACTGGACTTCCCTGGTGTACACCAATGTGTATCAGTATTGGCTTTAATTATAACATATGTGGAACTCTGGTACTCAAAAGGGCCAAAAACTAGTTATGCATACCTGCATTATTGTAACAAAGGCACTCCGTGTCTGGGTGGCCGCAGCTATCAGGTGCACCTGAGAAGTCTGGCAGTCAGCCATAGAGGGGAGAGATTGGCAGTACAATCGGCATCCCTCCCACATTAAAAAGCTGTACAAACAACTTCACTTTATCATGTGTACACTACTGTAAAAGTTACATTTTTAGATGGGCAAAATTCTCTCAGTTCTCATTGTTAAATTATATGGGTCAGATAGATGGCAGATTATATGGGTCAGATAGATGGCTGTGAGTGCGCACGGCGCTCGAAACGGCCATCAATTTGACCCATTTCTCCACATCTGTACACTGCTTTAGTCTTATTTCTAGGGGATGTCCTATTTTTCCATGAAGAAGATTATGGCACTGGGGTATCAGGGTGGGAAGGATCACTTTAAATGACACAGAGGGGATTAGAGGGGGGAATCAAAATGGCACAGGAGACTCGGGGGGGGGGGGGGGGGGGGGGGGGGGGGGGGGGTTAGCATTTTAGTAACCTCTTCTGATCCTCCTGTGTCATTGTGATTGCCCCCTCTGATCCCCCCTGTCCAGAGTTACAGTACTTTATCTTCAGGGGTGCATTATTTTCAGGGGATGCCTTAGATTTCAGTGTGAGGCATAAATGTAAGGTTGCCTTATTTTCAGGGAAACAGGGTAGTAGTCACTCTGCATAACCAATTGGTAGGGTAGTAGTCATTCTGCATAACCAATTGGTCAAGATGCCAATTGATCAAGAGCCAAGATGCATATTAATTTGTACTAGACTTGGATACAGTGCCCTTGGTGGAAAGCTGTCGTAGGACGGTGCTGAATTAGCAACTCACAGAATAATGATATTGTGGAACCTGAACTGACATCTCAATAGCATGTAACGTTGTTTCTCTTAGAAATGCTTGGCTAGGCAAATACAATACAAACACAGAACGAAGCCAAATCGTTTTTAATAAACTATAAATATCATCTAGCCCCTAAGTAAAGGGGAAATATTCTTGCCAAATTGATGGATTAGGAGTTCATTTACTGTACCTGGCAGAAAGATGGGAAACTATGGAGGAACAAAACCGCATACAAAGTAACCAGACATCGATATATCAACCTGAAGGGGAAAACAAAAGAAAAGTAAATAAGTCTGCTGAACCTTAAATACAAATTATATTTAATGTATTTAACAAGCCTGCTCATTTATCAAAAATACTGATTCATAGCTTTACAAAAAGCCAAATTTATAGTTTTAATGTGTTGCATAGGATATTCCTGCAGTTTGACTGCAAGCAGTATAGAACTAGTTTTTGCATTGGAGAGCTGGCTAAGTACTTAGGACTTTTTGTTATACCTGCTAACTTGTCTTAATCATAAGGAACTTACCTTTGCTATTTAAAGAATGACTGCCAATGACATGGTTTGTTGTTTAAAGCAAGTGTAAGCTTTATGCCTGTTTTAGGGCAATTCACATGTTTGCGGTGCGGTAAACATTGTTATTTAGTGCATGGCAGCTGAAGACATTGAATTATACAGACACAGGCCGCATCATTTATTTTGAAGGGCACTCCAAATGCAGTGTGTTTACAAAAGTAGAGTGTGTTGCAGTGGATCGCATGGAAAGGTGCAGCTCTGTGTTTTCAGGGGCTGTCACACTACCTGTGTTACGGTTACCTCCAACCATAGCCCAGTGCATTGCCATAACATGAGGTTTTGTGCACCTGCAATGTACCCAATGCTTCTAGCATAAAAGGGCACTTAGACTATTTTCAGAAGTTCAGTTGCCAGAGAGTTTCAAAGGGTAAAACAAGTCAGGCAGATACCGTAGTTACTTAAGCATGGCATTTTAAAATGTAACATTCACAAGTCAACTACAATTATATGAAGAATCAGTCAGAGAATGTATACTGGAAAGTAACTTGTAGACCAATAGTATGATATGGTACATTGGGGAAAAAATTACAGTTGTGGTTAAAGATCCCATTCACAAGGATGGTCAGGATCAGGAACGTGTTGTTCTCATCGCCTGCCAGCTGGGCAACTGCAACATGTTTTGACCGCTGACATAAAATAGGGACAGTTGTCAGTGATTGACAAGGCCTTAATATCAGCTTGCCCTTGCATTTATATACATTTATCTTGTTAGCTGAATCCCTTTTTGAATGTATGTCTAGCTCTGTCTAGTTAACATTATCACGTCAAGGAAAGATGTGGAAAGAAGCTGTTGGCATGGCTATTAGCCTATTCTACTGGTCTTAAGCTTGCTTGGGACGTCATATTTTGGACTCTTTTCCAGTTATAAGCAGGCAGATTTGGAAATCATTATCTCAGGATTATGGAGAACATTAAGCCAAGAGTATTGCTTCTTAACTATTTTACTGGAGAAATGCCACAACTTCCAACTCTACTGAACCTAATCAAAATGCACAAACTAGTTTTTAAATTGGAAAGCTAGATCAGTACTTAAGCTAGCCATACACGTGTCAATTCCTGAGCGATCGATCAACGCTCCGATCGATTCTGGTGAAGCCACAGGCATCGATCGATCGACCATACAAGTCTGTGCCTACCACCTTAGGCCACCGATTCCTGGACGATTCTGTTACCAGTCGATCGATTCACAAATGTCAACGCCCCTTGATGTGTGCCCAATCGATCAGAAAACACCAACAGGTTGGTTCTCTGGCCGATCCGATTTGGGGGCCATGTCGATCAGGCGCGGTCGATCGGTCAAGGTGGGCTGCACTCGATTCCTCGTCGATCGATCGGTGTGCACGTGCCCGGTGAACGATCGGCCAGGAATCATGTGGGAAATCGACCTGTGTATGGCCACCTTAAGGACTTTTTGCGATACCTGTTGACTTAATCACAAAGAACTTACCTTTGCTATTTAAAGAATAACTGGAGATGCGGTCAATACTTGTTTTGGGTCTAAGCTTTAGGTTTGCCGTTTTAAAATGCATGAACATTCAAAATGCCTTTACCTTCAATCTATGAACCCTCGAGCGCAGCATGTAGATGTTGCCGTGCTGCGCTTAAGCATCAACGATTGAGCAGAAAATCGATCAATTAAATAAACATAGACCTGTGTATGCCAACTTTGAGGGTTTTTTTTTTTAATCGGTATTCAAAAATAGCATGTTTTTGTATGCACATAATGACAAAGTTCAAGACCTGCTGCTAGTTACACTGATTACATTGTACTATGGATGTCCTAAGAATCTCATTGGGAAACTGAAAAACTCCAATACTAGGATGTCATTGAAATGAGAGGGAGGCGGGTACAGGTAATGGGAGGAATAGTTCAGCCACTGTATGGGAAAGGTTTAGACACATCATTAGGACCCAGTTCCTGTAATGTGCAGTCATAACAGCCTGTTAGATTCAATCAGCATGAAAGAACTGTTCCTGATTGTAGAGATTAGTCATTGAAGGAGCTGAACGGAGAGTGGAGTGCTTTGAGGTAGACTGTATGATTGACAAGAGGAAGGGATGGTGTCACAAAGGCCCTGTGGACAGGAACCATTCAAAAGCATTGAAAGGTTGAAAGATGAATCATCTTCTTTTCTAAGATAGCAAAAATATTTAAAAAAAACAGATGATTGTGAATCATAAAACATTTTTATGGAATTGCTCAACAATGTAGACATGTGGGCATTTTATATTATTGCAGAAGAGTGGTGACCACTTAACCATCTCAAGTATTTAAAAATAATTTGAAATGAGCTGGTAATTATCAACAACTAAAAGGGGATTTCTGGCTGACTGCTGGAAAACACTGAACACTTCATGTTTTTTATACGTTATATCTCAAGCCTGACATAAGGGTTCTCTATAAATAGATTTGTAACCTCACATAAGAGCCATCATCCTTCTTGACTATAGTAAATATAGATTTATTTCACAATAATGCCAATGGCAACTCCCCAGTGCAGATGCTCTATGACCAAACACAGCACAAAGTGAGAAAGTGAGAGGTGTTCTAACACTCCCTAGTTTTTGAATAGTCCTCAACTGGATTTTCATTTTACCAACAACTATGTTCTTCTCAAAATCATAGTGTTTCCAAACAAACAAAGATCCAAAGAACAGATAATGGCACAGGTGAGTAAAAACTTATTTTATGTAGGATTTTCATCCTTATCACTCTCTTAGTAACATGAAACTGTAGTTTCCTTTTTAGACTTTGTAACACATGATTAACACACCTTCCTCTAAATACATAAAGGCCCCCACACACGTAGTGAGCCGCGGCCGATGTGCGTGCCCGGCATATGATTCTTGTGCCTATCTCCAGGCTCAATTTCCAATTTTGATAGGGTCTATTGAGTATTTAATTTAATCTGAATACCTAGTCTCATCTAAACAATGAACATGCATAGCTGACACAACTTAATAGAGACAACAGTAAGCACTGATCACAGATAAACAGATATCTGATCTATGTATGGAAATAATCGGACATGTGGTCCCTGACCCACCTAAAGGTCAACTTTGAAACCATATTAGAACCAGATGTACCCTTTAATTGCTTTGTTTAGCATCCTCCAACAAAAAACACTGACAGGAAACCCTAATTTTGTTTATATATAAAAAAGTAGACATAACTCTGGATATATAGTGCTCTCACTAGACATGCATTCATGTGCATTATCCAAGACGCATTGAAACAGATAAGCGTGAACTGGGCCAAAATGCAAAGAAGGTAAATTCTGCCAGAAATCTAGCACTGACCCGAGTACTCTGTATCTCGATTTTTGCAGTCCCTGCCCAGCTCACTTCTGCAATGGAACATTTTCATGTTATGGAGATGAATAGATGGTAAGTTGTTCTATAGTCCTAATACACCATATGCACTATCATGACAACACTGCTTCTCCATAGATACTATCCAATGTGGGAGTGTTGCAATGCTAGTACAGGAGGTACCACAAACAGCACAAAATAAAGACATTTGTTGTCTTGGGTTGCCTAAAAAGAAGGAAGGTTGGGAGAGGTGCCTGTTTCAGGTCACACAATACATTAACCAGCATTATTAATTATTCTTATTATTAAGTAGAGGAATACACATTGACCTCAGTTTAACTTGCCAAGCATTCACCATGAGTGTAGCTGACCAGCAAGCTCAGCCCGAGCTACATACTCGGGCATACTCAACTATCACTGGTGAATCTGCGGTGAGAGTATTGGCGGACTCGACGATCTTTTCTGGTTCCACCTCTTCGCCATCATTGATGAGATGTTGGGGGGGGGGGGGGTTCGCCATTGGTCAACAAAGACAACTGATTTATATAATGGAAAGAAATATAAAAAAAACTGCTTTTGGTTTAATTGGCTGATTCCAGTGATCAATACAATACAATAATACAATCCACTATCTTCAAATAAATGACAAATATAACAACATTAAGCCCAGCTACTATTAAACATTCCTTTTGCTTACATAAGTCAGCCAAGTCAATATCAAAGTTCTTAGTTAAAATCTTGTATGTGCGCTTTTCTGTTTGCAAAGCGATCACATCTGACATTTTCTTTCCCCAGACATATCAATCTTCCTATTCACCCCCATGGTGTGTGTTTCTTCACCTAAGATTATGCAAACAAGACCAAAACATTGAGAATTCAACGTCTACATTCCAAAGACGAGATAGCTTGATAGGAGGCAAAGACATGCTGCTCCCAATACCTCCTATAATAACAGAGAATCAGCAAAGACCTGTTTGCTTTTTATTTTGGCATGGCCTTTTCACAGAACCATTTGAAAAAGTTTTCTATTTTCCATCAACAGTATCCGATTGCATGAATTGAGAGACAAGAAATTAAAGGGGAACTTGAAGCTTTAATGCAGAAACACTAGAACTGGAGGATTTAGTGTGTAAATCCCAATCATGGTTGTATTCCTAATCTTCTGTTTTAAAACCCTGAAACATTCTGCAGGACCTTTGATCTATACCATTACCTGGTTTAGGCCTCATAGAAGTCTCTGAAATATCTATTGTAAAAAAAAGTCATGAAGGATCACATTACTCCTACTATTCTTATTAATTCATATGCATGTGTTCTACTGATAATGAATACCTCTGCACTGACGGATGTATATTATAAACACCTGACCTCTGCATATAGCATACACATAACCTTTGCTTTACAATACAATACACACTCCTGACCTCTGCACTATACAATACACTGCCCTGACTTCTGCACACTTTCAACTGAAATTTATAATTCAATATCCTAACCCTAAACTTTCCATGCCTGCCCTTCTGAATATGTTTTAATAATAACTTTGAGTTATCACTGCTGATAATAATAGCATTGTACAAAGGGCAGGATTTGAAAAAATAGCCATCACAAATGGGAAGTATCATTGTGCCAGGAAAAGAACCCGTGGGTGTGCCAGGAAATGAACCATATGATTTTTTCTTGCAACTATAAAGACTGCATGGCGTAATAGAGGGGATTTTCTTGACCACTGGAGATGATAAATAAAACATTCTAACGAGCATAATGACTGAATTTTAAAATAAATACATGGGTCGATTTAGCTTATGATTCCAGAAGGACCGATCCCCATGTGCTTGCAAGAAAATGTGGATTGAACAGAACAGGACATGTTGATAAATACCTGTTTGACCATCATTACTTTGTATGGGGACTCTCGATTCCCTTCCAAAGTATTGGCCAAGGATCAATTGCCAAAAGTGGTGATGAGTCATCTATTCGATAATTGTTCAGCGATTAGTTGGGTCACTATGTTGCAATCGATCATTCATCAATTGAATATGAATCGACCTGTGTTTGGCCAGCTTTAAAAATTTACATGCTAGCTGCGTGCAGAGTCAAACCTTGCAGCTGCTGTTCCTGATGCCTTTAAAGCCCCCTTTTTTCTCTCATTTGGTGATCTTTCAATGTCAGGGTGTGGCAACAACATAGTTTACAGTATTATTATTAAGGGGGGAGGGGCACCTTGTTAATTTTTGTATGGTGCACTAGATTTTGTATGGAATGTTTCCCAAACCGCTTTCCCATTCCTAAAGAGTCAAAGTAAAGTAATACCAGACCATTTCTAAACTTCTTACATTCAACATTGCTACTGCGCACAGTTGTGTGTGTATATATGTCTAGTGATGTATTGCATTGTAATCCTTACCATACTGATAGCCCACAAAAGTGGATGGACTACAGGTACCAGCCAGAGCTGATAGAAAGCACTTTCTTGCCGTGGGTAAACCTTTTGTACATGCGCAGTAGCGTAGGAAAATCCAACGCTTACTGGGCACTTCTATAGACTTCACCAAGACAATCTTTACAAACAGAACCACAATAGAAATGCGTAATAAGTGTGGGAAATTTTCCAGTGCATAACTAAGAGGTTAACCTAGGACATGTTACTGTCTTTATAAGAGTAACAGCCAGGGCTCAACAAGTGCTTTTTGCTAAGCCACGGCTGTTACTTCTAATCCATCCAGTGCAAACTTCGAGAGACATCAGCATGGAGACAGTGCAGGATATGTATACAACTGAGAAGGTAGGTATGTTGAGTGGAAGAATTTAATTAAAGAATGGTCTTGTGTATATTTTTTAACCCTCTATACTTCTTCTGTAGGGTGGGGGAGAGGGATACGCAGACCCCCCCCCCCCCCTAAAAATATAAATTTTTATATATAATCCCTTTTTAAATTATAAAATTTATGTAAAAATTTTAGTGAAACTGTTAAAATCATGCTGTGAAATTTCGATGATCAAACTTTCAACTGAAAGGCTGAGGCTCCACTGCGGCATGGGCACTCCCATTGTCCCCAATGGATGAGTCCCCACAGGTACAGTGCGGCAGGTTTACTGCATTTTTAAAATGCACAGCCGGCATTGCTGTGTCCATTAAAATCAATGGTTGTGGATGGGATGCGGTATCGGCACGGTTTTAAAAAAACATAATGTAAAACATTACAGTTTATGACTAAAAGGGATTCCTACAACGCCTTCTAAGTGACATCACTTTAGGGCCCATTTAAAAGCTTGTATCCTCTTATTTTTTCACATTTTCAAAGCCTTTGTAAAAACAATTGGCCAAGGCACAGACTAGCATCTCAGTGACTTTTGCCTACATCCCTTTGATCCAATCACTGTCAAAAGTGACAGAAATCGTCTTAGTTAAGGTTGTTCAAAGGGAACCCTGATAAATATCTGATACAAAGCATGTGATGAAGTGTCTTATTGACTCCATTGTGTAATTAAATGCCTTCATGGTCATGTGTTTCACCTGTGCAAACTCTAGTATATACACAGAAACAAAAGGGACAACCACTCTGCTTCTCAGCTCATTAAATATACTAATTAACTTCTATTTTTTTACATGATATGCACCATTTGTCCAGACCTAACCTCTTTCACATGTCATTGGCATTAGACTTTAAGAGACACAATAGAGGCTTGGTTTATTTAGAAGGGAATAAAGGACTGAATTAGTCCAGGAGCAAGGACCTTGCAGCCAGGCCAATTAGATTTTAACGCACATTAACACAATTGTTATTGGTAGTAGAACGACTCATTCTGAAAAAGAATGTTTACACAGTTTAAAAAGCTAATTTCCTTGCAAAAAAGACATTGATTAGACATACATGTCTTACAAGCGATAACATGCATTGACCAAAGATCTAAGAAGAGCCACCATGCATGATGGAGGAGAGCTATGTATGAAAGGTACCTGATTTGATGGCGAGTTAAATGGAAAGCTGATACAGATAAATATCAGTCACTTCAAGGATATGTGAAACCTAAACATAACTATACATCAAATGCTAGAGAAAATAATACCTTCTAGAATGTGTCAGAGCTGGAAATAAACTAAAGCACTACAGACACATCATGACGCATCATCATGACGTTACCATGCTGCTCTCAAATGGGTCATCGATCGTGCACCCATCTATACGTGTATGAGCACCTTTATCTTTCTTCATAGGAGGAGAAACAAATATTATAATAGACTTGATTCAACTGCAATTATTTAAACAATAAGACAAGCATATAGAGATCATACTTTTGTTTACTGTCTATGCAACTAGACCACACTCTGGAAACTATGACCTCCTGGCCATATCTGGGTGGTTTTTAAAATTCGACCCTTTAACAGATAACAATGTAACCCCCACACGTCACCTAAAGGTAGCCATACACAGGTCAATTTTCCACTTGTTTTTTGACAGATGGATCACTGCGCACGTTCACGAGTTCGATCGGCAGTCAATCGGGTGTTGATCACCCTGAACGATCGACCCAATAAAATCGGAATCGACTAAAAATCGGATCGGACAATGAACCGACATGTTGGTTTTTTGGAGTACATTGATGGACCCAAATAGCCCTATGTAGCAGCCTTTCTGATCGATGGATTTTGTGGAATCGGCCATTTTGGAGATCGGCTCAAATCAGATCAGATCAGATCAAATCAGCCACAAATCGGATTCCCAAGGTGGTGTTGCATCTATTCCTGATCTGATCAATTGCCGATTCTTGATCACCTGGAAAGATAGGATCAGCAATCGATCGAGATTTGATCGCTGAATAATCGACCTGTGTATGGCTACCTTAAGGTCAAGGATTTGGGACACCTATGTTAGCTGGCCAATACAGGCTCTTTGTTCAGCCACTCTGTCACTCTTAAGCAGGGTACAGACCTGCAGATATGGGCCAGATCGATAGCCGATTTGAGCGTTGTGTGCGCCATCTATCTGGTCCATATAATATGCGCTCATCGCTGTTTTCGAGCGGGACAAATCATTTGTCCCGCTCGAAATCATATCAGACATGACCGTAAATACGGCCGATGTCCGATGCTTTGCTTAGAGACCACTGGTCTCCAGGCAAAGCTTCGGCTTTGGATGAGGTCATCACGCTGCTGCAGGGGACATCGGACGGCTCAAATATCGAGCCGTCTGTACCCTGCCTTAAGGTTCCCATCCACGTCCCAACCGGCACTTGACAGATAACCCGTTCAAGTGCCACATGGTCCTGGTCCCCATCCAAAGGACTTTTGACCAGGATTTACAGACATGTCCATTACCTGCTCAACCCGCTTTGAGCGGGAATGTGCTTTTATTTATTAAAAATCGAGCTGTGGATGGACACCTTAAAGAACCCATTGTGGCCTATAAGTCAAAAAAGTTTGCCTACCCACTGGACTTGACCATGAGCGGTGATGAGCTCATCAGTGTTCTGCCTTTTTTTGCTCTCTTCTTTAAAATGAGCATGCTCCTTGCACTGCAGTACATTACATACTTCGCTTTGCTCCTGACTGAGCTCTGCTGTACATTGTTTACAGTAAAATTCAGATATTTAGGTCTTAGTACATTGCAGCCTATACTGGCTTTGCAGTCATCCATACTGGTGGGCTTTCACATCCACGTGCCTGTGGCCTTGAACATCACATCCTGCTCCTAATTTGAAAAACCTGCAGCTTAGCTTCCCATTACCCCTATCCATGAATGAACGAATGTATTTACTTGTCATGGACTAAATGGTGATCCGTCATCCAGTTTGATGCTGAATGGACAACTAAACTGTCAGTTTATACAACCAGAGCTATAGTACTGCATATATACTAATGCACATGCTAGTTTGTGATTAGAGATGCAAGACTTTTGCAGAGAGCATCCTGATTCCACAATAATATCCTGGTAATATCCCGATTCCTGAACTGCTGCACAGTTAAACAGACTATTCTTCTCTGAATATGGCTGGTTTTGAAGTAACGGAAAATTAACTGACCATTCTATATATTGTAATGCTTTACTATTAGGTTTTTTTATTTTTGAGGAATAATGTTATTATTGAACAACAACCATGTTCTCAATGAACCCAAAAA
>CM070034.1:138774981-138803491 GCA_036250615.1 Ptychadena robeensis
AAAAACATATTACACTGATATAGTTGTTGTTAATACAATACAAACCTGTATTCCAACAGATACTGTACAACATATGCTTATCTTTTAAATGCAGTAGAATTCAACTAAAAGGAAACACACATATTATACTCATCATGACACCTGCAAGGCTATTATTTGACCAGGGCACAAAAGGGTGATTGTCAGGGACCTCATGCCTCCGGGGTGACCTTTATAGCATTTCAGTGGCAGTCAGGAAGTCACCAAGTCCACCCAGTTAATTATATGTTAGGTAGTTGGGCTTTTTAGAGGAAGTAACAAGGACTTGAGTGGCAGGCCAGGCAGCACAACAGCTTGTTGTCCACCATCCTATTTTGACGGCTTCCTTCAGGGAACCAAAAGCAAATTCATGTAATCTAAGCCATGCCAAGAACATAGTCACTGTTGTATAATGGTAATAGTGTACTCTATACATTTTATGATAAAACTAGGCTAGATCACCACAATGAACACACCTAGCAATAGCAATGTATATATATAAAGATGTTTTCTTTAACCTCATGGGTGTCCATTATCCACAGATGATGTATTTTTCACTTTTTCAACATGAACCTCATCTTCTATTGACAAATAAGGCCACCAATCATAGTGATGAGAATATAGGAATGTATACAAGCCTAAACAAGGTAGCTGAGTTTCTATGTAAGAAAATACCAAAAGTTATGGGCAACAGTTTTTCATCTTGCAGATCTTTATTTTTTGCTACAGAGCTGATATATCACTAGCCAGACCAACAACAGGAGAGGGGTAAAGGTTGTTGCACACCCACAACAGTCCCCCCCCTCCTCCCCGGCGACAGAAGGAAGAGAGGACACATCGCACCCCGATAACAGAGGGAAGAGAAAAAGGTTGTGAATCCCCAACTGGCTGTGATCTGGATTTGAACCTTGAATTGGGTGGCTTATGGAGGTGAGATTGGGGGCCCCAATGCTCCTGGTGATGCCTTTATAGTAGCAATATCGGGCATGTGACACGTAGCCCTAAATGTAAATTTATTTAGAGTTAACCTTTACATTAGTAGCCATATTCTGGATTTGGAAGACCACTTGGTCTATTTCTGCCATCACTCTTTTTATGTTAAATTTGTTGATATTATGTGATTACCAATCTCTACCCTTTCCTTACGACAGATTAGGAAAACCAAAGGAATATGTTTAGCTGGGCTCCTGCTACACTGATTTGATATGCATAATTTGGGAAACAAATATAAGAGAAAACCTTTAAATTAAATAACCTGTAAAAAATGTTAAATTCTCTCCTATGGGGACTTTAACTTGGCATACCCAACTATAATAAAAAAAAAACCTTTATTACAAACACTTAGTGTTGCACAGGAAAATTTGGGTCACATTCATTTTATTATAGTTGGGTATGCCAAGGTAAATTGAATTGGGCAACCCAACTATACACCAACAGTTGTTTATTGCTTCTTTTTCTTATTTAAGTAAAAAACCTACATTTAACTCAAGGGATTGATATGATTTCTATGCAACTACAATGCTATAAACTCTTTGCAAACATCTTTGGTCCCATTTAAGATTCTGTAAGTGCTGTAGTGACATGCACCAGCAGAATCGGGCAATGTCCCCTTTAAATTTCTTGCCCATGATGCCCCTGGGCTCCAAGCAGATATAAGGGAGGGTTCTGCCCCCAGGAAGTTGCTCAGTGGGACAGGGCCTGATGGAGATGGTGTAACTGAGCAAGCTCTCCACTCCCAGGCCGATCGCCCACAGCCGTCTGCTCTGGCGTGCGTGCAGCCAGAGAGCACAATAGCATGCGATGTTCCTGCAAGTTACTGCCTGGTGCAGCTATATCTGCCAGCTGCCGTGCTAACATTCCAGTGGGGTGGATGCCGGCCCCCACTGCCTGGGTACCGCCAGTGTTGCAGAGAACGCACTGCCAGCGCTGTTACTGTGTCTGTGGACCACACCACGCCAGCACGCAAGTACCAGCCACCACTGGCCTTATTACCATCTACCTTACACGGGTTAGGAGGGCTGGTTGGCCTTTCAGCTTATTCAGCTCCTTTTGCCGGCCACCGACTTGGACTGTGTGAAGTACAGTTGAACCAGTTATTGTTGCCTTTACTGCCCCCCTATGACGGGAGGACAAACTGCAGCTGGACGTATTACTCAAGACTTATTGCTGAGTACACCACTTATTTCAGCCATTTGTTTGCCAGTTTGATTATAGCAAGACCCTTACCGAGCCTCGTGGTTAAATAAAGTTTAAATTTAAGCATTGCAGCCGCCTCTTGTCGTCTGGTTGATTCCTGAACCTTACATTGCTTACCAAAGTTTAGGCTCTGCCCTTCTGTCCTCACCTTTATATTTAATTCCATGATGTCTCATTCAGTTCTAATTTCTTCAAATTCTCACCTCATCGCATCCCTTTCAAATCTCCATCTTAGCGGCCTGTTTTTGGAAGATAAACAGCATAGGAGACCTGGTATTTGTTAAGTGAAATTTCTTTCTATTTTTTTTGTCTTCGTTATCTGAGTGTTAAACATTTTTCTCTCTTGGCAGTCGATGTGCTTGGCTCTGTTCTGTCCTTTTCAGTTTGTAATTCCTTAAGGCCCCCATACACCTTACAATTTTACCATACAATTTCTGTACAAGCAACTTTTCTTCTACCAAAACCATGTAATATGAGGACCTTTCTAAACCTTCTAATCACTATGTATTCTATCAGGGAGGCCACTATACTACATAGTTGTTGGTAGATCTAATGGAAATTGCATGGAGTGATCTAAAGGTGTATGGGGGGCTTTAAACAGTTTTTGTATGATATCTCACTGTGGTATGGCTGTGAGGCTTGGTTTCCTGAATCACTTCTATCTATTGAGCTTTAATACAATTTCATTTCTATCACACTATGACACTAACCTATAATCACTGAAAAGAGTATCTAACTATACTTAACAAAAAATGCTTTATAAGGAATCCCACATTATTTTATACTGCTCAAAAAAATAAAGGGAACACAAAATAAGACACCTAGATCTTAATGAATAAAATATTATTATTTATCAAGTTTATCAACTCATGGAGGTCTGGACTTGTAGTCACACTCAAAAAAAAGTGGAAAAAAACACTTTGATGTATTGTCCTTAAAACAAGACAAAATGAGGCTCAGTAGTGTGTGGCCTCCCCGTGCCTGTATGACCTCCCTACAACGCCTGGGCATGCTCCTGATGAGCTGACGGATGGTCTCCTGAGGGATCTCCTCCCACACCTGGACTTAAGCATCCCCCAACTTCTGGACAGTTTGTGGTGCAATGTGGCGTTGGTGGATGAAGCGAGACATGATGTCCCAGATGTGCTCAACTGGATTCACGTCTGGGGAACGGGTGGGACAGTCCATAGCATCAATGCCTTCGTCTTGCTGACACACTCCAGCCACATGAGGTCTAGCATTGTCTTTTAGCATAAGAGGAACCCAGGGCCAACCGCACCAGCATAAGGTCTCACAAGGGGTCTGAGGATCACATCTCAGTACCTAATGGCAGCCTTACTACCCCTGGCGAGCACATTGGGGGGCTATGCGTCCCCCAATAGAAATGCCACCTCACACCATTACTGACCCACTGCCAAACTGGTCAAGCTGGAGGATGTTGCAGGCAGCAGAACATTCTTCATGACATCTCCAGTCACGTCTGTCACATGTGCTCAGTGTGAACCTGCTTTCATCTGTGAAGAGCACAGGGCAACAGTGGTGAATTTGCCAATATTGGTGTTCTCTGGCATTGCCTGACATAGGCTGCAGGCTAGGAGGAGAAGAGCAGTCATTGGACCATCCACTGAGGCTGAGCGCCAGCAGGGAGACTAGCGAATACCCGGACAGGTAAGTGGGACCCTGACTCGAGTATAAGACGATTGGCTTATACTCGGCTTATACTTGAGTATATACGGTAATTAAAAATGGGATTAAGTATATTTTAATGTAGTTCTTGCAATATGGTTTTAATAATATTAATGTTAAAATGTAAATGTTTACCTTACTTTACCACTTTCTGAGACTTCTTGAAAGCTTGCTTTTTCAATTACTTTAATTAGCCAATAAAGGGTATCACTTAAACTCGAAACTCTCTGTAATCCTTTATTCTTACAAAGATGTCAAATGGAATTGTGGTAAGAATGTTTTGTTTCCGATTAGGCTAAGCACATAGGTAAGAACACCAGCAAAATTATTGGTGTTTCTGGTTAATACACATATTTTATAACAGGTTTTTATTATTGAATGGATAGGTAAGGTTATTTCTTATGGGGAAAAAATTTTCTTGACTTACAACCATCCTGACTTACAACCAGACCTTGGCAACAAATTAAGTTTGTAAATTAATGGTTCACTGTACGCCAAAAAAGTTCTACTTGTAGATGCAGGCATGTGACAACACAGAAGACCTGCATTGTCCTATGTGAACCTAAATATGGCCAATACAATACACCGATTTTTGCAGTTCTAAGCATCACGTACATGCAATACTATGGTTTTATCCATTGTTTCTATACTGATGCATTCCCTTACATTTTTGTGTCTTTAACAGTTACAGCAGCAGAGCCCATCGTCTAACAAGAGCTGGCTCAGCCAAGCTAAGAATGTTATAATAATAAGTGTTTTTGCCCATTGCCTTTGAATAAAGTGCCCACTGATACTTAAGGAGCATTCATGCATGTGGAGCTGGCAGTACACACTGGCTCAGTGCTAAGTGTTGCTATCTTTAACCTGGGAGCTTCAGATAGGCAAAATTGTTACAGACTAATATGCACAATTCATTTGTTTTCAGAGTTCACTGAATTAAAAGGCAGGAAAATGAGTCGTGTTATTCATCCCTGCTGAACTGTATATTTTACTTCAGACTAGTTGTTTTTCCCACATTCAGATTTCACTTTGAATCAATCCAGTACAAGGTGAATTGTCTCAATTGTCTCAAGTTATGGCGCTTAAAGCGGACCTACCATGTGGTAGGCAACTTTGCACTATCTGCAGCTCTGTTGCCAATAATTAGGGCAATCACTGCTCTAAAATGAAAAATATTCTGACAGCAGGAGGGACGATATTTCCGCGATCGCCCCTGCCACTGTGTGATGTAGCGTCCCGTGGGATTGTGACGTCAGCCTCACAGCCACGAGACTTTCTGGCAAGGACCTGTCAGCAGCTCCTCTCACTGCAACAACAACAATCTGGCAGTGGAGAGTGATGCTCATCTCTAGATGAGTTGGAGGTAATTTGTTGTGGTTGCAGTAAGCGGACCTGCTGACAGGTCACTACCAGAAAGTGTTTTACCTGATGCTTTCTGGGGGGGGTGGCATATGCGCCACCCCCCATGCGATCAGTGCCCTGCGTGATGTTAGCCAAGGGCACTGATCAGCATAGGATTTCCCCTACTGGGGAGGTAATGCTAGTAATGCAAACCAAATTGGCGGAAGTGGCTTCCTGTTACCAGTACTTAAGACGCTGCCTCTGGGAATGAGGAAGTGAGGATGGTAAGTCATTTTTTATTTTTTTGGTGTAGTAGCTTCCCTGATGTAAACTGCTGACAAGTGAGTAATATGTCTAGTTAATGTATGTGTTTTTTTCAGTTAACAACCACCTTAAGAATTATCACTTCAAAATTACAGCCCATTATAAGCCAAATGTTCTTTTAACACACATTTTGAATACAATGCTGAAGGGTTAAAACACCTAGAAATGAATTTGTTACATTTCATTCCCTATTAAAAGAAAACTATGGTTTACTTCCTTGTCCAAGAGATGTAACAGGAAGTGACACTATAAAGTTACAGGAATTTCTCCTCTTATTCAGTTGCAATCTGAGCAATGTATTCCTATTGGAATATTTTCCTTACCCTTCCTTTAACCAATATTCCTGATATTGAATGTCCCCAACTGGCATTGATTTTGAGACTGTTTGTTTTTTAAACCAGCTCTTATATGTCTTATACTTAGTGCTTCAAATGAAATGCCAAGAACAGAAGTCTGAGAAGCCAGGAAGGAAGGCAAATAGCAAGCAGTTGATGCCAAGTACCATTTTTTCCGACTATAAATCACATTTTCTTACCATTAAAATCAATAAGAAAGCGTCTTATGCTCCGAATATGTAACAAAAATTTTTTTTTTAGACCCAACCATCCATGGAGCAGTAGCTTTGCATCCCAGGAGGCAGAATTGTGTTCCCTTCCCTCCAGCCAAGTGACAAAGCCACTGCCAAGAAAAGATCTTATCTTTATTAGCACTAGCAGTACCCATTCTCTGAACACACTGACCAACTTATGTAGAGAGACATTTTAGAATTAGATAGCATAAGTTGTGTATTTTCATTACCATTCTGCATGGCAATAAATAAATTTTGTGACACAGACTCATATATCCCATATGTATATAGCTGCTCATGGGTTAGGTGTTCAGTGCCAGATTGTAAAATGTGTCTCTTCATAAGTTGATTAGCGTGTTCAGAGAATGAGTACTGCTAGTGTATAAACCCATGCTAAAGTTTCAGCCCTGCAGTGAAGACCTCCCTCCTGGCACTGGCCTTTTGGCTGGAGGAATAAAGAGTGCAAACTGCATGGTCCAGTCCTGCCTGATTTGCTGGAGCATTCTGTATATTCATTTTATATCTAAATGGCTGTGTTTGTTTCCCCCCCCCCTAAATTTCTCTTTTTTTTCCCTAATTGCGAAAAACATGGTATCATCATGAAGATTGAGGTTTTGAGTAAATAATTGGAAGGGGAATGGGAAGTCTTAGGGCCTTTCACACTAGCTGCATTGCTTTGTGTAATGTAAGTTAACACTAACATGAATGTTGCCAGTACACAAAATATTGGATACCATGGATCGGTGTTGGGTCAGAATAAATGAAAATATTTTTTCAGTACAGGTTTCTTTTGTGAAGTTAGGGTGGCTCCTTTCATGGACATATGCACACTCCCTCTGGTCCTTAATATGCTGCGGTATACACATGCCATATTATAAGGCGTTCTATTCAACAGTAGTTTATTTATCAATACAGAATATCAAAATCCAAAAGGACACTGCTTACTAAAGAAGAGACAAGCAAATTGTATGCAACACAAGTCACTTTTTAAGCAACCGCTACAGTTATTATACAATTACTTAGTATAAAGGATCGTTTATATAAAAATGGGTTTAAGTGTTCACAGCTGGACCCACATAGGGTTGGAAATCAAAAACATGGAATAGTTCCAAAACACATACTATAGCAGGTGACAGGGTTTCCTCTTGCAAACTAATACAGACTTCACTTTACATTAGGAAGAGTATAAAATGACTGCGCACACAGTTGGCAGCAGCTGTCGGGGATAATCCTTAAGAAGCATTTATCTACAGTTAATAACCGCTGAAGATAAACAGAACCATGGTGCACATTTCTCAGCCACAAGTTCCCATAACCACAACTAAGCTGGATTATGAAATTCCCATTTATCTGATTTTTTATATATGAAAAAGAGTAACATTATTATCTGCAGTTTGATAAAGTATTATACACACTATTTCATTTTAGTCCTATTAATGGAAGATTGAAGAGGATGGATGGAAGAGGAAGATTGTGTCATAGATGTTAGGCTCCATGGGAACACCAGGTTTGAAGCTTAGCTAATTCCATAGGGACATATTACAGCATAATTGTTATGAATAACGGTTCTGTGTCTGTCTATGCCTTGTGAGTAAGACATTATTGCAAAAAGAAAAAGTTAAGTCCCATGCGTATTACCACCTGGGTACATAAACCACAAAATGGTTACCCTCAGTCCTAGGGATGTTTTAGGAGCTGGCTAAAAGAAATCAAAATATATCAATCTCTACTATAATTTTATTTATACATAATCAGTGCATAATCATCACAACATATAACATAATAGAATTCAGTTTTTAAAATCATTTTACTTCAGTTTTTATATAAGGTGCATATAAAACTATACAAGGTACAAGATGATAATATAAGATGGTATACAACGCGTTTCGCCCTTTACCATTATGGGCTTCATCAAGATGACATTGCAGTCCAAGCTGGTGTTTTGTAGCAGGTAGGTGAGGAAAGTTGGGAGGAGGAGAATCACCTTGGAAATAAAAAGATCTATATTTCAAGAGAGTATATAGGTAAGTAATCAACATAATGTCAGCATAAATATCTGTATGTATATTCATATGTATGTATATACACATGTATACAAGTAACCATATACAAGTGGGGCCCATGTGAGTAAGACATTATGTTTGTTAACATCAAGTGGCTTTCTTGCAGTTGAGCTTGGATATTTAATCTCAATTTTAATAGTACTTGGAGATGAAAGTAATCAAATGGAAGAAAAATCTTCTGTAAAATGTAATTCTACTAAAATACATTTTGTATGGAGGAATGAATCAGGGCAACACCAACTAAAATATCACACAGCTCTTTGAAACTTATCTTCAGAGTTGACAGCAACAGATTCCACATGCAATGAGCACTCTTGAAATTAACTCTGGACCTTTTATCTGTATATTGTAATTGGAATATTAAGGGAATATCACACACCTGGCCATGGAACAGATGAGAAACCAATTGTCCCATTACTTTTGGTCCCTTAACAAGTGGGAGGCCCATATGCAAACTGTTGTAATTCCTACACCGTTCACCTGATTTGGATGTTAATACTCTTAAATTCAAGCTGACAGTCTGCAGTTAAAGCACATTGTGTTTGTTTCATTAAAAATGCATTGGTGGTGTAAAGCTGAAAATGTAAGAATTGTGTTGATGTCCAAATATTTATTGACCTGACTGTATATCATATATACAGATATTAACTTCACTTGATTAGAATGTTACATAGCAATACGTTTTTTAAAGGAGGCTTGACCTATTTAGATATTTTTCACATGGAAAGAACATTGTGTTTAAGCCCAAATTTGCGCATACTCATTCCATAATATGAGAGGCAAGGATGTTGAGGTCCCTTTATTAAAGGATCTTTGTGAGCCCCAACCCGAACCCCCACAAAATTAAGGCAGGGTTGCAGAGACCCCCTTACGAGAGGTCCCCTGGACATTCAGGTTTGCCAAAAGGGCCTTGTATTGTTTGGAGGGTGGTGGAGGGGGGTATGAACAGCATTTTTCCAGACCCAATGCTAAAAATGGGTATGGTTAGTTTTTTAGTGGTCGGGACCCCATATTCATGTGCATTGGGATTTTACATGTGTCTAGAACTGTCTTCTCTTGGATGACAGGTTCTCATGACATTAGACCTGACAACTTGGGCGTTTTTATTTTTTTGAAACGATGCATAATACACCCATGTGAATCTACCCTTAAAGACAAGTTCACACAGCTATTTGTAGGGAGATTAATCAGTGTTTTAACACCTTAGTATTTGGGAAATCATTGAGCCTTGTAGGACATTTATTAGATGTTTATTAAAACGTTTATAGGAGTTTTTACAGCATTGAAGTAATTTTTGAGCTCCTCATGGATGTCTAATGTTGTATCTGAGGGATGTTTGACGTTCAACTGCCTCCACTGACTTGAATGGGAAGCTCTCCAGAGGCCTGCTAGTCATTTATACAGGCAAAATAGTTAAGAGTCAGAGAGGTTGGATGTCACAAAAGTAAATAGATTTCAGGACTATTTAAAGTGGACCTACCACCTCTAATTCTGCCTTTTATGTGCTGATAATAGGGCAGATCGTAGGTCAAATGTAATAAAAATATACTTACGTGGTAAATCTTAAAAAATTCCACCTCCCCTATGACATCACGCCGCGGTGGCCCCAAGGGAACATGGAAAATTAGATGTAACTTCTGATGTCTACTTTCCCATATCCCCATGAGGCGATGTAGGTGAGAAATGTGTATATGTTTATTTTTTTTTTGTTTAAATCCACTTTAACAAAACACCTGAAGGGCCCCTCATGCCCACAGACATGGCATTAAATACAGATCTGCACAAACATCCATGTGAACTTGCCCAGTAAGATTCAGAAATAAACCAACAACAGGAGCCAACTGTTAATGAACTAAATTTCCAGCAGGAGCTACAGTAAAACTTTCAAGCAAGCAGGTGCAATGTCCAACAATAATGGGTGACCGCAATAGTCCCAGGGTATCCATACAGTCCAATCCGCTGCACCAATGTGGGGCCAGGGGAAGTAAGGCCAGAACTGGACAGTACTTGCGTACAGGGAGATCTCCACAGCCTGGCAGGTATGCACTGACTCTCCAGTGCCTGTCAGCTGTCCTCCACGTAGCGGGGGATCCCAGCCACCCCGCCAGAACCTTGCCAAGGGTAGTGACGGGGCTCGGCAAGGCAAACAGATTACTGGGGCATTCAGGAACAGTGCGTGCTATTTTGCTCCCTGGCTGCCCGCACACTGGACTATACTGGCAGGTATAGAGCTTTGGGGTGGATCTTGTGCCCAGTTACTTCCACTCCATCAGACTCCTTCCTGCTAAGCAGCTGAGGTGGGTGGGGTGGGGGTGGGCCATCTGGCCCTCCCGAGGTGGGTGGGGTGGGGGGTGGGCCCTCCCCTCCCCAACCCTCCCCTTAAATACCCCAGGAATCCAGGAGGATCATGGACCGGAAAGGTAAAGGGGACATTACCCTGCATTGTCAGTGGCACTAGAGCCCTTAATCTCCAAATTTAGTTTGGTGTGCTCCTGTTGAGGATGAGATTGAACACTAGGGTGTCCTTCACTGTCAAACCCCCTATTATTGGGACAATATGTTAAAAAAAAGTCCTTACCTGTAAGGAGATATTCCTTACAGCCCCTCATCCCTCCTCTTCTGCCTTTACCACAGACACAGCATTTTAGTCCCTTTTGTATCACATTCCCCATACAGAAAGCTGTCACGCCATCACTAATGGGCCGCATAGAACATTTTCAATCTATACTGACAGCAGGCATAGCTAGAAGACAATATTTTTTAGTAACATATCCATGTTTAAAATTGTGACACCCTTTACCAGGATTAATAGGGTTCATGGTAGGCAGAAAACGTGATAACTTAATAATAAATAAATTGTACTTCAAGCATTAGGGAACACTTCTGTATGGTCAGGGCACTCCTGTCCTGGGCCTGACCATCTAGGGGGGGTCCGGCCGTTCAACCCCCCTTAACAGATTCAAAAGTTTTGTGCTCCTATTCAGAGGTTTTGTGCCGCAATATATATTATACAATCATCCACCATTCATTGGTGGGACAGTAGGAGCATAGGCACTCACCTGTCCCCCACCAACGGGTACTCGTCTGGGATCTTCTTAGACCTAAAAAAGGGGGAGAGGCAAAGGATGCCGCCTGGGTCGCTGATTGGCTTACACATTGACACTGATGGTAGATTACTATAGAAACTGTCTAACTGCAATTATTTCAAAAGAGGAAACCCTAACGATAAGTGGGTAGGTGCCTTTAACTTTTATCTAAGTAAAAATACACATTTTGTTGTTAACCTGCAATGTAACCACTTTCTATTCTAGAGATAAATAAAAAGTAGATTAGACATTGATATGTGAACATTTCCTAATAAAGAACTGAATATTAATGGGGAGTCATAATTTTCACATGACTTTTGAACAGAAAAAGTATACTAAAATATGTATTTATATAAGTAAATGTAATGTAAATGTAGTTTACTGCAAATATAATGCATTTATTATTACAGGATCATGGTTAGTACTACAAAAAAAAGACAAGAGAATGATTTAGTCCAATGATTCAGTTTCAGGGTTTATCATAAAGCGTCTTCATATAATTGATCATGTTACTTGATGCCTTACCTTAGTAGAATGACTTACTTAAACATCATCTTAATAATGGATCTTCAGATGCCAGCGTTCCCTCATTGCATAAAGATTTTCAGGGTAAAACTGACATGATGGAATTTTCTGAAATGCCTTTCCTGCCACATAGTGGATAATATGCAGAACGCTCTCTATTGTGTTGGTTGCTTCCTCTATATGATAAGCTGATGAGTGGTAGTAGTCTGCCAGAGTCAAGTAACAGAAGCAATTAAGCAGACAGCTAAAGCTAGGAACACACGGCTCGATTTAAGCGTACAATCGATGTAAATCAATGTAAATTTACATCGATTGTACCAAAATCGTAGCGCGGACACATGGTACAATAGACGATTTTAATTGAAAAGTGATCGGACTAGTTGGAAAATTATCGTCGAATTGTACCATGATTGTACTACTTTTTCATTTTCATCGTACAATTGTATTCGATGAAGTGATAGTTTACTGTTTGTAGGGCATCAATAGCATCGATGATTTTAGTCAATAATCGATGCTTTCTACATTGATATTGTACTAAGATTGTATGACCCTATAGTGCACACAGTACAATCGATAAAATACCAAAATTGAGGTTCTTCATCTAATCTTACATCGATTGTATGCTAAAATCGAGCCGTGTGTTCCTAGCTTACGTTTTCCAGCTAGGTAGATATGAAAGAACAAACTTTACCACTTAAGAACAGTGTAGTTGGTTATAAAGTAAAAAAGAACAGTGTAGTGAGATGGGCAATCTTAAGGGACTTTTTTGAGGGTACTTAATTCATCAAAACTCAAATTGGATAAAATCATCATACTTTTTTTTATTATATTTTTTTTTAAACAAAATTCATACATATACAGTGCATCCGGAAAGTATTCACAGCGCATCACTTTTTCACTTGTTACACCCTTATTCCGAAATTGATTACATACATTTCCTCAGAATTCTACCTACAACACCCCATAATGACAATGTGAAAAAAGTTGTCAATGCACGTTTGGAAGCAATAACAGCCTCAAGTCTTTCTGAATATAATGCCACAAGCTTGGCACACCTATCCTTAGCCAGTTTCCCCCATTCCTCTTTGCAGCACCTCTCGCAGCTCCATCAGGTTGGATGGGAAGCGTCAGTGCACAGACATTTTAAGATCTCTCTAGGGATGTTCAATCAGACTCAAGTCTGGGCTGTGGCTGTAATGGTCAAGGACATTCACAAAGTTGTCCTGAAGTCACTCCTTTGATATCTTGGCTGTGTGTAGCGCTGTTGGCCTGCTAAAAGATGAACCATTGCCCCAGTTCAAGAGCGCTCCGGAGCAAGTTTTTATCAGGATGTGCCTCATCATTGCTGTAGTCATCTTTTCCTTTATCCTGACTAGTGTCAACCTTCCTGCCACTGAAAAACATACTGCCACCACCATGCGTGACTGTAGGGATGGTATTGGTCTTGTGATGAGCAGTGCCTAGTTTCCCCCAAATGTGATGCCTGCCATTCACACCCAAGAGTTCAATCTTATCTTATGTCTCATCAGACAAGAGATTTTGTTCCAGGTGGGCTGCCATGTGCCTTTTATCTGTCCTGATTGGTGGGTTGCTGCAGACATGATTGTCCTTCTGGAAGGTTCTCCTCTCTACACAGAGGACCCCTGGAGCTCTGACAGATTGACCATCAGGTTTTTGGTCACCTCCCTGACTAAGGCCCTTCTCTCCTGATTATTCAGTTAAGAGGGTAGGCCAGCTTTAGTAAGTGTCCTGGTGGTTTTGAACTTCCTTCATTTACTGATGATAGAGGACACTGTGCTCATTGGGACCTTCCCCAGATTTGGGCCTCAAGGGAAAAAACAAACTGGGTGGTATTCCCGAGTCCTGCTCTGGGTTATTAAACTAAATGCCGACAATTCTGTGATGTATTTGTGATTATGTTGACAATCCAAACCACTTTCAAATATCCATTGCATTCATACATTCCATTACAGGTTGAGCTAGCCTTCCTTCGCTCCATATTACTAGTACCGCCCACTTGACACCTCTATCTAACCGAACTACAACCAAATAAAATTACAATGTCATCTTAATTTTAATTGGCTAAAGGTCTATCAAGAATTTCAAGGTACAGTGTTGTGCGTGAATTTTGTTTTATGTTGTAGGCCTGTAACTTACTAAAATATGTCCAAACAAGAGTCTAGTAGACATCTTGGATATAGTAAAGAAACACACAATTATGTAAAAAATATTAATTGAATAAAAAGTAACCTACAACCTCTCATTATCTCATCATTTCCCTACCTTTTTTGTTCTACTTTTTCATATTTTTCTAGGCTTTATTGCTTTCACAAATACTTCACTATCCTCTTCCAGGCCCACCACGCTCCCACTAGTCAGTCTACTCACAACTCTTAACAGCCAGGTAAACGAGCCATAAACATAACCCGGTTATCGGGCTCTAGCCTGATAGGACCTCAATGGGGTCTTAATCTAGACGACCTGCGAATGCCTGCACTATTTTGCAGCCGCTGGCAGGCAGTTATCTCATGCCTAGCTGTGGGAGCACACTGTTGTAGTGCCCCCGTATAGTATATAGCCTTGAGGACCCCAATTTTTGACAAGAGGGTTAATCCACCTGGGTCATGGGCTACATTTGAACCAATCGGGACTTCTAGGTGTACTGATTTGCTCCACCTCATCTTCACTGCAATGGCTTGATGATAGAAGTTACAGGATGAGGAGTTTCCAGTAATTATAAGGAATTACCCTACAGTCCCCCAAAACAGATCACAAAGATACAAAATACTCATTAGTGGTGGGCTTTGCACAATTTTTTAAAACCTACATTTTTCAAAACTGGCCTGTATTTTTATAGACATATATTGTATATACAATTACCCTTGTTTTAGAAAATTGCAGAATTCGTTTCACAAACAATTTTTCTTTATACATGACACTTTTTAGCCCCAGAATAGAGCTACACTAATATACCCTAGTATATGCAATCTGAAATCTCGGATCAGTTCATTTTCAGACAGAAGGTGATGTAAACCCATGACCACCAGGTGTCATCACATTACATATTTTCTAACACAATGACTACTACTACATGCATTAGTTGATGCTACGTCTCTAACTCCAGGTTATCGATCAATCGCCCATTGCGCCGTGTATGGGCACCTTTAAGGCCCCCATACATGCCCCGATTTTCCATCCGATCGATTAAAAACAATTGATTTTTTGCATCTGTCTTCCAAAAATCGGTCAATGCCCACATGGTTCGACCGAGTAACTTCGATCGAACTTTTGGGAATAATCGGTCGGACTGTGATCGGACATGTTGGAAAAATTTTCTCGATCAAATCTAAATTGTAGTCAATCGGCTACTATTTCTTATGACCCGACCAATTTAGGTCCGACCTAACTAATTATCATACTTTTACTTCCTGTTTCAAACATTGTGGTGTGTGTAAAATCATCTGCCAGGTTGTGCTAGGATGTATATATGTTTTAACATTTTCCTGTATTTCTCTTTTTTTTTTATTCATGTAAACTAAACTGAAGTTGAGACCCTGTTTCCCCTATGATTAGCCATCCCCATCAAAGGCACCCCCAGATTTTTTTCACAAACATTTTAAATAAGCCCCCCCACCCCCAGAACAGACACCCACAGATTCCTGGCCCTGGCCAAAACTCCCATTCGGGTGGTACAACTATGTGCCTCAAGCTGCTGATCCCTGGCATAACCCTTCCGATCAAACATAAAATCGTCCGATGGAAAATGTTCGATCGAAGTAGGTAAAATCGGACAATAATTGGTTGCTTTATTTGGGGGTATAATGAAATACAGTCCGATTGGACAGAAAATCGGGGTGTGTATGGGGGCCTTAAGAGTCTACAGACGTTTAGCATCTACACTACACTATTAGGTTTTTAAAGGAGCTGTAAATACAAAAAGTTAGATACAAATCTATTTATTGTTACATATTAACAAATATTGTACAAGCATACAGAATAAAAGAATGCTACTTGTCATACAAGCAGTACATGAAATGATTCTAAATGAAGAAAAGTGCAAAGTGCTATTAACCTCCCTAGCACACTTGTGAGGTCCAGATTTCCATACCAAAAGCGCACCACAGACTTTAATGGATGGATTTTTATGTTGTAGGCCTGTAATTTTAAAACACATGTCTGTGCAAGTGTCTAGTAGACATCCTGAACATAATAATGTTTGAAACAAAACAATTATGTTTAAAAACAAAATTATAAAAAGGTATTATTTGAATGATAAAATCTCTTTAATACTTCTTTATATGATAGGTTTCAAAACAATATGTATTTAAATATTAATTTGGAAATGTTTTTTGTTTTACTTTGAATTGTATTGGATACAGTTATCACTGTATCCATATCAATTTCCTTTGGCACCCTCTCTTCCCTGGTGTGATGGACCATCACACCAGGGGAGAGAGGGTTAACTTCAAAGGGGCACATCTGGGGAATCACACTGAAAACAGTTTTCTCCAGCAGCAGCCTCCTCTTTTAATTGGGAGCCGCCTTAGCATCATAGAATGGTAAATTTGCACTGCCGGGGCTCCGATCTTTGCCGGATGGCTCCATCTCGTCCAGTGCAGTACTGAACGAGATGAGGCCATCAGGAACGCCAGGGGGGTTAACTGATGTTGTGCTTATCACACATACATCATATAACAATACTATACGTTAACAGATATAGTTTTTTACATGTTTCGCCCGCTATTGAGGGCTTCTTCAGGACTGAAGGTCTACTAACAGCAAGCACATTCAATGGAGGTTTGAAAATCTTCTAAATCTTCTTCTTCTAATGTTTCTACCAAGCATCAATTGGACATATGAGGTGATTTTCCTTATTTTCCATTTTATGGTTATTTCTCTTCTTCTCATGCTTCCTCCCTCTATAATGATTCCATATTTTGTTAAGTTTTTTTAATTGATAATTTTTTTTACCAAAACGATATGTCCAGTTATCCTGGACAATATATGCATTTTAAAGCCTGCGCCAAACATAACTGAAATTTTCCACATTCAGCTTAAATTGAAACAATGGAAATACTGTAGTGGTGCTGTGCTTTTGTTGCTAGTATACTATATTGTTCTAGATATTTTAAGGAAAGCTTAAATCAGTAGGTTAATAAAGTACCACCTATAGTAGCCAGCAAGCATGATGTTCTAAAATGGAGAAAAATATCATTTTAGTTTTTTTGCAGCTTAGTAAACCATTGTTAGAGGGCCCCCAAAAATGAATGTTCTTGTTTGTAAGTTTGTCTGGCTTACTTCTTTTTCCAAAACTGCCTACTGGCTGAGTTTGAGGTTAATATGCAGCCATGCCGTGTGAAGGTATTTTGGAGTAATGCTATAGAGACAGTAGAGGGATGCAGATGTTGTTCATGGTTTTATTACAGATTGGCTTTTTAAATGGGTATAATGAAGGACAATCCAAGTATTTTCAGTTTTAGAATGAGCATAGCAGAGGAACCTACAGACAGAGGAGAACATTTGCTTAATCCATTCTGGAAATAATATATATATATATATATATATATATATATAAAGTTTTTGTTGGATGTTTATTGCCCTGTCACGGGTGAACCACAGGAGCAGTGGACCCACCGTGCAACCAAACAAGCATAAACCAGGGCGCAGAGTCTAAGGAGCCCCCCGGTATTCACCAGAGCACCCCGCAAGGAGTGATGAAACTTTGCTGCGAGGAGCCCCCAGGTTGCGGCCCCTAGCAAGGTATCCAAAGCAAGGTACCAAGACGTAGTCAGACAGGCTATAGTCAGGGCAGGCGGCAAACGGGGTAGTCGAAGACAGTCCAGGGTCGGTAACAATAAGGCTATATCAAGAAGCAGAACCTGTGGGTCAGAGACATAAAGAACTCTTTGTTCAGGAAACTCCCTGTTGCCTCAGACTTATTTATATACAAGGTCATGTGGTCTGATTGGACAGGACTCCAGGTGTGTGATAATGAGTGGTAACCTGTATCACCAAGCAGAGGGAGCAGGAGCCACATCATGTGCAACAATCTCTTCCACCAGCAGAGGGAGCTGATCTACAAAGGTCCTGGTCCTGTGAGGTTTTGGAGGAGACACAGCAGAACTGGTGGAGGGCAACGCTGCGTCACAGATCACTGGGTGACACTGATCTGTGACAAGCCCAGGCCTGCTAAAAAAAATGTGAATTTTCCCAGCCCATTGCTAATGTTGTGTTCACCTTCAGTGTCCCCATCTCTTCTCTGTAAACAACAACATTCAAGCACAGCTGATGTGCAACAGTTATATTGGCTATACAAGTGTTCGCCATATAAGATTTGTATACAACTTAAGGCAAGCATATCAGAAATCATATCCTTTGATTAGATGGCACACAAGGACAAGCATACATGTAGGTGGAACATGCCCGGAAAGCCTTTCCATATTATAAAAGATTTCAATAATGCACGAATCATGAATTTTTTATTGCAGACACATTGACTGTACTTTGTAAATGTGAGTGTCACATTGTTTTACCAAGAGAAATACGAAATGTTATTACAGAAATAACTTTACTGGCATATAATGCTGACTTGCCGATTCCTAAGAAATGTTTGTAATTATTACCAAGTAGAATTTGTGTCGCCAAAGAGAAGACTTAAACCATACCTAGTCCCAAAAGCATTAAATGTAAATGTTACAGTTTACCATTCCTAAATGTTATATTGAATTAGTTGTCTTGTCTCTTTTCCCCTCTGCACATTTTCTATCTTATGGTGGCCATACACAGTTTGATTATTCCATTCAATAAACTTAAAAACTATAATTTAAGTCGACCATTTAAAAATCGATCCTTTTAACTGAATTTAACCAAAATTGGACTGATAGTCATATTTCAATCACACAAGTCTATCAAAGTCAACTGAGCAAAAATGTATGCGTGTATGGCTAGCTTCAGGGTGACACCCTATCTAGTAACAGAGACATAGTTGTCACACTAGGCTGCTTTACAGGTTTGGACTACCAGCACTTTCTCTCATCATATCTATTACACAGGTAAACTGAAAAAGGGCTAGTAAATGGTCTACAATAATATCTGAGCAAATCCAGTTGCATTGACTTGAATTACTGCAGATATAATAGATGGGTGGTGGAAGAATATTTTACATTCCTTGTAAGAAAAATAACATTGTCTATATAATAAGTTTTGTTCACATGAACTAAACTGGCTTCAGTTCTGGCAAAATTATCAATTACACTGAACAATATGAATGCAACACTTTTGGTTTTGCTCCCATTTTTCATGAGCTGAACTCAAAGATCTGAAATATTTTCTACATACACAAAAGACCCATTACTCTCTAATGTTGTTCACAAATTTGTCTAATCGGAGTTAAGCCGGGCATACACGGCTCGATGAAGAAACATTGATGTTGCTCTAATCTAAGCCATGCATGGTTCCCTCGAAAGAACACGACCAAATAGGTTTCCAACATGTTGAAAAACCTTGGTCGAAGTCCATTACTTTGAATGGGGACAGAGGGTCTCCATCCATTGTAATGGATGGCTGCCACACAGGTGGCTGTGATCACCTAGCTGCTGTGGGAGTGTGAAGGGGCATGGCCAGCATGCCTCTGTGGCAGGAGAGGAGGGGGGGGGGGGGGGGGGGGGGGGGGGGGGGGCGTGCAGGCTTGCTGACTCTGCTTTTCTGGCTGGGGAGATTCAGGGAACCATGGGGAAACTGGGTCCCCATCGAACGGGAATTGATAATTGATGTGCCCATGTGGTGCACATTGATTATAGTTTGATTGAACTGCGATCAATCACAGCGTGGTGACGTCACTACGCTGTGATTGATCACCGGTTGATTGTATGGGAATATTCCCATATGTACCCAGCTGTAGTGAGCACTTCTCCTTTGGCGAGATAATCCATCCCACCTCACAGGTGTGGCATATCAAGGTGCTGATTAAACAGCATGAATTTTGCACAGATGTGCCTTAGACTGCCCACAATAAAAGGCCATTCTGCAGTTTGATCACACGGCACAATACCACAGATGTCGCAACCTTTGAGAGAACATGCAATTGGCATACTGACTGAACACCAAGTCTATGACTGCAAGTGGCAGACATACTTTCCACACATATGACATTTTTATTATTATTTGCTTTACTTCTATGTGAATGGTCAGCTTTACTAACCAATGTCAATGGCTAGCAAAAAGTAGCAGTTGGCTCTTAGGACTGAACTTCATACAAACACCTGTGCACGATTTCCACAATTACATTTTTAACTTATGTTTAAGCTGCCCAACAAATTTGTGTTTCTCCTTTTTCAGTCCTAAAATGTACACAACTCTGCCAGATAGTATGATCCTTTCAAATGAGGCCGATGCCCAATAGGGAAGGTTGATCAAAGGAGAATATTACAGCAACAGCTGGTTTAAATACATCATGGGCTTAAGTGTTATCATCTTGGTATTTGTATTGTGGAATGACCCCAGAACTTGAACCTATTCGATAGAAAGTATATTTATGCACTCTAATATATTTAGACACATAATGCATCAATAGTAACAAGGTGATTATTATAATTTAATTCAGGCCCTTCATAAGCCAAGAGTTGTTTAAAGATTGTGGGATGGTAGAGAAGATAGCAGAGAGTATTTCAGATACCGCCTTGGGCACTGTAGTTGATAGGGGCGTACCGGACCATCAAGTCTGGGAAAAGCAGACATAGCTTACAGGTAGAAGACAAATCATCTGCCGTGGGGTTGTTTACGACTCTCTCTTCCATAGAAGTATTGTGCAGATCTACTTCAAATTAAATACTTGACCATGAGGTCTGATCAATTTTACAGTAAGTAATAGATTGTGTGTCAGTCCAAAACTGCAGCGCACAGTACTCTGTCTTTCTAAATGGTTTACCTGGGTATTAGGAGATGGGATTTTTCTGTATAGGTACAAGCTGGTTTGGTATTTAACAACATATCTCAACGGTCTCAATCACTATGGATTCTAGCAGAAGGGCCACTATACCACATAGTTGTTGGTAGATATAAAGGGAATTTTATGGAGCAATCCAAAAGTGTATGGGGGGCTGCTAATGATTTCACTTCAGATTCTCAGGCTGATAATTTTACTGTCTGTTATCAATAGTAGAGTGTTGTACCGTGTTAGCCATCGATAAATACAGCAAGTTTGGAGTTCAAGTGATACCGTTTATTTATCGTAAGTGACACTTGGGCAGTGTGTGCGAACCCTTATTATTTTAATAACCAGTATGTGCTAACCCTTATTTTTTTAATAACCAGTATGTGCTAACCCTTATTATTTTAATAATGAATAATAATAATTGCTCTATCAGTACTTTGTACTATTGCATTGTAACTGCTTTGTTGTTGCAGCCTATTAGACATACAATATTAAACTATAAGCCTCTTGTGCTTTACATTACACAGTCACAGTCAAAGTACAAAAAAAAAATTGGGGAACCATTTACCACTGATTGTGGCGCATACAATGATCAGCTTTTATTTATATAGTTACAGTCTTTCCTTAAAGGAAAACAAACTTACCCCTAGCTGGACTCAGGCAACCTGACAGGGAGGTCATCAGCCCATGAAAATCTTATGTTCTATCTAACACTACCCTCTCTACAGTCCTGTAAAGCATGGTGTGTTTCCTTACCACACCAAGATCCATGTTTTTTAAAATTCTGATATTGTCTGGATTGATAAGACAAAAGTTGAAAATAAAGTAGAACATTTTAAAACATCAGACATACAGAAAATGAAATACTATAGCCAGTGATCCATACACCTACATTTAAAGGCTCTTTACATAACAGTAAACATTCCATAATATTAATAGTGTCTGTTATGTTATGTCACTCCATTCTCTATATAAACTGCAGGACAATATATTGTTCAATATTTTTCACAGTAAAGGCTTCCTAAAAAAAGTTAGGAAAATCCTAACTTTAGGACAGTGGGCAGAGCCATGCAAATGATTCCTTTATGCCCCATCAGCCAAATACACATCCAGAAAAGTACAAATATAGCCTCTTGGCACAGAGCCATTTATTCCAAACTGGCTTGTTGGTCATAATTAGTGCAGTGCATGGAAACCATGGCTCATATGGAGTAGGGCTTTGGAAGCTGAACATAGAGAAACATTTATGAATCATTTTCAAAACAAGACAACAGCCTTTGCTTTTTGCAAAAGTATCAGAGAAAAAGGTACAGATTAGGAGAGTTCCAAGGCTACAAACAGGGGCAGACAATAATGAGGGGTTTTAGGCACATACAATTATATAGTCATACCATGTAGGCTAAAAAGGTCTTTATTAAGCCTACATGATATATCTATATCATTTTATGTGCCTAAAAGCCCACACTATTGTCTGCCACTGTTTGTAGTTTTGGTTCTTTAGGGTATGTCTCCACTTTGTTTTCAGCTCCGTCGGAGTGCATTCCTTGGGGAGGAGTCAATCCACATTACCTGTCTTGGGAACCGGCTGTTCTCACTTCCTTCTGCAGATCCACTGGCCAGAGGTTGACGTACAGCACTACGCTGACCATCCAGCCGGCAGATGCGCCGCTTAGCGCAGGGGGACCCGATGGAGATGATAACTCAGTAGAGAAATATCCTTAAACTCAGGTATGGCACAAGGCAAATTATAGTTGTATTTAGAGGCTAAGGGGGATGTATAGTTTGTTTAAGATACAGATTAAGACTGTTAAACCATGAATCAAAAAATTAGGGAACTATTCAGAAAACATGCCATTAGTCTGTCACTCTCTATATCCTGTTTCCAGATAAATATAAGCTAATTTGCTTCTGCTTTGACAGCCTCTTTCTTTTGTCCTTTATTTTCATGTGCAAATAAAACTTCTTTGTTTTCACAGTGCTTCCCTGAATCCATTTATTGTGTTGGATGGGTGTTTATATGAGAAGATCACAGAGAAGATCAATGGATTCATCAATTTCTGTCAGTCCATCTACAAATGAAAACTTTCATCTAACGTTGAATCATCACTGGAGTTTTATATTTACGAATACAAGGTGCAAGTTATTCGCACTGCCGTCCTTAAATCTGTCTTTCTGTATATATAGTGGGGTGCCTAAGTTTGGGCAGCCTTGTCAATGTTCATGATTTTCCTATATAAATCGTTGGTTGTTACAATAAAAATTTTCAATGAAATATATCATATAGGAGACACACACAGTGATATTTGAGAAGTAAAACAAAGTTTATAGGATTTACAGAAAGTGTGCAATAATTGTTTAAACAATATTAGGCAGATGCATAAGTTTGGGCACCGTTGTCATTTTATTGATTCCAAAACCTTTAGAACTAATTATTGAAACTCAAATTGGCTTGGTAAGCTCAATGAACCCTGACCTCCATACACAGGTAAATCCAATTATGAGAAAAAGTATTTATGGGGGGGCAATTGTAATTTTCCCTCCGCTTTGAATATTCTCTGAAGAGTAGCAAGATGGGGGTCTCAAAACAACTCTCAAATGACTTGAAAACAAAGATTGTCCACCATCATGGTTTAGGTGAAGGATACCGAAAGCTGTCTCAGAGATTCCAGCTGTCTGTTTCCACATTTAGGAACATATTGAGGAAATTGAAGACCACATGCACAGTTCAAGTTAAGGCTCAAAGTGGCAGACCAAGAAAAATTTTAGATAAACAGAAGCGACGACTGGTGAGAACAGTCAGAATCAACCCACAGATCAGCACCAAAGACCTACAACATCATCTTGCTGCAGATAGAGTCACTGTGCATCGTTCAACTATTCGGCACACTTTACACAAGGAGATGCTGTATGCGAAATTCAGAGGAAGCCTTTTTCGTGCCCACTAGAGATGGTCAAATTATGTTGTTTTAAAAATTCGACCATTTTGCGTGTTTCTCGACTTCATTGCAAAGTCCCTGACATGGTATCAACACCAAACTTGCTGGAGATGTACAGAAGGTTGGGAAATCGTACACATCCAAAAAGGAAATCATTCAGCACCAGCTAAGGTACTATGGGTTAATATAAGATGGACAGTGGCCTGGAAAAGGCCACTGTCCATCACTTATATTACCCATATGTACCCTAGTCTGGTGCTGACATGCTGCTTTTATATATGACCTTGTTACATGCCCTCGTGGCCATCTCTCTATGGACAGCCTTTTGAGGTACTCGAGGTATTGCTCTACGATCGGGTCAGTCCGCTTGTGTTTTTGTGGTCACACACTGCCCAGACCTGTGTGAGGCCTGGACAACACGTCAGTATTTCACGTGTGTTTTTTAATTTTCACGTTACACATTGGTGTGTGCTCTTTTCTCTTTCTTTCCCCCCCCCCCCCTGCTTCCCTTCTATCCCTCCTTGCTTTATCCTTACCCCACTCTCCTCACTTCCTCTTTGCTTTCCCTTTTTTTTCTTTTCTCCCCCCCTCCCCCCCCCTTCCCCCACTCTCTTTTCTTCCCATCTTTTCTTTCCCCTCACTAACCTCACTTCCTATGGTTTCACACTCAGAACGTTGCCCTCACCCATTTTGCCACTTTACAAGTATTCCTTACACCTCCCACCCTCCCACCCCACTCATTCCACTTATGGGCATGGACACAGGTCAGTCACCTAATCCCTCATTCACATTCCTTTCCTGCCCTAGTCCACATCCTAACCCCACATTCACAATATCCCCACCATCCCATTCGATACACTAACACAGGCCAGCTTACATCTCCCCTGCACACCATCACTTCACCATCTCACGGAACTCTTGGTTTCTGGCCCTGCCAGCCCATATACACTCTCACTACCCTTTACACTGAGCCCCCCCAAACAACCCCCCCCCCCCCCCCCCCCCTGTTTGCTCTCCCCTCCCCCTCTTTTTCGTGTGTTTTCCCCCCACTAAACACAAGTCTTAGACTCGACTGGTGGGGCAACTCGTTACACACCCGTGAACTGTCCCTGTACTACTAACTTCATACTATATACCTAGATTACATTACAACCCCGTGTCTCCAATTATTTTACAACGGCACCCCCCACTCAGACCCATCCTCTCTACGGGGGAAAACCCTGCACCCAGCTGCCAAACAGATAGTACCTACGGTTATCCTTATTGGTGAGTTAGCTCTGTTTTGTACTCCATACAAACCTACTTATGGTTGTATTACTTTGTACTGTGAGCTATATACTCCCTGGCACAACCATTTATATATCTACTTTTTTCCTCAAACACCCCACTCTCCATTCCGCTGGCCACCTCTGCTCATCTCCCCAGATCCTCACATTTATTATATTGCTACTGTTCTCCTGAAGAAGCGAGCAATCGCGAAACGCGTCGAGTAATAGCAATCTAGTCACATATATGTTGGATGAATACCGTTTGTAACCAATCATGGACTTTTATTATATAAAAAATACGGACTTTATGTATTGAACAACGTTTAACCTTTCCTATGGAATACTCTTCATTTTCAATGCCTCAAAAATCCCTTTACCCGCTCTTTCACAGTTAGTGTTAGAACGGGAACACTCACCCATACATATCTGGGACACAGTTACTGTGTGCATCAGTGTGTTGGGTCTCCCCCCTTTTTCGAATAAGCTCACAAAGTTAGCAAGTCGAAAAATTCGACCATCTCTACTGCCCACAGCAAAAACATAGACGCTTGAGGTATGCTAAAGCACACCTGTACAAGCCAGCTTTATTTTGGAATAAAGTGTCTTGGACTGATGAAACTAAAATAGAGTTATTTGGGCATAACAAGGCGCATTATGCATGTTATACTATGGAGCTACTGCCAGATGAGACGTACATACTGTATATCACTGTGAGCAAATCCATCAACCTTCATCCCCAGACCACAGGGCATCTTTCCCACCCCCATTCAATGTAGCTACATGCAGCACATCTTTGACCCATGGACCGACATGCACTACCTAGCTCTCTAACTCTGCACTGAACGCTGCACTGAAGCACTTTACTAAACTTCCTACCACTGCACTATGTGGCCTTCCTTACCCAGCACCACCCTGCCACTGAACCACCTATATTTAGCAGAGTACAAATAATTGGTACTAACACATAGAAAGCATATTGATCACCAGAGCATATATTTATAAACTTAATCTAAATCCAAAAACATATTTCATTTAGAAAAGTAGACTATACCTTGTCTGTCTTTTGATGGAGAGAAGATATTGCTTTTTCCCAAAGTATGTATCAGGCAGAATTTCATTTTACCATCTACCATAGCAGTCTGTACCGTACGGTCTACAAATATTAGATCATAACTCTTTGGGCACGCTATTTTAAACAAGATCTGTGAATCAAGAAAATGTTCAGTTTAGAGGAAGTAATCATAAAATAGGGGTGTTGATTTAGGCAAAAAGGTTATATGACTTCCGGCTGTATTTGTGTTCTTACACATGGACATGTGACATTTTGTAATACCTTTTTTTTAAGCAGATAACGATTGGTCTGAAACCATCATTTATGAACATGTTTTATGAACATTTTCCTGATAAGTGAAGGAATGTGTCAAACCATATCTTTGGTACACCTTTGGTACACTTGCCAGTAAACTCCATCATTGTGTGTTATTCATGCTTGGCTCTTACACTTTGGGCTTTCCATAATGTGAATGACTTGTCTTTGCTCCTGGAGATTCTATTATAGCACTGCGCCTTCAAGCTGTTTGCCTAGGGTGTTCTGTGTAATTGCAAGAATGTGTACTATAAAACCCTTTTGTAATCTGCTTTTTACCAGAAGTCTGTTGCCTGGCTATCTGTGGGGGATGATACACAGACACATGAAGTCTTTACTGAAGAAAGCAAAGAATACCGAGCAGAACTTCCACTACACATAATACATTCTTTTCATTTCCTGGGATGCAGGAACAAGGAAGAGAATTGTCACCTGTCACAAACACAAAAGCTTATCGTCTTTCCAAACAAAAAATGTCATCTCATGGTGTCATGTCATTTCATGGAGTCATGCCATCATTTTTTTAATGACATCAGGAAGGATCTGTATGCTTAGAAGAAAACTTTTAGAATACAATTTATAAAACAAAGCCACAGAATGGCTCCAGATCTATGTCTAAAGAATCCAAAATCTTAAGTACTGGAAAAATCTCAAAATATAATCATAAGGTACAGTAGCCCAAATTATAGATCTTGAACAGAAAATAGACATTCAATTAGATCAGTTGATATACTAAGGACATACTAAAGCTGGCCATGAATGGCTTGATATTTCGTTCGATTCCCGAATGATCGATGTGCGCATCTCGGCAATTGATCGTTGGGGCATTGAACGCAGCCCACCTGCATCGATCAAACAAGGATCCCACATGTCTGTATTTCCCTGTTTGATCTTCATTACTCTGGATGGGGGCCAAGGGTCCCCACAGGTGGTATGCATCAATTTCCCAAATAATCTTTGTGTGATCGTTCGGCAATTCTTGCATAAGCATGCTGCTATCAATCGCACAAAAATCGCAGGGGAGTCGAGTCGTGCATGGCCGGCTTAAGGAAACAATAGATGTGTTTGTTATGCTGGGCATACACACACCGAGTAGGTCAGACCGACCTACTCCGATGTGTTCCGAGATGCTAACGTGATGATGTTATCATGTTAGCATCCCGTTGCATTGTGGGGCCCCTTCAATCGGCTGGGCACCCTTTGTGTGCCGGCCATAAGCTGCGATGGAGACGCCGTCTTCATTGCAGCTTATGGCATCGGCTTCCATCGGCTCGCGCCGGCCAGAGATTATCGGACATGTCCGTTCTCTGGCCGGCCGAGCTGTGGGGCGACAGGGATCTGTCGCCCCATGTGGGCACATGCCGATTAGCGGGCGATTTTTAACCTGACCGACGGCGCGAGCGCGCACGCCCGTCGGTCAAATTAAAAATCGGCCGCTTATCGGCATGTGTATGCCTAGCATAAGCCGCAGATGATAATTACATTTTTTTTTCTTTTAGCTGTTGTATTGTCTCTGTTTTCAGTTGAATTTCTGTATTGGGACACACCAATGTATGTTCTACACTTGATCTACCTGTAATGTTGCCCTTAAAATGTTATTTTTTATTCTAGAAAGATGATGAAAGTTGAAAGTCGCCCTGGAGGCAAAGTATCTGTCAGCATTCTGCAAAGCCTGCTCTACAGCTCTCTATGCACTTCAATAGAATAGGTGTGATGTGCCAAGGAAGAGCTGTTCAAACGATCCAACTAAAATCGGAGCATTTTGTTTGTTGGCCGGGTCGATTGTATTCGATGAACACATTTATATATGACTCTTTACTGTGTTTTTTTATTGAAACTGAAATCATCGATTTTGGTTCTATCACGATCGTAATTCCATATAACAATTGTGCTAATATCAAACTGTGTATAGCTGGGAACACACGCATAGATATGGGCCAGATCAATGGCCACGTCGAGCGCCGTGCACACTCACGGCCATCTATATGGCCCATATATAATGCGGCCATCCCTGTTTGCGAGCGGGACCAATCAATCCCACTGAAAACAGGGATATTGGACATGACCGTAAATCACAGTTGATGTCCATTGCTTTGCAGCAGCACAATGACGTCATTGCGCTGCTGAACATCTCTTATATCGATAGAAGAAAAGAGGGGATTTTTTGATGGTTCAAACAACATGTAGTTGTTGTGACCATG
>CM070034.1:138808486-138818646 GCA_036250615.1 Ptychadena robeensis
CCAATCACTATGTATTCTATCAGGGAGGACCCAGCCCTACATAGTTGTTGGTAGATCTAAGGAAATTGTATGGAGTGAAAGGTGTATGGGGGAATTTAGCCCTAGAAAATGTTTGGAGTAATTCTTTTTCCATTGCCATTGTGTTGTCTCCTGGCCCACTGGTAGAAAGTGATAATAGAAAGATACGTTTCTTGTCTCTGGTCTTCAGGTTGTGCTGTAGTATCTAGACATGTAACACTGGCTAAGTATTAACATAACACCAAAACTTTTTCCATAGTTGAATATAATGTGGAAGATTTAAAACATGTTGGGTTTTTATTGGTGTCGGTGTGATGGGTGTAAAGATTCAAATTCAAAACTGGAATGAAACGAAAGCTGGCTTTATTTACACTTTTTCCAGTCATGTTATATAAGTGTTCGGCAGCTCTGGTCATACTTTCGGTGTATATGAGGATCTAAGTTTGTTATGGCTGACCTTCTGCACTGATATGTGTTATACTCATTGGAATTCATAGTAATCCACAGCCACTGGCAACATCTGCAGATGGATTTCATCTGGTCATTGCATCAGAAATGCCCCAAAGTCCATACCCTAGGGCAGTGGTGGGCTACTGAGTTGATATGGAGGGCCACAATTGCATCCCTCTGCATCATAAAGGGCAGCACATAACATTTTCAATCTATACTGACTTGTATAAGCATTTTATAATGCAAACATTACAGCATGCATACATTATTTCTAATTGTTAATTTGTCTTTTAAATGATACTTCAAGCATTCGGAAACACTTGGCAATGGTAATAGAATGGTAATGCACATTTTATGTCATATATCATCAAAGGTTATGTGCCACAATATATATCATACAATTATCCCCCCCCCCCATTCATTGGTGGAATAGTGGGAGCATAGGTACTCCCCTGTCTGCCGACTGCTCCGGCTGAGCATGCCGATTGGCGTACGGGAAAGCCAATCAGTGACCAGTGACATCTGAGAAAGTCCCTCGCCTCTCCTCCTCTTCCCTGTCTAAAAAGATCCTGGGTGAAGATGCGTCAGTGGAGGGTTGGCGGACAGGTGAATTCCAATGCCCTATGCATTGAGGCTGTGTTCCCACTTAGGTGATTAATCGCCTGCGCTTACGATGTGGAATCTTCTGTCTATGGGAGCGATTAGGAAAAAAAACACGTTCGATCTTATCAATTGGGACAAGCCCATTCAATATAGTGTAGGCGATTGACAGCGATTCCGCTGGGTACTAGGGTACTTCATGTGCAAACAACTGTTAAAGTGGGCATACACTGCTGACAAAATGTCAGCAAATCATTTCTTCTTTCCTCTATCATTTGAAACTTCAACATAAATATTTTAATGTCTGGCAGGAGCAATCCATGTGGCACTGATGGAAGGTCTTGTATCTGAAGGGTCAGCTCATGCTTGATGAGTGATTAGGTTCTGCCCCTGACCCCAAACCTAAGCTCCTTGTCAGCTCATTGCTCTCTCCTCTGCTTGCTGGATTGAGGTATCCAAACTTTTGGCCTTGTCACCAGCACAAAGGATAAGGGGAAACCTTGCAGGGAGAACACGGATATATATAAATAAATTCACTAATGGAAAATATTTTTGGGGGGGTCAGACTTAATAGACTTAAACACTATGCCAATGCAGTATAAGTCACCTGTTTAAAGAAGTATAATCTCCTGGTCCCCAGCCTTGAATACTTTCTGTGGTGTCAGAATGTAAGCTAATAATGGTACACCCTGTTGCACAGTTAACTGAATATTTGTGACTGAACCTATTAAAGCCAACAAATCAGCTTGATCACAGCCTTTATTATTTTTTTATATTTAGAAGCACTTTTTAAAGTTTATATCAATGCCTCTTTGTTCTGGTTTATTCAAAGGCAATGGAAGTATGTCCCTAAATGGAAGCCCAGGAAGTTACTACACAAACTATATATCCCGGTGGTGGCCAACTGAGTTGGTTTGGAGGGCCACAAGTGCGGCCCTCAGCATCACTAAAGGGCCGCACATAACATTTTCAATCTAAACTGACTTGCATAAGCAGGTATAGCTAGAAGACATTTTAGTTAATCTTTAAACAAATCTTTAACAAACCCTGTTTTAAATTTTACTTCAAGCATTAGGAAACAAATTATTGATTCAAAGGTAATGTTCCCGTATTCTCAGTGCTGCAATATATATTATACAATCACCCCCGTTCATTGGTGGAATAGTGGGTACATAGGCACTCACCAGTCTGCTAATCCCCCTGCCTACAGTAGAGGAGGAGAGACGAGGGACTTGCTCAGGCGCCATCTGGGTCGCTGATTGGCTTTTACATATGCCTATCAGGTAAGTTTATCGCCTCTCCTCTTCCTACTCTAAAAGGTTTAAGGGCGAGGACCTGTCAGTGGGGAATCGGCAGACAGGTGAGCTCCTATGCCCTATGCAATAACGGTTAGGTTTCGGGGGTCGCAAGTGGAGGACTGAGACAGGCCGCCAAAGGGACGCATGCGGCCCTCAGGCTGCAGGTTGGGTACCTGGGATATATCTCATCATTCTACACTCGACTTCCCCCAGTCGCTGTTAATATCATTTATAGATTTATCATAAATTTAACTTAAATTCCACATACACAACTCATATACACAAACAAAACATGTAAACACAAGGGTATGGTGCACTGTGTGCAATCAGAAGAGAGGGGAACAGGACTTATCACATTGATCGCCAATAGGCTGCAGTTCTTTCTTCTGTGCCCACAGAGAGGGCTCTGAGTGCCACCTCTGGCACATGTGCCATAGGTTTGCCATCACTGCCCCAGAGCATACTAAACCCAAAGTGTATTCTGAACCGTGTAACCTGCTGACCAGTTGCTTTATTACACAAAATGGAAAGGGCGCATTAAAGTCTATGTGATCCTTAATATAAAGCTGTAAAGGAGAGGAAGCAGATGAAGTCATTGTATCAGGTTGTAGTCTTGGAAGTCTCTGCATACCTTAATGTGTGTACAAGCAATTCAGGAAGAAGGAAGTGTTTTGATTATCACATACGGTAATTCACCTTTACATATTTTTTCTTGTAGCCTAGTAATGTTAGAATTGTATGTGGACATTCCTTTACTTTATAGTTTTGACAAAATGTGTGCACATCCCAGGTATTATAATGATGTAATCCTACTTAGAATAAAGGTACACGGGTAAATTTTTCACTAGATTTTTGACTGATTCATCACCGCGCGCGTTTACAGGGATGAATTAAGTTCTGCCCCCTCTAAACGATCGACCAAACAAAATTGAAATTGACTACAATTTGTATCAGACATGTCAGGTTTTTTTGGACGATTGTTTGGCAATCGAAGTACGTTGATGGATCCATAGCTCCCCATGCAGCAGCCTTTCCGATCTATGGATTTTGGGTAATTGCCCATTGTAGAGATCGGCTCATGTCCAAATCGACCACAAATTGGATTCCCAAGGTGGTGTTCCATCAATTCCAAAACTATTAATTGCCGATTCCACGATTGCGAATGATTGGATTGGATTGGGAATTGCTTGTTGACAAATCAAAGGAATCTATGGGTACATTTAGGGAGTGCCATTTCCTTAGGACAGAAAGTGTGTAGCTGTTACCAGATAAATACAGAACATTAAAAATCCTTGGACAAAAATGAATGCAGTCGCCATATCTAGGAACTGTTAAGGTCTTCTCTCTTCCACTTATGTTAGGACATCCAGCAGAGCAATGAAAATGCTTTTCCATTTAATAAACCCCAAAATCTGTGTGCACATATTGGGATATAGTACAAATATAGGCAATAATTATGGTCAGTTTTTCCAGACTTCATACAGATGAAGATGGAGATGAAGACACAGATGAAGATACAGACTTCATACAGATGTACTTCATACATACTTCATACAGTATGGCTTGTTGGCTGACAATAATAGTACTAAATATAGGTGAGCAGGTTGATATATCAAGACAATTAATAAAAGGTCACTAGTTCAATAATGATAATAGCATTTGCATACCTTAACAGAAGAAAAATAAATTGTAGCTTAAATGTACTTGAAATGCCTGTAAAACGTGTTCCTAGTGTCCCATGCTAACCCCCAGACCATGCTGACGTCTGAGTCACTGAATTACTGTCGTCCACCTTTCTCATTTACACAGATGACCCTAAATGCCTCGCCATTAATCATCTGTAGAGTGTTAGGAATAATCACATGGTTTTGTAACAGGGAAAATGAATGTGAACCCTTGTATGGCTTCAGACCCATGATAATTGGGAAGAACTACAACATTGTCAAGTCAATTGTCATGGGTGTCTGCAACCAGTATATCAGCTCACACCGATTCGTCTGGAGTGTGGCTGGCAGTCATGAGATGGTGGAAATAAGAGCCGTGCAGTCAACAAATCTCATGCTCATTGGACTAAGAAATTTTTAACACTATTAAGTGAAGTGTAGCTTAATGGATACACAAATCTCATTCTGGTTTTACTAGCTTAAAACTGCACAATATTATCTTAACATCTGGATTACCCATAAATTATGTATGGGGATATGATATCATTTCCAATGACCAATCGTTTCAATACCCAAATCGTCGTTTTTAGTAATATTTTTTTATCCAAATCGCACCACAATCGCAAACTCAATGTGGGGTGTATGTTGATGCGATTAAGATGGATTTTTGATTAGACGATTGAATTCCTCGATCTAATCGAGCATCGATTGAACCAAAATTGAACCGTGTGTGGCTAGCTTAAGGCCTATGAGATAGAGCATGTTTGACCAAATGCTTTTGAGACTGACTCACATGTCACTGAGTCATTGCTGTAATCCTCCACCTAGACTGCAAACATTTCCAGAGATGTCAGCGCAGGTATTTGTGACTACTGGAGCAGTGTAAAAGCGGCCTCCAGAGTTACACCTGTTTAATGAAGATAAAAGGAAAGTGCCATCGCCCACATTCTTCCCAGTCCCAGCCTGCTACCAATCCCCTTTGTTTTACTGTGCTGATACAACTTCCTAATCCTGCTTTATTGCCGAGCCTCCCCATCATGAAAACTAACAGCGTGTAATCATTGGCAATTAACACTTTCCACAAACATTGTAGCAGTCAAAGTTTGGTTTTTTAGACAAAACTTGCATGGACGCTCTTCCCTTAGGGTTGTATATGCGTGTAATATGTCTTTTTATTTATAGAGGACACAGTAAAGGGATCACATTATATTTCATTAGACTGCATGTGTGCTATGCTCCATTCAGAAGTTGGAACACCGTTTTCACCCATATTTAGCTTGTGGGGGGACATCAGAGACCACTGTCTCTCAACTGCCAACACAATGTATGTAATGTTTGCAGAAAGTGTTGCGATTTCTGGGCAGCTGATCGGTGCTGGCCACCTTGAAACCTACCATATGAATATAGCCTTAGACAATTTAGATGATTTGTGCCTAAAATGAACCTGTATCTATACATCGCAACTAGGCAATATTCAATTTATCAGCAATGATATTCGTTTCAATATTTTGTAATCTTGAATATCCACGTTTTGTGGACATGGATAGCGATCTAAACTTTGCAATGCGATCAAATATATGCAGTGCATGCTGCATAAGTCAAGTCAATAGTGATGGGCGAACTGCCCGCAAGGCGGACAGTTCGGCCGCAAACATGCATGTTCGCCCTCCTTCTCGCCGGCGAGCAGTACGGGTGTTCGACCCGCCCTGTTCGCCGGCGAGAAGGAGACCTCTATTCTTCCTCCGGCAGCGAGATCCCACCGGAGGAAGAATCTTTTCACTGAAGACCGGGTAGAGAACCCGGTCTTGCAGTGAAAAGCCGGCTCGTTATCCCGGAAGTGGCGTCAGTGACCCCGCCTTGAATCTGTCTGCGGACGGCGGACTTTTTTTAAAGTCCGATCCGCCCGTTCGTGGACTGACATGGCTGAGGTTCGGCCATCACTACAAGTGGAGCTCGTATATTGGACCGGGAGAATATTCGTCACTTCCGACAAAAAAAACCAAAAAATTGCAATGAATGGAATCATAAAAACTTGCAATAAATTAAAAAAAAAACCCAATGGCGGCAGATATCCAATGATATATTTGCAAAATGGCGATATTCAAGCGAATATTCAAGCTCAACACTATATACATAAATTTTTTAAATGTCTTCTGCATACAATACAGGATATATATATATTCACCGAGCATCACCTTTTCCACATTTTGTTATGTTACAGCCTTATTGATTACATTCATTTTTATTACTCAGAATTCTACACATGACAATCCATGACAATGTGAAAAAAGTTTACTTGAGGTTTTGACAAATGTATTTAAAAATAGGGAAATCACATGTACATAAGTATTCACAGCCTTTGCTTTGTTGATGCACCATTGGCAGCAATTCCAGCCTCAAGTTTTTTGAATATGATGCCACAAGCTTGGGGCACTATGCTTGTTGTGTGTAAAATTCTGAGGAAAAAATAAATTTATCTGTTTTGGAATAAGGCTGTAACATAACAAAAAGTAATACAGCAGGTACCCAAGGGCTGCATTTGTTTCTTCTACTAAAGTAGAGGACTGCACCCCAGCAGACCATTCATTATTTATTAACAATTGCCATTTGAAAAAAAGGGGGACAGCAATATGTTTTATATTAAAACTAGCAAAAGACTTGCATGTAACATGACCAGGTTTGTTACAGGTTTACCTCACACTTCCGGATTACTGGACAGCAATGAACAATATTTTTTTAGTAACACTGATGAAATGTCACGGAGCAGCAGGTGTGGACCCACTGTGCCACGTGTCCTACCTCCTCTAAGGGCGTTGTCTTGGCGAACCCACTCGTTCTTTACATTACCCCTGATGGTGGGGATAGACTTTCCCGAGGGGAACACCAGGTCGCTGCCTCTGGAGGGAGGGTAGGAACACAAGGCAGCTGGTCCAGGGGACAGCAGGGAAGGCTCCAGGGACACAGATGTTGTCAGCCAGACAGAGTAACAGGGCTGGCAACGCAGGTACAGATCAGGTAGCAGGAGAGAGCAGCAGGCAGGTAAGGGTTAACAGGTGTCAGTCTCAGAATACAGGCAGGGCTCTATATCACAGGAACAGCAATGGCAGGCTGTGCTTTGAACAATACAGAGACCTTAATACTGAGGCAAGGCTCAAAGGGCCAGGTTCCTTACATTGCTGCAGGAGGTCCACTATTGGTCAGCCAGGTCACATGACGGATACCTTAAATCCCAGGAAATGACACACACTGGTGTTGAAGGAAGTGTGTAAAAAAAAAAAAAAACCTGAATCAACGCTGAAAAGGGCGCCAAGATCTGCAATGGTAAGTAGGGAGGCTGTGGCAGCGTATGGCAGCCGCCGTTACAGTCCCCAAGAAACCTAACAAGCGAATCTTAAGGAAATTGTAAAAATGTGTTTTCGTCTAGAGCTGAGCATATTTTTCGTTTCTGCTGAAATCTATAGCAGAATTACCTGTTTGTTAATTGGTTTCGAGAGACTGTATCTTGTCTTGAAACTTTCCTGATTTTCAGGAATAAGGACAGACATTTACAATGTCATAACCAAGAGGTATGTGTTTATGTATAATAGCTTAAGGGGCCCTTTCACACTAGTTCACGTTACCACAAAGCAGCGAGCTAGCACATGGTACAATATGTTTCTATTCACACTAGTGTGCATTGTGTTTATGTATTACACCCTGCAGCACTCATTGTATTACCACAGCGCAACACAACTAGTGTGACATGGCCCTCATATATAAAAACTAAAGATGATAAAACATTAGTCTTTCCTGTTATTTTTGTGGTTCCAAAAATGTTCTTTCCCTTTACAGTGATACAAGAGAACAGTTGTGGAACTTATACCAGGAAATCCAGGGAGTTCCTGTGCCAGGACTGCTTCAACAATATGAAAAGCTGTTAGAAAACATGTCCTATGATTTCCGCACTCAACGACTTAACACTGAAAAGTTAGAATCGATTCTTAAAAGGTTTGTGTTGTATAAATACGGCTATTCTTGGGTCCTGGCGTGAGATCAATACTTCTGTTGTAAGGGTATGCTGTATTGTGAATGCAGAACATGGATTGTGGCATAGATAGTGGGATTTGCCTTTCATCTTTACATTTAAAACAATAACCTATTATAGGTGTGATAAATTGTGCACTTTTTACATATATCCATTTAATATGACCAGGAGGTAGACTTCATTGTGATCAGTAATCAAGCCTCTTTTATAAAATGTGATTTCTATTGTGCTGTTATAATTATTATTAACTTGCATTTTTATAGTACTGACAATTTACCCAGCACTTTACAGTGGTTCCCAAACTGGGGGGCGCGAAGGTATTCCAGGAGGGCTCTGGCACTCTTTCTGAACCTGTGTTTGAATTGGAAGGGGGGGGGGCTCGAAAATGTTCTTAAAATGGGAAACCACTGACATAGTACATTGTTTTATCACTATGGCTGCATCTACATTATGAATTTCTACATGGTTTTCCCACACGTAGACCGCGGGCAACAGTGCAGCCACCCCCTGTAATCCCCTATGGGAAATTACATGCCTGTCTATACTGGCGCGTCATGCCCAAGTTTGGAGCAGCGTGCACGGATTTACAACGCCAGGCCGACCATGTGTGACGCACACAAACTGCCCCCAATGTGTTTCTGGTTTTCTAATAGAAATGTATAGGACACAGTATTGCCGACACGGTCAATATCGCGCCCTATACAACCAGAAACTATAGACACGCATACATGCCCAAAATTCCCCCTTTTGGTTTCTGTTGCGTCATAGTGTAGACCCAGCCTATTTGTCATACTCTAAATGTGCCCGTGCACGTACAGATGGGCACTCGAGCGATGACCCATTTGAGCGCAGTGTGTTTTTGTCACAATGATGTCACCACACTGTGAGCGTCTGTCGATTTGGACTGGAATCAAGGAGTACCACTTTAGGTGCTCGATTCCCAGTCAATCCTTTGGATGGGGGGCCGAGCGCGCACAGCGTGACGTCTGCGCCCATCTATACATGTATGGGTACCTTAAGTCTGATGTAAATGTTTGTTTGATTTGCTGACATGGTCTGCATAATCCTTGAGACTGAGTAAGAGGTTTGTGTCCATTCATCCATAAAGGAATGAAGCAGGGAGCCTCATGAGAAGTATTACGATACCTTTTAAGTTCAATGCTTTCAAAGTGCTGAAATCCCTTCCTTCTGTTCTATGGATCTACCACTGCTTTTACTTAAAGCAGTGATCCAGAACAATATATTCTTTCATTCTACTAAATATATTGACACAGGACCTTTTTTATCTGCTCTGACTTTTTTTACTCTTAAAATGTCTTTACTGATGTTCATTACCGATTAGTAATATTAGTAATATTAGTAATATTTACTCAATAAAGAACTTGATGTTTTTAACAAAGAAGTAACCTGTTATTGTTTGTTGTAGCTTTTGTCCCTATGCTAGCTAAGTGTTTTTATATTTTCAGGACCGAGGAAACCACAGCTATGCAGATGGCAGAACTTGAGGAAGAATTACAGCAACATTTGTCGAAAGTTGAAATTCGCATACGGGATGAGGTAAGAAATAAGTATTGTACATGAACAGGGTAGTGCCTATAGGGCCAAAATCTATATACGCATATTTTGCAACAATCAGATTTTGCATCAGTCAACAGTAAATTTAAACATGCTATAGGTTTATGGGGAGGTACATGACCCAACGGATCACCTAATGTTTTTTTTTTCGATTTCAGAGGTCATCAAATTTTCTAAGCCTTTTTTTCCCTTCCTATATTGAAACCTTCGACCAATATTGTTGTGGTAGAAGTGAGAAAAATGATATTTATTTAATATCATTACAATAACATATCAATTGTTGTTGCATGGCTTAGCAATGTGTTATAATGAATACTTTAATGTATAATTTAATAATGTTGTCTGCGATGATATTGCTATAATCTGCTTTTGTTTCTTGCTGTAATAGTGACAAAAAGCATACATAAAACCAGGTTAACCTAGGTTGAGGGTTGTAGCTGCAAATTAAAGCCATCCTTCTTGAAGGGTGATATCAATATACCGTATTTTTCGGACCATAAGACGCACTTTTTCACCCCCAAAATTGGGGGG
>CM070034.1:138818746-138830311 GCA_036250615.1 Ptychadena robeensis
GTCACCCTCATTAAGGACACCTGTCTTAACTAGTCACCTGTATAAAAGACATCTGTCCACGAGATCTGTCCAATCAAGCAGACTCCAAACTCTCCAACATGGGAAAGACCAAAGAGCTACAGAAATAATTACTGACCAACATTTGTTTTTAGGAACAGCAAAGACTTGAAGCTGCTCTTCAGGAGTTGCAAAGAAGGCATGACAGCGAAACGTCAGACCTGCAGGCCAGGATTGATAGGATTGCAAAGGTATAATGAAAATGACCGATCCTTTTTTGTGATTGCTTTTTTTCTACAAATGTCAGCCATTTGCTATTTGAGAACTTTACACCAGTGGTTCCCAAACTGGGGGGCACGAAGGTATTCCAGGGGGGTGCGGGCCCTAATTCTTAACCTGTGTTTGAATAGGGAGGGTGGGCTCAAAAATGTTCCTAAATAGAACAGGGGGACCCTGCAAGGAAAGTTTGGGAACCACTGGGTTACACCATAATGGTTGAAGCAGTTCTGTATTGAAAAAAGAATAAAAATATCACATGGGCATTACTCATCTGTCAACTGTTGTTCCGGGCAAACTGATCCTCAAAAGTAAAAACGCATACTTGTCTTCCCCTCTTCCTCGCTCCCAGTGCCGCCATATTTACTTTGTCCAATTGTTTGGCACTTGCAGACTTTTGGTTTCTATGTCCAGTCTCTCCACTGCCCATTCAATGCCCATCATAGACTGTATGGGAGAAGCAGAGACTGGATGATGGTATAATATAAGTTTTTTTGTGGGAGGAACTAAACCCAAAAGGGGGGTGGCCAATCAATCTTTCAATTGGATGTGGTTATTAGGCTGCCGATTCGGGATCCCCCGCTCTTACACTGGATGACAGGATCTCCATCTAGTCTCTGTCTCTCTGGTTGCACCTTGGCGGGCGTGACAGTAGCAAAGGAACTTAGAAAAATTAAATTGATGAACCATTGTGTATTTTGAGATAAAATGTAGTTCTCTTAGCCTCTGAAAATTACCCTATTGTTGGAGGTATGGGGAGGTCTTTTTGTTCTCATGACATGAATCCTTTCTGTCATAGACCATAGACATGCACACTTGGTCCAACTGTCTTCAGATCTTTCTTTCAACATATTTTATATAAATGTGCATGATGAGATCAGCAAAACACACTTTATTGTTCCTTATAATGAGTAAATAGAAAAAATATGGGGCAGAGACATTCACTATTGGCTTATCTAAAGGCAGACTACCAACTGTAGTCACATACAGCAGGTAGACTTCCCTACACTAAAACTAAGAAGGAAAAAATTAATTAGGTTTAGTAAATATTATATCATAAGTTTATAATGCTTGTTAAGTATGTGAAATGACACATTATACCCTGTCTTGCGCTCTTTGTAATGGCCAGGGTTGGATGTATACGGAAGCTTAGTTATGTTCATTAATTCTTACACAAGTAAGCCCTGTTTAGTGTTGTCTACTGCACTACAAGCTTTTCCTAAAGCTTCAACATACTGTTTCATTTCAGTTATACACTGATTATTTTTGTTACTGGCTATTCTTTATGGTCTTCATACCTATAAACTGAAAGGAAATAAAAACTAGAGGTGAAGTGCTAATTACCCAAAATGCTTTGCTTGCATAGACATGCTTTGTTTGGTTTATGCGGTTAGGCAGGTTTTTTACTTGTCCGAGTAGAAATTCCTGACAGTACTTCATCACCTTAATGTAGGGCTCTTAAGTGGTCTTAAAGTGAACCTGTCCCCAGACTATGTACATTATGTATATACATATTATGAAGAAGGTGTAAAAGCACTTGTGGAGAAGTGATCTAGCATTCAACAGAGGGCAGAGAACTAAAATCTAAGCTTATTTCCTCGTTATTTTCTATGAAGATTTTTGGAGTAAAAGTTCACAACTAGTAAACTGTAATGCATTCATATTTCACCTGGACAATAAATGTGTCATTTCAGCTTTAAACTTCATTACTTCTTGCTAGATAAACACATGTCCATATTCTGAATTGAAGGTTTAGTAATGTTGCATTCGCTGATTATATATATGTTTGTCCAGTCCAGTATACATCTACCAGGCCCATAATTAGTACATCTAACCATGCAAGTATCAGATCAGCCAATGAGGTGGCAGCAACCCAATTTACAAAATCATGCAGATATAGGTCAGCAGCTACAGTTTATATTCGCCTCTCTAATGGTCTATGGTGGAAAATGTATTTTGTTAATGGCTTGATTGTTGCTTCCAGTCTGAAATAAGTAATTCTGTAATGTTGCGATCTTAGGATTTCTATGCAATTATATGCAATAGTAGAGTGTTGTACCATGTTAGACATAGATGAATACAGAAAGTTTTGTTTTGCTAACTGAAGTCATTGGCTTCTTTAATTACTTCAGTTAGCCAATGAATATTATCATTTGTGAAAAGGGCTACTCCCCTGGAGTCCAGGGGGAAATAATTTCCTGGTCCTGGTCCGTAATTGGGTTTTTAAGGCACTTCGATCTACCAATTGAATAAAATATTACAAACTTTATTAAATAATTATTAAACATTTGATAAGACATTGTTATTGATCAGAGCCACGAGCACACATCTGTGGATGGAAAAATTAACCCTAGTGAGATTAGTCTTCATTTTTGCACAGAAATAATAAGGTCAGAAGGAGAAGACAACAGCATTCATCTGTAGAACCAAACCAACCTGTGTTATAACTTATGGTAAATGATGAGGAAATGTTTTCTGGGTCCAGTAATATCAGTCGATAGTTGTATGTCACAGCCTAATATAGTTGATGACCATGGTTTTGCCTTTATGGCCATAATTTAGAGTAGTATACATCAACGTGCCTACTAAATTCCCAAGTTCAGTATTCAATTAGAAGCTGAAATTGATAATTGTATCACCATAGTATTAAATGTTTTTTATTCTAAATGATAAAAGCATTGTGATATCCATGGTGAATTGTGAAATGTTATCTCATTACAGTCTTTTCAATAATACCTTTTATATAAAATTTTATGGATCTTAAAGAAAAAACATAGATTAAAGATGCACAACATTCATGTTTTATTGTATGATTATGATGCTGTGCAGATTCTGCACCCATTGATGGAGGTGAAGAAAATCTGTAATTGTTGCATCGGTAAACTGGTAAAACCCGGTTGTTGTAGGAGGCCAAGCAGTTGGCTGGTTTTACATAGAGATGCATGTTTATATGGAGCTGACATCTTCAGATGGCATGTAGATGGCACAGTCTGACAAGAGAGTGTTGGATCACTTCAAGCCCCCCATACACCTTTTAGATCATTCCATACAATTTCCTAAAGCTTCAACTTTACTTTACATAGTGATTGGAAGGTTTAGGAAGGTCTGCATATTACTTGATTTTGGTAGAAGAAATGTTGATTGTACAGAAATGTTATGGTAAGGTGTATGGGGGCCTTAAGAGGTCCATAACATGTAACAAAAAGTGTTTTTTCTGCAACTGATTCTAATGATTTCTTAATGTAGTATGGATCACAAGTTATGTAGCTTGTACACCCAGACGTTCCACATGTAGACATCTGCACGTATGACAATAAGTGTGATTATTTGGGGTTTTCTATATTTCAGAACAAAGATGAGAAGAAGGCTCAAGAAACCAAAGAAGAAAGTACTAAGATGAGAGACCAAATCTTTGATCTTTCCCAGGTATGCCAATTTGGAGTCTTTTGCAATTATTTGTGTAAAAGGATTCCTAGATAATGTTTAGAACTTATAATCTAGATGTAGTTTGTATTTTTTTCTAAAATGCTGTTTGGTAATCTCCTTTTGTTTGAAGATATTTTACTCAACTTGGAAGCATCAGCTGTACTGTGTGTGTTCCTTGAACTTCCTCTACCTCTTATTAGATCCGGCTCAAAACATGTTCCTTATGGCATGACTTTACCTTTAGGCAGTTTCTAAACTCACTATAATCGTGCATGTTTAATTAAATCATTGACAAGCTGCCAGCAGCATGACGGACTACTGTGACCAGCTGTTACCAGGGAGGGAAACTTATGTAATACTTCTCACTTATCAGCCAGTATCTTAGCTCCGATCAGTGAGGTGGACTAAACACGGCAGGCTCCCAGTGTTTGTATTGGGCACATTTCAGTGTTTACTTTTTAATTCACACACAAAACTTGTAGGAGAATCCTTTCTGAAGCGACTACAAGTCATGTATTTCTGCAAATAGACATAATGAGGAATGTTTAACTTTATAAGTTTGTTTTTCTGCTAGAATGGTAGTGGGTACATAACAAGCACATGTAAAGTTACAAGCAGCATACATCTGTCCAGTGAACGGTAAGGGAAGGCAGGGTGATATCCAATAGTACTTCAAGTAAATATAAACAATTTTAGGCTAGCAATAATAAGATCATAGGCCTAAGCTGATTTAATGAAACAAACATAAAAGTATAGGACAGAAAAGCACAGTTCATGTAACAGCCAGGACACATTTTCCTGAAGATAACCATATTTTTCCAGACTATAAGGTGCACCGGACCATAAGACGCACACAGTTTTTAAAGCAGGAAACCAGAAAAAAAATATTTGATATATAAAAGTGTTCACATCAATTGGGTAAATGCAGTTGATTAAATGAATGCAATATCAAATTCAGCCAGTAGATATCACTAGCAGCAGTACACTCACATCACATCACCTCTTCGCTGATCAGGAGGAGGCCTGCCCAGTCCTCTACTCTCCCTCTCCTCTCTGGCTGCCTGTGTCGGTGGTTTCAGTTCCCTCGGACACAGAGAGAGGGATAGATGGCAGTTCATCTATCCCTCTCTTCATTGCTCTGGGCTTGGCATAAGCAATTATACAGTTCAGATGGGTGATCCAGCCGTGGGCGGATCTCACATCTGACCGTTCCCCGGCTAATCTCCTTTTCGGGAGTGCTGGTGGGGAGCCAAATCGAGACCACGAGTGGCCATGGGGGTCTCACATTCGGACTTTAAGATTTTGGGGGTGAAAAGTTGCGCCTTGTGGTCCGAAAAATATGGCAAATCTTTTGGTAGGTGTATAAAGAAAAAAGGCATGATGTATATCCAATAGTGCCATTGTGATTATGTCCATTTAAATATGCTAACAATTAAACAATTCACAACTCTCCACATAATCACTGTAATATAACCATTAGAGCTGCTGGAATAAAAAACAAAAACAAAGAACAAATTAAGAAGAAGACTTTCCACCAAATGTTAACATTTTCTACAAAAATCTCATATGAGACCTGACTATAGATATGACCTGTCTCTGTTTTATCAGGTCACAAAGTTAACTTTACTTTAATTGGAATGTATTTTTCTTGTAGGAAAATGAGCACTTGAAAATGAACTTGTTAGAAACTCAAACCAACATCTCCCTTCTGCAGACAGAATTAGACAGGTTAAAGAATGACTTTTCTGATCAACTGGGACACCATGAAAAGTGAGTACTAAGAAGTGTGAGTCAGCACATTGGATAGAGCGAGGCATAAACAATAAAATTTAATTGGGTAAACAGCAGGAATAGATGATTTGGAGTTTTTTAAGAAAGTCTGTCAATATAGTATCTATATCAGATTTTTAAGCTCTATCCACACAGGAGGTCAGGTATGGTATCTGGAATGGCAGTTGTCCCAGATAAAAGTGTCCTTTGTAAGCAATTTAGATTTGCATGCATGCCATCCTAGGCAATGGCCAGAAACATTAACGGTATTGAGCTATGATGCAGAATCTTGTACAACTTTGCAATATCAAATGGAGGACTGGAGTTTACCTTATAGATTTAGTTTTTATTGAAGTCAATCATTACTAGATTATGGAATAGCCACAAAGTCTAGGAAACCAAAATATTACAAATCTGACCCCTGAGTAGCCATTACTGTGGGGCTCTTGATGTCACAATGAATGAAACATTGGCATCAAGGAATTCTGCAGGAGACCAGACAGACTTGCTAGTAATGATTTACCAGTTATCATGAATACATACAAATATACCGTGTTGCTTTTTTGTTTCCCTTTACCACAGGGAGAAGGAGCTGCTGAAAACTATGCTAGATGAAAGTCGGGGGTTTACTAACCAAATTCAGATACTAAAGTGAGTGTAAAAAAGTTATTTATCCCAGCTGATCCCTGGGCAGCTTTAAATTGTGGTTTCTGTTTGAGTTTTCAATAATTTGTCAAAATCACTTGCTAGAAAATCTGATTATTCTTTGATTGGGTTATATATATATACAGTATATATATATATATATATATATATATATATATATATATATATATATACTGTATGTGTATATATATATATATATATATATATATATATATACTGTATATATATGTGTGTTTTATTTATTTAAGACTGACCTCTTCGTTTATGTTTTCTGGTTTCAGTGAGGCCAACAAGTCTTTGTATGACAGTAATGACTGCATGCGGTCAGCTTTATCAAACCTTGAAAATGAGCGCAAACGGGTGAGTTGAATTTAAACTGTGAATGCTCCTTAGCTATGCCAACAAGATTTTGTCATTACAGGCTTTCCAATAACTTTATATAATATATTGTGTGGGTAATGTAACCTATATTATATATGTGTATGCACCAAAGCAAAGTCTTTACTGCATAGTTTTGTAGCAGGGTAGGCATGGACCATTCAAAGCAATGGGCTATGTGCTGAAAAACATCAATTGGGGAGCTATAACACAAATGTGGTGCCCTAAAACATGCCCAAACTTGGGAAATATGCAGTTTGGGCTTCATGGACACACTACTCTGAAGCTTGTATGACACCAATGATAGAGGCTTGATTTTTGCTGTTCAAGCAACCTTGAGATTCTGCATGGTTTTCTTCTGCTTACAGAGGTCATGTGAGTGTAAGGCTCTGGCTTAGTGTCCATGGCTTCTTTTTACCCATGCTGGATGCGCGTCCACCACAGGAAAAAAAGCCGCAGAGAGGACACTCCTCATTCTGATAAAAAGTGTTTACACCCGTGCTGCTTTGTTTAGTACCTGGCATGCCGCATCTTTATTGCGGTGGCGCGTAGAGACGTACCCATTGGTGCTACTTTTCCGCGTCTTTGTTATACTAAATTGGGTGCACTTCCACCGATGCAGCAGGAACGTGTGCTAAGCCTTGTGCAAACCTCCTGCAAGTCACGGATTATCCACCCACAAATCGCCCGCCGATTTTCCTTGTGCTGGACGTAAGTCCTTAATGAAAAGAAATGGACACGTGGCCTTAATGCTCTGATCCTGAATGCAGCAATGGCATAACATATCGTTTGGCATACTGATGCTTAGACCTTCAACAAACCAGATCCTTAGATGAATATGAGTCCCAAAAGTATTTAGCAGCATGTATGTTAGATGTTATGTGTCAGCATAACCAATCTGTTGCACTTCTTACATCTGTGAATACATAATTCCTATCAGCATCAATAAATATGCCGCTCTTCCTCTTAGTGGGTGTGTACACTTTTTTATTATAAATCACAATATGGCATTTGCTGTTTTATATTCCTGTACAGACAGGACATTAGCAGTCAAAAGCCACTTGTTGGCTAATGGCTAGGTAAGTAGGGTTAATTTGGGGGCAGTAAGCCCAGCAACAACACATTTTTGTGAAACTTTTCTCTTTTTTTTGTCATTTTGCACTGCTAAAAATGCTGTACCTGTGTAAAAAGGATAATATGTGGCCTCCAGTAGATGCTGTGTTATGCACATGATACCAATGGTTGACTAGGGAGGGTAGAAGCTTTAGGCCTTCATTCCTTTTAAATACATTGGGAAGGATTACAATTAGGATAGCCTGCCCTGTTTGACCTAAATGCTTTGTGAAGTGGCAGACAGATGCACACCTTTGACCAGCTGCACTCTTCCTAGTACTGTACTAAGCTATACCTAGGCCTCCTGGACATCCGCTAGACATCACCTAAGCACCTGGGTTTGGGCTATGGATGATCCAGCTCTGCATGATTACAATTTATTAAATAGTATCATCAGGTGTATGTTGAACTTGTGATGGCTAAATACATCTAATGTAAAATTTTTATAACGTGGTTTCCTTTCTATGGAAAATGTTTACAAGAATAGAGAGCCACACCACTGAAAGGAGTAAATAATCAGAAATGTGCAAGGAGTGTTTGGTAAAGGAAGTGGTTTATAGCCATAGAAAGGAAAGGGATTATGTTGTTCATTGTGCTCACATGTACCTTCTCCTGTTTCAGCATTCCTCTCCAAACCCACAGAAGGAGCAGCCTGTCATTACCTACAGCAGGTAAAGTATAAATGTAAACTAAGGACATGGTTCTCTGGTAACAAAACACTTCACTAAACTAGATAAATTGTTCTATGTAAGACAATTCTCACAATTGTTTTTTATTCAGTTATTTTAGCTGCTTTCATGTAAATTTTTATAACATTTTCAAGAAAATACAATACAAATACAAGCAACGTATGCTCTTATGCGTCCTTATTTCATAGCTCAAGAAACATATGACTGTGTAAGGATACAGCATTATAAATACACCAATAAGCATAGAATCTTATGAGGCACATGAACCCATTACTAGGCCATAGGCAGAAGGCACACAAAATAATAGAATAACCCTGTTCCTCTTAGGCCGGACGTGCTCAGAATGCAAACAAATTTAATAAAGCAATAGCAACTATTCCAACCCTTTAACTGGGTATACTGTACCCCCCCCCCCCCCCCCCCCCCCCCCATTGGCCACCACCCCTCCCCCCAAGAACAGCAAGTATGTATGGCAATATATTGATATTAATAATAGTATGATAAGTCAGAGCGCTAAGGAAATCGGAAAGGAAGCAGCCATACAGGCTTGTAGGTTTAAAGAACATCCAGCGCACCCAGGGTCCCCCTCAATTGTGCATCTGCGTCCCATGCGGAAGCCCTAAACATATGCATTTTACCAAGTTTTATATAAAACCAGTTTAATCATTGGATAAGAATTACAATTTTGTTTGCCTTCCCACTAAATTTCTTTATTTGTCCAAGTAACCACTTGCCAGGAATACTGATTGATTTACATTGAAAACATTTACATTCTTTAGAATAGGAAAATCATCCTTTATTTGTCTTTAAAGGGCATGTCCCTTCATGTGGCCAAAATCTTCAGCTGGAACCATTATACATTTGGCATTTATAAAAAAAAAAAAAAGCATCAACAATATAAAAGGTTTGTGTAGGCTGTATCTGTATATGTGGAGCAAAGAACAATATGGTGACACAAAGCATGCAGAGACTTTTGACACATTGGTGACTTGTTTTAGTTGAATATATATTATAAACTATATTATATTATGAACTACTAATCTATTAAAACTGGCTTGGTATACATCTAATGAGCTTTTCTTGCTGTGACCTTGACAATAGCTATGGAGGAGATGATGATCCATATCGCAGATTTTCTGATGTAGCCTCATGGGCCACCAGATGTAGGGACAGCGGAGTATCTTTACCTCGAAGTCTTGGATACAGTGATGTTGATAGCTATGCCAGTGATTTTGGAAGTGACCACAGTCAGAGCTCTGAGGAAGCCTGGGAAGGAAGTGCTTCTTATGTGAACTCAGAAGCAGAGGTAAGTTAATTGAGGTCTTCTGCAGTTTTGGTAAACCTGGTGATGGCACTTGATCTGCACTTGATAACTTAAGAAAGGAAATAGCTGTGGCCATATGTAACCAGACAGATATCTTATGTTACTTGGTTCCCCTAAGGAAGAAATCTGGCTGGCTTAAATGCAGTGACTGGTCATTTGTATTCAACTTGGTTGGACCTCAAAAAAGGTCTTAAAGCCCTTGAAATATTAGGGATGGTGGTATTGATTTATATCAATGGCATAGGTGCATGTTTTCCAGCTCACCTATAATGCAGAACATATAATATTTTAAAAGCTTACTTTATCTAAAGTCAGGATAAAAATAATGATGTTTTTGTTTTCTGGAATAAAGTGGGCACTCGCATACCTTGTGCCCTACTGAATTGTGGATGTTCCTCTTGATATGCCTATATTGAGTACAATACATTTTAAAGTTTGTAATAAAGAAATGTAAATTTGAATCTCATCCTTGGTCTGGAAACACCTCTTTTCAATTGCCATTAAAGTCCCAGAGACTGCCTGTCTCAGGTGGGGCTATTTACCCTACCATTTCTCTTTTTAACTCGCATACCTGTCTTAATTTTGCCAGACCGTAGAAGCCAGATCAGAAATTGATGGAAAAACCAAGTGGACTCCATCACGTCCTGTAAGCCGCAGTGGGTCTACTGCCTCTTCAAAAAGGCGACTTCCTGCTTTTACACCTAAAGTGAGTACAATTAATGTTATTTGAATGCATAGCCTATAATTTCACCTCTTATAGATTTGTTCTTACAATCAAATGTGATCAGTGTCAGATCTTCGGTAAAAGGTGTCAGATGGACCTAGAGTGTCGTACTATATTTGTACTGTAATATATTATGCATCCTAGATTACACTTATATTAGCAAAGTTTGTCTTGCTGATGATCCCTATCATGGATTTCTGTGTATTTTGTACAGAGGGAAGGTTTGACATTACAGGAAGGATCTCAGTCTCCAAGTCCAATTTACCGTCTTGTTCTTGCTGGAGATGCTGGGTCTGGGAAGTCAAGTTTCCTGCTAAGGCTGTGCCTGAATGAATTCCGAGGAGATATTCCCACCACATTAGGTAAGGTTTATGTTCTATCTACTTTACTAGCGTTGTCATTCATTGTTTATAAAGGTTTTGTTAAGTAAGTATAGGTCTTCAAACCTAAAGCAATTAAAGTTTATATTGATCTAACTTAAATCTTATACTGCACACATGGTTAGATGGATTAAAATTTTTGATATTGATCAAAAAAGTCATCTGCATTTTGGTCATAATGCCATTGAACCTTCCACGTGGTACTACTTTGGATTTGATCATGATCGGTGTCTGATGAAAACCTCAAGATCTAAAATTGAACCGTTTATGCCTAGTATTGCCCGTGTAGCCTAGCGGGGAACACACAGCTCGATAAACCAGCCTTTCGAGGTTCCTGGCAGCAGCACAATGTCTCCAGCTCTGACAATGCTTTGCATTGAGACCCCGCTGTCTCTATGCAAAGCAATGCACGTTGACCGTGATTTACAGTCATGTCCGATATCCCTGTTTTCGAGCGTGCACGAAGCGGCCATTGATCTGGCCCATATCTGTTCCCTGCTTTAGAGTAATATATCAAATATTTAATCAATTCGTTGTTTGGTTCTTTTAGATGGTGAATACGATCATACTGTGACACTAGCATAGACCTTTTCTCAAGACAAATATGCTAAACAGAGAAAATAAAATTTTTTGCAACAAGAAGGTTTATTAAATTGAAATAAGCATCCTAAAATGGTTCTCAGCTGTCGCCATTACATGATTTGCGCTACTACAGTGGTGTGCAAAACTATTTGCCCCCTTCCTGATTTCCTATTCTTTTGTATGTTTGTCACACAAAATTTTTCTGATCATCAAACACATTTAACGATTAGTCAAAGATAA
>CM070034.1:138850713-138865903 GCA_036250615.1 Ptychadena robeensis
AATATGTCTGTGTAATGTATGTGGGGGATTTTTTTTTTGAGTTTACTTCCGCTTTAAGCAGGGTACAGACGTGGAGATATGGGTCAAATCGATCTATCTGACCCATAAAATCTGCCCCCATCGCTGTTTTCGAGCGGGACATATCAATCCCGCTTGAAAACAGCCTAATCGACAGTTATGCTCTCCCCGGCTTCTCCGATATCTGACAGCAGCATGATGACGTCATCACGCTGCTTCAGGGTACATCGGACGGCTCCAATATCAAGCCGTCTGTACCCTGCTTTATTTTAACAGTTCAAACTTGCTTGTTAAGACCACCATTAACCTACTGAGCAGTTAGCCCCCAGGTGTCCAACCTGTGGCCCAGGGGCCACATGCAGAGGCCTCCCTCTTCAGAGGTCCACCTCAGTCCTCCACTTGTGACCCCCGAACCTTACATAGGAACTCACCTGTCTGCCGATCCCCGCACACTGACAAGTCTTGACCCGGGAAGAGGAGGAGAGACGAGGGATGGCACCATCTCGGTCGATGATTGGCTTTCACATACGCCAATCAGCGCTTAGCCGGAGCAGACAGGGGGATGATTATATAATATATATTGTGGTACATTACCTCAGAACAAGGGCACATAACATTTGATGATATATATGACACGAAATGTGCATTACCATACTACAGTGTTCCCTAATGCTTAAAATGCTTAAGTATCATTTAAAACAAGTTTTGATATTTAAAAATAAAAAATAATGTCTTCTACTTATGCATGCTGTCATTTCTTTATTATAAAATTAAGTATAATGGTGATTAGATTGGAGGAAGTATTTAGATACTGTTCCCATCCCTGATATTGTATAATACAATATCATTGGGATAATATCTAGATAACCTGTATATTCTTTTACTTTACTTTACAACATTTCGTTCGCAACATGATATAAAACACAAGTTTTCCAGTGTAGTCCCGATTTTATCATATAATAGGTTATCTAGATATTATCCCCGTGAGATTCAATATAGCCCATAATGTGTTTAAAAGAATCGATGTTAAAAGAATTGTGGGAGTTTTACACAGTGATCGTAGCCACTACAAAAGAAGCAATTGCACAGAAGATTGGCAACATCTTCTAAATACCATTACAGCACTGTACATAGATTCCTGGGGATCACTTTGGGAATACCCCCAGGTGACCTATCGGACTGCACCAGCCCCCTAGCTGTAACAGGACGGGCCGTATCCTTCCACTGCCGCTCCTGTATCCCATTGAGGGTTAACACTGTACCACACAAAGACTGGCGGATTTGACAAAACTATTTTTATCGTCCAAGGCCTACATGTATGTATTACCACATTTGTCATAGAAATTCTCCTTCTATCCCATCTAAGTCACTCATATGGATCACGCAACCTCTTTCCTCACAACATCAGATCCATCTAAATATGCTCCTAAGGTTGCGAATGGCCTGAAGAAGCGCTAATAGGCGAAACAATGTAGCAACAATGCACCTATTGCTTCCTCCATCATTCTAGAACTTTCATTTACGATTATGTACTGCCGCACATCATGTATTGGTAGTGTGGTGGCATCTTGGCCGCTGTTTCTACAAGTGTACAAGGTCTACTATGTGGTGGGACTGGATCTATATTATAAAATTGGTATGTAGATTTACAGATTTGCCATTAATTAGACCATTTGGCTTCTTTACTACATCACTAACTGCTCCATTTAAAGTCCCAAGAGGGAACCCTATCTTTTGCTTTTGCACTTGTGGCCCTCCATATCAACTCAGTTCCCACCACTGAGTTAGCCCGATTTATTTTCATGATTGGGAGGGGGGGGCCCTCCATGTTATGAAGGCTTTGTTGCTTTTTTTCAGCACATCCCTGGAGATATCAATGATGGTCGCAGAGGGCGCAGAATGAGAGGGTTAAGCTGAGTTTGAGGCTGTGGTCCAGTGACCCACCTATCACACAAGCTGTACATGCTCAGAAATTTGATGCTGTTGTGTAATGGGCTTGCCAGAACTCTTCCTGCCAGGGTTTTTCCTAGTATCTTTTATCTCTGTTGGAAAGACCTACACTTTTAAGTTCTATGACTATGATTCTCTCTCCTATTTTTAAATGCCATTTTCTTATTTTTTTACAGCAACACACTACTCAATGTGATACAATACTGTTCAAGAAATGGTTGAATTTTTTCAACTAGTTGACTTTGAGAGTTGATTGCAAAGTCCCTGAACACGCTATCACCAAAATTGCTGTAGCATATGTAGTTTTCCATAAATTAAGTTCAAAGTTGAAGTAGAAATTTTGACTTTAGAGAGTTTGACTTGATTTCTAACTTCTTTTATGCACAACCTGTTTGTGTTAGAGCAATACTATTTTTTGTGTAGTGTACTCTCAACCCTTCTCTTCATCTCCAACAAGTTTTTTTAAAAGGGCTTTGTAATTAATTCACAAAGCTGAAATAGCTGAATTTAATTAAAATGTGACCATCACTACTCTACTTTATGGTGGTACAGTGTGTCCCAACACTAAAGGTTAGTGCAGACAGAGGAGGTTGTAGGTATTCAGGAAAAGTTGGGAAATTTGTACCAATTACTAATTTTCAAAGCATGGTCAAACTCCATTGCTGGCGGTGATGCATCGTCACCAGGGGGGCGGGGGATGGGGGTTGCAGCATGGTGGTGAGGCCCTGATAGAGATGAGGAGCTCGTCCAGGAGAGAAGGGGGGGGTGTCAAGTTGGTGCTGCTGGGTTAGTGTCCTACAAGTGATGTATCACGCCTCAGCTGCCTCCGCTGCCAGACAATTTATCGGAGAAGGAGCGGTCGGAGCTTGGACGTGTGCATTGCCATACAGGTAAGGCTACAACAGGAGTCAATTGGTGTGCAGTAGAATAGGAATAGCAGATATAGTGGCTGCTATGGGGCCCGTAGCCACAAAGGGGCCTGCAGCTCTTGGCTGACTGATCTATCTTTTTCCCTCTCTCTGTTCCCGACAGTTACCCTCCCGGGCGGTATTCCTGAGTCCAGCTCGGGATGATAAAACTAACTGACATCTGTAATTCCAAGTTGGATTCCGCTGTTTTATTTTTCATGAAGTTCAAAGTCAAGTTGAAATGTTTGAGTTTGATTTTAAATCTGACATCCTAGAGCAATAATTTCTTTATATCTCCAGCAATCTTGGTGATTATACAATATTTAGGGGTTTTGCAATTTAATACTCAATTTGTCATCCCTACTAATTTCATCAGACGAACATATGACATATGTAAATCAGAAATGAAATAGTTCTCATTATTCTCTGTTTGTCCATTAGATGGCGCTCTGTCTCTAATTCATAACTAGACAAACACAATGTAACCCTTTGTATGGATACAACACATTATTCACACCACAGTGTACATTGCAAATTACAGCACACACAATGTCTAGTGGACAAATAGAAAATCCCAGGCATTATTACTATTATTTAAATCTGGGATGCTTTCACAAAGTTGTGTGCAGTACCTTGTTGGCTCTTTCCTTCATATGATAATGTAATGAAAATAGAGAGATTGTTAAAAAAACATAACCACATGTTTATGAGAGCAAATAGGAACCATAAAAAAACCAAAGAAGCATAAACTTTTCTTCCTTTTTTTAATATTTGCAGCTTAGGTGTTGCAAAGTAAAATATCAGTCTGCAAGTCATAATTTTTTAATATCATTTATTGAGATACCATCCAGTTCTGCGGAAGCAAATATATTCTCTTTTATGTTAAAGCAGTTTTAAACTAAAATAAAAAAAAGTTCATTAAATAAACCTAATACTCACCTGTCAGCAGTTGGAAAGCCTAGGAAAATGCTACACAAAAAAAACGTACCTTCCTCACATTTTCATTTCTGGAGACAGCATCTTAACTACTGGTGACCAGAAGCCACTTCCACCAGAGACCAGCATCTCTTTCCCCCTCCTGGATGTGGACCGCTCATCACTGCAACCAAGGGGAGTAAATTTCGGTTGCTGAGGTGTGCATCTGATGCAGGAAGACAGATGCTCGTTTTTTCTCTCCCAACACTGCATCTGTCAATCTTGCGATATCATGGGCTATATCTGGGAGAACTGGTGGGAAGCTGCGGGGGGGGGGGGGGGGGGGGGGGGGGGGGGATTCAGGTCATGCATTTGGACCATAAAAAACAGGCACTTTTACCCCCCATTTTGGGGTGAAAAGTGCATCTTATAGTCCGAAATATACAGTATATTTATTGATGTCCCTGAAGAAGCCCGAACCAAGGGCGAAACGTGGACATAGTTTCATGGTTACATCTGCTTAATATATATATATATTTATGTATCAACTTTGGTTATCACAAATACTGATAACTTAAAACATTTATATTTTTCTCTCTGGCGACTATTTCAGCCCCAAAAACCCCATTATAATAGATGTTCATTGGGGCAACAAGTAGTTTGATAGGATTTCTTATCTTTATTTATTCTCGGGTGTGTTTTGTTTTTTTTATGAAAGATCGTTACAATATCTTTACGGTTTGTATATGCTAAATGTATTTATAAAAGAAAAAATACATGTGTATTTTATTGTCTGGTAAATCCAAAATAGTGTACAGGTCTACCATGCAGTCTCATGTACAGTCTAAAGATGGCGCTCTAGTCTTAGGTTCATATTTACAGCTTTGTTGAAAGGAGGGGATCGTCTCTAGAGATGTCTGTATATCCAACCTTTATTGCTTTGGGAGTTGTTGCGCTAAATGGCCATTATGGCATTACTGAGATGACACAAACATGCAATAGCATGCCATTTCTAAAGGCAGCCCTTCCATTACACCATATAATAATGGACATGCACTTTGCTAACACTGTGTGCCACAATGCACAGGGAGCTACTTACACTTGTGTCTTGTGATGTGCTAAGCTTCAGTTTGCATTGTGTTGGTGTATTGAATTAAATTATTCTTAAGCAGCTTACTGTACCAGGTAAAGAAACATGTTATTTGGGGATAACATACAGAACTAAACAATGGGCTAGATCAAAGCTGCATGTTGAGTTGGGTTGTATATTTGCTTTTTAATCAATTAACATGTATCACAAGTCCCACCAATGTCAGTTGCAAATAATACAAATGAAATGTTAGCAATGTACATTAAAGTGAATAGATGTGAACAGGGACTAATGGAAAGATGAAAGGAACCTAGTACGAAAAGAGAATGAACCTAGCATTAAACATATGTAAGGGTCCCCATACACCTCTGTCAGATTTCTCTGTCAGATTTCCTTTAGATCTCCCTTTGTTCTACCAAAACCCTGTAATATGAGGGACTTTCTAAACCATCAAGTCCTGTGTTCAGTCGCAGAGGACCCTATACTACGAAGTTGTTGGTAGATCTAAAGGATATTTTACAGAGAAATCTAAAGGTGTATGGCCAGCTTAAGATGTGATCCTTTTTTTACAGAGTCATTGACCTACAACAAAAATGTCACTAATGAAGCTTGAAAATCTGAACTCCTTTTCTGCTACACAATAAGGTGGCCATAGACAGTTAGATTTGCAGCCGATTTCGCCGCAGAGCAACTGCCTTGCAGGCCAAAAAATCAGACTAGAATCAATCTAACAAATTGCGGCCATGTCTGTTTCTTTTTTTTGATTGATCTCATTACTTTGGATGGGGACAAGCGTCCTCATCCAAAGTAAATGCCGGTACACCAAGGGTGAGCGGACGATTTTCAGCACAACCGGCCGTGCGTGATTACGCACTGCTGATCTGCAGAGAAATCATTCCCTGGGCAGTGTTCCCTGGGCAGCTGCTCTAACCAGGTGTTTAACACACGGTTAACAACTGCCCTTGTAAATTAGCCCTTAAATAACAAATAAAGGTAAGGTGGTCGATCTGCTGTGAAATCAGGTGCAAATTCGAATGTGCCTACCTTAAACTGGGCCAGAAATGGATCTAACAAATTACGGCATTTTCATAATTTTTTGATCGACCATGGAATCCACCCAGCATCGAGACGTTTATGCCTGGCTTTAGTAATAGTACAGCTGTACTTTTTTCATATAGCTAGCCATACATCTAACTTTTCTTGGATTAATCTTTAATTAGATCCATTTGTGCAATTTATTTGTTATTTGTTCATTCAATGAAAACATACTGTAATCTATGCACTTTCAATTTGACACTTGATTTTCATTCCCTTTACTTTACAACAGTCAAAAACGAGATCCAATATTTAACCCTCTGAGAATTTTGGCTATGGCATGCTTGTTTTCAAAGCGCAGCATGGACAATCCCGCAATTCTCTGCTTTCCCTCCTGGCATCATCAGATTAATATCAGATCTTGTGCATTATCTCATTGATCATCCTGGGGTTTAGTAGAGAAATAAATATTAGTGATTAGAAAATTTCCCACTTGTGTATTACCTATAAACCTCTGGAGGAACCCTAGTATTCCAATAGCCCTACTTCAGAATCTCTGTACAAGGTAAGGGTAGAACACACAGATTCCATTATGAGCACTGCTTTAGAGCTTTACTCCACTACGTTTTTTACTGCATTCAGTCCTCGCCAATGGCGGGGGAAATAACACAGAAGGGCCTCCCTGTGATCCTGGTTCTTGGGCGGCTAATCCCAGCAATGCGGCAATTATGCATCCATTGACAAACAATGGGCAAACACATGATCAATTAGGAACAAGGACACGAGGCACACAATCTAGTACAGCAAAGTAGGGTACAGTAAATGGTTACATAATATGAAATAAAATAAAACCAAAGACACAATACTCACATTAAAGGAGATTTACAAGGAGTGATCTCCATGGGCCATGTGCTTTCCAGAATGATCTCACTTCCTGGTTAGGGATGAGATCACTTCCTGCTTACAGATGCTAAAGGACTCAACAGGAACAATGGGACTTGTTTCGAGCGGAGGCTCTTTTTTAATCTTCGTTTCAACCAGCGCATGGCCCTGAGAGATCATTCCTTGTAAACATCCTTTAATGTGAGTGTCTTGTCTTTGGTTTTATTTTAATTCATATTATTTAACCATTTACAGTACCTTACTTTGTTGCAATAGGTTGTGCGCCTCGTGTCCTTGTTCCTATTTGTGTGTTATAGGGGGCCACACTCCTCCATTTTGAGAGCTGCACACCTACACCCAACTTAAACATGCACCCCTCATACTGACCCAATTTTACTCTGATCTTTGCCCAGGCCCCATACACCCACTGAGGGCCCTTCTGGCCACTGACATCACTGTAACTGTGTAACTGTGAGTCTTTTTCTCTGTGCTCGCCATGTGAGCAGAAAAATAATACAAAGTATTGAGAAAGTTTGCTTTTATTTTCATTTGCAATTGTTTAGTTCAAGTCTTGCACAGCATACAACAAAATATATCACAGTATGTACAAAGAATATAAGCTCTGTTTTAAAGTGCATCTGCAGTGTCCCAGCATAGTATAAACTAGGGCTAGCACTGCATAGCAGGGACTATAGTGACACATCATGCCTTGAATCTGAAAGCTCACTGAACACACACATATAACAATAGTCAGACCTGGCAATAGTTATATCATACAGTGATGACCACATTGCAGAACAGAAAAAAAGTATACCTTTAGCTGTAAGTTGGGTGTAAAGTGGAATATTTGGGGGTGAAAGTTGTCATATTAAAGTACCTCACAATGGTGCTTGGTAGTATTTTTTATATTTTTTGGGCTATAATAATACATGAGTATTTTAATTGCATATTCTCTTTGCAGAAATATTCATCGGGTTCATCCGCTAGTCTACCCCAGGGCCGTTTCTCCCACTGTGCTGAGACATAGCCCCCCAATTCCCCAATTGACCTACGCCTCTACATTTCGGCCACTGATAAATCCCCCCCCCCCTCCCCCCTGCACTCAACAACTCGGCCGCCGAACGATAGCACCCTTCCTCCACTCAACAACTCGGTCGGCCAAAGTATAGCTCCACCCTTCACTCAATAATTCAGCATCACGGGGCCCATGCAATAATTTTGCATACTGCCCCCGAAATGCTAGACAAGGCCTGGTCTCCCCATATACACATACTTACCTTTTTTCAAATGCCTACAAGCCTTCAAGTGGCAAATGTGGCCCTTTCTTCAAGTGCCAAATTTGCTCGCCAAGTGCTGGTGTTATCACATGTAAAGAAGGATGTTGGTTGTGTGTTCCTTAAAACAGGGTGTGTCTCATATTTGACAGTAAAATAAAGTAAATTAAAGGATCAAATAAAATAAACAATGTAGTGAGGGAGTCAATTAACCACCCTAGCGGTCAGGATGGCACCATCTCGTCTATGTTGCAACTATTGCACTGGATGAGATGGTGCCGTCCAGTGAACATCGGGGCTCTGGCAGCACATACTTACTGTTTTGCGCTGTCCCAGGAGGCGGCAGCAAATTTGAAAGTAAATTGCATGAAATCAGTTTTCTTTGTAGAAAACTGATTTCATTATGCTTCTATGTACTAAATCTCGCCCAAATAAAAAGTCTCTGGTGCCCCAGATGTGCCCATATGCAGTAACCCTCTCTTCCCTGCTGTGATTTTACCACATCCATCACACCAGGTTAGAGAGGGTTAACTGCAAATGGGCACATCTGGGCCACCAGAGACTTTATTTGGGCGAGATTTAGTACATAGCAGCATAGCTTTGTGCCCTGATTTTTGTGTTTTCTCATTAATTTTATTAAAAAAAAAATTCATTTTACATAATTGTTTGTTTCAAACATTATTATAATCAGGATATCTATTAGACCCTTGTACGGACATATTTTAGGAAGTTACAGGCCTACAACATAAAGAAATATTTACCATTGAAGTCTATGGTGCACTTTTGGTACAGAAATCTGGACCTCAGCAGTGCGCTAGGGAGGTTAAGCGGCCTTGTTGTTTTCCCCAGTTTTGTCAGAGCACATGCTTAATTTAAAGTTGAAATCCAGCCATTTTTGGTAAGGTGGGAACAAGGAAGGGTTAGAACAGCTACCACTGATTTACAGTCATTGTTTATCTACATAGGAGATATTTCCCCTCATTTCCTGCCTTGTGGAAGGAAAGTATTAGGATATCCCTTCAAAATTGGGCAAAGTCAAAAAGAAAATTACAAGGTAAAGTTATAATTTCTGTAATGATATTGTTGTTGCATGCATTTGTGTGTATTGTGTCACCTTGTATTCAGGTGTCAGAGAGACAGGAATGTAGTGGAAGTAAGAAAAATGTAGGTGCTTAGGATTGAGTCTGCACCTTCTCTTACCAATAATGCTCCACAACCTATGGTAATACAAGGTAGTAAAGCACTGCAACAGAACAACCAGGTTCAAACATGGTCTATATTTCTCAACTGTATCCAAAACTTTAAATAAAAAGTTTTGGTTGGAGTTGGGTTAAACTGTCTGGTTAGTCTTAAGTATATTTTAAGTTACACTATTTATAAACTGTTCATGAAAAACATATTTTTAGTAAAATGTACTACTTTATGTATAACAGAGTATACATGAATCAACTACATCAATAGAACCACCTGCCTAATAATAGAAGTTCCACTTGTACCATCAAAACAGCCCTGGCCCATTAAGACATTGATTTCAGGACATCTGATGTTTTCCTTTTAGATCTTTCATCAATTTATTAGCAGGACATCCTGTAACTTATGTAAGTTGTGAGACCATTCACATAAAATCTAAAAGGAATTGTACAAATTATTTCAGCTCCTTAAACTTTCCTGCATCCAACACCTTTCACAGCTGAATTGATGCCTTATGTATCACTCTCCTTCACATTCTGTTTAGTGTGTTTGTAAAATATATATTTGAGCTGCTAAGTTGTGTATTACCAATTGACTGTAGACTTCAACTGAAGCCATCCGTGACAAACTGACAGTTGCTGGATTCCAGTGACCAAATGGCTGTGATGACAATGCCATATTCCATATAAGACAAAATTTCATTGAATAAACAGAACACTTTCTATGATAAGGCTTGCTTATAAACTGCACATGATGGGCAGGATCCCACATATAAGCTTGCCTATTCCAGATATGACTGGATACCTTATAAATCTGTAGATGCATGTAATGTTAGGGATACACAGGTTAGAACAATTGTTCTAGAATGTTTCTATTCATCTGTAAAGTTTTAGTAGGAAGGCTGCCAGCAGGCTTAGGAATGCTGCAGCCATAGCACCCAATAGTAGCATCTTGTAGGTTACCTGGAGGAATAAAAAGTTCAGAGGTCACACATAATTTTATCGTTCTTACACAAAGTAATAATATCTTGCATACAGTACTTTCGATACGTCATTTTAAGTAAAAATACTTTCAAAGTTAAACAGAGCCCATTAAAATCTTAATTTATTGATGGTCTTAATTTGAAGAATGTAACATGCAAAAAGCACAGGCTTCTTTAGATATGTGGAAGCATTATACTACCTATACAGGGCATTGAGTGATTACCTTGGATGCATAGTTTATGGCCTAAAGTATAATGGGCCTGCATGGATCTTTTAGAGTTACAGATATGTTAGCAGGGAATTATAATCTAAGGCACTGTGCAACCCACAGGCCAGTAGAGGGGCTCTGGCAGTTCCATTTGGGCTTTAGTTTGCCCATGGCTGGCTTAGATCCATAGACTTGCAGGTGTAAACATGTATTGGTAAGGAATTATACTGTGCAGCTAAAGGAAATCTGCAGAAGCAACTGAACTTGCTCCAGTTTTTTAAAATATGTTTTTCTAGTCACCTGACTTTCTTTCCCAATACCGAATTCAATTAAGAAAGACAGTAAGGCTAAGTTTACACTGTCATTTGCCGAGCTGCTTTCAGCCCGCAGCAGCTCAGGAAACGACAAGGCACTCCCTCAGCTGCGCAAGAAACAACTTCAAAATAGTGCAGATGCTTGCAGGTCATCTAGATAAGGACCCCATAGAGGTCCTATTGGGTGAAAGCCAGAAAAACCGACCGGCGGACACCTAATGTTGTGTTCGCCAATTGGTTACATTTATGGGTATTTTACCTTAGTGTTAATGAGCCCTAAACGCTGTAGAGGTTCGGAGAAGAAGCATAAAGCAAGGAAAGTGAAGGCTCTCTACATACTTCTCTCAGTACCTGTTTCCTTTCAAGCTAGTGACACTACATAAGAGAAATTAGACTTACCCTCTGCTTGGTGTTGTGACGTTTAAGAGGATTTAAGTCATCTCTAAGCTTGAGATGAGCTTTGGGTTTAAGTCTCACTGGGGATTTGGTGATTTCGGGCTGTCCTTTTTGTCTCCTTACCAGCTTGGAAAGCTCTGCATGAATGGCCTGAAAGGAAACAAGTCATTGTATCACAGTATCAGCCTCTTGTAAATTCACTGGAGTTTAACAACAGTACAGATTGATTATGATTGAAATAATTACACTTACTAGATCACTTACATATTGTTAAAAAAACATAACATAACTGTGCAATTTCCAGTGACATATCTGTATCCCCCAAAATACTTTAATTCCAATGATACACAGAGTGTGTGACAAATAACATTAGCATTTTCTAATATGTTTCCCATTGAGTGAGGGAAATACATATTTAATTTATGTTTGCCCACTGCCAATGAAATTACCAGTCTATAACTGTAATGATATCTTCAGTGTAGCTGTGAGAGGCAGAACAACAACAAAAAAACTCACAAACCTAGTGCACTAAAGTCAGCAATTGATATGTATTGTAATAAATGAAATACATTTAATCCCTTTACATAAAACTACTTAGCACTTGGTGGCATAATTCTTGTTGGCAATGCAGAGATCAGACATTTCTTATAGTTGGCCACAGCTCTTCAATGTCCTGGTTGAAGGAAGGAGGTGCTTAATTGTCCTTTTAATGACTCGAAGGTGTTCTATTCCTTAACAGAAAAAAACACTTCCATAGCATAATGTGTCAACCTCCATTGACAGTTAGGTTGGTTTTCTTGGGGTCATAAGTAGCATTCATCTTCCTCCAAAACATAGAAAGTGGTGTAATGCCAAAGATCTTGATTTTGGTTTCACCTGACCACAGTATTTTCACCTGGTTCTCCTCTGGATCATTCAGATGTTCATTGGTAATGTGTTGTCTTGAGCAGGGAGACCTTGCAGTGCTGCAAGATTTCCTTCCATCATAGTGTGTTACCAATTGTTCTCTTTTTGGTCCCAAAAGCCATGAGATAATTGAGTCCCCCCCTTAGTTTTGGTTTGCCTTGTCACTTTTCTCATGATCATTGCAACTGCACAAGGCGAGATCTTGCACGTAGCCCCGGACAAAGAGAGATTCACAGTTATTTTGTGTCTCTTTCATTTATGAATTATAACACCAACAACTATTGTCACCTTCTCACCAAAGCTGCTTGACCAGAGTCTTGTAACCCAGCCCAGCCTTGCGTAGGTCTACAGTCTTGTCCCTTCCTTGGACAGCTCTTTGGTCTTGGCCATGGTGTCTAATTTGGATTCTTATTGTTTGCTTCTGTGGTCAGGTGTATGCTATACCGGCACTATAAGAACAAGCTTTGATTACGAGAACTCTTTTGCTGGGGTTGTTCTTCATTTACATTTGTTACCAGAATAAAGTGTAGACAATTGGGAGCCTGAACTCTTTATGGTTGAAAGGGTATCAAATACTTATTACAATGCACATCAATCTCTGACTTTAGTTCACTGGTAAGTTTTTTTTGCGAAAGAGAATATGCACAAGTACGTCTTCCACTCACAATATATTAGGTGCATGTTCATTGTACGGTAATCTGTCTTTTGTTTGATTTCTGCATCAAATTTTATTCATACGTATAATACTAAACAAAACTGAGACCAGAAATCTTACCTCACTCATTCCTTTCATGATATGTGTACCAGAGAACAAACATATCTCATCAAAATGTTATATATTTATATATTGAGAACATGTGACTGCAAAAGAGTCTGAGTGATAGGTGGAGGTAACTTTAGGGAGGGTGTTAGAAAAGGAAATGTAGCTGTGGAGCCCCAAAATGATAAACTATGCCCTTGGATGCATATTTTCTTACAATTACCCATTTAGATCTATAATATGGCAAAGTCTGACAACAGTCGGGATATAATCCAGATATCAGGCACAAGTTATTTATACACACAATTTTTTGCCATTGGATAAGCTGCTGACACCATGCAGACATTAAACAATTTTCTGTTCTAACCTGATCACATCTGCTTTGTGATTGTTCTCTACACTTCAGCGACATACTGTTAACATAATTGTGATCGACTTATTACCTACTGGTTCAATCAGCAGATTGCGCTCAGCTTCAGACATATTAAAATAAAACAATACATATTGTGCATCTTTCTGGTCAAATTCAAAATCGTGCAAAAACCTCATATATTGCATTTAATATTTTTAGTCAGATCTATCATAATTGATGTTTAAATGCTGACACCTATTTTCTGTAATAACAGGGTTTACATTTTTATTCATGAATTATGCATTTTAGCTATACAGTAATAACTATATATTCTTCCTTCTATACTAACCTTTAAAGTAAAATTTTTCTGAGGGATGGTGTTACTGCCATTTACTCATTCTAATAATGCTAGTTGCCTGGCTGCCCTGCTTACCATGTAAACTTTGATCTACTGTAATACTGTAAAACAGAGTTTTGACTCTTCTTGTTCTTCTCAGGACTGCATTCTTGTTTCAAGTCAATGGGTCAGAAGGAAATAAATACTGTAGGTGACAGTACTGCCAGCCCTGTTTCTATCGGGACAGCTTTACTTGAGAAAGAATGTTGGTATCTGCCATTTTCTATTCTATATTAATTTCTACATAGTACCTCAATGTTACTATTCACAGCACATGAATAATTTTGTAATGGACACTTGAAGGAACACCCAGTTTAATGTTAAATGTCCAGGTTGTATGTATGCTTCATGGTACAGTATTAATATTGTACTGTGGGAAGGAATAATAAATCCACTGACATTGTCTACTTCTTTGTCTAGGTTTACCTTGCTAGGTAAAGTTAGTTGGTCTGTAAGAGAACAAATATAAGTGATGTAATTTGAATTACTGCAACAAAATGTGTTTGAATCAACCAAATAAATTATTCTAAGATGTACGGTATTTAATAAAATGTTATTACATTGTTGTATGTTTATGCTGTTTTCTGTTGTGGCAGAAATAATATGGCAGAGTCTCTGTCTCTGTCCACAGGCACAGGAAAATACTTGGAAAAGTTAGTTATTGAGGAATCACACAGCAAGACGATGCTTAGAAACTTCTGCTACTGCACAATAATGCTATGGACTGACCTGCCACTACCATAGAGAACCCTGAGTTTGTGAAAAGGCACCAATAGAAGCTTCTTCTTGGATCTCAAAGAGATGGATGGAGAAGCGGTTTCCAAGACACACTAATGGTTAGTATCCCTAGTCATCCACACAACAATGTATATGGGAATCACAATGCTCTAGGGAAGAAGGCACTGATGCAATAACTAACAACTGGGAAACAAAAAGGCTTTAGGGCATTTATCCAGCAGGTTGAATCCGCATTTGAGCCATGAGCATAAACAACCCAACTATGCTCAAGAGTGTCAGACACAGGTACTTGTAATATGCACATGAAACGTACTGCATGCAACCTAAAAATGAAATTTCCTTGACAATCAACAAACTCATTTGGCAACTATATTTTCAAGTACACCAGAGCCACAAGCTCAACATAAGAATCAGAGGGCCTGCTTGAGGCTACAGTTGATATCACCTGGAGTTTACCACTGTTCATTTATCTAGTGGTGCTGAGGGTACTGCCTGGGGTGGGTATTACCAGGCTTTGCCAGGGTCTATGCCTAACCTGAGATTGGTATGATCTGGATAGGGGGCCACGCTTGTTTGTTGCCTTTCCCAGGTCTTTCAGAAGAGGAATTCTTTTTTATAATAAACATTATTATATATCCCAAACCCCTGTTCAGATCCAACTTCTTATGCAAGTGCAAAGGAGCTTTGCATTAAGGGTGCATTTTACAAAAGTGCTTTGAGTGTTTGGATAGATATTTTCTAGCGCATGCCCCAAACAATGCCCACTGATAGCAGTCCAGACATTGCTAAACGTGGCCCTGGATGTTCTTTGAACTTAAGCTAGCCACACATGGTTCGATTTTGGTTCAATCGATGCTCGATTAGATAAATTTT
>CM070034.1:138888266-138902209 GCA_036250615.1 Ptychadena robeensis
GAGAAGAGTTCATCAAAATTATAGCCTTTAAATCTCAGACCATCCTCAATGTCTTTATAGAATTGCTTCTCATCTTCTTGGGGCACATTATCCTCTATAGTGATGGGAGGTAAGATAAACTTGACCGTTTTATTAAAACTAGGCGTCCTTTGAAGCATCCTCTCACTGTCTCTGTATCCATCTTGCTGAGGCTCTACTTCCTGGATATATACAACAGGTATCTTACCATGGTTTCCATTATTCTCCAGTTCGGGTGGTTTATTCCACAATGTCCCAGGTTCTACAGGATCTAAATTGCTTCCAGATTCTGAAACATCTTGCGGTAAACCTGTCATCACTTCTTTCACTAATTCCACATTTAATGACATTTATATTAAATAAATGATGGTTATGCAACACTTCAAACTAGTTAGTCTTCTTCATCTGTTACATCATCTCTTCGTCTGCAGGTTGTTTAATGGATAATGAGTGCTGGGTTCACAAAATAAAGTTAAAAGAGAAGGAAACACAAGCTGGGAATAGGTGACTGTCTTAGATTTGAACCTTGAGTCTTCTAAATGTCTGTAATTCAATTACTGCTATTAACTGAATGATTAGCATAAGCCTCTCTCTTACCCTCCCCTCATGCTGTCTATTTCCATTCTTGTAAGGATCTTAAGTCTCTTCACTGAGTGCAAACATGTAGCTCACATCTACCTACACACTCCTTTGGCAATCATTAGGAGTGATTGGGGTGGCCCTCCCCCAACATGAGAGGGGATTTAACGTGACCTTGAGTCATAGATGTACAACCAAAAGGATGAACAACAAGAAGGTTTACAGTGTAAAAGATATATATACAACTTTATTTAATCAACGTTTGTAAGTACAAGATGAAGTATAAGAAGAATTTGGTTGAAACCCAGACAAAGTTCATGGTGGTACCTTCCGGGTACTACCCAGGTGACAACAATGGTTAAAATCCAATAAATACAACGAAAGCAAGGTCAATCGAGAGACCAATCCCTGATTGTTCCTCCAAGATTGGCCGTGGCCCCTCGATGCGTTTCAGCCCCGATGGTGGCCTTGTCAGGAGGGGGTGATACCGGATCAATAGTGAGGGTTCGAGATGTTAAAAAGACTTTAAAAAAGGATGTATCATTTGTCTGTTGTGTGCCAAACGTGCAAGTGACTTAAATTATTAACAATCATTATTTACTACGGAAAGCATGATCCATAGTTGGTAAAAACTAATTCATGGCCTTTATTGAATAAAAGTTTTAACCATTTTTAACATATGCATACCAAATAAAAATAAAATCTCATCATCTGTACGTACCTAAACTCAGGGCACAGCGATATAATAACAACGACGAAATAACGAAATAACAAGTGTTATTTAAATATGTTCCTCAAGGAACATACAGTAAATCCACTTTGTGTGGACCAGATGCCAAAACATAGTGATCACCTAGTGTGTAGTGACATCATCAGTGTGCTGCACATTGACAGTCTTCCTCGAGAAAACAACAAGGGGCAGATGCACAACCAAGTTGCATAGGTCTAAATTGCATATCTTTTAGTAATGATGAACACATGTAAATAGTCAATGTTTGCATGTCATGAAGTTCAGCTGTAAATCATAGCAGCCTTTAAGCCAAATTATTTTTCCGACAAAAAGACACACCTGGCCATAAGATGCACCCAGTTTTTAGAGCAGGAAAACCAGAAATAAAATATTTGAGGTGTACAACTCAATTGGGGAAACATCCCCTACAGTACCGAATATTGGCCACAACTGAATTAGTGTCACTAGAGAGCACACTTCAGGGCACAGTGTCATCTTGCTCACACACAAGGAAAAGGGGGAGGTCCAGGGGGAACTGCTGCATATGTCCCCCCTCTTGTTTGTGTGTGAGGAAGCTGCCAGAGTGAGTGTAGCTTTCTCACACACAGCTCTGCATTGCATATATCAATATATAAACAATACAATTCAGGTGGAAGATTCAGCTGTGTGCAGATCTCCCATTTGACAGCTCCTCAACCTCCCCGGCTAATCTTATTGCTAGGAGAGCAAATGGCCACAGGTGGTCACACATAAGACGAAGGCACTTTCCCCCACAATTTTGGGATCAAAAGTGTGTCTTATCGTATGAAAAATATGATATTAAAAATGTAGTGCAGTCTACAAAACCTTGTTTGCTGTATTTTAGTTTTCCTGAATGCCCCCAGTGCTTTCTTCTAAAACTTCAGGTCTACTAACTAGTGCAAGGTAGACCTGAAGGAGGGATCCAATACTAAATTACTGCCATGGTATATCTGGATTGTTTCCACCTTCAGGTCTGCCTTGTAATAGTTCATACATGTGGAATAATGCAGGGAAGCTATGGAGACATGAAAAGAGCAAATGGGACCAATACATAACTTAGAAACATTTTATTATTTCTTTATACGTATAATGGAAAGAATATGAAGACTCTTTAATTAATTGAAAAGGTACAGTTGTTCTTAATAAGGTAATACAGGATTTGAAGTAAACAATATCCATAACCGCACACAGCAAAGCATCATCTGCTATCATATTACAACCAGTTCCATAGGTTCTTGGTATGTAAGACAACAACAATTTGCCTTTTATCATTTTATAGCTGGCTGCCAAAATATAGAACAAAAGTGATTTTTTTAACAATGCCTTTTAATTGCTATTGTTCTCCAATGCGGCATGGCAACAATATATCAATGATAAGAAAGCCTATATGGGTTCTGGTGGGTCTATGCTAATCAGTACTCCACTGTTCTCTGTCTCAATTAAACTAGTTCATCAACATGCAGCAACGGTAATATTGCACCACCTTAACGTGGTAAATGGATATTCTAACAGGAGTACATGCTCCTACACATGTTCTTATTCATTTACATTGTAATGTTTGGGGATATATCCCAAAGTGCTTGCTCATCAATATCCCTTGCAACATATATGCTCATATACACGATAAAAGTCAAACCTGCTATTTAAAATAGTGTGTTAAGTGCACACACCTCAGTAATATACATAGCTTTGCATTATGTGTATGAGGGGGAGGTAGAAATAATCTGCTTTGCCCTCTGATACTATAAAGGAATACAGGGATTTGGGATTAAGAAACTGGATTTTGAACATGCTTCTTAGTAGAGATGGTTGAATTTTTCGACAAGCTGACTTTGTGAGTTCATTGCAAAGTCTCTGAAAATGGTATCATCACCAAAATTGCTGGAGATGTAGAGAAGTATTGTGCGAATATTGGAAAAAAGTGTAGTTTTTGCATAAATTAAGTTAAAATTCAATGTTGAAATTCTGACTTGACTTTGTACTTATTTAATGTGAAAACTATTTGTGTTAGAGCAACACTTTCTTTTTTTGTAGAATTGTCATAATGGTTGAATTTAAAAAAAATGTATACATTCAACCATCTCTACTTCTCAGTGAGGCCTAGGTATTTTTACATTATGAAGCATATTAAACACATCAACGCAGTATATCCTATCACATTTAAGCCTATCACAAACAAAAGTATAACACTGTCCAGATGGTAAACCATCAGTTGCGGTGACACTGGAATTGTTTTTATCATACACACATACTGGATATGGGCAATGATTTTAACAAGCAAATTTTAATGATTGAATGCAGGTTTTTAATTTATATCCATTGCTATAGGAAAAGATCAAGTAAGTCCCCTTGCAATACAGTTTTCATTACCAAAGATTTGTGGAAGAATATGTTGAATGGGACACAACAGCCAGACGAGCATCACTGGAGGACGTCACAGGCTGGTGGGGATCAGTCATCCTGAGTGTGGCTCAGGGTTATCACTTTTGCTGCTGAAAATCAATTTCAACCCAAATTTTGAAAACCGACAGGGTTTGATGTTGAGGACAAGAGTTAATCAGCTGGAAGAGGGAAACAGTAGAGGCCCTCTATCAGTGATTGAATTTCCCCCTGAGGGTTAGCTCAGGGGCGTGGGGACTTTACCGGCCTAGGTAATAGGTATATCAAATCGAAGTGGAAAGTTTAAACGGGGTTAATGGAAGGATGGAATGGAATGTTTTTTTCCCCCCTTCTACTTCCTTATGAGTCCCCCCATAATTGTGGCTACCCTACTACTATTATTATCACTACTAAACATCCATGTACCACACATCTATACTTAGGCAAAAGCTGGTCTGGGCCCCTATTTTTTGGGCGGCTGTTGTGGCCTTTCGTTATTCGCTCCGTCGCCTCCACCTCTTGATGGGCCTCCTGTTGTTTCACAGCTTGTGAGTAATATTTATACACCATTACCAAACCTTTAAGAACTTTATAGCCATTTCATACCTCGTTTTAAGACGCTAATTAATATCTCTTGATGTTCCATGTTGGTCTCTGTTGGTTTGTTTGTGTGTATTGTTGTTTTTCCAGATCTGTTTATGTCAATACCTGGATAATGCTTACCCCCTGAGGAAGTGACACCACGAAACGCGCGTTGGGGCACGCTCCTGCCTTCGGCAGGATATTATCCTTACTTGTTATTGCAATCTATGTTTCAAACTTTTACACCACTATGTACTGTTTATGTTATGTTTGTGTACAACACTGAAACATGAATGACCAATTCTGCAATGTCAAACTGTGTTGTTTTTTTTGACCTTTTGATCTATTGGAATCCCTTCCATTAACCCCGTTTAAACTTTCCACTTTGATTTGATATACCTATTACCTAGGCCGGTAAAGTCCCCACGCCCCTGAGCTAACCCTCAGGGGGAAATTCAATCACTGATAGAGGGCCTCTACTGTTTCCCTCTTCCAGCTGATTAACTCTTGTCTATATTATTTGGGATGTGGGTCTAATACATTTGAAATATGTAGCTTTCTGTACATTTGATGTTGAGGAGCAGAGTGTGACAAAGCCAATGATAATCTTATTACCTGTAGAGTTCCAAACTTCCTTTAGTATTTAACTTCAGCACAACTGTTTGGCAGGAGCTTCATAAAAAATGTATCAATGGCTGAGGATCTGCAACAAGTCTAATATCACCACATGTAATGTCAACTGTTAAATTAAGTGGTGAACAGAACAGAGCCACCTACCATTACCTAAGTGCATTGGGACATCTGTTAGTTTGGTGGAGGAGTGATAATTGTACGGGATTACTTTTGGATATGGATCTAGGTCCATCAGGTCCAGTTAAGGGGAATGTTTCAGAATACCAAGAACATTTGGACAAACATAATCAAATTCCACCTTTTAACTGTTTAGGAAAAGTTTGGGGAAGGCACTTTTCTGTTCCAGCATCACTTTGCAACCGTATTCATATAAAGTCTTACTAGTGATGGACAAACTTTGGCTGTGGCTGAACAGGCGAATTACTTCAAAAGAGGGCAAACCTTCAGGTCATACTTGTAGCCACAATAAAAATAGGTGTCAAAAGGGTTCAACCACATGGACAGTGTCATGCCAGATGGGGCTCAATGGCTAAACTTCCCCCCCAAAACCACAGATTTTTTAAACAGCTTTTTCTTGTCTAATGACTAGAAATCACATCTATATTTTGCCAAAATTTTACTGGAGTGGACTGCCAGCCTGACCGTACCTTCTGCAGCACAGCACATTTAAGCTGGCCATGCACATTTAGATCTCTCTGTCAGATATTCTTTAAATCTACCAACAACTATGTAGTATAGGGTCCTCCCTAATAGAATACATAGTGATTGGAAGGTTTAGAGGTCCCTCATAATACATGGTTTTGGGAAAACAAATGGAGATCTAAAGGAAATCTGACAAAGAAATCTGACAAAAGGTGTATAGGGACCCTTCAATTCAATATAATGTCAGTTCTGAGCTGCTTTAGTGTATCTAAACACAAGAATAAAATGTCATAGATCGCAGCTTTATGATCCTGTGGAGCTTCCATTTATTTTTCAGGGTTTTGCGTACTGTGTGCAGCCCAGGTGTTCTGCCTAGTGCACTTATTTATAAAATGTAACAAGCACCTATGCTTTACAGCACACAACTACAAATAAATAGAAAATGATTTGGTGACGGTGGACTACAACTACCAGCACACCTCAGCTCAGCATTTTAACAGCGCAAAGGTTCCATAATACACTTTTGTGGCTCAGTAATGATGAACTGCTTGTTGCAGAACACCTTAGCTATAGCTACAGTGATCGGATGGAGTAAAATAGTAAAGTATCTAAGCCATCCCTCAATCAGCAGCAACTCTCCTTGTCAATCTAGTAATGCAGACGCAGGATAAATGTAAAATGCCTGCCAGACAACTTCTTTTATGGATGTCCTCCAGGAGGTAAAAATGTGTTATTGGCTGTACTGTCCCACCTGACTGTGGGGTCAAATGTTGCCTTCATGTTCAGGTATAATGTTCCCTGGCATGGCAAACTTCAAACATGTTATGTTCACTGCAAATTGTCCCCCGGGTGAACTTTTCTTCCCTACACAGACATGGTTGGATAGGTCTTGGTGTTGGAAAACATGGCCTGCACAAAGCTTTGACCTCAACCCCATGAAGCATTGCTGCATGAAACAGAATAGAGATGGTGAGTCAGGCTTTGACTTTCAACATGATATTGATGCTTTTTAATTTTACTGTTTTAATACTTCTGTTGCTATAGAATATTTATTAATTGTATTAAAAAAACAACAACATTCTCTCCAGCCTTCCCTGCTGTTACTATAAATTATGCTGGGGAGGGCTCACTTCTGCTACAATGTAAATTAGAGCCTTTGCTGGCAGATCCAATATTATCCTCACAGCAATGATAGGCAGAGAGAGCTTGGCAATCAGGTCTAGAGATCTTTGCGCAGGGGTGTCTAAAGAAAAAGATAAATAGGGGTTTCAACTAGCTAACTTACACCATAAAAATGAAAAATCAGCTTTAGTTCGATGGTATCTGTAAATACTAACAGGGTCCCCACCTTGTTAATGAAAATAACACCTACCTTAAAAAAAAGCCCCAGAAATAACTTTTCAGGGTTTTTGAGGATGTTCAAAATAATACCTACTCCAAAAGCTCCATAAGCCCCATTTCAATAAAAAAAGTCAATGGAAATAGTTGATATTACTAAATAAAACCAATTGATAATAGAATGAAGAAGAACCAAGGAAGTGTCACTTTCTATATTTGGACCACGGAAGTGTCCGTGCAGAGTGTCGATTTCAGCAAGATCAGGTAAGTGTAATAGCCCCTTCTTTATATTTTCCCAGCCCACTTGCGCAAATAATGTGCAGGGTGGGAAGTTAGGAGGGAGTGTAACACCCCATCTGTCCTGAGTTAGGACCGAGGAGGGATTACTCTCCTTCCTAACTTCCCACTCCGCTTGTGGGCATCAGCTCTGCTGCTTGTTAGTGAACTCGGCGACCTCTGTGAAAAGGTCCCCCAAGAGGGTCCAGACCCACAGGTTGAGAACCACTGTGCTAGGTAGTGTAGAGTGTAGAGTGAATGGTAACAAATAAATATTTTCTATCCTGTTGAAGGCTGTGAGCTGCAAGTCTGATTCCCATCCTCCCCTGTCCTTGTCTGAGTCACTCATATAAGTGACGCCTGATTTAGAAAGACATAATGCATCAATCCAGTGACATTCTCTGAGCTGTACAGAGCTGCTTAGTTTGGATATATGAGATGAAGATACTTAAAAAAATCACCATGTCTTACCAAAAAATTTAAGCACTCAAAAATCTCAATGGAGATTCAAGGAGTGGTTTTGCATTTAACAGTATCATGCCTACCAAACAAAGTGTTTTGGGTAAATAAACCAGCATGGTTATTTAACTCATTTATATTTTAAGTCATTTATACTGCAATCATTTATTTGTCCAAAACATTTATTTTGAAATGAACTATAAAGATCTTTGGGGAGCTCTAAAAGGAAAACGTGTCAAAGCATTATTAGACAAACTGCCAGAAGGTGTCTCTGTTTGACAAAACACACAGTACACCTTGTGAACTTTTTTTCTGATAACAGGCAGGTTCATAATGTCACAGCACAAACAGCACAATTAAATATTAGCCTGTGCCATTTTATTATCAGATAATACAGACAAAGGAGAAACAACAAATCTGCTCCAACAATAATTCACCCAATCCGCTCCCAGAGTCCTCTGCATTCAAACCTTCCACTAAGAACACTGAAAGCTTCAATTTCCTTCTACATTATATTAAAACCTGCCGTTCCCCATAAAGATAACTAGTAGATTTAACTGAAAAAGAGTTCACAAGGGAACCAACATTTTTTTATCAGCTTCTGATGAATTCTCAACATAATAATTTGCTCAGAGAGGGATCAGAAATATGTCCATTATCAGTGGTTCAGGAAGTGAGTGAAAGTTTCCCCAGGAATGAAACAACAACTACTATGAAACTAGACAAAAGTCAATATATAATAGAGTCAAAATATGTGTCTGAAGTTCCACTTTAATAGAATTTAATAATAAAGATTTTCATTTAATATAAAGTTCCCATATAGGGAAAACACTAGATTCACTATAAAAAACAGACACAATAGAAGCGGTGTCCTCTGCTTCCAAACATCAACTGCTGTACCAGCCACTGGCCCCAAACTACTGGCTCAGTGGGTACAACCGGTGCACTGGCTTCTTCCATAACAGTACATTTTAAAGCAAAAACCCCAAAACAGCCAGCAAGAGCCCAATGTATAACACCTGGTGCCTGTTCTTTTTCATGGGCGCTGTCCTGGCGCCAAATAATAATACCCAAGACCCCCCCCCCCCCCCCCCAGAGACCTGCCCTAACTTAACAAAAACAGTAGGGAGGGCGGGGTCCGTCTTCGCCAGGTTTTATCCCTGCGCGGCTCCGCCCACTGCCGCGTCACTTGTGGTCCGACTCTTGACGCGCCGTCTTCCTCCTCCACATCCCGCCCCAGTCAGGAAGCCCTGCGCTAAGGTGCCCTGGCTAGGGGTGTTTATTATTTGTACAATATATTCAGACACAATAAAAGGTTAAATGCCACATTTGTAAAGGTGCTTTGCTTTCTACGAAGTGTTATTATATTGTAGCAGGTTCAAGATTTATTTACAGTGTGGTCTGGCTTCTGTGTCCATGCTGCACCGATTGGCAAACAAAACACACAAATGTTTAGGAAGAAAGACACACCTTGCAAGTGGGTGTACCAACCATACAGCTTTACAAACCTTATTGCTTTTATCTTGAATAGGCAGCTGTGTAAGTGTGTCTTTCTAATAAAAAGCTGCGTTGGGACAACATGTTTCATTGTATGTGTGCAATACTGCAGAATTATACAGAGCCAAAAAAAAAAAGCACACACACTGAGAGTTTCTGAAACTTGTTGACTTCTGTGCCCTCACTCTGTGCTAAAAGTCACCACAACACATTTCCAATGGGTTTAGTGGGTATGATTCTGAAGGTGAGGACACGGCAGGCCAACACTCTCCTTGCTCAAATAACCCTTACATTAAGTTTAGTGGTTCTTGCCATAATATGGAGTATAGCCCTGAGTACCAACCCTACCGAACTAAGGTAGGCCAAATATTCAAAACATCAGTGGCGGTTTTACATATGGGCGGTTGGCCAGGGCGGAATTGTGGAGGAAGGGGGGGGGGGGCGGCATCCACCCAAATGCTTCAGGCCTCATTGGACGGTGCTTCACAGTGCAGATGGACAATGACCCAAAGCATACTGCAAAAGCAACCAAAGAGTTTTTGAATGGAAAGAAGTAGAATGTTATGCAACGGCCCGAATCCCCCAATGCCCCAAGAACAAGCAGGAACTGAAGACATTTGCAGTAGATGCCTGACAGAGCATCACCGGGGATGAAACCCAGTGTCTGGTGATGTCTATGTGTTCCATACTTCAGGCTGTAATTGACTGCAAAGGATTTGCAACCAAGTTTTAAAAAAGGGAAAGGCACAGAGCCCTCCCTGTTGCACACGTAATCAGTAGGGCAGTCACAAGCTTTGACCAGTAAGGTGATCAACATAATCCCAGGTGTATTCAGAGACTGGGAGGGATGGGAGGAGAGATGATTTTTTTTAGTTCGGGGTGACATCGTATTTCGAGCTGAACGTGGCTGGTGACATGTATACAAACTTAGGCGACAGCGTCATCTGGGAGACTTTCTGGTAATTTCTTTACTAGAAATGGAGTTTCATTTTCAGTTATTGGCCTATGTACCTCTCTTGGTACAGAAATCTGGATCTCAGTGGGTGGCTATATTTTTCCAGAAAACTGGAATGGGGGGTTAATCCCTCTCTTTTTGAGAAGCATACAAGCCAGTTAATGTGTTATATTTTATAATGACAATGTGTTCTTTTGTGAACATTAGTTGACTCATTGTGTGTGTCTTGGCTGATGCAGTTTTAGCTGTATCCACTTTCTGGTTTTACCAGGAAATTCAAGCCTATTTTTTTTTTTTTTACTGTCTTTTCTGTGCCTGTGGGGGTATAGTTCTGGGAGGGGCAATCCTGTGGGTTTTTTGTTTTACAAAACTTTATTAACTTTTTTCAATGTTACAAAAACAAAATAAACACTGCGGTACACCCGCTTGTCAAGAAAACATTGCAATAAAAGAAGCATACAGTAGCAAACTTCAAAAAGAACATAAACAAAACATAAAAATCAACCTTGGGTAAAAATGTTAAACCATGAATGAGTAAAACAGTAGTACTTTAGAGTTGTACAGTGCGTGATGGGGAGTGAAAACAATAGCCGTTCAGACAATAAGAAACCAGATCGGGGGGTATGGGCGCGGGGGGGCCAGGAGAGATCCCAACATATAATACTAAGGATTCTGGTCAGGTAGGCCCTAGTTCCTTATATAATAGAGCTGTAACATTGGAGAGCAACTGCTGGAGCGTCGGTGCGTGTGGGTGTATCCATTCATTCATAATGGCTCTCCTGGCTGCCAGGAGGCACAAGTGCAGACATTCATGTCTAACAGGCGAGATCTTTCTGTCGGTAGAAGCCGCATAACCAAAAAGAAATAACATGGGATCTCTAGGTATCGTGACTCGGAACATTTGTCCCAAAAATCGTGCTACTGCTGTGGGTTTTTTGAGCTACTTGCTTTCTCCTCATTCCTGTATTGTAAAAGTTTGACACATTTTTATGGGCCATTTCACACTGCAGCTGTGCAGTTGTGGTAGGGTTTTAGGGCAGTAACGGATGCGCAAGCAGTAACGCCTCCGGGTGCATTACCGGCAAAAATCTGCATTTTGCACTGCACTCGAATCTCCCATTGTTTAAAGTAAAACCTCAGTATTCAGGGTAAATTGCCCCTTTGGCACTTTAAGAAAAAAGGGGGTTATGTGCTTCTATTTGGGCAAAAATTACGGCCTCAAAAGTGTTCGCCACCAACACACTGATGCAACAATGCACTAACCTTCTCTCTGCCATTTGATACAATGCACCGCCTCGTTCTCCAACACTGCTCTGAGATGGACTTCTGTATTCCCTCCATTTAAAAATGGGCACACTTTTGACAGTCATTTTTGAAATTAATAAAGCCCCCCATACACCTTAAGATCGATCCATACAATCTCCATTAGATCTACTAACAACAGTGTAGTATAGTGGCCTTCCTGATAGAATACATAGTGATTGGAAGGATTAGAAAGGTTCTCATATTACATGGTTTTGGTCAAACAAAAAGACAATCAGCCCACTCGCAACAAACCTTTATTCTTTAATCTATTCTCTTGTACTGTACATACAAGAATAATTGTGTAAAATGGCAGACTAATATAAAGAATGACAAGAAAGGCTGCTACAAATTTACGGTTTTACCATTTATGTTTTTAGATATTATCCCAGGACTTAATTACTTTTTTATTGCTTTGGATTAACCTTTGTTCCCCCGACATTATTAGGCACATTCTCTTTACTGCCCCAGCAACCGCGGGGGGCATTATGGGCATGTCAATATGTGCACGTTCATAGCGCCCACTCACTGTGTGGGTGCTATTTGGGGCGCGGTATTTGCTGTGCTAAAAATACAGCGTCCTAAACTTTTCTATTAGCAAACCGTGCCCGGAAGCCCAGCGAGCGCAGTTTGCATGCATCACACACTATGCTACCATTCATTTTTTATTTGAGCAATTCTGTCAGTTAGGCTAGGGCTCCATGGTTGATGTCAGCGCAAGCCTCCGTTACGTTTCGGTGGATGTGGATGCGTCGACATTAACCTGAAGACAGGGGGGACCAATGGATTGGAAGCTCTGAGGTGTGGAGACAGTGCTGTCAAAGCCCAATTGCCGCCAATGGGTGGCTTGTGTACTCCATTAAAATCCCTGCGTTTAACTGTGTCCTAGCCTTAAACTCTTTCTACTTTAGGGGCATAAACCCATCCTCCATAGTTTATAGAAAGTGCTGGAAACAAGTAATAGTTGTGGTGCCAGACACGGTATCAGAATAGATTGCTACTTAAATACCAGTTGGTGTGCATGTTGCACACAGAGTCGCTGGCAATGTGTTGGGGGACAAAAGTCGTTTTGAAGGGTTCTGGATCAGGTCTTGGAAAGTTCTCCTGTGTAGAGTGGTGCCGGTGTTTGGCTGGGAAATCAGAGAGTTTTGCAATTGGAGTAACCGCATCGGCAGCCGGAGGTTGACTATGTAAACTTTCCGGGCAACATTGTGACACTGCTGGTCCACTTTTGGAAGGGCAATTGTAAATTACATTGAGAACGATAATGTGAACATGCCCTTAGAAGGTTATCACAGAACAGGTGTCCCCATTGGAAGATTCCCCCTTGTTTCTTTTAGATTTACTCATTGGAACACTGATTATGGACAGTTATAGAGAGCACATCCAGCAATCAGTGGTTCTAAACCTGAATCACTGTATTCAAAAAATTATGCAGAAATCATCAGCAGGTCGGTTCGCTCTTCTCTTTTCTGGACAACTTAAGTCAGGTTGACTCAAACGTGACTCATCGCAGAACACGTCTCTGGCCTGGTCTAATCACCCACGCACTATGCCAATTCAACGGTTCTCTGCAGTGGGCTGCTATCTGAGGTAAAGGCTACATTAGCACATCAAATCAAATTCCTGCTGCACGCAAATCATTGCTAATTGTCCTAAGAACGATGCTTGTGTCATATCTGATCTGAGATGAAGTTATTCATCTTATCATTCTGCCGCCATCTGATCATATATCTGATTTGTGTATTCTGTGTGTAACTGCTGCTTACGTCTGTGAGAAACATGGCAAATATGAGGCAATAGACTTCCAGCAGGGTAAAGGAAAATGGCAGGCCTCTGTCTTTTATTCAAGACACTGGACAAAAAAAACCCAAGATTTTACCTATTCAAGTGAACATGGCGCATTACAATAAATCCCTAAAGCTGCAGACTGACTGGTGGTTGGGCGGCATTGATGCACACAGATTTCCATAATTACACATAACCACAGCGCTGCAGTTGTGAAATGGCCCTCAATCTCAATAGGCACATACACACAGCTCTGTTCACCTGCTCGAATGACAAAACTCTCTGATTTCCCAGCTGAACACCTGCACCACCCTGCACAGTTTTCCACCACCAATATTCCTATATAGACAGGCCAGGAGCCCACCCAACACTTTCCAAGACCTGATCCAAGACCCTCCAAACTGGCTTTTGTCCCCCAACACACCTTCAGGCTTTGCCTGGAGCCTTAATATCGCCAGCGACTCTACCTGTGTGCAACATGCACACCAACTGGTATGTTAGTAGCAATCCATTGAAATACCGTGTCATAAAACACATATGCATTGACATTCTCTCATTGACCAATAGAACTGGGACCACAACTATCACTTGTTTCCAGCACTTTCTATAAACTATGGAGCATGGATTTGTGCGCCTAAACTAGGAAGAGTTTAAGGCTAGGGCTCCACGAAGTTGAACGCAGGGTTTTTAATGCAGTGCACGAGTCATCCACTGGTGGCAATGGGGCTTTGACAGCACTGTTGT
>CM070034.1:138904896-138916806 GCA_036250615.1 Ptychadena robeensis
GAATTTAGAGGCCATATTGATCCCTATATTCACTCCCAAAGGGTTAAACAGTAAACAGTTGGCGCCAATAAAAAAAAAAAAAAAACAAGATTGGCAAGATCGGCTTTATGTTATTGACCCACTTTTGGTTGATCTAAACACAGCATTTATTTTCTACCAGATCGATGAGAACTATTTTTTTCATTGTTCTGACAACAAAAATCCAACCATGTATGGCCAGCCATGGAGGTCAATTTATTATTATTATCTTGTATTAATATAGCGCTGACATATTACGCAGCGCTTTGCAGAGGATATATAGTCATATCACTAGCTGTCTCTCAGAGGAGCTCACAATCTAATGTCTCTACCATACCAAGTCATGTGTAACAAACAAAGTCATAGGTCATATGTAACTAACATAGGAGAATCTTTATTTGGGAAGCCAATTAACCTACTACATGTCTTTGGAGTGTGGGAGGAAACTGGAGTACCCAGAGGAAACCCACACAGACATGGGGAGAACATACAAACTCCTTGCAGATAGTGCCCAGGCCAGGATTTGAACCTAGGACTCTAGTGCTGCATTATTATAGTTATTGAAACCTTGTACCCTGCAATAACGTAAACACAATGCAGCTCATATAACATGAAAGGGCGCATAACAAGGAGAAGAAAAGGCTCACTTGCCATGATGCAACAAATACTTTGACTTCTCTGTACTATATGAAATATGGGATGTAATGCAGCATGTTCCAAGATTAGCTAAACATTTCCATTACTGTTCACCATGGTGAAGGTCTCTTTCATGTTAGGTGTTTATAAATGTTCCCTTGTATCACTTGCTTATTGCATATTTTTGTATAGTGCATTCACTATTTGCCTCATTTCCTTTAAATAGCTTTCAGTTCCTCCTCCCTTTATCCCTAAATTATCCTAAAATGAACCCACCGCACACACACTCAGATTCTTGCTTATGATGGCTCTCACATTGTACACACTCTGCCCAGGAAAATGTGCATTACTGACTGCATGCTAACAGCTCATATATATTGTCAGTGGAGGTAAGTCCTTACAGTCCCATTCAAATCGGTGCAAAGGTCCTAGACCAGTGATGGCGAACCTTTTAGAGACCGAGTGCCCAAACTGAAACCTAAACCCCACTTATTTATCTTAAAGTGCCAGCATGGCAATATAATCTGAATTACACAACTCATATACACACACAAAACGTGCAAACACACACTCTACTTTCTTATAAGATAGAATAGGAGAGGTTATGGGGTGCTGTGTGCAATCAGAAGAGAGTAGAAAAGCTGTCAGCTCGCATGCCCACACAGAGGGCTCCGAGTGCCACCTCTGGCACGCGTGCCATAAGTTGGCCATCACTTTCCTAGACAGACTTTGCTAGCCAGTGTGAAAAAAGGTGTGTTTACCTCCCCCTATTACTGTAGGGGCTGTAAACAGGCATCTGGATGGAGAAACCTCTGATTTCTATAGTTTAGGACAGTGGTTCTTAACCTTTTTAACTCCGCGACCCCAGAGGTGATGTCACTTCCTGTATTTGGAATGCGGAAGTGCCAGTGCGGAGTGTCAATTCTGCGTTCCAAATACCGGAAATGACATCACTTCCGGCACAATCAGGTAAGTGTAATGTCCCCTCCTTTATATTTTGCCACTTGTGCAAATGATGTGCGTGGTGGGAAGTTAGGAGGAAGAGTAATGCCCCCATCCCCCCTTAGTTAGGAAGGAGGGGACATTGCTCTCCCTATTAAATTGCCACCTGTGGGCATCAGTGAGCTCGGCGACCCCTGTGAAATGCTTATTCAACCTCTGAAGGGGTCCCAACCAACAGGTTAAACCACTGGTTTAGGAAGTTAGCGCATACTATTGCGTTGGGACACCCATAGAAATGTGTGGGAGATGCTTGCGATGCTGCACAAAAATGCACGCTGCAGAGCGTTTCCATTAAAGCCTCTGTGTTGGCGGGTTGGTGTGAAAGGGACCTAAAAAATGCACATTATACAGCCTACCCCTCTATCTACTTACATAGTATACAACTAGTGTTGAGCTCGAATATTCAAATGCCGAATATTTTTTGCGAATATCATTCGAGAATTCGCCAATATCTCAAATATGTCAGCGGATATTCGCAATTCTGAATATTTGCAATATGGCCATGTATTGCTCAAATAATATTCGCATTGCGAAAATAAACATAGCATGTGACCATTCATTTTAAAGATATTTGCGATTCAAATATGATTTTCGCAATGCGAATATGATTTTTTGCATATGATTTTTCAATACATGGTCATACCGCGAATATTCAAATTTCCAAAAGCTACTTAGCACCACAAAATTTGCCATCCTGGTAGCCAGGCATCATATCCAGGGGTGCACATGAGTGGTACTCTGGTACTCAAAAGCGGCCAAAAACTAGATATGCTTACCTGCATTATTGTTACAAAGCTCATATGCGTAGTTGGAAGAACTCCGTGTCTGGGCGGCCGCAGCTAAATGTTACATGTATACAATTTATGTCACTTGGATAACTGCAGGGAAACATGAATAACTATGAATGGTTGCAGTTAGGTGACATTGGCAATATAAATTACTAATCCAAAAAAAGGTTGGAAAAGCACTGTGTGACAGCTGGAATATGACTATGAAAGCATGACATTTAGACTTCAGGTAGTCTCGGGGGTAAGTTACCAAGTCAGAAAATTTCAGGGTTGTACTACTGAGGTATGAGATCTGGGGTTAAAAGTTTTTTACAGTGAGAGTTACATGTGACCCAAAGCCAGCTGGTGACCTGTGGATGGAGACAGCTAATCGGAGGCTCAATCAGGAACAGGGAGGTCCATCTGCAGCAGAATCTACCATGCAGGAGGCTGGCGCAGAGGACAGTGAGGGAGACAGTGGAGAAGACCACCCCACATATAGGGTAAGTAACGGGCAAACACCATCTCTTGGTACTCATCTGAGGAGCTCACTAAAAAAGCAATGTGCATCCCTGATCATAGTATAAGACTGCTATCAGGTTTTTTCAGTTTGTTGCAGAACCATAACAGGTTTTAAGGGAATGCAGCAAACCCGAGACCACTTGCCCCCTGATTTTTAACCCTCTAAATGTCAGTCCATTTTGGCAGCCTTTGCTCTCATATGATTTTCCCTACTTTCCTCATTTAAAACCCAAGATCTTCAGAATGCATTTTAGTGACCCAGCTGGGGGGGGGGGGATTTAAAAGGAAGTACCCCGAAAAATGTTAGGGTTACACTAAAAAGGATACACGAGTTCACAGGAGCGTCAACGACAGTGCGAGAGGGTAGGAGAATCTGATATTTATTCTGATGGCCTGCACCCACAGGGATGAAATTCGGAAGGGGAAGAAGTCTCAGGGGTAACCTGCAAATTCTGGATATTTGTGGGGTGAGCAACAAGCCACCCGGAGATAGTGGGGTGCACGGAGTGAGAGCGGGGCGCAGCAGCTTTCACTTTGTCTCTGTGGTGAGGAGGGAGTGTAGTGGGCGGCTCTCATCATGAAGCCAAACCTGACTGGAAGCGTTGTGAGGGAGTCAGTGTTCACCATGTCACCGCCGGGAGAGGAGCTGTGCGGGACCCTGTCATACCGGACCGAACCCCGCAAGATTCCCCGCCTCAGCCTCTTCCACCTCAAGCTTACCGACTCCGCTCTCCGCTGCCTACGGGACTTCCAGAAGGTGCAGGTAAGACAGCAGACGGACCTGTGACTGATATATACTCCTGTATACTTATCTGTGTGATACCCCTATTATATCCGGGGTACCCGAACTTCTGTACTGCACCTGTCACTGTGTGCCCCCCATATACTGATCTGTGTAATAACTCCCCATTCTCCACCACCTGTAGGACTTCCAGAAGGTGCAGATGAGACAGCAGCTGGACCTGTCACTGGTATTTTCCCCTATATACTTATCTGTGTGATACCCCCAATTATATCTGGGGTACCCCAACTTCTGTACTGCACCTGTCACCGTGTGCCCCCCAGATACTGATCTGTGCAATAACCCCCCCCCCCTTCTCCACCACCCGCGTGGACTTCCATAAGGTGCAGATGTGACAGCAGTGGAACTTGTCACTGGTATATAACTTTATCCTGTGTGATACCCCCAAAACTATCTGGGGTAACCCCACCTTCTGTACTGCACCTTTCCCACTGTGTGCCCCCCCATATACTGATCTGTGCAATATCCCCCATCCCCCCATTCTTCACCACCCTCGGGACTCCAAAGTGAGCAGATGAGACAAGCAGCGAACTTTCACTGGTAATACTTACGTTGTGATAAAAACACCCCCAATAAATATACTGGGGTACACCCACCTTCATGCAACTGCTATCCTCACTGTGTCCCCCATATACTGATCTGTGTAATAAACTCCCCATTCTCCACCACCTTAGGACTTAAATAATCCAGAAGTCAAGATGAGACAGCAGCTGACCTGTCACTGGTATTTTCCACACTAATATTACTTAATCTGTGTGATACTCCAACTTATAATCTGGGGTACACCCAACTTTTTGTAACTTACACCCTGTCACTGTAATGTGCCCCCAAGAATACCGATCGTGCAATAAAACCCCCCCCCCCCCCCCCACACATTCTCCACCAACCCGCGGACTTCACCAGAAGGTTGTCAATGAAGAACCGCAGCTGGACTTGTCACTGTTAATCTACTTTTCTGTGTGATTACCACCCAATAATATCTGGGGTAACCCCACCCTTCTGCACTCGCCTCCTGTCACTGTGTGCCCCCCATATACTGATCTGTGTAATAACTTCCCACATTCTCACAACCCACCTGTAAGGACTTCACATAAGTTCAGATTAGACAGCAAGCTGGACTTGTCACTGGTAATATACTTATCTGTTGATACCCCACAATAATCTCTGTGTACCCACCCCCCCTTCTGCACTCTCCTTCAACTGTTGCCCCTCATATATTGATCTGTGTAATAACCCCCCCCCCCCATTCCCCATTCCTCAACTCCCTGGGGACTAGCAAGGTGATTCAGATAGAAACAGCACTGACCTGCCACTGGTATATTCCCTATATACTTATCTGGGATATCACACTATTATATCCTGGAAGAATCCAACTTCGTAAGCACCTGTCAACTGTGTGCCCACCCCAATACTGATCTGTGCAATAAATCCCCCTCCCCCACCCCCCCCCCCAGTTCTCCTGCACATGGGGGACTTCCAGAAGGTGCAGGTGTAAGACAGCAACTGGACCTGTCACTGGTATTTTCCCCTATATCCGTGTGATACCCCAATTATATCGAAACTTCTGCACTGCACATGTCACTGTGAGCCCCCCATGTAATCATTTGTGCTATAACCCATGCCATTCTCGACCGGCCGGACTTCTAGAACACGCAGGTGGACCTGTTACTGGTATATACCCCTATATACTTATCTGTGTGATCCCCCCTAATATAAGTGGGTGTACCGAAACTTCTGCACTGCACATGTCACTGTGAGCCCCCCATGTAATTTCCATGCCTCCATGTTCTCTATGTATTCCGAATACATTATATTATTGTCTGTCTATGTTTATAATTACTCATACATTTCCATTTGTACAAGTTCATCTTGAAAAGGTTTTTTTTTTCCTTTCCGTGTGACGTGTATCCTGCCGTTTACCTGTGACATTTGGGTGTAAAGCCGCTGCCATCTGTTCTGCTCCTGGCCATTGGCCTTTCCCTGATAGCATGTCCTTGATATGCATTACTTGTTGATAGCAGCAGCCTCCCACCTGCCAGCATATGTTCTGTGCTTTCCACCTGATCTCCACCTTCCCTCCTCTGTATAGCACCCTTCCCTATTGTGTGCTCTGCCCAACATCAGGCTAATATTTCACAATAATTTGGACGTCCATGAATTAGTGAGCACAATCCCAGATCAGGTACACAGAGACATGTCTGTGCTGTGCTGTTGCTGCATTCATCGCTTTCTGTAAATGTGCTGCACTTTTTTTTAGCTGCTTTGTGCATTAATTAGCAAAACTGCATGTTGATTTATAATTAAATCAATATATGAGGCAATTTGCAGCTTGCTCTGATTTTATAGCTATCCTCTTCTATGAGTTGTTAGTTTTTACAGGATAGTATCATGAATAATTATATCTTGTACTCCAACAACCATAAATGTGAGTTCATTTGATTCAATGTGATCTCAGCTGTTCAGTATTCAGTGTATACCCCATATACAGCAAATGGCAATGTATGATTACTCTGATCATCTCCAAGCAGCATACTGTACAGGTCCAGACAAGAAAACTTTTTCTTTTTTTCTTATCCAGCCGCCCTCAATGTGTTGTTCTGGTTTGCTTTTTATTCAATCAGGGTTTGTATGAAATCCGAAATATTTAGTACAGTCAGAAGAGTCTCTTTGTATGACAAGATTGGAAAATGAGAAAGGTTTCTTAATACAAATAGGGTAAACCTTAACAGATATCTAAACTCAAAATGTTTGTATTTTATTTACTTTAGATACAGTAGCTTAGGGTTATTACCATTGTTGTCTTTCTTTTTGGCAATTGTCTTGAAACAATCGTCCTTGTTAGATTACTATTATTATTATTTATAATAATAATAATCATAATTTATCACTGACATAATATTCAAAGCTTTACAGAGAACAAAGTCATTTCAAAAACTATCTGACTTCCCTACCTCAGTCATATATCACTAACAGGGCAATTTTGGGGGAAAGCCAATGTCCTTGATTCCTCTCCATTCTTGTACTGGTGGCAGTGCAAAGTCTTAAGCAGGGAACACACAGCTCGATATTTGATCACTTCGAGGTTCCCTGCAGCAGCGCGATGACGTCATCACGCTGCTGCCCGATATCGGAGGAGCTGGAGACACAGCCGATGATTTTCATGAAGACCCCGCGGTCTCCGTGCAAAGCAATGGACATCGACCATGATTTACGGTCATGTCCAATATCCATGTCGAGTGGGATTGATTGGTCCCGCTTGAAAACAGGGATGGCTGCATTAGATATGGGCCAGATAGATGGCCATGAGTGCGCACGGCGCTCAAAGCGGCCATCGATCTGGCCCATATATATATACGTGTGTTCCCAGCTTTACATTCACCACTTGCTTGTTCCTGGTGACCTTGGTCATCAGAATAGTTAAAACATTTATAAATTTCCCAAATAGGGACTAAAACAGCAAACAAAAAAAAACCCAACTTCACTTCTATTGCCCCAGCACAGAAATCAAGTTTTCTACTTTAAACCAAGCTTTAGGCACTTAGGTCTAGGAGGCAAGAGAAAAGAAGGCATTCCTATGTGGTTCTTTGCTGCTCCTAACCAAACTGGTGGCTTGTAGCTAGAGAAACCTTTTCCAGCTTCATGTTTTCTGGTTAAATCCTCCTGATATAAAGTTAATGACTTTACACTGTAGGGAGAAGGGGGATCCACCCGGACAGTCAAGATTGCAAGATTTAATGAGTGTAATGCTGGGGGGATATCGGCCACTACTGTGGATGGAAATTGAACAAGCTTTTTCAATATGTTGTAAACCTGTTCGGCCAAGCTTTTTCGAGCAGGATCGGTTGATCCCACTTAGAGAGAATCCTAGATGGCTAGTCAACCGTGTTGAGCTCTCCTACCCTGCCAACTGCGCATGTGCAGGACAAACATAGTTTTGGGGAGTTAAGGGTTTTGGGGGGTTAAGGTAAGGGGGCTCTGAGGGTTAAGGTTAGGAAACAGGGGAAGTTAGTTTCATTTAAACCCCACAATCCCCTTATCCTTACACCTGAAGCTTCCCCCAAAAGTCAAACGCCACCCCTAACTTTAAACTTAAACCCCCAAAACCCCTAACTTTGACAGTCTAAGCCTAAGTCCTGTTATCTGTAAGCTGTCAAAGGTAAGATGGGGTAGAATAAATCGTTCGTCCTGCGCATGAGCAGTTGGCAGGGTAGGGGAGATAGATGGGAAGGACAACTTGGCAGAAAGCGTTGCTTGATGTGTGCTATTACAACATTGAGCCGTGTATGGCCAGCTTAACACTCTGTCTCTGCATACTAGACCTTTAAATCCTATTAGATTACATTTTAAGGGTTTATATAATTTTTTGGTGCACATTGGCTTTGGACTGTGTGCCTTGGAATTGGTCAATAAATGGCAAACCCAAGTAGTGTATTTTATGATTAAATTGATACTTTGGGACTGTCTAGGTTTATAGAGGTTATGGAACTATTACATACAAGGGACCTCCTCTGACAATTTGTTTGTTTGCATCTGTCAGGTTTCCCCAGATGTTAGCACCAGAAATCTGCATTCTCAGTTTCTGAATGATTACTTTCAGTTTTCAGGACACAGATCATCCTGCCTGCAGAATCTGAACTCTATACGAGTGAAGTGAGAATAGAGAAACAGGTGTATGGAATAGAAGTAATTTCAAGAATATTATTGTTGTAATGTATAGCTGGTTTTTACATCTTTCCAGAATGTGTTTCTCATATACCATGCTTGTGTGATATGGCAGTACAAAGAGCAACAGTCAAATGGGAGGTACTTTAAAGCAGGGTACACACATGTAGATAGGTCAGATCGATGGCCGCTCTAAGCGCCATGCACGCTCACGGCCATCTATCTGGCCCATATCATATGCGGCCATCCCTGTTTTCGAGCGGGGCCAATCAATCCTGCTCGAAAACAGGGATATCGAACATGACCGTTAATCACGGCCGATGTCCATTGCTTTGTGGTCTCCATGCAAAGCATCGGTTGAGCAGGAGGGATAGCTGAGCTACTTTCCAGCTCCTCCGATAACTGACAGCAGCGTGATGACGTCATCACGCTGCTGCAGGGAACATCGGACGGCTCCAATATCGACCCTGCTTAACACAAACCTTGTATTTCATAGTTCAGATTACAGCAGGCCATTGCTGTTGCTGTAGGTAAAGCCCCCCCATACACCTTTAGATCACTCCATACAATTTCCATTATATCTACTAACAACTATGTAGTGCCGGGTCCTACCTGATAGAATACATAGTGATTGGAAGGTTTAGAAAGATCCTCATATTACATGGTTTTGGTAAAAGAAAAGTAGATTGTACAGAAATTGAATGGAAAGATTGTAAGGTGTATGGGGGGCTTTGCTGCTCATTACTCCCTGCTGTCATATAGAAGCTGCTGAGAGAAGAGGATCTGTCAGCAAGTGAAGCTGTTCCTTATTTACTTTGGTTCTGTATACATTTCAGTGGAGTAATGTTTGCTAAGAGTTAATGTATAGCCTGAATTATTGACAGATACGTGCTTCATACTATATACACAAGAAATATGTATATGTATGTAGGCTACAGTTACAGATCAACATGTTGGTTATAGACTAGAGTTGTTTATCACAAGCTTGGTCTGAGAGACCATTTCCTACAGGGAAGTAACCCATGTTACCATGTTTTATTAGTTAGAACAGGATAAAGACCATGGCTCCAATCCTACTAAGGTAAATCTGCTTGTATGGACCATAATACCCTATAAGAAGTCCTGCGCGTCTTATAATCAATGAGCAGGATTGATTGCACTAATTGCAGCGTCTAGAAAGCTAAACTGTCCCACACTGTCCTCAACTGATGATAAAAGGATGAATAACCCTGTGGACATTCAACCTCCTGCCACCTATACCGCCATTCAATTCATAATCATCTCTAAGCAATATTGTTTTATTACTGCTGGATTTAGATAAGTGCAAATTATACAATTATAGTTACTGAATAATACATCTGTATTTTGGAATTGTGATGATCTTTGCGACATTAGTGTATTTATTATTGAGAAAGCATCTGTTTAGTTGATTTTATTGTTGGCTGTGAAAACACCATATGGAGCTGGATATGGAAATGCTCATGACACCGGCTTTCATGGCTGACATTATACACAAGAGGATATCCACTACTTTATTTCATGAACTGACTAATTACCTTGCATAGATCAGAGGCGTCAAACTCCGACCTGAGAGCAAAAATTGTCCGGTGCTGTAATTATATTTGACCCACAAGATTGTTTTTTGAATTTTATTTAAGAAATTAATTTTATTTTGACATTTGATTTACTTATAGTTATAGTATTACGTTTTGCTTGTTTCAGATTCAATGTTCAAGCTAAACTTAAAGAGAATGTAAACTCAAAAAAAAAACATAAAAAATAATTTAATATATATTACTCACCTACATCCAGTCTTTATCCAGGGACAACAACCCTTACCTTAAGCAACCCCTAAAGGTAAAAAATACTCACCTTTCCTGGCTGCTCACTTCCACGCCGCCATGCCTGGCGTGCCCGGTCCTACAGGCTACACGATGGAGGGGCGAGATGGAAGAGATCCACCAGTCTGGTTCTGAAGCTTGTGACTCTCTGCTGTGCCCCCGCATCACCCGATTCAGATGTGGCTGGCTGCGGGCACATGGGGACATGGGAAGGTAGACATCAGAAGTGACATCTAACCTCCCATTATGCGTGCCAGGGGAGTACATCACTGTGGGAGAGCCGCTGTATTTTCAAAGTTTTACTGGGTAAGTATTTTTTTACTTTTGACCTCCGATCTGCCCTATTAGAAGGCAGATGCAGAGGTGGTAGGTCCGCTTTAAGTTTGTTTCTTTATGAAATGGTCCATCATCTAATCCGAAGTAAAAACTTCCTCAATTGTAGACATTTTTTTTTAATAAATATGAAATTTGTGTCCCAACTTTGTCCAGGTTTTACATTTTTGCCCATCTTTGTTTGACACCCCTGGTATAGATGAAAGGTGCAGGTACTCTAAATGTACATCTGATTTTCTTCAAACATGCCGAGTATATTTCCTTTAAAAATATATCCAGCAGTCTACCTTTTACCTGGCATCCATGGTGACTTGAAGGATCCAGATAAATGGAGGTCCTGGTTGCTTAACAGTAAATAAAAATGTATAGTAAGCTTATTGGACTAAAACTCACAGTAAACCATATTACAGTAGTGTATATACAACATTTTTAACCCTATATTACTAGAAGCAGTGCAGTTCAGTGTAAGTTTAAACTGATTGCCTGAAGCAACAGCACTTGACTGAGCGAGAGTCAGTATTGAATTCTTCTCAGTATTGTAAAATTGTGGCTACCAAAGGTGATCTTTTGATGAACACACAACCAAACAACCTTTGGAGGTCTGCAAACATCCACCCTAAAAAACTGTAATGCCACATCCCAACTAAATATTTCCTGGAGCTGATCTGCCGGTCGGCTCACCACCATAGAGACAGCCAGTGCACTAGGTGGGTAAATGGATAGACTTTGTTGACATCCCGTCAAGGATGTCAACAAGGGGGTGTCGATGGAGCCCTCCCCGCCGTGGAAATAAACCCTTAGAGACACACTTAAGGTGACCATACACGGAAAGATTCCTCGATAGATGAGGGACCGACTTTTCTTCTACCAAAACCATGTAATATGAGGACCTTTCTAATCCTTCCAATCACTATGTATTCTATCAAAGAGGACACTATACTACATAGTTGTTAGTTGATCCAACAGAAATTGTATAAAGTGATCTTAAGGTGTATGGGGGGCTTAAACGAGGTTAATGAGTTCACTGAAAGATATAGCCATGTACTTTCATGAGGCTATAAATGTCTCTGTCACATGATTGTAATTCACAGTTTAAGAGTTGCTATGATATAAGTAGTAGAACCTCCAAATATAGATTGACATGTTAGTGGTTATTGAAATAAAGGCAAACTCATTCATGTATGAAAAAGTGTTTCTTCGCACAGCAAGCATTCAGAATGAGTGTGATCTGGGAAGATGTGAAATAACTGCCCTGTCCTTGGAAACCAGCCTTTCACATTCTTCACTAACATACCAAATAGACTTACCTGTCCAAAATAACTGAATA
>CM070034.1:138945787-138957437 GCA_036250615.1 Ptychadena robeensis
TGTGGGGAATCAGCTCAAACAGTGCTCTCACAGCATCAATCCACACATTCTTATCCTCTTAAGGGCTCCTGCCCATGTTTATTTGAGCACACAGTCCAAATAAAGGGTTACCCTTGCAAGGGTTAATAGACATGCAAATGAAACAAAGTCACTCAAAAATGCCAAGCCTCCTGGCTTGGCACTGATCAAACAACAGTTCCTTCCTTTAGGAACCCTTAATGGCCTGCCTTCTAGCAGCCATCAGCATGGGCCACACACTCCCTGTGTGCCCTGTGTTTGCTGCACCCAGCAGCACTGTCTCCAACCTCATCTCCTGGAGCCATGACTGAGTGGTCCCAGCTCCTTTTTGGAGACACACCTGGCCATCTCGTTGTATCTTGGTGGAAACACCAGCAGACCCCTTCACTGCTGCATATGGACCATCCACACCATGGCAGACCACCGGTCTGTCACATAGTAGACAATAGATTCCTCCTTTCTGCTTCACCCCATGGTGATTTATGGTGTTGAGGCTCTCTTTTGCTCATTCATATCTATGGAGCTTGATTTGTGCACTTGGGCACAGCAATGCTGGAACAGAAAAGGACCTTCCCTAACTTCTATTCTTCTTGATCTGTCAGGTCCGAACATTTCAGTCAATCATCTGATGGTTTTTAAGTGTTTCAATGAATATGTGTCTGATTGTATTTGGGAGCAAGCCATTTTAAGATCTTTCCAGAGATGTTCAACCGGATTCAAGTCTGGGCTCATGGACATTCAGTGGAGTTGTCCTGAAGCCTTTGATATCTGAGCTGTGCACCAACACTTTCCATCTAACCTGATGGAGTTTACTTTCTACAGTTAGAAACTAACTATATTGCATTTTTAAATGAAATATTGTATATTCACAGGGTTGATATAAATGAGCTATATGATCTGATTAAAACATGTTTGCTATAGGGGCTGGTAAAAGCTGCCCATATGTTGTATGTATGTTTATGAAATCTGTACATTCACCCTTAGAGCTGGTGACTCATTTATGACTCAGCAATCGAGACATATGCTGCATGTGCATCATGGATGACAATGTCAACACAGGCTTCACCTTCTACAAAGGATTGAGTGCCATTAAGCTGATCTAAACCTTTATATTATACTCTTCCATGGAATAGCTGCAGGCTTAAATGGTTCCAGACACATTGGGAATGTAAATGCTGATATAAAGGATTTCCTAGAAACATGTCAGAGATAGAGATGTTTAGGTTTTTAAGCATCTGATGTTTGTACCCTGAAGACATTCAGACCCACAGGTGTTTAAAAGTGAGCAAATACCATACAGTATCAATTTTCAAACATTTGTATAAGAATGGGCTGTTCTTAAGCGTTCATTGAATTCAAGCGTGGTTCTCTCATAGGATTATACTTTTGCAATAAGTCAGTTTGTGGAATTCCAACCCGGGTAGATATCCACCCATCAGCTCTAATTGGAATTTCTTTTAAAATTAAGTGTGTAGAAACAACAGAATTTAATTATGAAAGCGTAAGACCACATAATGTAAGAGTGGTGCCAACTCTATTCTCAATAATGCAGAGTTCCAAATTTACTCTCATAATAATCTCATTATAAAACAGATTCAGACTTGGATTATACCCCTTATACCTCGGACTTTGTACAAACAGTTATGGGGGGATATTCTGTTCCAACATAACTTTGCTACAGTGTACAAAAGCAAGGTCTACAAAGAGGACTGTTTATGCCATAAACTTTGCCATACCATAAACTTTATGGTATGAATGGAAATGGTTTACTCAATTTTAGCCCCATTTAGCACCTTTGAGATAAAGATACCTATAGATTTAGAACAGGATGCCAAAAATATTCTTGTAGGTTTGCCTAGATGTGTTTATTAAATATATTAAAATATCGTTAGATCATACCTGTCAACTGTCCTGTTCTGGTCAGGAAAGTAAAATTTTTAATGTGGCTTTCCTGGCCAAATCCCGTATTTTTGAAATTGGAGTACTTTAGGAGGGAGGGGGTGTTACACTCCTCTCTAAGTTCCCACCCGCTTGTGCTGAGTGGGACATTAGCCGGGAGAATAACGCCCTCTCCCTCCTAAATCATCCGGCAACTAAAACCGATACCGGACATCAGTGACATCACTTCCTGTATTTGGAACATGGAAGAGCCACGGTCCACATTAAAGTTGACAGGTATGCATTAGATCATCATCCACATCAGATAAGCAATACTTCATGTATGAATTTTGATGTCTTTGGTATTATCAATGATGCAGAAGAGGCAGAAGGGGACAAGTAAGTAACCCCAAGTCAAAAAGGGTCAACTTGTAATATTATAGTATGTAATAAAAAAAGATTTTCCAAGACAAGATAGGATTGAAGACTAGATAGGTTAGTGATCACAGCAGCAACTCCTACTCCTTTGTTAAGTTAAAAAAATAATAAAAATAACTTCACTTGAAGCATAATTTATGCGAAATCTATATGTGCTAAAACACATTTGTTATTAATGTTCCCTCAACCCTTTTCTACATCTTCAGCAACAACAAAAATGTTAGGTTTGTTTCTGTTTGGTTCATTGTTTGGTCTATGAATGGCGTGAGTTGTTATGTTGTCTACCATCCTCAGAGGGGTGTTTCACCTGGGTGACATTGGGGGTTTAGCTGACTGCACCTGCTTTCTGAGAATTAGCTAACAAGCCTCTAGCTGGCTCCATCTACTCCCACCTCCACTTTCTTCCTAATTATTCTTTTCAGGGCCCAATTAGCATGTTTGTCCATATAAATATTCTGCTTCTGCATGAAAGGATTCTTTAGAAAAGCTTGGCAACAGAAAATAACATGAATTAAATAACTCGCAGATCAGTCATTGCTGTCTTCAAAGTGGAACTGTAAGACCAAGTTGTGTAATGTAAGGGAGAAATAAACAGGATTACCATATCTTATCCCCAGTATGTAACTTTCTCGCGATCATAAATATGATCTTATTTATAAATCTAGGTGAAGTATTTAGTGTATTTAGTGTACTGCCCACTGTTTGAATTTTCACTCCATATTCTACCAAAATACTAATTGCTATTATAAGTATTGTGATTGGTTAAAACGATTTAATCTAATTGTCTGAAAATGTAACATTGTATGAAATTTATTAAAACCTTTACTATTTTCATTTTACACTTAATATAGGACCCAGTGACACCATTACTACAAGTGATTTGCCTACTTTTAGAATATCGTCCAAAAGTTCCTGTATTTAGGTAATTTAACTTAAAAGGTGAAACTTATATATGAAATAGACTGGACAATATTCTATCTTTTCGCAAATCACCTGTATGTTATTGCTTGGGTAAATCACATCCATCAAGCTGTTGGTAGGGCCATATGTTGTACTATACATAAAACATAGATTTACAATTTTGATGGGTAAGCTGTGAATAATTACAGAATTGTGCCCAAATAACCAAAGCTCTTGTTGAATCATTTTGTAATAGATTGGAGCACAATCAAACACCCTGAACGTTGCTCCATTGTGCTTGTATCTATTACAAAATCGAGCCTTAGCCTCTTCTGTCTGTAGACCAAGAATATCCCTCCTACGACCAAAAGTAGAGTAAACGGACAGGAAATCTTCTGCCTAAGCATAGTCTATAACTCTACAGAAAAAGGCCTTTTTGCTATCCCGTTCTTCTGTATTTATGGAGATGTAAGGTATCCTGTCATCCCAAAGCCAGTTTCCATCTCACAATTCTAAAACCTGCTCATGTACAAAACTTACCGTATGTCAGCTCAGCAGTGATGAAGTCTAATTACTAGCATACAAATAAGATAAAAAGCATATGCACCATGTTTCTGGCACTGCAGTGTGGAGAAAGAACTTTAATATTAAGACAGATGAAAGCATTTAGGCTCTAGGTAGAGATGCATTTCATGATTTTAATAAACATCTAGAATTTATCTGTAAATGTAAAATAATGATGGTCCTAAGCACTTTAGTAGCCCTTAGCTAATAGTAAACTATCTAACTACGATGTGTACTAATAAGTTAAAGACTACAATGAATAGTCCTCAAGGAAACCTACTTTCAAAAAATTACTTCTAAAATGCAGGAAACATTAAAATAGAATGGCTAAAGGTGCTTTAAGGTGGGACCAGGAACTGCCAGTGGCATAAAGGCAACCTGTCCTCCGAAACTGGGTTACCTAGTCTATTATGCAGGGTGTGACAGACCAATGCTGTGTTTTAGACAAAAGAAAACTGTGTCATACATGTGGGATGCCTTCTCAGCCCTTTTAAATGAAAATTGGCATTTTACAAGACAAGAATTACGTAAGCTGTGTCTATGAAATGTAGAATATATGTGAGTCATACACATACATTGTAATTCTATGTATTGGGAGTCAGTTGTTCTTACATGGTACATATTGAGATAAATATTAGGTTTGCTCATAGTAATTGTATAACAACACATGGTATGGCTCAAAAATTTGGGAAATGGGCTGCTACTGCTGACTTATTTTAGAGGATCAGGCTCTAGATACCTTGATTCACTACCTTGTAAATGAGTGACAGATATGTATTTCAGGAACCCCAACATTTGCAAACTCAATGCCTGTTTATGAAGTCAGACAACAAAACAACCCATCCTTTTGGCGCACACAGACCAGCATATATGCCTACTATCTGATCCTAGTGGTTTTAGGAAACTGTATGGAATGTAGTTCAAGTATTGATTGCTTTGTAGACTCTTTATTCTTTAGTGCAGAGCTTTTTTAAATAATGTTGAATTTTCTGAAAACCATATTTCATTTAAACTAGAACCAATACAGGTCTAAAAAAAAATCAGTTCCCTCTGATAAAATGACATCAGGTTATTTCATGTGCATGGCCTTCTTAAATGTACCACACTTTTAAAGCTGGACTACAAAACTCACAAATTAAATCAAAGATCAGTCAAGCAAAATTTATTTATGTAAGTCTACCATTGATGTTCCTATTCCTACCCTGTCATTTATTGAATTGTAATTCTTTCAGCCATAGAGGCTCAGCATAACATATTAGTGCAATCAAGCTATTGTAACACCTTGCTTGTCCCTTCCACCAGCTATGATCATCCTGAAGCAAAGCGACGATGTCCCAGTTTTTAAAATAAGTTATGCAATGGAAAGCAAAAGATTGTTTTTGAAAGTGTTATTAGCATGTTAATGATGGGAAAAAGGAGGAACCATGAAAGGTTGCCAGATTAAACTTCAGCTTGAAGGTCTAGTTAATTGTATTGACAGATGCCTTTATATATGATATTTTGTCTATAAGAGCTCTTTCAAGACACATAGATTTGGTAAATCCCCAGCAGAAAGTAAAGCTTTTCTCTGTTGATAAACATCCTGAAAAGACAGGTATTCTTAAGCAGTATTACTAACAGTGGATGCAGTGTCAGTTCAAGGAGGCAGAACATGACTATGAAGAACGAGTTTAGCTGGTCTGAACAGCTGAAGAAAGAATATATCAAACAAGAGCTGGATCAGGAATAGCTGTGCCTGGGCAAGGTTATAACATGCAATTTCTGTACATAGTGTGAAAAGTGAGTGTTGGGGATGAATACGATATTAGACTCTGGCAGACCATAACACATTGCCAGATTGTAAGCCCGTCCGGGCAGGGTCCTCTACTCCTCCTATGTCATACCTGTGTGTTTTTGTGTGTTTGTATCTCCACTCTAATGTATTGTACAGCACTATAAAGTGTATGCTTTTAGGTCATCTATTATATGCTGGAAACATTCACATTTTGATTTTTGGCATAAGAAAAGTGTAGGAACATGCAGTGTACTATGGAGTCATTTCTAGACACCTCTGGATACCGGTGTTTATCTGTCTTTTGTTCCCTATTCTATAAAGATGGCAGTACACTATACAATCTAAAGGTGTCCATACACTGTTCGAAAAATCGAACAAAAAAAACTTTCCTGCTCGAAAAAGGTCGAATGAACCGGGAATGACATGTCCGTAAATCCAGGTTGATTGTGGAGATTGTTGAGATCAGGATATAGGATGGCTCCCCTCCTCACTGTGCAGAACAGACTGTGTTCGGCTCTGCCTCCGTGCCTGTATCTCTGCCTGTCAGCTGAGACACAAGCACAAACACGGACCGCTCTGCATTGTGCCGGGGAGCCTCCCTCCTCCTGTCCTGTGTCCAGATCCCCGCTCTGCCAAGTGTTGACAGGCGGCAGCTGGAAGCTGCTTAATGGGAATCCTGGTCCAGGTGTACACAGGAACAGGGTCCCCACTACACAGGAATAGATGTGCAAATTGGTGCACGTCGATTCCCGTTGGATCGACCCGTGATCAAACGCAGAATTGTGACGTCACCACGCTGCGATCGATTGTGAGTTGTGTGGTATCAACCCGTGTATGCCTAGCTTAATTGTACAGTCTACTTTAGATTTACCACAACCTATTTAGTCCCTAAAGAAATTGTACAGATTGTTTAGTTTATGGCCCGTTTAAACCTACTTCATGGAGACTCTACAGTTTGGCTAACTTACAATTTATGTGTTTAAAATATTGTAAAAGTACTGTATAAACTCGAATATAAGACAACATTTTCGGCACCTAAAATGTACTCAAAAAATGAAAATCATGGCCTTTTTTAGGTGGACTTTATGTGTGTATTGCACAGCCCCTGAGCTTGCTATCATCACCAAATTTGCTGGAGATGTAGAAAAGGGTTGTGGAAAAAATATTGCTTTAGTAGATGTAGTTTTTGCATAAATTAGGTCCAAAGTCAAGTCCAAGTTTTTAAGTTGACTTAATTTGAACTTGTTTTGTGCAAAAACTTCATAAAGCCCCCCATACACCTTACAATCTTTCCATATAATTTCTGTACAATCAACTTTTCTTCTACCAAAACCATGTAATTTGAGGACCTTTCTAAACCTTCCAATCACTATGTGTTCTATCAGGGAGGACCCGGCACTACATAGTTGTTGGTAGATCTAATGGAAATTGTATGGTGTGATCTAAAGGTATATGGGGGGGCTTTAGAGGAATACTTGTTTCTTTACAATGTTGCCACAACCCATCTCTATATCTCCAGCAAATTTGATGATGATATCATGTTCAGGGGCTCTGTAATGAATACAATTTTTTTGTAATGGTGAAACATGTCAAAGACAAAGGAATTTATTGCAATTCTAGGAGCTATTTTATATAGGGATTTATCGATGTAATTGCACTGTTATTTATACAATGCATAAATGTATTGTTTATTCTTATGTATTTAAATAGATATATTTTTGAAACTTAAGCAGTTGTATTTTTACACGTTTAAAACCCTTAATGTGAACGTATTGTAGTTTTCGGACTATAAGACCATTTAATCAATTGGAAAATGTCCCTGCGTCTTATAGTCCGAATGTATAAAACTTTTTTGGGGCCCAACCATCCTGGGAGCAATAGCTATGCATCCCAGGTGGCAGAAATGTGTTCCATCCCCTCCAGGAATATAAAGTGAATACTGCATGGTCTAGTCCTGCCTTCTTTGCTGCAACATTCTGTATATTCACTTGATATATGAATGGCTGTGTGGCTATAGTCCAAAAATACAGTACCTCAAATCTTACTTATTACTTTGTGTTTTGTTTCTAGGTAAATGTGTCAAGATCCCAAACAAACCGAGCATAGATTCACATAGAGAGAGTTCCCCATCCAGCCTCCGTCCATCCGTATTTCTTACACCAGCGGCCAAAAAGTGTAACCGAGTTAATGGTGAACGAAGACCACTGCAGGAGTGGCTTATCCAGTTGCTAGCCTTGAAACCATACCGAAAACATGACCTCATTCTGCGCCTCGAGAAATCCAACACCTTTCCCAGAGATCACACAGAACTGTTGTCTGCACTGGATGTGGTATGTAATATGACTAGTGAGACCTTGTACAATAAACCAATATGGTCATGGAGAGTTCCATTTATTATTAGTAGTCCAAGTACCTTTGGATGGATACAGTGACCTATGCTGTGTTGTAGTACATTTTTGTTATAGAACTTAATTGACTGACGAAACGTACGTCGGGATAAACTCCAACTGCTAAACCAATATTAATGAACTATTACCTGATACCTTAAACCCGTGTTAATGTTGATCGAGGTTATTGAACTGCCAGTGTTTTTCATTACTATAATTTTCTGTAATGTTTATGCTTGATTTATACCATGTGAATGACTAATATGTGATATACAGAAATAAATGTATGTATTTAATTTAATCTAACTGACCCTATACCGATTTAATCTTTGTGGCCTTAAAAGTCCCCACGCCCTTGGTCTAACCCCCCAGGGAAAACTAAAGGTCGATGAGAGGAAACTTTCATCGAACCCCCTCTTTCTATGTATATAGAACTTAATTGGGTTAATCTTCTAGACCAGCAATTTGGTTTGGTCAGATGTCATCAGCATATAGTATAAGTGGAAACCTTTGACTTATTTTTTGAAAGTTGGAAATCTAATGATTAGTCAGCTGATTATTTTTGTGAATTTATTAGAATTTTCTCTATGAATGATGAACAGGAGGATGAGATACTATAAGGGCCATGGTAACCTTAGTTTACATGACAGTCCTTTGAAAGTTAGGTATTGTAGCTTAGGACAGAGAAACAATGCAGACATGACAGTATCACTGGAGCTTTCAGTGGATGAAAATTGCATGTAATAACACATTACAGGGCAACTTTTCTGTGTATTGTGACTCTCAGCAGACCAACTCTCTACCAATGCCGTCCATCTTGTTATTAACATTACTTTTGACATCATTAATGAGCATGACAACAGCACTGATTACTGTTAAGCCATTTCTCCTTGAAACACCCCGCATAAAGGAAAAGGGTAACTAAATTTTCAAACTAAACTGTGAAGGTTTTTTTTAATCAATTTCCACTCATTTAGGAGTAACTGGAGGGCTGGAAATGTCTTGTTTTAGATATGTGCAATGTTCACATTTTGATAGCATTGAAACAACATGTACATGGAACAACACATAGATGTATATGTAAAATATTTTTAGCATGCCTCGGTTTCTGCCTATAGAATGGGTGCAATTGTATGCAATAATGCCTATAGAATGTGTGCAATTGTATGCAATAATGCCTATAGAATGTGTGCAATTGTATGCAATAATGCCTATAAAGTGACATGTTTTAGTTTAACAAAGTACCTGGGTTGTACATGAAATGAGCCTTAAACTTTAAAGTGTTTCTAAATGCATATAAAACTAATAGCTTATAGCTAGACAGTTCCATGCTTACGTTTCTTGGACTCTGTTCCCCTGTGACTGCAGAGTAGTTTCTGGGAGAGGTTTTTATGCAGACCATTTGTGACCAATAAAGCTTTTCCTCCATTGCTCTGGCAAAATGGTACCTTGTGGGTATGGGAAGAAGCCAACAGTGGGAAGTTTCAGGGAAGGCCTGAAGTTAGGCATTGGGAAAAGAGGCGACATGGAAAGAGGATGAGGAAAAGACATTCAACTGTCCTCTCTCATAAAGGTACCCATACACGTCACGATTTTTCGGGGACCGATGCGATATTCGATGCCCGATTTTTGCTTAAGTGCTATTTTTAAAAGTCGGTCGGATGCCCGATTATTCGGCCGATTATTCAACCGATCGGCTGGTTGGATTGGGAATCTTTTAAGAGTGGCCGACCGTCCAAGAATTACAGACATCCTCATTCGGGACCCAACCGACTTTTCGGCCGATTTTTCTAAAAACAGCATCGGTCGGACTACATTTGCATGTTAGGAATCCCGGACGATCGACCTACCTGACCGACCGGATTGGTCGGAAGGGCTAAAATCGCACGAAAAATCGCAACGTGTATGGGTACCTTAAGACAGTATGAGCATGGGAAGTATCATCATCCAGCTGGGTAACTTCATATTAAAATTTGCCAGCAGCAAACATCACAGAAAATGATTTTTTATATTGTCCAAGTGGTTCGGGAGAGTACTGCTCAGGTTGTACATTCTTACTTTGCTTCATTATTTTTAGAATGTCTGATATGTCTGTATTCTGACTTTGAACAGGATGGAAGTCAAATCTAATGAAAAATTACAAATGCTCATCCTCGGCTAAACTATGCTGAGAACAAACTAGAAGATAGGTGAAATTAGCTTATGCTGGAAAGCAGCCAGTCAGCTGCTTGAGAAAACTTGCCAGTATGCAAATTTCACAATAGCCAGATACACCCTAAAATTTGGAGCTTTAAACTGTTTATACATCTTAATTATAATTCCAAACAGAGCTTTACTACGCATTTAATTGCTTTGCTGGGATAGAGGGGAGTCTTTATCCAGATACCATTGTAATTTTAAGGTTCCCATACAGATGTTATGTCTGTAATCCAATAACATGACAATTCCATATCAGTTTCAGGGGTTAGGTGATGACTGAGCTAGCACTAAAACCATGATATTGGGAATTAGAGTTCTGGTCATATGAGTTTACAGCCCTAAAACTGAGAATACAGACAATATGGACACTCAGAAGCCACCCTGACACATTGGACACATTGTGCAGTGCGGTTCTTAGTGACCGACTGAAGAATGGCAGATGAATGATATGTCATTGACTGACATTAGTTGGGCATACATGGCTTAATTTTTGAATAATTTTGAGAACAATCGATCGCCATGTGCGTTTCCAGTAATTGATTGTGCTTGCATCGAATGCAGCCACCCGTTCTTCGAGCGGGATCAATCGAACAAAAACCTTGATCAAACAGAGAATCCCTGTTCGATTGCGAACGATTACCGTTACTTACCCTTTGTCCCCATCCAAAGTATTGAACGAAATCGTTCTATCCTTAAAGATATCAACTGATTCTTTACCCTTTAGAGCATACATCACCTCATCTATATCCTAGAGCTCGTACAGTGTATTGTTACCTAAAATATATGCGATCATTTGAATTTTTCCAGCGGAGCACCTTGTCGACATAAACTCAACAGAGGCTTGACATATGATGCGTTCATTAACATTCAATGGATGCTCCAGACACGTTACTCATATGTCAGCCCATTGATTTAAAGCCATGTTATAGGCTGTGCTATGTAGTGCGGCCATAGACGTCACCCTAAAAAGAGTGAAGGGGGGTTGTATTTTAATCTGAACCCTATAAATCTTATTTATAAAGCAGTCAGTCTGACATTCATAATTTACTGCAGGTAAATGTGTGTATGTTTTAAATGACAATTGATTCACCACAAGGAAATGTTTTGTGAATAGCACATTTACAGTTGTCCAGCAAAAGAATTCAAAGAACAATCTTAATATACTGTTTTATTTGCAGGTAGGACTACAGAACCCTAAAGATGGCAAGTATAGCCTGAAAGAGGAGTTGTACAGCCAGGTACAAAAGGACTGGATGGGTTATACTCCAGAGGAGAGGCAGCACTTAGCAGGTATTCTTTCAAGGTACGAAGGACAATAATTTTACAAGTAAAGCAACAATACAATTACTTCTGGTTTCACTTAATTCATATGCAGATTGTGAAATAAAAAAGGGTGATGTCTGTAACAATATAAATGTTTTCTATAGCAATACAAATGTTAACCTTCCTAGCGCACTGCTGAGTTCCAGATTTCTGTACCAAAAGTGCACCA
>CM070034.1:138957537-138974358 GCA_036250615.1 Ptychadena robeensis
GTAGCAGTAGCAGCGCTGGACGAGATGCTGCCGTCCTGACCGCTAGGGCGGTTAATAAAATTTTACTAGTGCAGGTGAAAACAGATTGCTGGCCTTTGGCCAAACATGTACAGGGTACTCTGGGTCATATGTATGGTTCATGAATTGATTCTTTATCCAGTTGGAATAAGTCTATATTTCCACTCGCCAGCAGAATCACCTGCCAATCACCTACACTACTTTTAATGGGCTTGTCCCCAATAATAGGATTGTGCAATTAAATCACGGTTTCCCCCGTTCTGCCGGCCGGTGGTCATCGGCCGCAATTATTTTCCACTACTCGTGCCCATAGACATGAATGGAGGCGATCACGCGCGCAGGCGATCAAAAATCAAATTTTTATTTTACAATGGCGGCGTTTAAAAAAAAAAAAATCGCCTGGTTAATCGCCTGGCGATCACCTTCTGGCAATTCTGTAGGCAATTGAAAATCGCCAGCGCATGTGATTTATCGCCTAAGTGGGAACATAGCCTAAGGAGGGCCTAGTAGGTGCTTTCTAAATTGGTTTATTTAAAGTTTGTTTTTAATGACAAGACATTTAGTGTAGGTAATAATGGTCAATGTGAAAATTCTATATAATGTATGCATTTTCTGGACAGAATGTAGTGAGGATGTTATTAAGCATGTATAGTAAATATTTGTAGATTACAATAACCCGTTTATTATTATTATTATTATTATTAATACAAATATAACATTTTTACAGAATGTGTAAATACTTTGTTTTGTTATTTCATCATGCAGCAGAAAACATACAAATATTTCCATATCACAAAATGGCCAATCGCCAGCTGAGAGGGACCAAACACTCCATAGCCTATCATCCTTTCACCATAATGTACGGACTAGGCCTCCTGATGCTGTAAGTGCTAATTCTGTATAAACATCAGTATAGTGCTAGGTTATTGCATACGTGTCTGTTGCATGCATGTACTGTGCACAAAGTTATTTTGCAGCTTGGTGTCCAGAATTGTCTTGTTTCATGGAAGAAAGATTAGTTATTTATTTATCGTGTCTTCTGCCGTTACCAGTGCCGTGTCATTACCAATTCTTGATATTAATGATAATTTAAAACTACAATTTTTCTTAATTAACTATTTCTTATAAATTAACTACAACATTTCGCACTGGTTTTGATAACCTACCAACTGTATCAAAGTGTGTGGCAAAAGTTCTTATTTGAAAGGGGTTGCCCAATGTCTTGGCTTAGTACAAATTGGTGAATTCCAAGAAAACACGCACTGTTCTTTCTGAAATATCAACCTAATCATTTAAAAGCATGTCTCCAAAATATTAAGTGGACATTTTTTCTAAAGCTAGGCATACACGGTTCGATTTTAACATTTGGTTACAATAGTTTTTATTAATTTTCAAAAAACAAACAGAAAAAGAGAAACACAGGTTACAAATAAATACCAGTATGTTAATATCCAACACTTAAATTACTCAGTAACGAAACAGGGAAAAAAATAAATAAACAATTCATGTTTATAGAGTATCATTCGATAACCAAGTATCAGAAACAGAGAAAAAGGAAGATTAAATAAATAAATAAAAAGTAAATAAATTAAGGAGGAAGGGGAGGGGAGGGGAGGGAAGGGGGGGGGATCTCTCATATGGCTAGTAAGTAATGTGAGTATCCCTCTGAGCGCAAAAGATTTTAACATTTGAACATTAACTTTTCATCACTTGAACATAAATTGTTCACCGTCCACATGGTTCAACGGAAATTGTTCAATAACAATCAAAACATCGATCGAAAAGTGATAAGCCATGAAATTTTTTATCGATTGTACAACGATTGAACTGCATTGTAGCATTGTGTTTGTTGGTCGGGTGGATTGTATTCCATGAACACATTTATATATGACTTTTTCCTGTGGTTTTTTAAACTAAAATTGTCAGATTTTAGTCGTATTCCGATTGTACCATCCATGTAGTACTAATTTGGATTTGATTACCATCAATGTTCAATTAAAAGTTTAGGATCTAGAGTCAAAGATTGTGTTCAAACCGTAGATGTCCAGTTTAAGGCTATGTTCCAACTTGGCAACTCTAATTGTGGTCCGGAGCTGCAGAAGATCGCTAGCACCCATCTATCTCACTCTGGCTCCCGCCATTAGAATCGTGGCTGTGAGCTTGCAGCTTGCCCCACCCTGGCTGATTGCGCCCATAGACAGTTGAAATGACACGCAATTTTTAACCACGCCCATTCGGGTCTGTTTCAGGTTCAGGTCATTCTATGGCCGCGGTCAAGGGTGAGCAGCCTCCCACAGCCCGCGATCAGAAATGGGGTGACCCACGTTTCAGATTCCATTAGTTGAAGTGGGAACAAGCCCATTCAACTAAATAGAGGCCATCGGCCACGATCGTCACACATGATTAAAATGTCTGCCCCGCGGCTGATCACCTATGTGGGAACATACCAACACACATTCCCAATAATATCCTGTGGTATTACAGGATTATACAGATTAGACCATTACCTTATTTTTGTCAATACTATAAATGTGCTGTCAATGTAAAGCCTCAACTTCTGAATACATTTGTCATTTTATTGTAGTCATCTTATTTTTTTTTTTTTGATTTTGTTTTTTGAATGCTGTTGTTGTCAGAAACGTCCGGCAGAAGTTCATACCATAGAAAGCAATTGCAAAAGAATAAGATCATCATTGGATGGTGATCCTCCTGAACAACATTCCAGCTCCTCATCTAACTCCAATGTGAACTATAGGCATCAGACTGGCTCTGAAAGTGCCAAAAAAATACCCCGTCCAGCAAAAAGTCACAAAAAACACAGCACACAACAAACTTTACACTCAGAAATGTACAAAAGGACAAAGAGCTGTGATGGGTCACGGACTGCTAAAATCAAGCACAAAGATTCTACAACTCCAGCTTCTCGAAAGAACAACAGATCAGATTGGCCTAAAGGAAAAAAGAGGGACCGTGAGTCCAGTGAAGAGGAGGAAGAGGAAGAAGATTGGGAGGAGGAGGCTCTCCTTTTAGAAAGGTGTCTCACATCTCCAGAAGGTATATATCATTACAGGCTGGGGTGTGGATGGTCCAGACAGCACAATAAGCGCTAATAAGAGATGACAAAGCAGTTTGTTTAGAAATATTGGCATGTCTTATTTTCACCTGTAAACTGTATATCATTTGATAAACACTGAATGTTTTCTTTTTTCAATAATGATATAATGCAGATAAGGCATAGAGAGGACAAAGCCTATTTTTACTGCACTTGCAAATTCTATGTGGAATGAGCCGCTCATTAGGTATGAACATATAAAATTGCTAGTGCAGTGAATATATTATCTGCTGTGACAGCTGGATATATTATATATATATATATATATATATATATATATATATATATATATATATATAGCTGGATATATAGCTGGATATATACCCCACCTTCTGAGTATTTATATAAATAGCATGTGCCAGGGTGAGCTGCCAATATAAAGTAAGTTTCCATAAGTTAGTCCCTGAGTTAGCATTGGCTCTTATGATATATATATATCATTATACAATGTGTGCCCAACCTGCGGCCCTTCAAGCGTTCTTCGGCGGCCTCTCTTGGTCCTCAGCAGCGCCCCCCAAAAAATGTTAATGCATAGGGTATAGCAATTCACCTCTGAAGTGGTCACACACCGACCCAGTAAAATTGTCAATGTTGATCGGGGAAACCAGGTCTACATATGTGCGCTGCACCCAGGGGCAGAAGGGGGGTGCTGTCGGGTTTTGACTGCCTGCTGAGATATGTCGATGGGGGAGGGTCTTGATCGATGTTATGTGCTTTTTTTTGCATTAGATTCATTGCAGATGATGTGAGCATTCACACACTACATGCTTCACAGGCTTTAATAATATTACTCCGTATAGTTTTAACACATTTGCTCTAGAGATGCTTTCCCGCTGATTTTAGGGGAGAAAAGGGCATCATTAAATTAAAAATGTGGTATTTGTTATATAAAATACTTACAATTATTTGTGCTTCTTTGTGACTTTGCATAGTCATTTTATTAACTTAGTATCTTCCAATATAGAATAGCTTCACAATGCTACAGAAAGATAGAAAGCACAAATAAATATGAGTGTTCTGTCTGTAAATGCATGCAATCCAACCTGTGTGACTACATATTGAAATATCAAAACAGAGCCAGCATGTTTGCTAAGAAGCGCCCATTTTAGAAGCCTCTTGCAGGTTACATGTTTTGTTCTGTTACTTCTTGTAGAGTGCTAGACACTATCTTCACACCTGTACTGTGCTCTGTTCCAAAGCAAATATAGGCTGATGGAGAGATGATAAAACTGTGCATGTTGCTTCACACAGAGCCTTTAAAGCCTAATCACTATTAATCCTAAAGCTTTTAGAAATTCTAAATGAAGAGATTAACTCTTTGGGTGACATTCTCCACTAATGTTGAGCAAAGGAAAGAGAGAAAAAACAAATTTTTCTTAAAAAATACTTGTACAGACGCTAGATTTCCAATCACTCAAGACATCTGGTCATCTTGTTTTCCCATTGGTCACTGGTGATTGTCCTGCCAAATCACACCTGGAGTTTCCTATAGAACATGAAACAGGAGGGTGTCTTCTACCTATCCTCCCTGCTATCTAACCAAAGCAAAACAGGCTGATCAGCAGAGAGCTAAGCTGCCTGTCTGTACAGAGACTGGCACCAAGAAGAATGCTAACAAACATTTCACGTCACAATTATTACACGTCTTTCAAGTTGTAAAATTTGGCAATCCTTTAAAGTGTAACTGTGGCAAGGCCTGTGGGTTTTCAAATATTGACTCTTTTTTTAGCAAACAGTATGTGCCTTAGTAAAAGATCTCTTTAACCTTCACAGCAGAAGTACTGAAAATATTTGTGCTGCTCTGTATTTTCATTACAGATTAGAAGGTTTAAAGTTTTTTTTATGTCATTTATGTAAGGAGGCAGGGTACACTGCGCTGCTGAGACAAGGACTTTAGTTCTTCTGAGAATGTTTATGATACATCACTCTAGGGCAGAGGTGGGCAAACTTTTAGTTTGTGATCCACATTGGCTCCTTAAACTTAACCTCCTTGGCATTATGCCCGAACTCAGTGCTGTCACAGTTTGATCTTGGATCAAATTGTGCCCGTGGCGGGATGGGGCATAATCGCCAGTGCTCCGTGAACATGCATGAATTCTTTCCAGCTTGGGTCTTCAATGTCAACGATGATGCCAAAGGGGGGGCACCATAGACCTCCATGTAAATGGAGGGGGTCTCTTTTTCCTGCACACATCGCCAGCGTTGTATAGAGATGCTGGGGGAGGGCGGGGTATCACAGTGGATTACAATTAAAAAATTATGTGAAAAGCATGTAATGCCAGGGAGGTTAATAAAGGGGCTGGACCAAAAGCCTTTAATGCCCACTAATGATGGCGGTTATGTGTGATAGGCAACATGTGACAGGGATGGTGTTATCTTTTTACATTTCTTGAACTTAAAAAAATGCTCATTCATTGCTATGAGCAGAGATAATTCCTAGAGCCATGCCACTGCATTTCCCCAAGGCATTGCTCTCATTGCAGAGAACTAGGCGAGGGGAGAATCTCTTCAACATGGTGACAAAGGGCCGTAAAAGAAAGCTAAAGGCTGGATCCAGCAATCAGTCTTTAGTTTGCTGACCCCTGCTCTAGTGTGTCTGCAGCTACAGAGGTTTATAATGGGTTGTAGATCAATAACTATAAAGCCTCTTCTTTTCTTTTTTGGATAATAGATTTTATTGAATTTTTCAAAAATAAATTTCACAACAGCAGAAATAAGTGCAGAGGTTTACACAAGGGACAATTACAATAAGTTGATACATAAAAAAGTGTTAGATGAGCACAAGCTATATGAGAGTATTGCCCTAATGTTAAAGCCTCTTCTTAAGCGCAATACTGCGAAACCTTTTCTTACATCTGGTGGTTCTGACTGGACTCCATTCATGTTAAAACAAAGTGCATGATATGGTTATTTCGCTCAGATAAGTACATGACTATTGTATGCTGTACTCCCAGCTTTGGGTTTCTTTTTAATACCATCCATTGTTATTTTTTTTCTTAGAAAAAGATGAAGTTTCAGATCCTGTCCTACCCTGTGATGACATTCCAGATTACTTGAAGTAAGTATCTTGTGAATAGTTTTTTTTCAATGTTATTATTTGAATTGCATTTAATTTTCTTTCAAAAAGAAAAACTATATTATTACCATATTTTTCGGACCATAAGACGCACTTTTTCACCCTCAAAATTGGTGGGGGGAAAGTGCCTGCGTCTTATGGTCTGAATGTGCCACCACCGGCGGCCGCCGGTGGTCGCACCGGGAGGAGAGCTGAGGAGCAGAGCTGCGGTAGCTGTCATTTGCGATGTTCGGCTCTTCTATCTAAATGCTGCATCCCCACCAACAAGAACACAGAGGAGAGCTGTGTGCTGTGTTCAGTGCGGCTATGGATGGCTCGGCCGGGGTGCAGAGAATGCCGAAATCCACAGAACACTGAACAGATTAGTGTAGTGTGACGTGTTGTGCTGAGAGTGTACTGCTGCTAGTGATACCTGTGGCTGAATTGAATATTGCATCCATTAAAATTCATTGAATTATCCCAATTGATGTGAAAACTTATTAAATCTTTTTTTTTCTGGATTTTCTGCCCTAAAAACTGGGTGCGTCTTATGGTCCGCTGCGTCTTATAGTCCAAAAAATACGGTAAGTTCATGAGGGGAATATCCTGAATTTAAGCAGCAGGTTTGGTCAAAAGTTCTATTAACTTATGTCAATGTTTAAGTCGTGTTTAGGGGCTTTATTAAATAAGTTCTGATTCCTAAGGCCAAAACTCCACTATGTTTTTTTGTGAAATGCAGGAAAAATCGTATTGGCCACGTCTTTGGTGTGCACCCCATTTATTTCAATGAGCACGTACCCTCGATGTATCCCATTGTACCATGATTTTTAGAACATAGGTGCCGCGTTCTAAAAATCTCAACGTGCACACATCGAAAACCCATTTAAAATGGTTTTGGCAAAAGGCAGTGCAGGTTTCCTAAAGTTTTTCTTATGTAGAAATTGGGTTAATATTTTTGCTAAACATTATGCCTATGGTTTAGTTAAGAATTTTTAAGTATTTACACCTGTGGTTTTAGAAACAAAAAAACAAGAAAAACAACTGGATTAAAAATAAACTTGTGTTACTCCCTGTGTGCACTCCCTTGCTAGTTGTGCTCATTAGCCTTGCTAGGAGACCCCCTTGGCTGGTGACAAGTAATTTCAAGGTTAAGTACAGTATGTAAAAGGAGATAAGTCTCCTGACACAAAATACACACAGCGGCTTAACTCCACCCAGAGCAAGGAGCTGCACAGATGGGACACTGAGCTCGTCTCTATCTGCGGAAGTTCCCCTAAGGATGACAAGTACTGTTTGTCCCCATGTTTGATCATATTGGCCATTTACAGATTTATCTTTTAGACCTGGAGTCCAGCAGACTATTCTATAATATTTAAATATCTTTTGAAGGGAAACAACTGATTTGCTATATTGATCATTTGCAGTTAATAAACTCAAATAATTGGTGAAGGGTGATTTCATTTATGAATATCATATTTTACTGTGTTGATGAGAAATGTCTGTGACTGAACAACATTAGCGCATTGAGTATCATAAAATGCTATATAACACCTTTAACAAGTGAATATATGCCATTCATAGTGTCTGAACATGAACTATGCTTGTTTTTACACCATTACTAGGAAATGACTACTGGACTTACCGTATTTTTCGTACCATAAGACTCACTTTTTCACCCCCAAAATTGGGTGCAAAAAGTGCCTGCATCTTATGGTCCAAATGTGCGAAGATTAGCCGGAGAAGCTGGAGGAGCTGTCAGATGTGAGATGCCGCCTCTCCCATCTGAACTGTGTAATTGCGTATGCCAGCTCTGAACTGGCATAGGCAATGAAGAGAGAAGTATAGATGAACTTGCATCTATACCTATCTCTTCTGTCCGTGGAAACAGCAATCACTCTGCTGCCCCACGGACACAGAATCAGTAACATCGGGAGAGCAGAGCAGAAGACAGCCCCCCCCCTTTCCTCCAGCCGATCAGTGTGAAGTATAAAGTTCTGCTGAGAGTGTACTGCTGCTAGTGACACCTTCTGGCTGAAATGAATATTGCATCCATTGAATTCATTGCAACAATGAATTTCAAGACAAGTATGGTGCTGTACTTTCCAATAATATGACTGACATAGTTATGTATGTACTATGGACCAACCTGATTGGTACTGGTTGGCCTTTTGTTTAATAAACATTTGATTGTTTACGTTTGAAACGAGTCCAGTTCCTTAAAAGCCCATTTCTCCCTGCTATCGTTGTTTCATTGCAACAACCCAATTGATGTGAAAACCTTTTTTTTTTTGGTTTTCCTGCCCTAAAAACTGGGTGCGTCTTATGGTCCGGTGCGTCTTATAGTCCGAAAAATACGGTAAATATTTGTATTGTATCGGTATTATACAATGTATGGACTTTATACATCAGCCATTTACCAAATGAGGCCTCCTGAGCCTTTTAGTGTAGATATACAGTGTAATTGTATATTGCATGCACACAGTGACTAGGTGGGTAGGATGGTTGCCCTGCGTCACTGGAACTTTATTTAGTTTTCAGTATAGTATTTTATGTAATAATTGTAAAAACCGCTGTGCTTTTGTGCATGATTGTGACGTGGACATTAGATTGTAAGTTCTAAAGGAGAAAAGAGAGCTGTCACTGGTTTAAAAAAAGCCTTTAAAAAGTTTGGAAAATCCCTATGAAAAAATCTGTACATGCTTGATTCATGGGAGAGCAATAGATCTTTTTCTTCATATTCTTATGTGATAAATTCTACCAGGAGGTCGCTACAATATAAACTAAACCCAATCAGCTATTACAGATGTATCAGAACACACAATCTGTTGTGTTTATTGTGTTTCTTTAGTAACAACTGAGCAGTTCATGCCATCCAGTGGCCACTTCGAAATATGTCATTTTGTAGATGTCAGAATCTCTCTATGTGCTACAGCTCATAGCACGCCAAAAGTCAGTGCTTTGAAGAATGTAGTCTTTACGGAAGAAGAAAATATAGAACCTTATAGTTGACCAAAAGGCAAATTACATTGTTACAGTTTGGAGTTTCCTTACTGCCTTATTTTAGGGTTTAAGGATGATCTTCACCCAGGACCCTGGAGTCCTACCACCGCTGTTGGAAATGTATATTTAAATGTTCAAATGTTTCTATTGGCAATGACAAACCATTAGTTTCTGGGTTCAACTATAAAATGAATGGAATATGCGGAAACTCTGTAATCTATAAACATATAAGTTAGGTCAACAGCAGAATGGCTGAAGAACATAAATGAGAACTTGGGACAACCAGCTTAACATCTAGTTTAATACATATGTATGTTTTACCTGACAAAGGACTTCTCCAGCCATGCAAACCCTACAAACACTTTGGATCTAATTTGTAGGTCACATCCTATCTCACCGAACAGAGATGATAGTGATGGTTTATCTGTCTATTGCGGATGCAAAGAGGACATCTAGGAAGACACAAACCACAAGGCTTTTTGATATATATAGAAAAATGTTGGATGTTTTTAGTTCAGTCGTCTGATCTTTATTCCTCATAATAGTCCAGTATGATAAAGCAAACATGTAGCTTTTCTAGAATTGGGTGACATGTTGTTCTGTGTATAGGAGTACAATACATATAAATCAGATGTAATGTTATGTTTACACTAGTAAGTATCAGCAAACACATCAATATGTGTCTTCCCATGCAGAGAGATAGTAAAAGATTACATGGCTTCATATGGAGAGGAGAAACGTTTTTGGAAGTGTGCAATGTGTAACATTTTTCCTTGACTGTAGCATCGGCATGGATATAGCAATGTTGAAAAACATGTAAATGACTTGCACTGATTTATACATATGATTGCATAAATGTGTATGAATTATGTATCAGCCTAACCTAATAAACTATTTGTGTGGAAACAAAGTGTTTATGGTGCTTTCAATGCAAAAACCTCTAATATAAACCGCAGTATGGGACCCTAAGCTATTTATTGTCGTACATATGAAATATATATAATGCTTATTTAAAGTAAGCTTTGCTTTTCTATCAAAACAATATTTTACTTCTCACACAGTTACAAATTTTGAATTTAGTTTTGTCTTCCTATACACATCATGTTTTTTTTACAGTCCCTTCCCCTGTGGACTGTGATGGTTTTATTGCCATATAAGTCTATGAAATGTACTTGTTAAAGTTTCTGTTTTCTAAGCAGTTCTGACAGCTGAAAGTGAATTTAGAAATTACACCTTTATATATATCATAAAATGTAATAGGTGAAATCCATCATTTGTGTATATAATTCACATAAAACGAAACATACAACACTCAGTAATATATGAAACCCAGTATTTGGATATACAGTATCTCAGAAAACTGAGTACACTCCTTGCATTGTGGTAAATAGTTTATAAAATCATTTCATTAGACAACACTGAACATATGACACTTTACAATACAATGTAAAGTATGTGTATAGCTTACATACACAACACACAGCCATTAATGTCTAAACCTCAGGCAACAAAAGTGAGTACACCCATAAATGAAAAATGTATAAATTGAAACAAAAGTGTCAACATTTTGTGTGGCCATCTTTATTTTCCATCGCTGCCTAAGGTTTCTTGTGCACGGAGTTCACTAGAGCTTCACAGGTTGCAGCTGAAATCCACTTCTAACCTCCCTAACGCACTGCCGAGGTCCAGATTTCTGTACCAAAAGCCCAAAAGTGAAATGATCTGAAAAGAAACTGCAATTGTTCAAAATGCAATTGCTCTGAACACAACTTTTCTAAACAAAAAGTTTGCATTAAAAAATCATGAACATAATGATGTGACACAGGGGGTGGAGGGATTTGCTACTTTCCGGGAAGCCTGCCACATTCGACCGGAGCCGCTGTGGATCAGGTAAGGAATCGCTGCGGGGCACCTCTCAGTGTTGGAGGAAGCCAGTTTGTTCGGTGCACTTTTTGCACGTCCAGAGCTGGGTTAGTCTCAAACACTAGGGAGGTTAATACATCACAGAGCTGGTGGATGTTAGAGACCTTGCGTATCTCCAGCTTCCCTTTGACTGTGCCTCACAGATACCCATCTGAAGACATGCTTGGCCAGTTTAGCACCTTGAACCCAATTTTCTTGGAGGTGTGTTTGGGTTGTTTTCATGTTGGAATACTGTCCTGTGATCCAGTTTTCCAAAGATGGAATCAGGTTTTGCTTGAGTATGCCACAGTTGGCATTCATGGCTCCTTCAATGTACTGTAGCTCCCCAGTGCTGGCAGCACTCATGCAACCCCACCACCATGACTGACTGTAGACAATACACACTTGTCTTTATACTTATTATCAGGTTGCTGCCACACATACATGACACCATCTGAACCGAATATGTTTATTTTGGTCTCATAAGACCACAGGAGTGTGAGAGTGAGTACACTTTTTCTTTTAACAAACCTACACCCCGTTCAACCCTTGCAACACTATCCACCCCCCCCCCCCCCCCCACCTATTGTATACTCTGTTCCCCAACCAATTAGATTGTAAGCCCGATCGGGCAGGGTCCTCTAATCCTCCTGTGTCATAACCTGTACCTGTGTGTTATCTTGTGTTGTCTCAACTCTATTGTACAGCGCTGCGTAATATGTTGGCGCAATATAAATAAATGACGATTATAATAATAATAACAAAGGGTCACAGGGCATGGGGGAGGCAAATGGCTAATTTGGCTCAATTTGAACTTAGGGGTGTACTCACTTTTGTTGCCAGGGGTTTAGACATTAATGGCTTTGGGAACACTTTTATACAGGCTTTACACTTACTTCCTTACATTGTATCAACGTCATATCATCTGTATAGTTCCAAGATAAAAAAAGAGCTAAGAGGTTAGGTGGGTTATGTATGCATAGTGTTCACATATTGTAGTCTCAGACACACTGTGAGGATCTGGGTTACCACGGTGTTAGTTTTCCAGCTATCATAGGATAGTTAAAAGTGATCCAAAATAAAATACTGTGCTCTCCCTCTTCTCCATTAATAAAGGTAAACATCTAATGGGACCTAGTGGGCTATATCATGTAACCATGTCTGGATCTTTAAAAGACTTGAAGCCTTGTGGCACTTTTCACTTCAATCCTGTATGTGTTGATTACCTTCCAACCTCCTACCATGTGTTCCAGGAAGGCTATCCATTATCATAATAAAACAACTACTGAAAATGATTTGTGTCTAAAAATTCTGCGATAGGATCCCATAGCAGCCATTTTATGCACATGTGATTTGGGTAACCTGAAGTATAAGAGATGAAACTCAATGAAGATTTTAAAACCTTGGTTTCTCCATGACATAGAAGTTGAGAGATGTAGTTAGCATCTTAAAGGAACAAGGTGGTCAAGAGTGAGGTTTATAGTTAATGAATGTGAATAATAAAAGTGGTTTTAATGTTCTTTAGACCAGAGCTCTCAGCAGTCTTCGATGGTAATCCCATAACTTTCCTTTCTTATATCCAGTAAATATGCTACAATCAAATCTGATGATCAGAGGAAACGCTATGAGGAAGATTTTGCTTCTGACTATTCGGAATATCTCGAGCTCCACTCCAAGATTGGAAAAGTGCTAGAGAGATTCATGCAGCTTGGATCAAGAATGAAGAAGTTTCAGGCAGGAACAGCTGAGCACAAGGTAGGAAATACAGATTTTACCATAAGTGCACATTAACTGTAGATACATATTGAGAACCTATGTTCTCTATTTCATTATTTGTAATTGGTGTTTAACTACTTTTTAATTGTCCAAAACATAGGTCAATCGCCCCAATGGGACACAGACAGTAATACAATAATGACAATGGTTATAACCAGGGGTGCACATAGCTTTTTTAGTGAGCTCCACAGATGAGTAGCAGGAGATGGTGTTTGGTACGCACCCCATATGTAACGTGGTCTACCTCACTGTCCTCTGTGTCAGCTTCCTGCATGGTAGATTCTGCTGCAGATGGACCTCCCTGTTTCAGCCTCCAATTAGCTGTCTCCATCCACAGGTCACCAGCTGGCTTTGGGTCACATGTAACTCAGTACAACACCGTTTGAACCCCCAGATCTCATTATATATCTCAGTAGTGTAACTTTTCTTTGCTTCTGTGCACACCTGGTTATAGCGCTTTTCTGTTCTGATAAATGTTTTACAATCTTGTTTAAATAATTTGATTGTTACATGTTTTATCAGAGAGCACCTTTATATTAACTCTTTCCATGCAAAATTTTTAGCATGTGAATGGGCTGTTTGAATACCCTAAATAAATGCTATGATTGTATTCAATAGGTAAATAAGGAAGACAGATTCAGATGGAAGGATTAGGAAAGATAACAGATCTGGAATGGGAATATCGCTCCTCTTCCAAAGTAATGGAAATCTAATAGGGTTTTCCAACATGTTGGAACCCTGTTCAACCGAGCTCCTTGGAGTGGGGTCAATTGATATCGCTCAAAGGAAGGCTGGATGGCTCAAATGTTTTAATAGATTAGAGCACAATTGAGCTCTGTGAGCACGGCGCTCTAACCTATTTAGAAAGCGAGCCGTGTATGCCCAGCTTATGACACTCAAGTGGAACTCCAGACAAATGTTTAATAGTGTTGGATAGAATGTGAAATGCATTGTTTGTCTTTGGCCCTTTTTGCAGACTTTGTTGTCACTCAAACACTTCTTTGTTTTACTTTAGATGATGGAAAAAAAGATTCTTTCTGAATACAAGAAATTCAAAAAGGTAAGAAAACACTCTGGGCTGCTTTTATAGACACTGTAGTCACTCATTATACTTGTGTCTCACTGTCAGGCTATGTTTCCATGGCATCTAGGGCTTCGTCAACCTCCCCGCGTTAATGGTATTCCTTGACAGAGATGTCGAAGGAGCCCATATACATTACCTGCCTCCTGCACTGACTGTTTGCATGGCGTTGAGCCGATACTCCCGTGGAGAGGTTAACGCAGGGCGGATCGGCTCATCACCGTGTAAACAGTCTGTGCGGGAGGTAGGTAATATATATGGGCTGCATCTCCATTCCCGTCAAAGAATGCTCTTTATACAGGGGGAGCCATGGAAACATAGCCTCAGAAAAATAAATGGCTGCCATTGCTGAGCCCGCCTTTCAGCTCTGGCTTTAATACCTTGAGTCAATGAGCAGAAACACGTTTCCTGATAAAAGAGTATTTCGCACCTTTCTCTATGTTTACTTTTTGCAAAAAACAGGGAATTAGTAATGGGGCACCAATAAAAATGTTTTTGCAGTTGTGAGAAAAGTCGGTAAGAAGTTCAATCTGTATAAGTTTTCTATTTCTGGCTTTTATAACTTGTTTGTGAGCGTGGCTAGCAGTAGTATGTGAGTGGACATGTTCTATGTATCATCCAGAATATAACCCCGCTGTGCACACTGTGGTGCCTGGATTTCAGTCTGATTAGGCTGCTGTGACTTCCCTGCAGCCTCTCGGATACCCAGTGGATCAGAGCACTATGACTAAAAAGAACAGTGAAGATGTTGGGGAGGACCCCTCCCAAGATGGTGAAGCGACTTCACACAACAGCAAAACACAGAGAGACCGAGCCAAGGATGCTGCAGCACATGTGGAGCAGTCCTCCAGGTCCCACTCCCCCGTGTTCTCTGAGCCTATGTTAGCAGCAACAGCCATACCCGACCAAAACTTCCTGCCTGCAACATCTTCACCAGAGGGGGCTAACTCATCTACTGGGTGTGATGATCGCTCTGTGAGTACTGGTCACCCATGCCCAACATCACATACGGACACCTGCATGTTGCAGGATTCAGCTGAGAACCCTACCTTAAGTGATGTATACCAAGCTGTGCAGCAAAGTAACACCTCACTAACCAGCCTTACAACACAAGTACAAGGCCTCCGTGCCCAGTTACAAAAAGTCAAAGAGCGTGTTAAAGTTCTGGAAGGCCGAGTGAGCATAACTGATGAGGCTATAACTCCACTCCAAGCTGATGTACAGATTGCCCTATGTAAATCTATCAATACGGAGTCTCGCGCAGAAATCATGGAAAATGATCTCCGGCGTAATAATATCCGAATAGTTGGTATCCCTGAACTTACTGAAGGAGCTAACCCCACTACCTTTATTGAGAGGTGGCTCCTGAAAGTTTTTGGCACAGATATTTTTTCACCCCTTTTCCTTGTGGAAAGAGCACACAGAGTACCTACTCGTCCGTTTCTCCAGGGAAATCCACCTCGAGACATTTTAGTTCACGTCCTGAATTACAGAGACAAAGAAGCTATACTGCGGAAGGCCAGAGAAATAAGGAAAATCACTTTAAATGGGGAGAAAATTATGATCTTTCCAGATTTCTCTCAGGATGTACAAAGAAGAAGAGCAAAATTTGGTTCAGTTAAGCAGCGGCTACGTGAAATGGGAATTCAATATTATATGTTATACCCCGCTCGCCTTGGAGTTATTGCAGATGATAAAACCAAATTCTTTGACAATCCTGAAGCTGTGGTTGACTGGTTGGATCAATATGGTAACCGCTGAAAACTGCTGGACCGCACTTCTGCAGGACCCCATTACTTTACACCTGTGTGGAGGTGTGTTTGTGGCTTTTTCTATTTTATGGACATTTCAATCTTTATACAAAGTCTACAAATGGTTTCTATAAAGCAGGTTGTATTCTCTTCATTAGTGAAGTGCATACAATAATTACTACATGGTCATTCCATGCTCAGACACCTGAGTCTCCCCGAATGCATAAGAGGTCATGGCTACATACTTGATTATGTTGTTCTCTTTTAGAGAATGATACATGGTGTTTTTTGCACAGTATTTTGTTTAATTCCTAATGTATTCTGGCAAATCTATATATTCCAGCACATATTCTTTTCCCCTCAGCGGTCATTGTCAAACATTTATGTTTTCTTGAAGTAACACCTGAAGACCCTATGTACTGTAGGCATAATAGCTGTGATAAATATCATCCAATGGGTGCTCCGGAGGGTGCAGAAATGACCTCCCTTGGAAAAAGGATGTTTGGGCATTATCCAATAAATATGCAATTTTCCTGTTACTCCAGAACCCATCATACTTTCTCTCACATGGAGCTGGCTCTTAGTTCAGTATCTTGGCTTCCATTTAAATATTTGGCCTATAACAACCTCCCTTTTGTCTACAGCATAAAGGTATCCATCATTTTTGGACGTTGAATCCATATTGGATAAAATAAATTACAAAATCTATATCTGTCAAATGTCCGCAGCCCAGTAAGGTATTATATGGGATTCTCTCAAGGATTTCCTTAGGAAATTGCATTTGGAAATTAGTCATTTATGTCCCAAATGGGTTCTGGAAGCAGAGGTTGTATATTTTGCTGGTTTAGTTATTGCTTATAAACAAATGTGGTTTCATGCTTAAGATTTTTTTATTTGCATATAGAACAATGTGTCAAGCAAAATCATTTTTGTGCTGCCCAGCTCCTTGGATGAGAAATTGTCCTTAACCCCCTTACCGTATTTGTTTGCCTCTAAGATGCACTTTGTCACCCCCAAAATGGTGGGGGGGGGGCCTTGTAACCCGAGTAGCTCCCCTCCAGATCTCAGCTGGATCTCCCATCTGCAGTGTATTGCTCATATCAGCAGAGCTCACGTTGGCAGCTTC
>CM070034.1:138988360-138999111 GCA_036250615.1 Ptychadena robeensis
TTGGCGCTCGCTGCGCTTCCATGGTAGCAGAGGGACACGCCCCCAGCAGCTGAGCTCTGCGCGTGGCTACTGTGGGGAGGAAAGCCACGCGAACCCTCCATTCTTGCCAGGCTTGCGGACCGAGGCTGGACCCTCACTGGGCTTAGCACAGAGGAAGAGGCATTCCCTGCATAAGTTCCCTACCGGCAGAGACAGGCGGAAAGCTCTTGTTCGTCCCACGGACCAGACACCCAGGCCACCAACTGTAAGTACTGTGACAGCCTTCCAGTGCCCCGCTGAGTACATGGTGTTCATTCCCCTCCAGATGGAGGAAACAAAAAGACTGCCAAGGGGATAGAGAGCGGGATATTTAAACCTTTGGTTGGTGTTTTTGTTTCCTCCCTCTGGAGGTGGAGCTCCATCTCTCATGTTATGGCTGTCCTGGAAAAGACGACCTTAGGGAAAAGGTTGAGTCTGTTCACTGAACATACTGGTGATGGCTCCTGCAGGCCAAGAAAACAGGAACATGCCCTGACACAGGAGTCCATTTTCATACTGTAGTCTGTTCATATTTGCAGTACAGCCATCTTGTGTTTAAAGCCTTCCAATAACATTAACTGCAGAGCACTTTATACCACAGGGGTTTTTACTGAGAATCTTTTTACCCAGTGCAGGATCATTTTAACGGTCATGTTCAGGAGTATTTATTGTATGACCCTTTTCAGATAATTGTTACCTAGAGTGGTCATACCAATTCTGCAAGGCCAAGGCTCCAGCTGTGTCGTTTGGGAGGAGATGTGCAGCCTGCCATAGGGAGGAGATGCGCAGCCTGCATGCAATAGCCCCCAATAAGTCTGTCTCCACTGGTGCAGAAAAACACATGGTTTACAGTGTTTTCTGTGCTTGCACTGCACTCCATATCCCAAATGTGTGCCATCAATGGACACTGTTTTGCCATGGGTTTTAGTCCCTTGACAGTCAATAGCCTGTTAAAGGGGGGGGGGGGCGCACAGACACACGCAGACTTCCCCCGTTAACAGTTTCTGTCTCTTCATAGTGAAGTCTCCGCCTTACCGACCCAGAACAAGACTGTAGACCACATTTTGCAATGATATCAAACACCGCTAATACAAATCTCCCAACCATCTCGAGTCCCGATTTCCACTACTTTACTAGTGTAGTTTCAGAACACAAAAGTAATGAAGCAGCATTTGCAGTGGTAGTGCATTTGTCACAGAAGACCAGACCTTGCACATTCTGCCTAAATAATCTGTGTCTGAACACAGAGTTATGACAATATATACAACCAAGCAGACATTTGGGTAGGGGGTGGTTTATTTTCAGATCTGTTTCAAATGTACAAAATAAAAAAAATACAAATTAACAAAAACCAATACCATCAAATTGTAGAACCCCCAACCCCCGTCCCTCCCAACCTAGATGGAAAGTGGTGCCCCCCTCAACAAGCCACAAATATTTGTAAGGTCCTTGGTTGTTTCCAACAGTGCATCTAAAATCTCTAATCAACTGCCATGTTCCCTTCAGGAAGGTAAAGTGTTGCTTCAGTGTCCACACTGCTTTCCCAGTAGATCCCAGAAATGTCAGGATGACGACCCCACCCTGGAGAAAGACAACAATTTGAGCTCGGTCTCAATTACAACTCTTCTTTCTTCTTCTTCTTGGGCTTGTCATCTTCTTTCACGATCGGAGGATTGGTAGCTTCCTTCTTCAAGTAGCTGAGGAAGTCACTGACCTCTCTGCCACCCTGGAAACACATACAGCAGGGTTAATGCCAGGGAGAAGATTGGGTTCACAGCATACAGTACTCAATGTTCTACAATAAAAAGAATTAGAACGCCATAGCAGTATGCTACGTGTCCAAGTGATCCAAGCACATTTGGATAACTCACCTCATATCTCTTTGGACTCTGTTTACTTCCAGCTGGTGTAAAGTAGATAGTTGGGAACCTAGAACAAAGGACGTGGAAGTTAAAACAAGTAAATGGTTGGAATCTGGAAGAATTTGGGGAATACCCACACAACCAACCAAAACATGTATTGGTTGTGAAGTGCACATTTCTGATCAATTTATAGAGAACAGACATGAGGGGACATGATGGCTTGTAACCATTCTGGATCTTCTGATGGTCAGCCATCTTGTAAATATAATATTGATATTTATCACATTTCCCTCAGATCTTCTCTAGGAGGAACAATTCAAACAATAATATTCCAGACGACATCATATGCTGCAGGACCTTGGGCAGGAAGAGATTTTTGGTTTTATACCGATCATATAACACCATCTTATAGTTCATATTTATCAATTCTAATGTTACTGAGCTTTACTGGAACTTCAACTGAAGCTATGAAAGTAATCAGCTGTATACTTGGATTGATACTGAATGTAAAGATTTGTACTAATACTTTTAGACATAGGTTGGCAAACTCATTAAATTAGTGACCTCTAAACATAAGACTTGTACCCCGAGGAAGCCCATTTGAAAGGGCAAAACGTGTCAGAAATAACATATCAGGAGCCACAGTAATACCAATGGAAGACCTTTTACTAGAATAGAATGTTGATTTCACTATGGCCTCAAACCCCAATTAATAGAGGGTTGGTGGATGTTCAACCCCTGCTCTGCCGTAGGGCCTAATTTGTCTATGTAGTAGTAAATACCGTGTTCCACCAAAAAGACATTGTCTTATATTAATTTTTGTTCCCAAAGATGCCCTACTTATTTTCAGGGGATGTCTTATCTTTCTCTGAAGAATACAGCACTGGGGTATCAGGGTGGGGGGGGGGGGGGATTAAAATTTTAGTAGCCCATTCAGATGATCCTCCTGTGTCATAGTTATAATATATAATAGTTAGCAGCCCCCAGGGATGGACTTCAGTTTATAATCAAACTGATGGGGTGGAAAAGAAAACCGGATCCTGAAGTTGGGTAGTAGAGCAGACCTGGAGCTGCATTTAGAAGCCAGGGAGGACAGAGCTGGACCGAATGGCTTGTTTAATCATGCACATAAACTGGTCATTAGGTTGGTATCTGTGCATCAAGCAGTCTGCATCTTTGAAAGTAAATAAGTCTAGGCAGATATGGCCAATTTTATTTTATTTTTTATTTTTATTTTTTTAATAGATTCAAGCTCCATGCGCGCTCATGGAGCAAGATTGTGCTCAAACCTATTGCATCCAGCCTTTCTATTCATCCCACCCAAAGAAAGTCCAATAGAACGGGGAACCAACATGTTTGTCTCCGTTAAAAATCAATGAACCGTTACCAACCAGCATTTTCATTCTCCCAGTGCACCAAGTCAGAGCCAAGCCAGAGAGGGCAATATCTGGTGTAGACTGTCTAAAATGTTTGGTAATTAAAACCAAGTTTTTATGCTCAGTCACTAGGCTACATACTACTCTATAGAAACCTCTACTCAAAGCATCATATTGGAATGTCTTACTTTGAGAAAAGGCAGAGCAGTGTCATTCTGTTATATACAGCACAGATATTACTATGAGTCCTTCACAACATGAACACCAGAAATGTCTGAAGTGTACCTACCCTCTGACTTCATATTGAGGAGGAACATCATTGGCTGTGGCATCCATCTTGGCAATAATGATGTTTGAATCTTCAGCCAGCTGTATGAAAAGAAGAAATCATAGATATTTACCTATCTGATCAGTTGTAAAAATATTATAAGGATGTAAGCAAGCCACCCACCCCCCGAGCAGTGATTTCATACCTTTTCTCCAAGTTCTTTATATTTGGGCTCCAGGTTCTTGCAGTGGCCACACCAAGGAGCATAGAACTCAATAAGAACATCTTTGCTTTCGTCATTTACAAGCTCATCAAAATTCTCAGCCACAACAACCTAAAAAACAAGAAACTCTACAGTGAAACTGTACTTCAGAAATATTGTATTACCTCCAAGCCACAAAAAAAAAAAAGACAAGTTATATGTAAGTTATATGAGAACTTCCTACGATGAATTACACACTCAGGCCCCTCACAGACAGGCTTGCTGACTTCTTAATTCTAACCCGTTCTATTTTCTTTGCCCTCTGAATTGCCAGACCAAAGTTATTCTAGTATAGAAGATTGTATTCAAACAGTATCTCATTTTAAAATATGAAGTGGGTGACAAGTTACCTTATTTTAGCCCTATAAGGCACCCCATCAGCCAGAGTGTAATATTTGGGGCAAATACAGTTTGTTGTATCAGTCCGTCCCACCCCCCCTGCTCTCCGCTACTGATCTGTGTGTATGCAGAGCCAGAGCTTTGCACATCAGCTCAAGCTGCCATGCAAAGCTCTGGGCTGACAAGCACAGTCTGTAAGCCCCGTCTGAGCGTAAAGTTAATTATTCAGTGAAAAGTTAACCAACGTCTTTAAATTCAAGGTTGACAGCAATATAAAAAGAACTGCAGACTAATTTGCCATTTGTTGAGTACAAATCCTAATCATAGATTTGGCTAATATTTACTAAACCCCTGTAGGCATATATTCAGACTGCACACACCTTCTGTAGTCCTTACCTTGACTGGGCCATCATTGTTCTGGGGAATTGGCTCAGACTTCATGTATCTCTTCAGTTTACCATCAAAGTAATCCTGAAGGAAGCGCTCCAATGCTTTTCCATCACGGCTAAAGGCAAAACATCCAGATTTATACACAAATACTTACAGGATATCGCAAAAACATTCTCCATGTAATCCACGTTTGTGATAGAAATTTGTGGGCTCTTTTTGTATTGTATGTAAAAAGGAAAGATAAAGCACAAGACTGTACAGTCAAGGCAAATACTTGTGTCTGGTCAACATCCTTGATGGAAATGCTAAAACAGATTTAGCAACTTCGACATAGCTCTGTATAGAAGACTAAGAAATGAAGCTTTATGGAGACTATTACAAACAATTTAAAATTCTGCGAGTCTGAAGACTCCGGATACTTACGAAAACTCCTCCTGCATGACAAATTTCTCTCCCTTGGCAGTTCTAATTCCTACAACAGGAACATCACTAGAACTGGAATCCAAACCATACTCAGTCACCTCATGTGCAAAGGATTTGCGGTTGGCAATGGCAAAGTTGAGCTTGTGTCCTGCATCTAGAAACTTCTTGGCAACCATCATTACTCTGTGGATAAATAAAGCCTAATAATTAGTAATGAAAGCAAGTACGAGTACCAAAACGTACAGTCCAAAGGATGTCAAATAGTTAAATCTGAACAGTTTTGCTTTAACCTGATTCTACCTATCTTTAGAGTAGGTCACATATGTCATTCACGAGGTGATAATGCACTTCATTTTAATAGGAAAGCTCTGGGTATTTATTGCATACATTGGTAGTCTAACAGCGACCAGCAGCAGTACCCCGCACCCCCAAAAATAAATAAATATGGTGTGGGCGAAAGTGGACACTGTTCTATTGATGTGAATGGGAGGGCTTGCAACTGCATCTTTATACCCATTGTGTGAATTTCCAAAACCGGAAAGATGCATTGGAACAAGCCCTCACACCCAAGCTTCCATCAACTGCTTTGGAGCTTTACCTGCTGTATTTCTACTATTACAACAGTCACACTGGGGCCAAACAAGCTCATATGTCAGTAGAAAAATTAGTCTGGTTTCCCACAGCTCCACTATGGAGGGACAGAAAGACATGCGGAAAGCATGCGTTTCTGTCCAGATCACCTGTGGGTTTTAAGCTGGCCATACACCTTCAGATCAGATCTACCAACAACCATGTAGTATAGTGTCCTCCCTGATAGAATACATAGTGATTGGAAGGTGTAGAAAGGTCCTCATATTACATGGTTTTGGTAAAACAAAATCTAATCTGAAGGAAATCTGAAGGTGTATGGCCAGCTTTAGTCCATTGACAGTCTATGGTCCAAAACCCACGGCAAAACCGTGCCCAATCCGCATCCATTGATTTCAATACACATGGCTGGCGCTGGCACATATTTGAGCCGTGGATTTCGGTGTACTGCTGCCAAAGAGAAAAATGAAAATAATGAACACACCAATAGTAAAGTTACTTGTCTTCTAAAGATTCCAAGACCTTTATCTTTCAGTCTACTTGCCTAGGACAATGATTACAGCATTAAAAGACTGGATTTACACCATCATAGAACTACGTTCAACAACCCCGAGCTTTAGCATAAACACACCACCAAGCCATATGCTCATTAAATTTCTACAGCTTTTCCATGGAAGTAAACTGGACAATAATCAGCTCACTCAACTTTTGCTCTGGACTGACAGATATCAATATGGAGGTTTCCATTCTCACCTATTCCTCCAGTAGTTTGAGCCTTTGGGGTTCTTCTCATAGTCTACATCATAGTAGGCCACAAGCAGGTCTTTTCCTTGGATTGATTCTCGGTTGTCTTCAGTCATGTGAGGGCAAATTCCAAAACTATAGAAAGAATTAACAACTGTCAATATGGGAAACATACTACACTACCCAAAAAAAACAAAAAAAAAAAACCCCCACTTACATGTTATCCTGGATAAACTTCTTAATCTTATGTGTTGTAATTTTCTCATCTGCGGGGAAGGAAACTGTGCTCTCTTCAAACTTATTAGCAAGACGAGGTGGACGGAACAGAACGATACCCCTTAAACAAAAAAGCACAATGAGTGGATTTGGAAAAAAAGTCTCTTGTAGTCTTCTGCCTCTACAAGTCTGAAAGTTGCACTTACTCCCCATTTGAGTCGAATTTGTTCACCAGCTCATCAATATCGGTGTGACCAAAGCGGTAGTTCTCCCTCAATGTGTTGGCAGCCTTCAGGTACTCCTGATGAGGATCAGTGTAGAGGTCCCGGAAGAAGCCTACAATAGAAGTGACATGTGTCACACATTGATTTCATTATGACACCACAACCAAAAATATTCCCATTAGAGCTGAAATGTTTACACTTACCAATCACTGAGGGATCAGAATCTGCTATGAATTTCTCAAACTCCTCCAGAGAACGCAGAGCCACTGATGCAGGCCCAGATTGCTTCTTCATAGTGCTGACAATGCCATCTAAGGAAAAAGAAAATGCATCTAATGTTCACCATTCTAAAAGTACAATAAGTACTGTGCAGGGTTTATCGCACTGAGGTGCGGAGAGATCTAGGATTACAAATATTATTGTATTATAATATTGGAATATCACAAACCAATGGAAGAACTGGAGGGGGGGGGGGGGGGGGGGGGGGGGGTTCACACAAGCCTGCCGTTTGAAAAATGTAGGAGTATGCAATTGAGATGGATGTTTCAGTTTAGAATGCCAGTTACAAATGATGGCTGCAACAGAGGTGGACAAGATGATAACAAGTGTTGCCAAACATACAACACTAGCCATAGGAAATAACTTTCCAGACTAGCAGGTGTGCAGTACCATCTAGTTAGAATCTTCCCAAGTCTTTCTCCCAGCAAAAAAAACCAAAACATTGAGATAGTGTCGTTGACCAGAGCTCAAAGGCATAGGATAGAGACCCATTGCAAGGGGCTTTGTTTTAAGCAAGGAGTCTCCAATAGGAGCAATGCCATAACAAAGTTTGAGGGGTTCAGATTAGGAAGTGAGCAAAGTTGTAACCAGCAGCAGGTTTAGAAACTGTACGGGTAGCAGACCCCTGGTTGATGGAGTTTTTGTGGCAGTCCAATTTTCCAGGGTGAGAAAGTCTTAATCTAAACAACTGTCCTGGGGGCCAAGAGTGGGGCAGCAGAGAACACCCCTCTGTTCATGTTCAACCCAGAGTACCATGCATGAGCCAATTCATCAGGCAAGGTGGGGCCTTATGATACACAATAGGGTCAGGGAAAGCCAGCACCCCATAGGCTTACAAGGAAAGTAAAAGTTGCATTTGCCAGACCATGCTAAAGTTGAATGACACCAGAGCTGTACAGCTTTGTATTAAGTCTGCAATGTCTGGCAGTATAACACGCCAGATCAGCATAAGCCACAACTATGTATTGTGTTGCCAACCATTGGATTAGCTTAACTAATGAACAGGATAATGCAGGCATGTCTGTCTGATATTATGAGGCATTTAAGACCTCCCTGGCATAACAGGCTTTTCACAACATTTTTAGTGGCGCAAAAAGCTGCCATACAGGAGATGGCGGCACAGTAAACTATACTCTGCCACAATTCACCACCAGCATCAATTAGACGCTGGTGATGTGGGCTGGGAAAAGCATGGAGGTCTATGGCGTCACTGATTATGCCAAAGTCTCGGGGTAGGAAGGAATCTGTTAACCTGCCGCAATGCAGAATTGCAGCAGGTTCACGGAGCACCAGCAATTATGCCCAATCCTGGCATGGGTACAACTTGTTCTAAGAAAAAAAAACTGGTCATACTGAGTTTGGGCAGAACAAAAGGGAGGTTTATATTAGTTATTCATGCGAGACTTAACACCAAGTACAGGTTTTAGCATGTCATTTAGACAAAATACCAGGAGGTGTGTACAAGCCATTGAAAGAAAATGGTCTCCACCCTTTGACATCTACTTACCAGCACTCCTGGGTCCATCATAAGCACCAGACTCCTCTCCATCTCTGAAGATTTTAAGAGTTGGGTATCCACTTACTCCATATTTGTTGCAAGTGTTGGAGTTTGCTGTGCAGTCAACCTAAACGCAAGCAGATTACTTACTAAAACCATGTTCACATTAAGCAGAAGAACTCAAAATTGATCACAAATCTCACAAGCAACTTATTTTTAAAAGGTAAAGTTTTTAACCATCTGGATGTTTGTTTAAGTTACCCCTATTGTGTCCTTATTCAATTAAATATGGCTTTGAGTCATATGTTAGAATCAGCCAATCACAGAATGGGGGGGGGGTAGATGATTATACCTAAAAAAAAACACCATGGCACGAACTGGGAGGGGAAGGTCTACATTCCGGTGACTAGATGTTTGAATAGAGACTCCAGATACATTACAGTAAATAGGTGTAGACTGAAGTACTGAAAACCCAGATCATGTTAGCTGTATGTCTAGCATGTAACATGATACAGCGACCAGCATATCAAAACGTTCCATCTGGAAAATAACCAGTCTTATGGACAGCCTGTGCCACAGGCATTTAGTTTTAGGTATTTGCATTCAACCTTTGTACCTGGTCCAGGGAATAGTGCAAGTAATCATTCACTGTGCATACCCTTAGATTGGTTTTTAACTGACATTGTTGCGTCAAGTTTGCAAAAATGGCTTTGGGTCAGTGGTTGTCAACAGCATGGTTTCTAATATCAAAAAGGTCGCACATAAGGTAAAGGATACTACAGGTAGGGAAGACTAAAGCTAGGCACACCTGGGTAGATTTGTAAAAAGATTCAAGTACAATCAATGTCGTGCAGTCACCGTGATTGATTGTACTCTAATCTGCTTACAAGCCAACCAGTGTGTGCTTTTCCTCGAGCAGGATCAATAGAGCCTGTTTGAAGAACCTCGATTGAACGGGTTTCCAACATGTAAGAATCTTCATGTAAAGTAAAGGAAAAGCTTTGGCTCTGCTTTCTTCACATAGCCGGCTGTCAGCTCTGACTCTGCCCAGGCTCAGTGTGATGGGGCGGAGTCAGCATTCTTCACTGAAGCTGCTGTGAGAGAAACAGGCTGAATGGATTTCTTCCCAGCTTCTATTCCGTGTGAATGTGTTCTGATTCACACGGGGTAGAGGCTGGGGAGAAACATGTGTCCTGGAGGTCCCCATTGAATGGGAAGCGATGTGCCCATGTGGTGCACACTGATTTCGGTTCAATTGATAGGAGTCGATTGCACGGGAATTTACCCGTGTTTGGCTAGCTTAAAGGCTTGTCCCCACTATAGTGATCTCCTGCTTTGATAATGGCTGTGGCCAAAAATACAATGAGGCATGTTATAGATCATGGGCCACAACCAACTGCAGCAGTGGGGATGAGCCCCATCAAATAGATGGGCATGATGGCCTGAGATCTCCACACCGTGATTAAAATCACATGACACATGTTTGCTATTAAACACCCCCACCCTGCTGGCGTCCAATGTCTGTACAAATACCTAAGGACTGCATGTGACACCAGGGCCATTGGTTGGACTTTAAGCATAGAACTTTGGCTTCTAGTTATGTCGGGGGTGACTTGGCATGTATAGCAGTTACTGCAGATCTCCAAAAAGTCAAAGACAAATGTTCAAACACAATCCACACTTGAAAGAAAAATACCTTTGCCAGGGCAACAGATCCCTTTAGTTTTGTGGCAGCCGTTTCATATTCAGGAGCAAGCTTCTTACAGTGTCCACACCTGAAAAAAAACACAGAAGACGGATCAGATCTGCACAGAACAGTCATTCCTCCAAGTAATGTAAACCTACCACTGACAAGAACACACCATTACTGACTGATATCAGACTGTATAGGGTTGTAAAGGTTTTCTCTGTGATGTGACTACAGATGTTTATGCAGAAGATGAACATTCATCAGCATGAAGAATCAAAGTGATTGCAGAGATTAATTCCTCTTCAGCTCAGCTTTAGTCTTCATGAAATATTCAGCATCAATTATGAAAACATTAGCTTGGTATAAAAAGATCTTTCCTAATCATCCCAAAAAAACAAGGGATTCTACATTGTTAACATTTAGGACAAAAAAATGCATACCTGTAAAGCCAGCCCAGTGTTCTCCCCAGATTTTTTTTTGAGCCGGGCGGCGCGATGACGTCATGACGTCATCCCGCCGCCTGCACCGGTCCGGCGGCACACAAGTCCTCTGACAGGCGGCGCCTCCCCATTCT
>CM070034.1:139026065-139078251 GCA_036250615.1 Ptychadena robeensis
AAGGTTTAGAAAGGTCCTCATATTACATGGTTTTGGTAGAAGAACAGGTGATTGTACAGAAATTGTATGGTAAGCATACTGTAGGGGGGCTTTAAGGAAGAGAGTGTTGTACAAACAGCATGAAGAGGCACAAGTAAAAGCAACAACACTGTTGGCAATAATTATTTAGCATTGGCGCGTAGCCTCAGAGGTGTGTTGATGCTTGTGTCCACATATATAATACATAGAATAGTATTCTCTTAGTATACAGTTACAGATTTTCTGATAAGACATAAGACAAAACAGGAAGCAACTTGGTTCTGCACCAGAAAACACTGATCAAACCTGTCTCTATTTACACAGAAGTGTGGTACGGCCTCGATCCTCCCAGTACGCCTCAACAATAAGGTGCATTGTTTGCAATACCTGGATGATAGCCACGTAATGAAGATAGGCCAGGTATGATAGGCGATGTACTGGGTGCCAGGCCTTGCACATAGTATCCCCTCTCAAAGACAAGAATAATGACAGCGGCTTCTCTGTACATTTATTTCAGGTGATCTCTTTTTAATCATCTACAATCAAACCTTTTGATTTGGCCATCCATTCTTGTTAAGGCTTGTTCCCACTTTAGCGATCTCCAGCGATTGTAGCACATGGAAAACAGGGAGGAAGTAAGGGGTGGACATCTTGCCCAACCCCATCCGAGCACCCCCTGATCGCGCCCATAGAAAGTGACTGCGCACAGTTAAAAATCAATGATTTGAGACCAGTTTTTTAACCACGTCCATTCATGTCTATGGCCGCGATCAGGGGGCGATGGCTGTCTGATCGCAGCTGTGGGTATGAGCCCAATCAAATACATGGCTGCGATCTCCCTAAAGTGGGGACAATGCTGGGTCTACACTATGACACCCCAGAAACCGCATGTGGACTTTATAGGCACGTTGGCATGTGCGTTTCAGGGCATATAGGGTGCGGTATTCGTTGCGTCAGCAATACCGCATCCTCTACTTACTATTAGCAAACCGCGCCACGTTTGGGTGTGTCAGACACCACGCCCATTGTTTACCAATGCCTGCAGTATGTTTCCGGTGTGTCCGGCCCTCCCTGGATCCCCAACGCCCAGTCAGTCACTGCCGCGCTGCCCCCAAACGCAATTACGATATGCCAGCATAGACTGGCACGTAATTTCCCATAGGGCAATGGTTCCCAAACTTTCCTTGCAGGCCCCCCCTTTCTATTTAGCAACATAATCAAGCCCCCCCCCCCTCCTCTCTATTCAAACACAGGTTAAGAATGAGGGCCAGAGCCAGTTTGGGAACCACTGCAGGGGGCGGCTGCATTGCACAGTTTTCCCTGTGGTCTATGTGTGGGAAAACCTCGCAGAAATCCGTAGTGTAGACGCAGCCTTTGTGACCCAAGCCGTCCCATGTGGTTTCAGGTAAATGTAAACACCAGATGCTGGAGAGAGCAGAAGGTAAGTTTATTTTTTGAGGATTGTGGAGCAATTCACAATCATGGAGGCTCAGTATATATAAAAAAAAAAAGCATGTAAAAGTTCAATTCTATAGAATTTGGGGGGTCTCTCCCCATAGATATGCAAGCAAAACTACATTATTTTTATAATTCTAGACCTGTATGGTTAATTTGTAAAAACACAACTCCATAATGCCACATACAGTTCAGCTAGGTTATGGAAAACAGTCACGTAGAACCCTTAAAGTAGTTTCTACATTTTCAGGGAATCCAATGAAGGAAAAAGAGGACTGGTATTAAAGATGTATGATGTATGTATTGGTAAGTATTCTGGTTACAGTGTTATCATGAATTGGTGGTATACATTAGATACTTCGCGATAAAGCTTGTGTTTTTTGTCCTTGACAGAGGCTTTAAATTAGCATCTTCACTTCTCATGTATCCCCTATGGCCAGTGTCTGCACCTGTGTTTCCTTCATCCCAGTGTTCTAATACCTAAGCTTTGTATTATACTGTGTGCAGCCACCCGCAACGTTACACATGGGAAGCCCCAAGGAATAGACAAAGAGTACAACACAGAATGATCAGCAGCAAGTTATACGAGTGACCCCTGAACAAAGGCAAGTCTGTAATTGTCAATGCAGTGTAAAGTAAGGAGGCACAGTTTAAGTGAAATACCAGATCCAAATCAGTTAGAGATGGCTGAATTTTTCGATTTGCTAACTTTGTAAGCTGATTGCAAAGTCCCTGAACATGGTATCGTCACTAAAATTTCAGGAGACGTAGAGAAGGGTTGGGGGAACATTTGAGGAGAAGAAAAAAAAAGCTTTGCTCTAGCACATGAAGTTTTTGCATAAAGTAAGTTCAAAATTAAAGTCGAAATTCCGGTTTTAGAAATTTTTACTTGAATTTGAACTTAATTTGTGTAAAAACTATTTTTGTTAGAGACATACTTTTTTTGTAGTATACCCCCCAATTCTTCTCCAGCAGGTTTGGTGATGATGCCATGTTCAGGGGCTTTTTTTTTTTTTTAATTCAATCATCTCTAATAACAATCCTGTGATATTAGTTATGAACTCTGTGTAGTTGGCCCGACCCTTCACATATAGCAAACTGCTTACTTTCCATACTCTTGTGCTACTCAATTGCCTGAATGGTAACTATAATACAGAGTTAGATTAAACAGGACAGAGGCTGCAAGTATGCTATAGGAATTATTGGTGATGCAGATATAGTCATAAACAATTATGTAATTGTATGAAAATGGCAATAAAAAGTTTTACCATTTAGTCATTTTAAAGAGGGGAATAAAATGGCTACTTTTAGAGCAGCCGGTACATGTGTATTGTGATGGATTGTGTTATCTTTAAAATCCAGAGTATAATCTGCAATTACCATGAATATATATTAGTCAGGAGTGCACATAAGTGGTACTCTGGTACTCAAAAGGGGCCAGAAACTAGCTATGCGTAGCTGCATTATTGTTTCATATGCATAGTAACAACTTGGAGCCACTCCGTGTCTGGGCGGCCGTAGCTATCAGGTTCACCCGAGGAGTCTGGCTGTCAGCCATAGAAGGGAGAGATTGGCAGCACAATCAGAATCCCTCCCACATTAACTAGCTGTACAAAAACTTCACTTTATCATGTATACATTACTATAAAAGTAACATTTTTATGTAAAAATTCTTTCAGTTTTTATTGAAAAAACTGGGAATGTAAATTACTTATCTAAAATAAGAGTGGTCTTCTAGGGGTGTTAAAGATCTGGGGGTTGAGTGTCACAGTAGGCATATGTATGGGTAAAATCTGACAAGAGAAAAGCACTGTGTAACAGTTGGGAATAGGGCTAGGAAAGGTTGACATTTGGACTACATGTAGTCTCAGGGGTTAGTTACTAAGCCAGAATGTCAGGGTTGTTCTACTGAGGTATGAGATCTGGGGGTTCAAACGTGTTGTACTGTGAGTGTTACATGTGACCTAAAGCCAGCTGGTGACCTGTGGATGGAGACAGCTAATCAGAGGATCAGTCAAGAAAAGGGTGGTCCATCTGCAGAAGAATCTACCATGTAGGAAGTAGAGGACAGTGAGGGAAGGTAAGGAAGATGGCACTACATATTGGGTGAGTACCAAACACCATCTCCTGGTACTCATCTAAAGGAGCTAATTAAAAAAAGTTATGTGCACCCCTAATAGAAACAGGATAAAGGACAGGGTCCACACTCCATACACAGACTCCCTCTCTGGCCGTAATTACGAACCGATGAAATTGCAAAAGCATTGAGGCTCAAGAGCTCTGTCAAATAACCCCCATTTCACAGGTAACTCTAGAGAGGTGGAAGTGACACCCGAAGGGTGTTCGGTTCATCACATAAATGTGCAATAGTACATCCTATCTTATCCGGTGTGCAGAACTCTTATGTGTTGGATACGTATGATAGTAATAGCTGATGAATCTGATGCAAAATAAATTGACACTATACAGAAACTGAGCTAATTGAACTTTTTGGGAGATATTTTTTTCCAGGCAAAACAAGCCTGGAAAGAAGAAGAGGTGTCCGTTATTTGAGACAACTTCCAGAAGAACAAATAAGAGTTAACATCGATGCGTTTCGTGACTCTTGCGCCACTTCTTCAGGATAAAGTATATTTGGCCGGTATTCTGCGTCCCACAACTCTGTTTTAATCTTGTCGGGTGTAGCTACACTCAGCCAGACGGACCACCTACCTGACCAGACTGTAACAGAGTCGTGGAATACCGACCACACTCCAGGTTACTGAGGAGGATGGCAGATTTTTAATACAACAGCGCCAACACACATGCGCATTAAGAACAGTCTCTGACGACCCCTATGCTTAAAGTGGCAAGAGACCCTAAATATACTTTATCCTGAAGAAGTGGCACAAGAGCCACAAAATGCGTCAATGTTAACTCTTATTTGTTCTTGATAAAATCCGGAAGCTGTTTCAAATAATGGGGGCCTCTTCTTAGCCTTGTTTTTCCTGGAAATATGATACGATTTATGTCGCTTGGATAACCTAAGGGAAACATTAATACCTATCAAAGGTTGCAGTTAGGAGTGTAAAATTGAGAATGTAAATTACTAATCCAAAATAAAAGAGTGGTCTTCTAAGGGTGTTGGAGATCTGGGGGTTAAGTGTCACAGTAGCAATAAGTTTGTGTAAAATCTGACAAGAGAAAAACACTGTGTGACAGTTGGAATAGGACTATGAAAGGATGACATTTGGACTGCAGGTAGTCTTAGGGGTTAGTTACTAAGCCAGAAAATGTCAGGTTGTACTACTGAGGTATGAGGGTTCAAACATGTTGTACTGTGAGATGGCACTGCTTTTGCCTCAAATTGGTTATCTCAGCATTTTAAAGACCATCTATTGCAGGGATTACCACAGTTTTCTGGCTTGCGAGTTACTTTTAAATTAATAAAAAGTCAAAATGATCTACCAACAGAAAACATATGGTAAACATATATTTATGCAGTGTATACTTTAGATTTATAATATATATTGTTTACTTTGCATAACAGCATGAACCTGTATAGTACAATACAATTCTGTACATTTTCTTGTATAACAAATAAAACCTACCGGTACCAGTAGATCAAGATCCACTTGTCGGTCATCACTGATCTATTGTGTGCATAGAAGGTACAAGACTGAGGCAACTGCGCCATCTATGGATGGAGACTGTGTCCTACAAACGCTAAATTAACCCGTCATAAGTATTGTCCACATTACTGAGACTCCTGCATTTAAATGGACATAAACATTAATAATATCCGACATATACAACTACAAACTGAACCTACAGATGATTTGCAGAATATTGGAACATCCAAAGGTTCCTATATTTCAGTAATTCAACTTACAGGTGAAACTTATATATGAAATAGAATGATTATTTGCATCTAGTCTCGAGACCTTTTCTGTTTGATGATAATCCAGAGTCCCCCTGGAACAAGGTTACAAGGCTGGACGCAGCATTTTCCCAAGTATTCAGATCCACAGATTTTCCTTTTGGGGACATGGGGTTGTGCGGGATTCCATGGACAAGCGCGTAGATGTCTTACTCAAGAGAGGATGGGAATCTTCTGTGTGTAGTCTTAAGCCTGCCTTGGCTTCTTCTTGTGTTGCCCGTAATTTAAAAGTTCTGGTTGTCTCCGCTTCAGGCCCACCTCGAGTCAGGTACGCCCAGAGAACAGCTTCTAGAATCCTTGCCTACTATGTTCAAAGCAGTGGGTTTCCTGGCAGATGCTGCAGTGAAGTCTGTCAGGTTTGCGGCCAGATCAGAGGGCTTGGCTGTAGTCGCCAGGAGAGCCTTATGGCTCAAGGCCTGGCAGAGTGACTCTGCCTCTAAGGCCAGGCTTTGTAGCATTTCATTTTCAGGAGATTTATTGTTTGGGCCTGACCTGGAGCATATTTTGGACAGGACCACAGATAAGAAGAAAGCTTTTCACAAGGTCATGGCAGAGGCCTTGGCTCCTCTACGTCTTCAGGACATAGGGGTCATCCCCTATTTAGATGATTTTCTGTTTTTTCCCCAGACAGAAGCTGCACGCCAAGGAAAAATGGTCAGGGCCTTGTCTCGCTTGCAAAGCCTGGGGTGGATTGGAAATTGGGAGAAATCCCATCTTCAACCTACACAAAGGTTGGTCTTTCTGGGCTACCTGGTGGACTCAGTGGCCCAGAGTTTTTTTCTGCCCCAGGAGAAAGTGAGAAAGGTCTTGACAGAGGTAACCAGAATGCAACGGCTACGGGTTGCTCCCATTAGACAATTCATGTCGGTGGTGGGAACGTTGGTGTTCACCATTCCAGCGGTGGAATGGGCAAGGGCGCACATGAGACCACTTCAGTCCTTGGCCCTCTCGTGGTAGGACAGTCTTCACTAGACTAAGTGATCCGGATCTCGTCCACCGCAAGGAAATCCCTGTGTGGAGACGGGAGGCAAATCTTTCCCGGGGGTTTCTCTGTATTCTCCCAGAACCTCTCAAGGTGGTTACGGATGCCAGCTCTTGGGGTTGGGGAACACCACTGGGCACAGGGCCCTTGGGAACAGGGCCATGCCATCAGGTCTTCCAATTTCAGGGAACTGAAAGCAGTCTGGGAAGCTTTGATGGCCCTCCGGAACCTGTTGGAGCGGAACCACATGCAGGTCTTTTCGGACAATTCCACGGTAGTGGCGTATGTAAACAAGCAGGGGGGGGCACCAGAAGCCAGACTCTGTGTCGGCTAATTGATCAGAGAGAGGTGGAATGTGTCCCTCTCAGCAGTACATTTAAAAGGGATCCTCAATACCAAGGCAGATTACATCAGCAGGTACCCAATTCAGAATGGAGTTTGCATCCAGAAGTTTTTTAGTGGATCGTGGACCACTAGGGCCTGCCCTGGTTGATCTCTTTGCCTCAGCCCACAATGCCAAGGTGGCCTGTTTTTTCTCTATCACCAGGAAACCGGCAGCGATGGGCTTAGATGCTCTGACACAGCCTTGGACTTTCCAGCTATGCCTTTCCTCCCTTTGGTCTACTTCTCCTGGTTCTATGCAAGTTTCGGAACGAACGGATGGAACGGAATTCTAGTAGCCGAGCATTGGCCAAAACGTGCATGGTTACAGGACTGCTCAGGATGGCAGTAGGGCCGCCCATGCTGCTCACAAGAACAGATCTTCTCTTGCAGGGTCGTCACTACCGACCAGGAGCGCTCTTGGCGGCTAGCAGCGTGGAAACTGAGGAACAACTGCTAGTCTCGAAGGGATTGTCGAGTAAAGTAGTCTCCACTTTTCTATACAGTCGCAAATCTACTACTGGCAAGATTTATGCCAAGGTTTGGAAGAGGTTTTCAGTTTTTGACTTGACCAGAATCTCCTGGTTGGTATATCAAGCCTCCTGGAATTTTTTCATTATGGAGTGGACATGGGACTCTCGCTTAGCACCCTCAAGATGCAGGTAGCAGCCCTCAGCATTTATTTTGAATCACAGTTGTCAGCTGATCCTTTGTTGGCGCGATTTCTGAAGGAAGTGGCCCGCTCCAAACCTCCAAAGATCCAGCCTATACCACAGTGGGATCTGACAGTGGTCCTTAATATCTTTGCTACATAAGCAACCCCGCCTCCTTCTACGCTGCGGGACATCTAAAACCTTGCGGTGGTGAAAACAGCAAGGAGGGTGAGCGAACTGCAGGCGTTATCCATCAAAGAGCCATTCTTACAGGTCTTTACTGACCGGATTTGTCTCAGGACAGATCCAGGGTTTCTACCTAAAGTAGCCACTCAGTTCCACCGATCACAAGAGATCGTCCTACCTTCCTTTTTCACCAATCCTTCAACATCCGAGAAGCAGTTCTGGCCTACCTGACGGATAACAAGACGATGCGCAAGACTCATGTTTTATTCGTCTAACATACTGGACAGTGAAAAGACCTTGCGGCTTCCAAGTCAGCCAGATGGATGAAACAGGCCATCCAATCGGCCTATGTGGCAGCTAATCTTCTGTGCCCATTGCAGGTGACCGCACATTCCACTCGGGCCTGTGCTGCATCAGGTGCAAAGAGAGCCGGGGCTCCGCCAGAGCAGATCTGCAGCTGCCACCTGGTCTGCGTCCTTCTGCCGTCACTACCGTCTGGATCTGATGTCTGTCCAGGAACAATCTTTCGGCAGAAAAGTCCTGCAAGCAGTGGTCCTGCCCTAAGGTGGGGAGTGCTCGCTTATCCTCTCATGTGCTGTCCTGGAAAATACAATATGGGGAAAACCTATATTTAGACTTACCGGTCACTCTTTTTCCATGAGTATTTTTCCAGGAAAGCACATGAGAGATCTCCACCCACCGGAGGGATGAAACACAACCCAAATCTTAAATAGTCCCCCTCCTAGGGTCATCCGGCAGTCCTTCCCAAGAACTCTGTAACGGAGCCGACAACCCACTGAAAGATATAAACATCATTAGTACATAGGGAAAAAGAGTTACCGGTAAGTCTAACTCTAGGTTTGAGATCCCTCTGTGGACCCTGACTTTTGCTGTGGAATGTGACAAAAATGATTTTGAATGTGATTGCTAAATTCTGAACACAGCTACATCCCCAGTTAGAAGAGGGTGTGCCCACTTATGCAACCACATTATTTTAGTTTTTTTTGTTTTCCTTCCTCCACCTAAAGATTTTAGTTTGTTTTTTATTTGAGTGGTAGTTTATAGGCCACATTAAAAAGGTAGAAAAAGTTCTGAAATGATACATCTTTGTCTCATTTTTGTACAGCACATTTTACAAGGGCTGTGCAGATTTTTATATCCACTGTATATTAACCTCCCTAGCGTTACGTCCGAAGCCAGTACAGGCGCAGTTTGATCGTGAATCAAACTGCCACTATGCTGGGACCGGACGGCAACTGCCGGCTCTCCATGTGCCTGCAGCATTTCTACTGAGCTGCAGGCACTCAGAGCGTGTCTTCAGTGCCATCAGTGACGCCAAAGGGGGCAGGGGAGGGCAGCATCATAGACTTCCATGTTAATGGAGGGGCGTCGCTTAAGAGGGCTGGGGGAGAGCTGCCAATCACGGCGGAGTACAGTGTAACGGCTCTACCCCAGCCCTCTACACACCGTGCCATAATAAACACTAGGTAGGTTAAATTTAAACCAATTTCATAATTGCGGACACATTGTTCAGATAAGTACCAACATACCTTCATTGGAAGCTTGTATATTAACAAAAAGGTTTGTAGTTTGAGGTAAAGTGCTAAAACGATGGAGGCAGCAGATCCCACCGCCGTACCTAGTGATGATCGACACCATCCATCAAGGTGAAGTTTAGTTCAGGGACACAATGTGTAGCCCCAGGGAAGGGAAGCAGGAATCTGAATTCAATCGGTTTAAAAAAGGCATTGCCCCACTTTCTACAGGTATAACAATTTCAATTCTTTTCACAAGGTTATGGAGTATACTTATGGGATTGTTTGATCATTCCTCATATGGAAGGGCAGGCCCTCATTCTTTCAGGTTTAGGTCATGGCTCTATGCATAATAGCCCCCTCCACATCAAGGTCACATATCTATATCTTTATAGACCTCACTTTGTGCACTCGTGTTATGTTGGAACAGGATTGGGCAAATTATTTCCACAAATTTGGGATCCTAAAATTGTCCAAAAATGTATCCTAAATCATTAAGAGAATCTTAAAACCCCCCCCCAAAAAAAAAAAAAAAAAACAACCGAACACCATATTCCCCTCTTCCACCAAACTTTACACATGGCACAATACAGTTGGGCAAATACTTCTGTCCTGGCATCTGCCAAACCCAGAAACATTTGCACTTGGTGTTGAAAATTTAAGATACAGCTGCTGCGTCACGATACCCTTCTAGGAAACTCTATGCACAGTTTGTGAGCTAATCTGAATTCCATACAAAGTCTTTAACTCTCGCCTCTGTGTCGAAGTTACCAGCATTTCACAACCTGTACTGCAGCTCTGTAATTTTACACAAGATATTACTTCATGGCTGAATTGCTGTAATTACCAATTATTTCCACTTTATAATAACAACACTTAGGCATTATAACATTTGACCATAAAAATTTAGCAGTACAGAGATTTCATGAATAGACTTCAACAAATTTGATAATATATATGTTTCATAACAAAGCCAAAACTAAACCCTACCAGTCCCATCCCCCCACCTATTGTATACTCTGTTCCCATACCTATTCGATTGTAAGCCCAATCGGGCAGGGTCCTCTACTCCTCCTGTGTCATAACCTGTACCTGTGTGTTACCTCTGTAATTTATTGTACAGCGCTGCATAACATGTTGGCGCTATATAAGTAAATGATAATTGAAAAGCTTGTAGAATCATTGCTGAAGAGTTATTTTCCGTATGACTTCACGTGTCTCCCTCTTTGCAACAATGCTTCAGTATAGCATTTCAATCAGGTTGAGGTCTGGGACTTTGGCCATGTCATTACAACACTTCTGCTGGTGTGCTAGAGATAAATGTCCTGGGCAATTACCTCATTTTAGCTAACCTTTAACGCAGCCCTCATATAGGACTCATGGAGTAGTCATGGTTGTCTCACTGGCTGCAAAACAAAACCAATTCGTAACCCCTCCACTACTGTGCATGACAGTGAAGTTTTTACAGCATATATGACACTAAATAAAAGGTACTAGAAGATGGATTTAACTTTACCTCCTAGTCTTTACATTGAATTTAATATGGAGTGGGCCTGACTTCCACCCCCTCGCATGCACAAGAGTTAGGAGCATATCCATTCGATTTATCCATTCACCAAAAAGAACTGAAGTAATGATGCTGGATGAAAATACTTTCCTCGAAACCATAATTTCAATGAATTGTAAACAGGGTGGATTTGAGTTAAAGCAAACTGATTTAAATCACTAGTCAGTTAGGCTTGATTTAAATCAATCATGGTATAACTTTAATATGCAAGTAGGTAAAGATTTTTGGAACAACAAGTTTTCATATTCGTTTTTTTATCCCCAGTTTAGGTTGATCATTCATATTTGGACAACTTTTCTGTTGTACTTATTTTTGAGAACTGCAAAAGTAAACCAAGCATCTGTGACAATATCTTGTAGGCAGAGAAACAAATCTTACAGAAGTTGATGATGGCATAAGCACATCACCCCAAATTTCCCCTTTAAAGCTAGCCATACATTGTCGGATTCCATGGGCGATCGATCACCTATCCGATCGATTCCGGCAATGTCAGCGGGAATCGGAGGTCCGATTGGCCAATTAAGTCCGTCCGATCGCGCCATACCACCTTGGCCCACGGATTCCTGGACGATTCCGTGTCCGATCGCTTACTTCACAAATGGCAACTCCCACTGATGTGTGCTGAATCAGATCAGAAAGACCAACATGTTGGTTCTCTGTCGGATCCGATTCTGGGCCCCCGATCGATCGGACGTGATCGATCGGACAAGGTGGGCTTCACGCGATTCCGGGACGATCGTTTCGCGTGCACGCGCCCGGAATCGATCGTCCCAGAATCCGCTGGAAATCGGACCAGTGTATGGGGACCTTAATAGACAAGGGCGAGGGGACTTTAAGGGCCACTCAATATGTTAAAGCAATACATTTGACACAGTGCAAACAATGAAGTAATGACCATCTTATCTTAATTTTAAAGGCCAAATCTACATAAAACAAACAGCCAACACAAGGGTATCAGTTAAATTGAATAACCAAATCAACATAAAAGTGGACACAGACCCTCAGGGGTTACTCACGTCCATAGATCCATATAGGGTGGAAAGACCTGATTACTCAATATGGTGTCCCCACTGGTGATCTGCGTACACCGAGCCTGATTCGATTTTTATCCACCCTGATTGTAAAACTGTTCAGTAGGTAGGAACTTAGGGCTCTGTGAAAGTAAAAATATTTAGAATTTTCTGGACATACCATGCTAAAATATAAAAGAGCCTTTATCCGCTTACTGCTGGATGGCTGGAACCATAAAAAGCTTTGCAATATTTCTTGGGCAATAGCATAATGGTTCTCATCCCTTGTCAAGAATCTTAATAATTAAGAACGGTGACCACATATTTTGGCCATCTATTTCTGATGCTTCTAATAGATGTTTACAAATCTTTGACTATACAGAGAATCTTTATTTTACCATATATACTCAAGTATAAGTTTCCACTGCATTTTTTTAGGCGTCGGGACCCCCTACGCTAAGCGCAGTGCTTGGCGGGGGGCCCAATGGATCACACTACAACACATCTCTCATTGCAATACTTGATGGTCGGATGACCAAAAGGGAGCTTATGCACACCATCCCTACTAAGGTAGTATTCAAAACACTTGGGTGTTGGGTTGTTGAAGACTTTTTTAGTTCCTGTGCAACTGAGCCTCCATCCACAATGTCAGGTCCATAAAGATGTAATGGTTAAAGGTTGACTTGTAGAACCTAGGAAACTACACAAAGCCCTCATCCTAGATGTGGGAAACACTTTTAAGTTTACCTGGAACAGCAAGTGCACATCAAGGCTTTTTATTCATTGTCAATACAGAACCACACTAATGTTCTAAATCAAGGGCCTGGAACCTTTTTGGCTCAGAAAGCCATGAACACCACATATTTTAAAATGTATTTCTGTGAGAGCTATACTGGTCCCTGAAGTGATGTCACTTCCGGTACTTGAAATGTGGTTGTGCGCATTCCAAATACAGGAAGTGGCGGCACTTCCGGTGCCAGATTTAGTTCTCAGCTGATTTAGCAGGGAGAGGGTTTACTCTCCCTGCTTATGTCCCACCCTGCTTGCGCGGATAATGTGCAGGGTGGGACATTAGCATGGAGAGTAAAACCCTCTCACTGCTAAATTATTATTGGGGCAGTCGCGCAACCCTTTAAATGCTGCGGCCACAGAGAATCACCGCAGCTTTCCAGGGGTTTGCATTGCACACGAGCCCAGCTTGTCCTGGATGCAAGGGGGTTAAAGATTTGGCAGCGAGCCAGATGCAGCCATCAAAAGAGCCATAGGTTCCCGAACCCTGTTCTAAATAAACATCCTTGACACTTGCAAAGATCATAGACTTGTATACACAAAATGTATCTACATTTATTTTTTAGAGCGACCATCTTCAGATGAAGTGAACTGGGAGTTTTAAGCTTAAAATACATACATGAGGTTTTATTTTCTTTTGATGGCCATACACATATAAAATTGTATTAACTGTAAGATTTAAAATGTTTGTTTAAAAAAAAAAAAAAAAAAACCTTGAAAAGCTAGCAACAAAATATATTCTAGCTCCTTGCAGGTCCTTTAGTGCAGAGGTTTGCCTCTTAGGCTCTTCAAAGAAAGAGGAACACAACAATTCAGTCCAGAATAATGTATGTGTGCGTTACCCTTTTCAGATTAATTATGTAAACACAAAGAGGTAGTATGTGAAGGTAAATTTCAAAAATATATATATGTATGTATGTAAAAGGCTTCAGTATCAGCCCAAAAACCTAAGTGCCGCCATACCGGAGAACCCCAGCAGTATGAAGATGACTTTTGGTAGGCGCCATTTGTTGGAGTTCAGTTCATGAGGCAAGATCTCCAGAAATGTTATATAGACAAATGTTCCAGCAGCCAGGCCTTCTAAAATACTCTGAACCAGGCTACTTTCATTGGCTTGATTCTGCATCACACCAATTCCTATAGAAATGCCAATAGGCGACATGAGTGCAAACATGACAATGGAGAGCACAAACCATTTGGTTTTCACATTGCTCTGCATTAAAAGCAGAGACAGGCTGACTGCAATTATACTCTTGTGAATGAGGATTGCAGTGGCTATCTGTAAGACCTCCGACTGGCCATTCTGCAGTCCTATTGCAATCCCTTCAAATATAGAATGCAGAGACAAGGACAGAATGAGGATAAAGGACCGGAAAGACGAGTGTGCATTGAAATCCACATGGAAATGACGTCCTCTATGTTCCACATCGTGATCAGGTGTACTGTGAGAATGGCGGCGGGTGTTGTCTTCTACTGCCGAAGCATTCGTAGAGCTGGATAACAGTGGAGCCGTCTCTTCACTAATACTATGACTACATTCCAGGACAATGCGTTCTAGAATCAAGACAAGAAGGACTCCGATACCCAAAACAAATTCTGGAAGAGGAAAATCTGTCTAGAGAGAAATAAATGTATATCATTAGATTTGTCTGGGAAGCAAACATATAAAATCTAGTCTTTTTGTTTTGCAGACCCTATTTATTTCAATAAAAGCATATAAGCTATAGTTGCATTCAATGTACATCTCTGGTTAGAGTATAAAACTTAGCTCCACATATCCTCATATTGACAACCAACAAAAATCATAGCTGTAGTCAGGTTAGTCATATACTGAGGACAGCCATGTGATTTGTCTGAAAAGATGGCAAAATGTGTGCAGGGACTGGTCATTCTGGAAATTTTACATACAGAAATCGGGAGGGGGCATTTCATCCCATGGAAGCAGCAAAGATAGCAGTTCGGCGAGCAGGTAAGATATCTAGATGTAACACTGGCATATCCAGGATGCCACATGGGCGTTTAGAGCCCATTAATTGCCATGTTTACAATAATGCATCCATTTCAACCGTATGGTCATGATGGATCAACATGGGCTATGACATCCTTTGTCATAGCCCATAGGAAATTAGAGGCAATGGATTTGATGCAGAGCACACAAGTCCTTACATAGCAATGCATGCCTTACATGTAGATCTTGTCAGTAGACATTAGTAGGACATGCTGGGAGTTACAGTTCAGTAGAAAGATCAGAAGCAATGACAGGAACTGTAAATTTGCAGAGAAATTATGGATACCTATAGAACATGGGATTGGTATTCATATAAAACAGGGAAAAGCAGTCAATTGTAAACACCAGTGATGTAAATAGAGAAAGAAGTGGTCCATAGTGGGAATTCAATTTCTAAGGAGTAAGAAAGAATACTAGGTGGGTAATGTAGTTCTGCACACAAATTATCTTGATGCAACACTTCTAAACAGACACAAACAATTGAACCTCCCAAGATAGAAAGCTGAGAGACACCATTACCGTGTATACCAAGTATAAGCAAAGGGACCTTATTTTATCTACAAAAACTGGGAAAACCTACTGACTAGTATAAGCCTAGGGAGACAAGGCACCAGATAATTGCAAAGTCAGATAATGGAGTTTTCACCATCTCCAGTAAAAATTAACAATATGAGCACAAGATGGCACTGTTGCCCAAGTTTACATTTCATCAGCGGAGTCTAGCCTGGGAATTCAGCAGATAGAATACTGAATATAGAAGAAAGGTCAGCCAGAAATGGTGGGTCCCCTCTTGTAGCTATAGACCCCAAAGTGGCCACTATGGTGGTTCTTACGCCACTGGGCACATTGATTGTCCACACTGGAGACCGGTAGCTGCAGCAGAAGTAGGAGACTGCAGCTACCGGTCTCCAGTGTGGAGAAGAGTCTTGGACCACCCACAAAGGCTGCTGGTGTACCGACGATTTGTCATACAGCTCATCTGTACACTGGTGCCCGCAGGGAGACCAGCATACAACCAGACAGGTAAGTGGGACCCTGCCTTGAGTATATACTGTACTCAGTTCTTGAGTATATACAGTACTAACTTAATGAAGGATCATGGTATGCTTATAATGAATATTGTTTTTACAGCCAGTATAGTAATAGACTGTGAATATGTACAGAACAGAGACAATATATGTACTATGTATTCAGTACAGTGAGTAATTACTGAACAAGGACAAAAGGTGCTCCAGAGCGCCATGGATTACATCTTCAAATGCAATTAGCAACTTCTGTAATTTGACAAACACTGTTTAACTCTGCTTGACATACTGTTATTTGTTCTTTCTCCATAGCTTCCTTCATGTCACTAAGAAAGTCAGGAATAATGTCCAACAGACAGGCAGCCAGGAACACTCCCCCGGCTATGCAGCTGATAAAGCTCAGCCACATCTGATGGATTTCTGGAAAGAAATAAAAAGAGAATTAGGACAAACATTGGAAACGTTTCTTAAATATTACTTAAGTGTGTAGCTGTATGATGTCACCAAGGTTATAGCTGAACTCCAGACAAAAAGCCAAATACAGACAAAATACATGGCGTATATAGAATCTAGATCAGTGGTGGCCAACAGAGTTCGAATAGAAGGCCACAAGTGTGGCCCTCGGCATCACTAAAGGGCCGCACATAACATTTTCAATCTATACTGACTTGTATAAGCATTTAATAATGAAGAAATGACAGCAGGCAGAGCTAGAAGACATTTTTTAAATAAAAAATTAACAACAAAACATTTTAAAATTATACTTCAAGCATTAGGGAAGACTGTAGTATGTTAATTCACATTTTGTATTTATAATAACTTTTTTATAGGTTATAACTTTTTTTTAGGTTATGTGAATATATATTATACAATCATCCCCTGTAATTGGTGAAATACAAGGAGCAACACTAGAAGGAGAGTACGTTTTTCACCTCTCCAACAAGTTCTGTGTGAGGACCCGTCAGCTGAGGATCAGCAGATAGGAGAGTTCCTATGCCCTATGCAAGAACAGGTTTTGGGGGCTGCAAGTGGAGGACCCAGGTTGGGTACCAGGGATCTAGATCTATGTGGAAGTTGTCTGACCTGACAAGACATTTGTCCAGTTCTGAGATTTACCATTTCAGGCAATATTGCTACCCTTCTGTTATATAGATAAGCACAATAAAGCTTCCTGAGGGCTTGTTTCCACTGGTGAGTTTTTGCATGTTTTTGCGAATTTGTAGTCAACCACATCCATTGGAAACCAGGGCTGTGGAGTCGGAGTCGGAGACATTTTTGGGTCCCTGGAGTCGGAGTCGGCGGATCGACTCCGACTCCTTGTATCCTAGCGAGACTCCCCTTGCCTGGGCCTTCCCTGTTTATTTCTGTTTTTTGTGTTTTCCTTTTTCCCCCCCCCCCTTGCTTTCCCCTGTCGCCCTTCCCCCCCCGTCTCCCCTCCCTCGCTTGACCTTCTCTGTCTCTAAGAATAAATGTCATGCCGTGTGCGTAACTTACAGCGCCCCTGTGACCCCTATCTAGAGGCCCCCACACACGTATACCGAGTTGGGGCCTGACAGACCACTCAATGAGCTCTTAGGTGCAGAGTGATGGACATCACGCTGCTCTCCGCAGAGCTGACGCAAGACGCCGGTCCCTTCACTGAGACTAACAGCATCGCCGGAGATTATCGGACATGTCCGTTCTCTGGCCGGTCCGAGCTGTGGGTGCTGACATTCACCCCCCATTGGTGGTGCTCCCCCCGTCGGCATACACACACACACGCCCCTCGGTCGTCAGCAAATCCGCCGCTGCTTCGTTGTGCTTGTATGTCGTCCTTAACTCTCGCTATATACGGTAAATGTTTGTTTTCACCTAGAGACGCTTGTGAAGGGAATGGGAATGGATCGCCCAATATGTTCAGGACTGCAATTCATGCTTAGGCGACAATACTTAGCTTGTTAGCTTTTCACTTTACACATGATCCTGGATTCCCTGGGAATCATGAATCACTGTTGACTGCCCGCCTCTGTCTCGCGACCCTCCCTCTTCTTGGAGCCCTTCCCACCTGGCCCTATCTTCAGCAGAGATCCAACACTACAGCTTGGCACACACGGTAGATCTGTACAAGATTTGGTCCAATCAATTAACTGTGCGCGCTCACGGTGATTGATTGTTACTCTAATCTGTTTTACAAACCTACCATTGTGTGCCTCTCCTTCGCGGGATCCATAGAGCCGGCTCTGGAACTTGATTGAACGGGGTTCCAACATGTTTGCAAAACACCCCTCGTTCATCTCCAATACTTTGCATGAGACCCTCTGGAAATATTAAAACACTCTGCGGCTCTTGGCCTCCCTCCCCTCCTGCCTCCTCGCCGTCTCCTCCACAGCTTTCGGCTGTCGTTGGAAGGGGACCGGAGCCAGCACTTCCTCACTTGGAAGCTGTGTGAGCCAGGCTGCTTCTCCCCAGCTTGTGGCGTGTTTTAAATCACCTGCAGTTCTGGGGATAATGGGTTCTCTCATTGAACAGGAATAGATGTGCCCTGTGGTCTACATTGATTTCTGTTCAATTGACTCCCCGATTCACAAGCGTTTGGTGCCTGCTTAATGAAAATAGCTAGCAGCATCTTCTGCCTATACTCTCCTTTTTCTGTTTAATTGCCATTACATTTTGGTTTTCCTGTGCCAGTAGTTTGTGGTTATGTATGTCGCCTTGCTTTCCTTCAATGGATGGAACAATACATTAGCATATTACATACAGAGGAGTTGGAGTCGAGGAGTCGGAAAAACCTGAAACTGAGGAGTCGGGGAATTTATCGACCGACTCCACAGCCCTGTTGGAAACATCAATATAGTTTCCCCTGGTGCGTTTGTGCACGTTCGAATGCGGTTTAGGGTGCGGTTGTGAACGCTACCTGCAGCGTTTTGAAACGAAGCCGCATCCCAACCGCACCCGCATCCCAAAAACACGCACAAACGCATCCATAGAAAAGCATTGGATGCGGTTAAAAACACGCAAAAACGCATGGCATGTGGATTCTGGGCGCGTTTGAAAAAAATTTGCGTCCAAAACACGTGCAAAAATGCCATGCGTTTTTGTGCGGACGCGCATGCGGTTTTGGCCGCACGGTTACAACCGCACACATCCACATGAAAACGCACAAAACAAGCCCTCAAACAGAAGGTATATACATTATTCTCCAATCCATGGTGTCATTCTCATTGGCCATCATCAGTACAGTGCATGCATACCAGGCCTCTATGGAGTAGGGCACAGCCTGCTTTTGCCCAGTAAAGTGACAGTAAGGCTATGTCTCCACAGCGTTTTGCGATCTGTTGGGACCCCCTACGTTAAGTGCAGTGCTTAGCGATGGGTCCAGGCAGACCTGCTATGCATATGCTCTGTTCTCACAGCGCTGACCCGATCCACAAATGCAGGGGTTAAGGCAGTGCAGTACGTTAACCCCTGCATCGGTGGATGTCTGAACAGAGCATTCGCCGGGCAGGTACAGCGTATGTGATCCGTCACAGCCAAGCACTGCGCTTAACGTAGGGGGTCCAGAGTGGAACTAAGTGGAAACATGCCCTAAAGGAATAGCAGATTAATGATGGGATCATGTTGCTGCTCCCACTACTAACTTCTTCTCCTACTATTAATAAAATATATTTCATGAAATAATGTCTCACCGCCATCCATTGCTCGTGAAATATGACAAATATAGTACAGACCATTTGATAGCCTTCCCCAATGTTTATATGTGTTTCCTGCCACTTTCCACTAAAACCAGCTTCCGCTTGTTTCCACTGGTGCGTTTTCATGTGGATGCATGCGGTTGTAACCATGCGGCCGAAACCGCATGCGCGTTTTTTGGATGCAAATTTTTTTCAAATGCGCCCAGAATCCGCATCCGCATGCCCTGCGTTTTTAACCGTATCAAATGCTTTTCTATGGATGCGCTTTTGGGATGCGGATGCGTTTCAAAACGCTGTAGCTACCGTTCACAACCGCACCCTAAACCGCATCCGCATTCAAACGTGCACAAACGCACCAGTGGAAACTATAATGAGGTTTCCAATGGATGCGGTTGACGCCACGCGGTTACAAACGCTAGCAAACTCGCAAAAAAGCAACAGTGGAAACAAGCCCTCCGCACAAAATCCAACAGCAAATTATTAACTGCAACAATGTAACACTCATATGACTGAGCTACAAAGATTCTATTCAGAAGACTAGATTCATATGGTTGGTCAGGAGACGGCCGTTTCTAAAGCAGGGTACAGACCTGCAGATATGGGCCAGATCGATGGCCGCTTCGAGCTCCGTATGCGCTCACAGCCATCTATCTGACCCATATAATCTGCCCCCATCGCTGTTTTCGAGCAGGACCAATCAATCCTGCTTGAAAACAGCCATATCAGACATGACCATAAATACGGCCGATGTCCAATGCTTTGCCTAGAGACCGCGGGTCTCCAGGCAAAGCTTCTGCTGAGCGGAGGAGAGAGCAGAGCCGTCCTCGCACTTTTTTATACACCGACCAAAAATATAGAACACTTTTGCTCCCATTTTGCAGCTGAGCTGAACTCAGATCTGAAATATTAATTACTGGCACACAAAGGGTGCCCGCAAATTCTTTGATGATGACGTCATCATCACGCTGCAATCGGTCTCCCAAGAATCCCGCAGTCATCGCTGCACGTATGGCGGGCCCTTTAGTGAGCAGTTTGCCAACACAATCCATGCCACCTCACATATGGCATATCCAGGTGCTGATTAGACAGCATGAATATTGAACAGGGGTGCCTTAGACTGCCCACAATAAAAGGCAATTCTGAAACGTGCAGTTTCCACCATTTGCCTCACACAGTGCAACACCTCTTATGGTAGAGAAATGAACATATATTTCATGGGCAAAAGCTCTGGTAGCCATTGCTGCAGTCAGCATGCAAATTGCACTCTCCCTCAAAGGATGCGGCATTGTGCTGTGTGATCAAACTGCACATTTCAGAGTGGCCTTTTATTGTGGGCAGTCTAATGCACACCTGTGCAATATTCATGCTGTCTAATCAGCACCTTGATATGCCACACCTGTGAGGTGGGATGGATTATCTGGGCAAAGGAGAAGTGCTCACTAACACAGATTGAGACAGATTTGTGAACAATATTTGAGAGTAATGGGTCTTTGGCTCATGCAAAATGGAAGCAAAACCACAAGTGCTGCGTTTATATTATTGCTCAGTGTATGTAATCGCCATTCTGTTCAAAATGGTACAAGAACCCATCCCATTCTTTTCCACAGATGTAGGGCTGACCTGGGCATAATTCTGTGGTCTACAGACACCCAGCACCTCTTCTTTGTAATCCTCATAACTCCTGTCCAGTAAAAGTTCTACAAACTTCTACTCAAACAATCTAACAAGGTGGACATACACAGTTCAGTTTTTCTGTTTGACTGGAAATACGATCGTATTAAATAGTTTTTACCACCACATAAGGCAGTAACTGAAAAGTCGACGACCCGACTTCAGAGGCAAAAGTCATTGACCCATGAGTGTAGTAAACAAGTTGTGTGTGTTATTTCATCTGTCTATTCACCAACACCTGGAAATCTCTGTGCCCCTCCCCCAACCAGAGATTATCCCTGAAAAAGGCTGCTACCTGGTGTGCAGGGACACTACAGTGTACTCCGAGGTGTGCAGGGAAGCTACAGACCAATCATGGCTGGAGAGAAGTGTACTCCGAGGACGACATCCCTATAGGAATGATAAAAATCTGTCACTGTGCTTACTGCTGAATAGCAGGCAAAGGTGTTCCCCAGTGCTACAAACCAAATACAGACCTCTGCAGTGTCTGATACTGCATAGATCACTGGGGCGGCTCAGGCAAGGCTGGAGTCTACCTACCTACCATTCCCCTAATACACACCAGGCTGGGGTCTACCTACTCTTCCCCTAATACACACCAGGCTGGGGTCTACCTACTCTTCTCCTAATACACACCAGGCTGGGGTCTACCTACCCTTCCCCTATTAAACGCCAGGCTGGAGTCTACCAACCCTCCCCTGATACACCCCAGGCTGGGGTCTACCAACCCTCCCCTGATACACCCCAGGCTGGGGTCTACCAACCCTCCCCTGATACACCCCAGGCTGGGGTCTACCAACCCTCCCCTGATACACCCCAGGCTGGGGTCTACCAACCCTCCCCTGAAACACACCATCCCCGTGGTCTACCCAAGCATCATCATGCAGATCAGGAATACTAAATAAACTGGTCAATATGAAATATCGCCATCAGTAAAGGACACTGGCATCACCCTCACCCAGGAACACTGGGAAGGAGATGGGTAATGGGAGAAGAGGTTTAGCTCCAGTGTACACTTGGGATCAGATTAATGGATGATGTGATGTATATACAAATAAATAGGTAGCAGCAGCCGTCACAGCAGCTAGACCTGTCCTCAACAACACTGTCCAGCGGAATGTGACAACTGTGCATGTACACTAGAGATGGTCGAATTTTTTTTCAAAAATTTGTCCATTTCGCCGGTTTCGACTTAATTGCAAAGCCCCTGAGCATGGTATCATCACCAAACCAAGATGTAGAGAAGGGTTGGGGGGGGGACACTAGGAAAAAGAAAGTATGTCTCTAACACAAATAGTTTTTTCCCCAAATAAGTTGAAAGTCAAGTAAAAATGTCAAAAATCTGAATTTCGACTTTAAATTTGAACTTAATTTATGCAAAAACTCCATGTGCTAGAGCAAAACGTTTTTTTTTCAAATGTTCCCCCAACCCTTCTCTACATCTCCAGCAATTTTGGTATTGATACCCTTTTCAGGGGCTTTGCAATCAGCTCACAAAATTAACAAGTCGAAAAATTCGACCATCGCTAATGTACACCAGACACATGGGCTTTCTACAGCAAAGCAGAACATAAATCATGTGACCAAAACCTGGTCACGTGACGGCTGTGGCTAGGTGCTGTGGGTTCAGCAGCACGTGACTGAAAAACTTCTATGGTGGGAAAGGTTGGCAAGCTTCCCCCTCACATGACCCTGTATATAAGAAGACGGACTCACCCGTTCCAGCAGCAGCTCGGAAACATTTTATTTTGGACGGAACCAACCCGAAAAATAGAGTGAGGACCAGCAACCCGAAGAGGCAGCCCAGCTTGACCTGAAGCAAGTACTCCATTCTGACCACCTGCGGGTGTAGGGCAGTATAGCAATGTCAGCACCGCACACCCGTCCCTGCTTACACCCGCCACATGATGTGTACAGCCGGGACCGGACCTCACCCCTGCTACACTACGACCATTCCCAATGTGACTGCCCGGCAAACATTCCAGCCACGCCCCTTCACTCTACTAATCCTATCCCGGGGGTGGGGGCGGAGAAATGGGAGAGGCGTGACTGTGACTAAGGGATTAGAGGGGCGGGGCCAGAGCGCGCGGCTGTGATTAGTGTTGTAGGTGGGTGGGGTTACACTCCGGTATAGATAATAATAGAGGGATGATGATAGGGTAAGAGCTCTCATTACCCGGAGCGTTCAGTGATCTGACCCTACTGAGCTGCGTGTTCTCTATGAAGAATGTGTGTGACGGGGGGTGTTAGAGCAAATACACAGAGGGACAAATGTATAAACCTGGCCCGCGGGCCAAAGCTTGACAGCCCTGGGCTACACACACTGTACTGTACACACGTGATACATGAACTACACACATAATGTACTGTACGCATATGATACATGGCCTACACTCATGCTACATGGAGTACACACACACTGTACACACACATTATACATGGACTACACACACACTGTACTGTACACACACATTAAACATGGACTACACACACACACACTGTACTGTACACACATGATACATGGACTACACACACTGTACTGTACACACATGATACATGGACTACACTCACACTGTACTGTACACCCGTGATACATGGACCACACACACATCATACATGGACTACACACATACTGTACTGTACACACATGATACATAGAATGTACACACACATGATACATGGACTACACACACAGTACTTTACGCACATGATACATGGCCTACACACACGCTGTACTGTACACACATGATACATGGACTACACACACTGTACTGGCCCCAATGTGAGTGCATCTGGCAGGAGGGCTGCTGGGAAGGTGGATTTAGGAAAAGGGCAGAGAATATTCGCCCAGCTGGCCAGAACTTGCCACCTATGGTCTGTGACAGTGATGGCGATTTTGGAGGCCAAGTGCCCAAACGGAAGCACATAACCAACGTATTTTATCTTAAAGCGACCTACCACCTTGTAAGTCACTCCACAGTATCGGCAATGTTTGACATCTGTCTCACGTGCCTTTGCGGCTGTAGCGCCTTGCTAGTCCCGCGGGATTGTGGCGTGAGTGACATCTGCAAAACTTGAAATGATGGGTGATGAGAGGTGCTCCTCCAAAGAGGAGTGTGGCTCTCTCCCCTGGATGTGCACCTCTCATCACTGCAGCCGACCCCCCCCCCCCCCCCCCCCCCCCCCCCCCAAACTGAAGATCGCTTGGTCAAACGCGCCAGATCTTGAGCGCGAGTAGTTTAAACAATAGGAGATGCAAGATCAGTGCAAAACGCAGATATTTTGCGGTTACCGGAGGCTTCGTTGCTAGCGTGTCTGTTACTTCCCACCGCAGCTGCAGTGTGTAATGGCCATAAGATTGTCAAACTTTTCGTTTTGCCTCGATACAGGAATGAGAAGAAAGCAAGAAGCACAGAAATAATTGATTAAAAACAAGTTTGAGGTGGGGACCAACCCTACCCTCATAGCACCCTGAGTCGCCATGTGAACCAGCATAGGACTCTAGTAATGGGGGACTTGAGAGGCAAAATAGTGAAATATAGTACAAAAATTTATTCACAAACTATCATAAAGAAAATAACATAAACAGTTTTTCAAGGTTGCAACATGACAGTTCGTTGATATATTCAAATTCTCTACGCATTTTGCGACCAAGGCCGCTTCATCAGGAGAAAAATAGTACTCTGTATGCTTTAAGATCATCCCTAAACTGCTGTTCAATTGGCTGCACACTGCTGTCGCACTGGTGGTTACGTCGCTGACTAGTTACTGGTCGGCGTCGTGGATCACCATGGCGACGGCGGGGATTTAATGGGTTTGCAGGTCAGCATCCGGTTTAGCTATCGGATGCGGACAAATGGCTTTACACGTGTTTACTGGTAAGGGATCTTTTTAGACATATATAGATTGCGTTTTTACGATTGATCATTATTGACTTTTCATTTACTCTATGTACAATATATCTACCTTTATAGATTTTTGGTTAGTCCTATTTTTTCACAACAGTGATACCTTATCTGTGCCTGGCTCTCCCACACTGACCCTGCTCCTGGCTGTAACATTCTGACTTCTGTGCCTGGCTCTCCCACACTGACCCTGCTCCTGGCTGTAACATACTGACTCCTGTGCCTGGCTTCCCCACACTGACCCTGCTCCTGGCTGTAACATACTGACTTCTGTGCCTGGCTCTCCCACACTGACCCTGCTCCTGGCTGTAACATACTGACTTCTGTGCCTGGCTCCCTTGCACTGACCCTGCTCCTGGCTGAAACATACTGACCCCTGTGTCTGGCTCTCCTGCACTGATTTCTGGTGGTAACACAAAGACTTCTGTCATTATATTACTTTGCAGCAACACTGATCCTGTATGGGGATGAGCAGTGTGTGAAGGTTGTGGAATGGTGCTGCTCATATGACTTCAGGTCAATACTGAAGGCCTACTAATGACCACCATGTGATAGTGGGAACACAGCTCCGGAATGTGCCTCTTGGGTTCCCTCTCCCCATATACACTACATTCCATTATATAATGGAGTCTGTCTTGTATATTTGTAGAAAGTGCAAAGAAAAAGAATAAATGAGGGAACATTTATGGAAAGCAAGCTAACCAATCACATGTTTACCAAATAAAACATAGCATCCGGTCAGAGCAGCAAATCATTAAAAGTATTCAGCCGCATTCAGATTTCAGAAAATAAAGTATTATAATTAGTGATGAGCGCCATAGGCAATATTCAAATTCGCAATATTCGATTCTATATTCGCAAATATAATTGCCTCACAATTATCTTCAAAATGAATGGTCACATGTGCTATGACCACCATATTCACGAAATTAGCGAATTTTTGAATAGCCGATATTCGCCGAATATATTCGCAATTCGAATATTCGAGCTCAACACTAATTATAATGTAAATGTAGTAGAGTGTTGTGCTATGCAAGCTATCTATGGATACAGAAAGATTGGAGATTAAGGCTAGGGTTCCACATGCGCTAAAATCCTTTTGTTGAAAGCAGGAATTTTACCACAGTGGGCAAGCTGCCCATTGACTGCAATAGGGCTTTGACAGTGCTGTCTCCACAGCCATTAGAGCTCTAGATCCATTGGTATGAGCCTCCTTCACCTTGATGCCGACTCAGCAATTCACGTCCACAGGAATGCAACTGAGGCTTGCGCGGACATCAGCAGATCCTGGCGCATAGTGGAGCCCTAGCCTTAGTGATAACGTTTATTGCTCAACTGAAATCACTAAAGAAGCAACTATCTGGATGCCTCAGATCCCTTCTTCAGGAAAATAAAAAAGTTATTATAATATTCTCTAGTAAAGCCTTTACCACAGTATAATATGTCTTAATTTTTAAACAAAAGAACAAAAAGCCTAGCATAATAAAATGCTATAACCAGTTTTATTTATCACGTTTTTCACGTATAAGCTTTACCACAATTACAATAGCCAATGTGTACCCCACATGGAATAAAGCAAACAGCCACCTTTTTATCCACAACGTGTGCTTCTTCTATGAATTGTAAAGCTACTTAAAATCTGAACTCCTAGAATTGCTGTTTAATAGCTGTAAATGATCCGTGTTGATTTGACATGCTGGGTCCCTAACATGACAGATATTGTAATCATACTCTTTGTTTGTATTTCTCCTTTACTTCAGGATCTCATTTCCAACGGAGCATTGGTGATGCGTTTGCTGGATATTACAGTGAATATTGGTGATGCGTTTGCTGGATATTACAGTGAATATTGGTGATGCGTTTGCTGGATATTACAGTGAATATTGGTGATGCGTTTGCTGGATATTACAGTGAATATTGGTGATGCGTTTGCTGGATATTACAGTGAATATTGGTGATGCGTTTGCTGGATATTACAGTGAATATTGGTGATGCGTTTGCTGGATATTACAGTGAATATTAACTCCGAAAAAATTTGAAAGACTGCTGTGCTCAGAGTTCCACAATAAAGTGGCCCTTGACATTACCCACACCTCTCCAGAGGGACATATGAGTTTATGTTTTTTCTAGGGCTCTTTCACATGTTGTCAAACCCCACCGCAAAACTGCAGGTAGTACAATCTGAGGTCCGCTGTGTTTTGCAATGCATTTAGCCTGAACTCAATTTAATTAACTGGAAACACAAGCAGTGTGAAAGGTGTGAAACAATAAGTCAGTCACGCTACAAGCTCATATACATGACAAACAGCATTACGACCAAGGCTCCGCTATGGCGTTTCATGAAAGCACCCACTGTTTTTCATGTTTGTGGTGCATCTTTTTTTGAAAAATGCAGTTTAGAATGGGTGTGAATAAGACGGGCATCGGTTGCGTCCTTTTAGACACATGTATCTCTAAACTGTAAAAATCAATGAAAAAAAAGTTGCACACCAGGACGCACCCAAAACGCCCATGAAAACGCTTGATTTTTTACATGCGTTTGGAAAAAGCCCAGTGGAGACTTTGCCTAATGTTGTAGAAAAAAAGGGACAGTATTGTCTTGTTGAAAATGAAACACAAACATTGCCTTAAAATTGACATATAAAACACTTATCCGCTGGCCCCCTATCCCGTCTATACCCAGGCTACTCCAACCTATGTTTTAGAAGTTGCTCTAGTGAGGTCGACATGTACATCATTTTGACAATGCGTTCTGCACATGGTTTTCAGTGCCCCATGATCCCTAGGTTGCTCTCCTAGGTTGCTCTTCTCCATTATAACTACTCTGACCTCCTACCAGCAGATCCCTGCTTTTATATGTATGGCTGCTAAACAGATAAGCTCTGGAAGCAACAACTGCTCCCCTTTTGGGGAGGTCAAATGGGGTATGGACAACTTCTGATTGGTGTGGGGAGCAAGAGGTTATTAGTATCCAGCAATAACATAAGTTCCAGATTCCAGGCTTATTTTTGAATACAAAAAAAGTCATGTATCACATTTACACAATTATGTATGTTTTTTCAATTATAATTAGCATTTTAGAGCAACATTTAGGAACTGGCAGTTGTCTGTTTCCTGTATTTCTCACTTCTCGCCACAAGAGGTCCTTATTGTACAAATAGAAATGTTTAAGCTTGCAGGTCCTCTTGCATTTAAAGAACATTTCTTTTTACAAAATAGCTTTTCTCCCCTTTATTATTTTATTTCCTTCTTTTGCGTCTTCTGTACACATCCCATTAATTTTGAATGAGTGTGTACCCAAGATGCGCATGCGTCTCGATGCGGCTTGATTTTGCAAAGGGGTTTACAGGACGGGACACACACACATTGCAGGTATGCACCCATTTTAAGTTAATGGGTGTGCACAGAAGACGCGGCTACTAGGATTTTTCCGTGTTTCAGCAAATTGTAGTTAAGGATTGGCCCAAAGCTTGATTTTCACAGCGTCCAATACCGTGCATTTGCTGCTTTTTTTTTTATTTGAGAAATTTTTACATAACAGAAATGATACAGGCAAAATGCTGAGCAGGCCGACATACCAACAGACACCAGCTGCAGAGCTTTAGCAGTATTCTATTTAGGAATTATCACTGGGAAGGTGAACCTAGGTCCACCAGTCCAGATCAATACATTCCCCCTGAGACAATCAGGGGCTAGGGGACTTTAAAGGCTCCAGAAGGATGAGGTGGGTGAGATCAATAGATTATAGGTAAAAATTTACAGACATTTATTGTGTACAATGTCTAAAAAGACAGTGATAGGCTCAGCATCCCGTTACAAACAAAAGAATAATAATAATCAGTATCAGATCTGAATGTGGTCCTATGTACACGAGAATAACACGGCTCTCAACCCGATGCATGTTTCTTTTTATGAAAACTTAATCAGGGGTATGCACGAGAGTACTTTATTTCATGGACTCCACTCCTTTCACCCCTACCCCTCCTCTCACCTCCCTTCCCACACTCCCTTTTGTGTTTGGATTTTTTTCACCCTGAATTGAAGATGCTTATAGTTTTGAACACCCACCACCCTAATGTTGGCCACACAGCCACGTCCCCTCACCCGGCCACACAGCCACATTTCTATGAAATAAAGTACTCCCGTGCATACACCTGATGAAGTTTTCATAAAACAAAATGTGCGTCGAGTTGGGAGCCGTGTTATTCTCGTGTACATAGGACCACCATCAGATCTGATACTGGTTATTATTATTCTTTTGTTGTTGTTTTGTTTGTAACTGTCTTTTTAGGGCCTGAGGCCCATTTTTTTGACGTTGTACACAATAAATGTCTGTCAATTTTTACCTATAATCTATTGATCTCACCCACCTCATCCTTCTGGAGCCTTTAAAGTCCCCTAGCCCCTGATCTCAGGGGGAATGTATTGATCTGGGCTAATGGACCTAGGTTCACCTTCCCAGTGATAATTCCTATATTGTATTTCGGGATGCTGGCTCCACAGCTTAAAGAATAGTACCCCCCTTTTAGCAGTTCTATTGGAAACCAAGAGAGAAATACATAAAACATGAGCTATGTCCCATAGTAGTATAATGAGAACAAGAAAACTGAGTACTGTAGCAATTCGCAATTCGAAAACCAAATAAATATAAAACAAAACAACAAATAAACAAAGATAAACTAACAATGCCTCATCAAATACTATGAATAACAAAAGTACAGAAATACAAAGCTATGTGTATTAAACCACCTTCAATATGTCCAGAGTGTTTCTCAGGTCGTTGGTTGGACACCACGTAGAAAGACGGTAACGCAGTATCATCTACTTTATTCTAGAAATGGAAAAAGTGTGTCGTAGGACACAGCCTAAAAAAATGTTGAATAATTTTATCTCCCATAGCGTCCGCTGCCAGTCTCTCAACAGAAAATAAGTCTTTGAGGGAATTGCATAAAAAGGATATGGAAGGTTGGGTCGGGGACAACCACTGGTGCATTATGCATCTGCATGCAGTGAGCAGACAAATCTGAGCCCACTGTGACAATGAGGATCGGATGTGTTGTTGCGCCTCTCTGTCCAAGATGACGAACAAGAGCATCAGTTCTACCAACACCTGTTCCTTGCTGACTAGACGAACATACTTAGTGACATTTTACCACATTTTGGGCAACCCCCCAATGGAGCAATATGAGTATTAGAGATAGGGTAAAAAGCTATGTTAGTCCTATGTAAAATGTTATACTGAGTTTCCTTCCACGTTTCATTAGTTATCAACTTCACTACAGACAAATATCCTTGAAGAATTTTGTCAGTGAGCTCTGGGTCAGGAAAATCCTTAGACCAGGATGTAAGTTTTTGTTCATAAACAGGGCAGCTTATCTTAAGGAGTAAAGCAGCCCATACACGGGTCAGATTTTCAATCAATCGACTTAAAACGATAAATTTTTTAGTCGATTGATTGAGAATTGAGTTTTGCCCACCTGGTTAAATCGACTTAATCCGATCAAAATTGAGTGAAAATTCAGTCGTTTTTTGATCGGACTGGATGGTAAATTTTGATCGGACTGGATGGTAAATTTTGATCGGTCGATTGAAAATTGGTTCGGTATTTTGAGAAGTGTGGTCAACCAATTTTTGATCAATTTTTTTCTACCTATTCTACCTCACTTCTGATTGAAATTTCAATCGGACTATTTTGGATCGATTGTTATGTCGAGTGAAAAAAAAAATCAATCAAAAATCTTGTACTACATATGGGGCATGATACAATCGACATACAATTTTATAACGACTTAAAAATTGATCGTTTTAAGTTGATTGATTGAAAATCTGACCCGTGTATGGCCTGCTTTAGTAGTTGTTTGAGATAGTGGCTAGCCAGGTCACAAAGATATCAATAGCACATGGTTTAAATGCCTCGGCCGGGGACAATTTAAGAGATTTCCAACAACTAACTAGCTGGTAGTAATAGAAATAATGGGCAGTGGCCAAATGGTATTTGCAACTCAATTCAGGGAACAGAATAAAGGCAAATGAGGAGTCGCAGAAGAACTGCCCCAGTTTGCACAAAACCCTACCCTCCTTGTCCCAGTATATACCAGGGGAGCAGAAATTCATGGTTTGTGGATTCCCAGAGCGGCAAGTGCATAGACGCACGGGTCTCCCTCAATGAAGAACTTCTGGGTCCCCCTCCATGCCACCACAGTATCCCTGATAAGAGTGTTATGTGTAAGTGGGGGGGGGGGGTTGGAAGCTGATGGCCCGGCAGGCAATGGAGTAAAGCTAGCCATACACATGCCGATAAGCGGCCGATTTTTAACCTGACAGACGGGCGTGCGCGCTCGCACCGTCGGTCAGGTTAAAAATCGGCCGGTAATCGGCATGTGCCCACATGGGGAGACAGATCCCTGTCCCCCCACTGCTCGGCCGGCCAGAGAACGGACATGTCCGTATTCTCTGGCCGATGCAAGCCGATGCCATAAGCTTCAATGAAGACCGGCGTCTTCATTGAAGCTTATTGCCGGCACACAAAGGGTGCCAGCCGACTGAAGGGGCCCCATAATGCACCTGGGAACAAACATGATGACGTCATCACGTTTGCACTCTGGTGCATATCCGAGTAGGCCTGTCTGACCTACTCGGGCTGTGTATGGCAGCCTTAAGGCTGTGAGGGACCACGTGGAGGCCATATTGGATTTGAGTTCCCATTTGGAGTATGTGGAGGTGTGATGGATCCAGATGCATGACAGATCAAACATGCCAGATTATAGAGCCGTAAGTCCGGAAGGGTTTGCCGCACTGTTTAACACACAGTAAATGCATCCATCAACTACACTGGATGCACATAAACCCTATAACCCATGCAGATAGATATTTCTCAGATACTGTTCTTTGACTTGTTTTGTAGTGATCAATTTTTCCAACCTCCTTGTGTTGATGAAGACATGACAGAGTTTCACTTTCCTAGTAGAGCTGATCTTGAATATTCTAATAGCGATTCTATATTGAGAATATCGTCACTTCAAGAATTTGTGATGCTCTCGAATAGAGTGCTATATCTTCATAATCACGAATATTTGAGATTTTTTACATCAGTACCTGGAACAACTGTCTGTACAACTGGCAATTTGCACAATGAAGGTAAGGGCTTGTTTACACTGGTGCGTTTTTGCGTGTTTTTGCACGTTTGTAACTGCGCGGCCGCAAGCGCAGTCAACCGCATTCATTGGAAACATCAATATAGTTTCCACTGGTGCGTTTGTGCGCGTTCAAATGCGGATGCGGTTCAGGGTGCGGTTGTGAACGCTGCCTACAGCGTTTTAAAACGCATCCGCTTCCCAACTGCATCCGCATCCCAAAAACGCATCCATAGGAAAGCATTGGATGCGTTTGAAAAAAAATTGCATCCAAAAAACGCACGAAAAAGCGCAAAAACGCATACCATGCGTTTTCATGCGGACGCGCATGCGGTTTCAGCCGCGTGGTTACAACCGCACGAAAACGCACCAGTGGAAACAAGCCCTAATAATAACTGGAGATCATGAATTTATGAATTAAGTGTGAATATTAGGTGAAAAATGTACAATATTTTGCAAATACCAATATTGCCTTTGCTGCTCATCACTATTTCTGACCAGGGATTTTTAATGATTGCAGGACAATAAAATAAGTAGAAGTTAATATGTTTTTTGTGTTATACAATTTAATTATTTATTCAAATTCCTCTTATGTATTATAAATATCTCAGTTGAACATGTAATATGAAATGATAAAATAGCAGCCCTTAGAAAATGGAGCTGTCACTCCATGGTAATACATCTGAAGACCGGCCAGGTCTCACATGCTGCTCCTTTATTCAGAGAAGCTAATGGAGCCTGGCCACCAAGCAGGGCTTGCATCCCATTCCATCAATTATGTAGGAGTTCCTTCTTTGTATTCTAGGAACGCAGGACCTGGGCTCGGCTGGCTGCAGGAGGAGGCTTGGAGTGTAAAATCTCCAATTACAGTCCGAGACAAGGCTATGACAGACCAGCGGTGTCAGGTGAAAGGCTGGAATGATCCGATTTAACATTAAAACAGGTCATTATCTGTGGTTACCTGAAACGTATGTTGCTGCTCACTTCTCACTTAACTCATAGTAACTATACTACTGCTCAGCGTAACAGATGCATTTTTCAATGGAATTGTGCTTTATGGATTGCCTATATTGTCACACTGAAATTGAGAATAGCCATATGCTAGATATTCAGTATTTCAACCATTTTAAAATGCCACTAGAAACTATTCAGTATTGAATCTTAAAATGCTAGTGCTTATAAAAGCAGTAGTTTTGGTTACAGGAAGAGTTTTGTAGAATATGTTACCCCTTCATGAACAGTTCCTACTTTTCCTTTCATTCTTTACTTTGTCTCATACATAATAGTTAAAATCCAGTCATCAAACCTTAAAATAAGATTTCCACTCAATGGTACATCAGATCACAATTATATTGGAAATTTATAGAACATATTAGGACAACATGGTCTCTTCCCTTTGCCTACATATAGCAGCCAGAATGGTTGTAGGCATTGGGCCCACACATGGCTGCATACTTAGACATAGTTGGATGGCCATTAGAAAGAGAGCGTAGACCACTCAATACTGTGTAAGTAGCCTCAAAAAAGTCACCTCAGATTCTTGAACCCAAAACACTTATTAAATCTTCTAGTGCAGTTCCTCTCCTCACAAAAAAAATAATAATAAGTAGATCCTGTAGAAACATGGCACTGTGAAACTCCTATGCAAGAAATCCTCAGCTAGCCAAGTATTACCCCAGCTGTCAAGGTACTCTGGGCCCCATACTGGAAAATGTTTTGGTCCCCTTGGACAATACTTCTCATAAAAAAGCAGAGGCTGCACACAGCCGGCACGAAGCCGGTTGGCATGCTGAACACGTGACAACAGCGGTGGGCATGCCACCGACCCGGCAGCTGACCGCTGAGCCCCCCTACATGGTCAGGCTCGGGACAAGAGTGCACCCCCCCGGCGGCAGCCCTAAGTACATTGTATCTTCAATAAAATTGTACATTTAGGAAGTGATACATGATTCACCTTGTTTTTCAATGACAGAAACTTTAGTTCCTAAATCTTGGACTGAGCACTTATAAATCATACACTTTGGTCTCCCCTATTGACACTGCAGTGGGTGGGTGTGCATGGAGCAACCAAAAAGAGCACATGAACAGATAGGTTAATAATCAGTATGGCAATATTTGAAACGTTAAGTGATCTTTATCAGTTTATATGTTAATTATGGTTTCTATTCACCTTGCCAACACTTCATTACAGCCAAAAACAATGATGGGGTACATGGCAGATGGAGCTTCATTAACTTCTAAAACTGGGCCAAACTAGGTCTTCAGTTTGAATTAGTTCTAGAAATATATACACAAGTTTGTATGGGTCCGCACTCACCGTGTTTCTGAAAAATAGATCATACGCCAATTCCCTCTCTAGCCGACTTAGTAGTTTTGTAATCCAGCCGAGTTCTCCAGGTGCAGGAGCTCCCTGCAATGACCACGTCTCCTGGGCCTCCTAACCTAGAAATATACCCCAGTATTCAGAGGAGCACAACCTAGTAAACAAAGTAAGGTACTAGGTTGTGCGCCTCTGTCCTTGTTGTACCTTACTTTGTTGAACTAGGTTGTGCGCCTCTATCCTTGTTCTTATTTGTCTGTTACAGGGGGCCACACTCCTCCATTTTGAGAGCTGCACACCTACATACAACTTAAACACCCACCCCTCATACTGACTCTATTTCACCCTGCAATCTTTGCTCAGGCCCCATACACCCACTGAGGGCCCTTCTGGACACTGATATCACTGTAGCTGTGTAATCACTGCTGAAGGTTGTGCACAACTATTTATTATCTTTCACAGTCTTCTAGCACATGCACCCTAAGGCTAGCCACACACGGGTAGATTCCCGTGCAATCGACCACCAATCAATCACAGCGTTGTGACGTCACCACGCTGTGATTGATTGGTGGTCGATTGAACCGAAATCAATGTGCACCACATGGGCACATCGATTACCGTTCAATAAAGAAGTCCGGCTAGCTAGAGTTCTCTTCGGCTTCCAGCATGTAAATCATTCTGAAAGCTGAAGGAGAAATCCAGCCAGCTTCTCTCCCGCTCTCCACGGCTGCAGTAAGGAATGCTGACTCCGCCCCCTTCACACAGAGCTGCGCTTCGAGCTGTCAGTTCTATGTGATGATGTCGGCTTTTCTTTCCCTGCACTCAACATGAAAACATTTCATGTTGAGTTTTGGTGATTGATTGAATGTGGTTTTCCAACATGTTGGAAACCCGTTCAATCGAGGTACTTCGAGGGGGCTCTATTGAAACCCCTCGAAGGACAGCACACACAGGAAGGATTGTAAGCAGATTCGAGTACAATCAATCACCGTGACCGCGCACGTTGATTGATTGTACTCGAATCGTTTTACAAATCTACCCGTGTGTGCCTAGCTTAACCCAGTCATCAAAACATAGGTCAGGATACTATGATACTATGAGCCTCATACAATTTGGTAACGTAACTATTAACTGAGTAAATAAATAAGAAAAATTACCTATGGAAATCCCTTTACTGGGCCCCCCATGGAAAACTGCATCTGGAACGTGTTACATAAACAGTGAGCTTCCTTGTTACTGATAAAGAATACAAAGATACAGAGTGTTGTCTGTTGCTTCATATAATTACAGCAAGTAGTTGTGAGCCTTGAATATCTGCCAATTGGAATTCACAATTGCTTAGTTTTATCTGCACTCATCTGTCTGCTTATATTCATTGATATCACGAGAAGAGAGCCAATTACCAGCTAGTACACAAAGCCATCCATCAGCCTCTCATCAGGGAGATTTCTTTCATGCGTGTAATATGAATGTTGGATACAGTTTCTCCGGGCAGTGAGAGTTCCCAAGATAAGAGATTTCTGGGGCTTCAGTTTCTTCCAAACATGAGGAATGGCACTATACTCAGATCACTTGTTACTGATAGACATCAGAAAGTCAAAGGGATCAAAACTTGGGAGACAGCACACAAAACCCCTGTGTACAAAGCTGTTGTGTCATTCCAGAATTGTGTGCATGAATTTTGATAACTTACGTATTACCGTACATTGTTTTCTATTGGTGTGTAAGGTACAAAGCCACATTTGTTGTATTACCATTAAAAATACCTTACAGATATATTTTTTTATAACAAACTAAAACAGTATATATGCCTACATGATGATATGGTCAGGTATATCTTAAAGCAGCCTTTTACAGTCCTTCAACATTAGTGTTTGAATCCAGTTGAATATGACTGTATATCTGTAGCGTGGCATTAGAGGTCACAGCTAAAAATCCCACTTACCACCTCCTGACCAAAATTCCCAACAGCCTTACACTCTAAAAGCTACCAGGTAGGGAAAAAAGTAACCTGTGAGGTAGCAACAGAACATGTAGGGGTGATGTAGCTACTGAGATGCGTTCACCTCCAACAGCACACTATCTTCCTTTATTTTGCCCACACACATCTCCTTTTTTTGTGGTCATGTCGGTTACTGCTCACCAAGACCCCCAAAAATCTTGAACAAGTGTTGATCAACTTCTCTTAATGAAATAAATACGGGTGCCTCTACCTCAGCCTTTTTTTACGTGGATACCCCCAAGAAACCCATATCTACCTCTGGAAGCACGCATTTAGCTGCCTATGTCTACCGGGTTCCCACAGGCCAAACAGTGTGACCAGGACCTCAACCAGCCACCACTGCGTAAGGGACAGTATACACTTCAAAGGTTGCTATAGTCAATGCTCCTTGGCTCCCCGCCAGCATCCTCTCACTCCAGGCATATTAGAGATCTGCACACAGCCTAATCTCCCATCTGAACTGTATTGCTTATATTGGCAGAGCCCTGCCGATATAAGCAATACAGCAGAGAGGTGTGTACGAAAGCTGCACTCACGCTGGCAGCTTCCTCACACACACAGCCTACATGGGAAACATTTGCAGCCATTCCCTCGCACCCCTCCCCCCTTTTCCCTGTGTGTGAGGAAGATGAGATGTGCCGTGAGGTGTGCTCTTTAGTGACACCAGTTCAGTTGTGGCTGAAATCTGGGGATTTTTTCCCTCATTTGATTTGAACACTTCAAATATTTTTTTACTGCTCTAAAAACTGGGTCTTATGATCTTATGGTCAGGTGCATCTTATAGTCGAAAAAATACGGTATATCAACATTGATGACCTGTGTTAACTACTTACTTACCAAACACCTTTCCTCTGAAAGCTCCAAAATCTATCTCTGTACACCCTCTAGCCCACTTTTACTAGTTCAATAAAGGAGGATTAATTGTGTAACCTAGTACACTATGCCTAGGTGTGCTATGTGGCTTTGCTGAGTAAAATGATAAGTCAAGGCTGGATGACCTTTTTTGTTTGGAACCCAAATTATGTCTGTGAGTTGGCTCAGTTTGTTGTTCAGTAACTCATGAATGATGTATTTCCCCTTAATTACCCGACTATTGTCTGCAAATGAATGTGTATTATCACTTACATTTAATGAAGGCAACGATTTTCTGAGCTCAGACAGTTTTCATTTGACTGCAGCTTTTCAATTAAGTAGAAACCAATGACCTCTCTTTAACATGATGTTCCTCGTTGACTGTTTGATGTTGATGTCACAAGCACACACACACCCAAGCAAATCGTAAGTTAAACCATTGCCATGAATAGACAGTTAATAGACTGTTAATGACAGCTTAAGTCATGGAACAAAAAGGATGAAAGCTGGTGAGGTTGATTCCCATCCTATGGTCATTGTCATTAGATATTGAAGACCTTCTCTTCTACTTGTTCTTGGGATAAAGAAGACAATCTACACATTATCAATATATTATCTATATATTAACAAGATATTATCATACACCAGATATGTGTAGGAAAGTATAAAACATAATATACAGTGGTTGTCAGCCAGTGGCCAGTGTAATCATAAAATTAGACAAACTACCGCTTAAAATTTACAGGCAGCAGTTGATTTGTTTTTTAAAGCTATATGAATGTCTTTGGTACCCCATTAATGTTAGTTGGTTTACCTCAGTTGTAATTGTTCTGTAAAAGTCTTTTGGGAGGATCAACATTTTTTAACATTTTTAACTACAGTATATGACCAGGGGTCTCAGGAAAAAAGGAATATAGTTTTGATATTACCAGACTGCTAAACAGCTAAAATAAATAAAGCCTGTACTTCTAGAACCATAAGGTTCTAAGGACCTCCAGGGTACCAGATACAAACCAGAAACATACCAAAACAACAATTACAGATAAGATAATATGTGATTGATTATGCTATGCATATGTTTTTTTAATATAATTCATTGCAGGTCATGTAAAGAGGAATAATCCAGCTTAAAATGTTTGGCAATCTGCTAAGGGTCCTGGCAGATTTTCCGCCTGCTGCGTGTTTTACTAAACTATTGTGCTCTTTAAACCAGCAATCTGTTGGTTTAAGCTCTATACAGTTGTTCCTTTAAAATAAGAACTAATGCTTGCCATACATGTGTAGATCCCCGAGCGACCGATGTCCAGCCTAGGGCAGCGTGATGATGCTGAGCTTCATCTATATCAAGGCACAGCACTGCTGCGTCATCAAAATCGGCCACTACTTTGGGTGGAGACCCGCAGTCCATATGGAAATCTAACAAGGTTTTCCAACATGTTGGAGACCTGTTTGGCCGAGCTTCCTCGAGCGGGATCAGGGAAGCCTGACTGGCTCAAATTTGGTAATAGATTCGAGCAAAGTCAGAAGCTCGAATCTATTACAAAATCGAGCCGGGTATGTCTAGCTTAACATCTTCATTAGCTATGCACAAAATCAACCATGCACTTTAATTACCAAACACAGAATCCCAATTACTGAGCCGTGCTAGCCAGCAAGAAAAAAAATGAATAAAAAGATGTCTAAATTGTGATTTTCCTAATATATATCTATGTGTCCTGTGCATCAAGCAAATAACACTTCTACACAAAAAGTTATTTGTAACCATATTTTTCAACACCCAGAAGACCAAAAGAAGCGAAACCAATAACTAGTCCAATAAAATATGGTTGCCTTAAGGTAGCCATACACGGGCCGACTTTCACCCGATTATTAGGCCGATCGGCCTCAAATCTGGTGCGCCCACCTGGGGAGATCGACCAGGAATCCACCGCATGTCGAATCACACAGTGATACATCATACTGGTAGATTCCCATCCAATCCCATTACTTTGCAAGTAATGTCCGGCACACAAAGAGCTGAGGGGCCGTCTGCAGCGTGATGACATCACTACGCTGCAGTCGATCCCTCATCTATCAAGGGAGAATGGCTTTGTCAATGGCTACCTTAGCAATTTATTTTCAAAACATTCTTAACTTTATTTGTATTTGGGAAAGCTTTATAGGAATCAGTTAAAGAAGCCATAGAGATTAGCATGGGGTTCAGGCATTTTCTTCCCGCACATCCTAGTTGGCCACATGAAAACAGCTGGCTCCTGAAGTAAGAAGTAAGAAAAGGTGGCCATACACGTTTAGCTTTGCGCCTGATTTTGCTGCCGATCGACCGGACGTTGATCGGTTGACCAATCCCCTCAAATCTAATGGCTAAAAGCTAAATTCGGCCATATCTTTGTTGGGAAATCGATCTCCCATGACCGGTGCCCCACACCCACACACAGGGTGCCCGGGCAATTCTCGCCAGGAGTGGCCGCACGTGATGACTTCATTAGAGATGGTCGAATTTTTCGACTTGCTAACTTTGTGAGTGGATTGCAAAGCCCCTGAACATGGTATCATCACCAAAATTGCTGGAATTCCGATTTTCGACATTTCTACTTGACTTTGAACTTACTTTTTTGTAGTATACCCCCAACTCTTTTCTACATTTCCAGCAAGTTTGGTGATGATATCATGCTCAGGGGCTTTGTAATTAAGTCGAAACCGTCGAAATGGTCGAATTTTTGAAAAAATATTTGACCATCTCTAGACTTCATCACATGTGGTCGATCTGCCGGCAGATCGGCAGAAATTCGAAACGTCTGTGGGCACCTTTAGACATAGAGGTATTAATTAAGGTCTGTGAACATGTAGATAGACAGGTGACTTGAATTCCAAAATGTAACTGTTGGATGTAAATAAAAAAACTAGACAGCAATAGTTCTGTGTTGTGTTACAAAGCAGTGACATTGACAGCAGGTAGTGAGAAGAAATGTGACCCTCAGGGCAGGTGAGTAAGATGCAAGAGTGACAGGAAAGGTCTATAACCAGCTCCTCCCTGCACAGTTTTCTCCATCTCTGTCCTCCAAGAGATGGGCACTGTGGACCGAGCTATTGTCCTCACAAATTGCTGATTATTAGCAACCTGACCAGGTGGATTGTGCAAATAGATGAAGATGGCAGAGAATGAAGAAAGTGGGTTTTGTACTCTGTCCTGAGAGAAATGAAATCTGAAATACAGCATTAAACTATTCTTGGAGAATATAGATTTTCTTCACGCGGTAACAGACTGATAAGCGGTAAGTAGAACTTTATTTGGTGATTGAAACTTTAATAACAATGTGATCAGCAAATTGTTTTAATTAGATTGATCTAATCTCTAATCTGATCTCTCTTAGTGTTGGTAATTAATATGTCCTGTAATTTACAATTACTATCACAGTTAGCTGTGTCCTGCATCGACATGCTAGATGAATGATCCACTTTTTTTCATTTTAAGCTTAAACAGGCATTGTAATTTTCCTTGTGTTACTACTGCTGTATATATATAGTTCCATCTTATAGGACAGTGATGGCGAACCTTTTAGAGACAGAGTGCCCAAACTAAACCCCTAAACCTCACTTATTTATCTCAAAGTGCCGGCATGGCAATTCAACCTGAATTACACACATACAAATCTTTTGGGGTTATAAGTCGGGGGTTCAATAGTCATGCATAGAGGGTCAGTGCAGTTACAAGGTTCCTGTATTCTAGGCTGCTGATGACATAGCACAAAAGGCAAAGACCCAACTTGCTGTGTAAAGAAACTATAACTGCAAGAATTACATTGCTAGTTACTAAAGAACTACACTACCCAGCATGCCCTGCAGCCTTTTCTAGCTATTGTAGAACTACAACTTCTAACCTATGAGAATTCTTCTGCCTTCTCTTCTGTCTTCTACTCACTCACACACATTACACACACACTCTGTTACACATTACACACACTCTCGCTTACACATTGCATACACCCGCACATACACCTTTTTCTAGGCTTACTGCTTGTCCCTCCCAGGCATCTGATTGACTGGCAGGACTAGTGGAGGGTATGGGGTGCTGTGTGCAATAGGAAGGGGAAGGAAACTGACAGCATTGAGAGACAATAGGCTGCAGTTCTTTCCTCCATCAGCCTCTATGTTGGCTAACAGGTCGGGTGCCAACAGAAAGGGCTCTGAGTGCCACCTCTGGCACCCGTGCCATAGGTTCGCCATCACTGTTATAGGGTGTACAAAGTGAGATGCTCATTTGTGGTCTACCTGTATTTTATTATTGTCTATTGTACTGAGACATGGAAGAGGTTAATTCTAGTCTACTGCTTGTTCTGGTTCTTTTATAAGTGTAGTTGAGAAAAAAAATATTTTATGTGCTTTCATGATTAGCTGGTACTCTATGCATCAATGTATTGCAATTGATAATTAAATGTGATCATCAAAACATTTTAAGGACAAAATATTTGCAGAACGATCACTCATAGATGATCAGCTACACCTGGCCTGATAAAAACCCCAAAACTCCAGTCCTTGGAGTAATTATTTCATTTAAGAAATGTTTTTATAATGTTGTATTATGTAATATTATTATGTTACCCAGTGCTCATGTAGTGTGTAGCAGCCAATCTAGTAGTTGCATGTGTCCTTCAAGGGACATACTTGCGGCTAACAGACAGACTTTGAAATGTCTCTTTCTACGATCAGCTCAAGACAGTGTAAATTTTCTTTGAATACCATACCAATGTAAACATAATTATGGTGCTTTACTATACTATTACTATATGGTGCTTTACCATTACTCATAACTTTGTCTATAGCAAAACTAAAGGACCCAGTTAGGGCCCCCATACACCTTTAGATTTCTGTCAGATTTCCTTTAGATCTCCTTTTGTTTTACCAAAACCATGTAATATAAGGGACTTTTTAAACCATCAAGTCTACCTGTGTTCAATCGCAAAGGACCCTATACTAATAGTTGTTGGTAGATCTGAAGGATATCTGACAGAGAGATCTAAAGGTGTATGGTCAGCTTAATAAATGTAGCAGTATTTTTCTGGGTGGATTGGTTTCATCCTTTTGCTGGTTATAAAAATAATAATTAAAGTTATGAAAATTACTAAAAGAAAGGGAAAGAAGCCCTCTGTATTTACTTATTCACTAATAACTTACACTGTTTGAATGAAGCTCTCAGCAATAAGCATCATATATTACAGTGGTTCCCAAACTCCCCCCCCCCCCTTTTCTATTTAGAAGCAATAGAAATCTCCCCCTCTCCATTCAAACACAGGTTCAGAATGAGGGCACCCCCCCCGCATAACTTTGTGCCCACTCCCCCCCAGTTTAGGAACCACTGATATATTAAATAAACTTTAAATATTAAACTTCTGAAATCCTAATGAACTTCACATATAAATCAGTAACTCTAATGTATTCTAAAACAGTTTTTCAAACAAAATCCACAGCAAAAACACAAAACATTTTGTTGACACATACGCAGCTCTGTACTTAAAATAAGGGTTGAATGGCAACTCAAGCTTACATAGAGGAGAAGAGGAGAAGAGAGTTCTGCCTAATCGGGGTTACAATGTAAGAGATAAAGAGGTTAAGGATTATTAACTTTGTTGATAGTCATTTTAAACAGTTGTAATAAGATCGTATTCAGATATGATTACCGTATTTCGGACTATAAGACGCACCTGACCATAAGACGCACCCAGTTTATAGAGCAGGAAAACCAGAAAAAAAATATTTGAAGTGTTTAAATAAATTGGGGGAAAAATGTCCTGCAGTATCAGCTTAAGCCACAACTGAACTGGTGTCACTAGAGAGCCCACTTCATGGCACATCTTATCTTCCTCACACACGGGGAAGAGGGGGGGGGGGGCTGCATATGTCTCCCCTTTAGGCTGTGTGTGTGTGGGTAAGCTGCCACCCACAGCTCTGCATTTCCCACACAAAGCTCTGCATTGCTTCTATGAGCAGGGCTCTGCTGGTATAAACAATACAGGTCAGATGGGAGATCCGGCTGTGTGCAGATCTCCCACCTGACAGCTCCTTCACCTCCCCAGCTAATCTTGCCCAGAGAGCTGGTGGTGGTCTGTGTAACTTTCCCCCGTCTTTTTCCCCCAAAAAATTGGTATATTATTCAATCAGAAATGAACATTGGCTACCCTGCCTTGGAGTGAGAAAACTCAGTCAGTCAGATTTTTTTAGGTTAGTGTTTTCCCAAAGACAATATCTCCGGAACCATTAACTGAAATTCCACAAATAATTGACATCATCCATATACATTTTTTTGCTGCAAGACATGATGCTTTCCCTTGCTTTTCTTTGATATGTCTAGTCAATGGAAAGTGTAACATGAGGACTGATTGTAAATAATGGTTGTTACTCCAGAAACTGCTCAGGTGAGGAAAGCTTCTGTGATGCTCAAGTGACAGATCCTTCATGTCATGTTACAGATCCTGTTTCGCTATGCACGGATGACAGTAAAGATGCTGCACAGCTTGTACTGAGATATAGATGGGCGGTTGTGACTTTTCAGGTTACATAGAAGTTGTCATGTTTCTGGTTTCAGTGGACGACTAGCCCTCATAATTTAAATATGGAATGGCAAAAACTCTTCTTGTGGATGATGCTCGTGTTGGTGCCACTGGAATGCCAAGGTAAATTAAAATGGTACTTCACTCAACCATAGCATTGCAAGACATGTGGGGTTTTTTTTTATTCTTTGGACTATTATACAATATTATTTTTTTAAATCACTCTAAATAAAAGCTTGTCAGGCAATTTTATGAGCCTGCCTTAGAAACAGACATTTCATGTCTTACAAGTTGCATTAAAACATAGCATGCATTTGACATTGTGCTTGGAGCAATCCCCAATATCTTAACCCTTATTAATTAAGAATACTATTGTTTAATAAAATGTTCCCAGCATTGCATTAAATAATGGTTATGTTTAAGCTACAAGATATGCAGACAATCTCTTTTTGGTAACTTAACCTCCCTAGCGGTCAGCCTGTACCGCATACCCTACTCTAGGATACTCTCCCATATTGAACTATGGCATCAGGTCCAGTTTGACTGGTTCGCTCATCAATCCCCCTTCCCTGGCTTTCCAGGTCTGCAGCAGGGTCTAGTATTATCTGGAGTGCTTGTTCTTAGGCCACCTTACCAGGCTTTATCAGGCTCTATACCTAGCAGTGGCCTGGTATGCCCTAGAGAGAAAGCCATGCTCATTTATTGCTCCGCTTACCAGCACTGGCAAGCCCTATGCCAAAAGGGTCTGGTTGTGAAATGGAGGTGCCTAATTCTATTTTTACACAAATACAAAAAGATTGAATTTATTACATTCCCATGCACACATACAACTTCAAATGCATGTGCAAAGGGATTTTACATGTTAAATTATCCTAAACTCTGTCTTTCTTGAAACACAAAAAGACAAAATTGCAAAAGACAAAATGCAAAGCTGAAAAAATGCCTGTGAATAGAATTTTACAAACACCCTAATACTGGCCAATGATTTTTCAATAGTGTTGATCGTGAATATACTAATCGCAAGTTTTTATTGCGAATATCGGCGCTCCAGAATTTGTAAAAATCTTACAAATATAGTGCTATGTCTTCATATTTACATCAGGATTTGGAACTACTGTGCATTGTGTTCTCAATATGCGCATGTAAATTGCCGATTTGTGCAATGAAAGTAAGATTGACTGGATCTCACAAATCTCACATTTATTGTGAGTATTATGCTAAAAATATGCGGAAAAAATAAGTGTTCAAATCATTTGGGAAAACATCTCCTGCAGTACCAAATTTCAGCCACTGGTTGCCATTTGTCGTCATACCACAGCATCTTTCCCACACAATGGGGAGATGTCTTCCCTCTATGGCTCTGTGTGGGAAAGCGTGAGTGCAGATTTCACTCACAGGCAGTGAGATAGATGGGAGAGGTTGCATGCTCTTTCATCTATCTCTCTGCTCTTCATTGGGACTCTGCTGATATAAACAATACAGTACAGATGGGAGATCCGGCCGTATCTCCCATCTGAAAGCTCCTCCACCTCCACAGCTTGCCGGGAGAGTGAAGAGGCTGGCGGGGAGCCTTAGTGCGACCACCCGCGGTCGAGTGGCCACGGGTGGTCGCCTACGGACCATAAGACGCAGGCACTTTTACCCCTGATTTCTGGGGGGGGGGGGAGTGCGTCTTATAGTGCGAAAAATACAGTATTTTTCAAATACCAAGTAGCTCAAAAAACACCCTGCAGACATCCTTATGAACCTGCCCTAAAACTACTGAAATTAAAAGTTTAACTTTATTTATAGCCAGTTTCTTAGAATGACACCTTTGATAACTGCTTATTGATGGATTCGCTTTAAACTAGCTAAAAAAATATATCATTTGTTTGCAGTGTTGTTCTTTTCCCCTCTTTGAAGTAGTTTTCACTAATTATTCTTTTCATTGTAGGAGAAAACCAAGAAGGGAATCAAAGCAACTTAGAAAATATTTTTTCAAAATGGAAATCTAAAGTCAAGGATAGTCTTCACTTAATGTCCAACCCAAAAACACGATTTCCTTCAGATGACATAAAATTGCTTCTGGATAGAATGGTATTTAATTTTGGATCTTTTTGGACTACACCAGAAAGTGCTCCACCATTCCTTGAGATTCGGAAAAACAAAGGAAAAAAAAATCGCCTATCGGAATTTCTCTATAATATTTCAACATATTTACAAAAAGAAGACTCAAATGAAAAGGAGGGTGAAGCCTGGGAGACATTACTTCAACAGTTTCTCCAGGGTCCAGTTGAGAGATCACCAACTCTACCACTTTTAAAGTTACATGATTTCCTTGTCTCTCTGAGAGGAAGTGAAAACTGGAGTGTTCTCCTCAGCTTCTTACAGAGTCTTTTTAAGTCTATTAGCAGTAGCCAGAATGCTCTTCAGCTTCTAGGACATAACTGGGAGATGCTTGGTGGTTTGATGGACACCCTATTTCAAGCATTTTTGAGTGGAACCTTTACACATACTGCAACTGTCCAAGGAGTTTTATGTTACTTAATGGGTCACAGTAACTGTGGTCTTCTACCTGTCCAGATTCTAAAGCTCTTGTTGCCATTCGAAGGAAACAACTGGACACCTGTTGTCAACGTGCAGTCTGGAATTTCGGTTGCATCACATGGAAAATATCGGCCTTTCAGCATGCTTTCAGAAAGCTTGAAAGATAAACATACCAACTCCAGTAGATTAAACTATTTGTCTGAACAGGAGGAAGTACAAAATGTGTTGGAAATATTTTACCGCTCAAAAGATAAAGAGAAAGGAACCAAAGCTGCTGATGCAGAGGGGAGTCCAGAAGATGTTGTTTGGGAAGTACTAGAAGATATTCATTACAATCTTATGAAAAGAATGGAAAGATCTGTGTATGATAACTTACACAGAAAAGTCTCTCGTATGAAAGGGACTCTGATGAATAGAGTGTCATCAGTGATTGGAGTACCTCACTCTGATCGGAATGGAAAGTGTTCAGTAGGTAGGTTCTACCAATGTATAACCAATATATGTGACCATTGATGGTTGAAGTGGTATATGATGAGATCCATTCACAATTGTGTGTGCATTAGTTCATATAACTCCAGTTTCGTAAACTAAAGCCAAAGAAATCTCGACAAAATCAGTTTTGTTTTAATCATGACTGAAAAATGTAGGTAATCCATGAGCCTAGAACCTGTAGAAGCCAACACTCCTACTGTATATACACCATTTATATTTATACCTTTCAATGATTACCTCTATTATTATTCTCTGAAACTTACAACACATGTCTACCTTCTTTACAGGGAATCTGCAGCAACTTCTCTTGTGGTAAGTATCTACATACACTACTGTTCTAGAGGTTCCTGTTTTACTTTTTAAATGGCACATAAAAGAGCAGTTATCTTATTTTGCTAGTGCTCCCATAGATTACTTAGTTGAAAACATAACTTTATGGCAGTAGTGGCGAACCTATAGCATGCATGTATATTTGAACTGAAGTGGATTTTGGTTATACTTTGGCCACTCCTCCTTTTAAAGGTTTGGCTTACTGCTTTAGGGGAACCCTTAAGCAGGTTTAACCTCTCTAGCAGTTACCCCAAGTGTAGCTTTGGGCAAGTTTGTTCAAAAAACAAACGCTCCCCGAGTTACACTCGAGAAAACTTAAGCTAGACATACATGGTTCGATTTTAGCATTCGATCGGCCTAAAAATCATTGAAAGTGATCGGACATGTTGGAAAATTTTCATCAATTCTACAAGGATCAAACTCAAATCGTAGCATTGTGTGTTGGTCGGGGCGATTGTATTCGATTGACATTTTTATATATGACTCTTTCCTGTGTTTTGTGATCGAAACTTAAATCTTTGATTTTGATCGTATTTCGATCGTATTCCATGTGGATCTACTTTGGATTCACATACGATCGGTGTGCGATCAAAATATCAAGATCGGAAATCGGATCGGAAATCGTTCGTACTAAAATCAAACTGTGTATGCCTAGCTTTACCTATCCCAGACGAGCCTGCAGCAATTTTGAGAATCAGTGGACTCACCAATCGCTTCTGGCATGCTTCGTCGAGGTCATCCATGACACCGGAGATCCGGAGGGGGAGCAGCGCCATTGACTTTCATATTAAGGAGGCAGCATCAGTTTTCCGTCCCCCGTCCCTGGCATCATCAATATGTAGAGGGTTAGAGATAGGGTGAGAAAACACAGCTCTTAGTACTCAATACTCTGCTTTGACCACATTGCTTTGATTGTCCATATGGCACACTACCAGGGAGGTTAAGCTACCTGTATGTTTTAAAAAAAGAAAATATAACACTTACATTTACCAACAATTTTACACCTAATTACAACATATAAGCAGGATTAGAAATGTAAAGATTATATTATGAAACATTATGCAGAATTATACAAAATATAGTATTAAAGCAGAGAATTGGAGCTAAAAGAACCCCCGAAGAGATGTACAACAACATTCATAACCGTTAAATTTTTTTTATTACTTTTTGTTTCGCAGGACAAAATAATAATCTTATTAACTAACTTTACCCCTGATCAGTACCTAAGGGCTAGGGATGGCCGAACTGTCCGCAAGGCGGACAGTTTGGCGGCGAACATGGATGTTCGCCCATCTTCTCGCCGGCGAGCAGTGCGGGTGTTCGACCCGCTCCGTTCGCCAGCGAGAAGATGATCTCTATTCTTCCTCCGGCAGGATCACAACCTGTGTGATCGTGCCGGAGGAAGAATCTTTTCACTAGAAGACCGGGCATAAAGCCGGTCTCCTAGTAAAAAAACCAGGTCGGAGCAGGAAGTGACGTCATTGACGTCACATCCGACTCCCGGAATAAGGAACTATGCGTTCCAGTATGCGTTCCAGGGACCGGATGTGACGTCACATCCGGTTTTTCCGATTCAAATTCCCCGTCCGCGAACAGGCGGACGGCTTTAGAAGTCCGACCCGCCCGTTCGCGGACAGTCCTGGCCGATGTTCGGCCATCACTACTAAGGGCTGGTGATTGCTTTTAGGCCTAAGCAATGCATCTTGGAGGGAGGTTATGTACTCCCCTCTCTGCGACAAAAAGAAGTTCCAGTTTTTCAATCACATACTGATAAATATTGTTTCCTACTTCCTAAAAATGTTAAAAATATTAAATATTACGGGACCGTTCTTTCCTGTCCAACTAAAAACATAGAAAATTAAATAATGAATAATGGAAAGTTTTCACAAATAATCACAGATTAAAACCAAACCTGATAGATACATATACTATCTACTATATTTCCAAGGCAGTCTGCTACTAATTGTGTTTTTCACAGGGGAATAAAGCATAATATATCATGGAATGTCCAGTCCCTTGGTTTTACATCAACAAGTTTCCCATCAGCTCCTCCAATTCTGACATGTGGAAAACCTACAGAGACAGAGGTCAAGACCCATAATATCTCAAAGAGGTCACAGACTGATGTGTTGGAGGAACCTCAGCCATATACGGAAGTCCTGGAAGCAGTATGCAATGATTCCATCCCAGGATTGCCTGGTGTCTCCAACTTTACAGTGTATTTGTACTGCAATATTTATAATGCTAGCGGTTACTCAGTAGATACAAATTATGACCTTAAAGCTGCTTGTTCTGATGCTGCATGGTACCTTTCTTCAATGGAAGAAGACTCATTTTGGTTATGGGTATGCAGGGAATATTTCCCATTTGAATTTAATACTACTGTCTGCAAAAATGCATCATTTCCAAGGAGCAACCATGACCTATCATTAATGAATGACATGTGCACCAATGTTTTCAACAGCACCGAGGCTGTCAGAGAACTCCGGAACAATATCCGATGCTCAGATGTGTGGCAGGGAATGTCCATGAACCCCAAATCTTTAAAGACATGCCTTTTTGAAAACAAAACATTTCTGATCGAGAAGCTTTGTAGCAATAACTCATTATCTGGCATGCCAGAGGATACTAGGACTTGGGTAACCAAATTATGCCAAAGACAGATAAAAGCAATGATACCAAATGCAAATTACAGCTCTTGTAACTACAAATCCTGGGACAGTACTGCTTTTCAAAATGGTACATTGGTTGAAGACTGCAAAGGTATCAACATGCAGGATTTTAGAGATCTAGTATGCAGAAATGCATCTTTATATTTTTTACTTAAATCCAATCACCCTTGGGTTGTAGATTACTGCTGGAAAAATGTATCCCTAAATGGAAAATGTTTTCTTCAAAGACTGGCAGATGCGTTACCTCTTTCACCAAACTTTGATTCTGCTCAACTGTGTAGAAATCCAGTATCATACATCATGGGCCTGGTATCTCAACTATCACAGTGTGACAGTGAGTCCTATGGCTGGGCTCTCAATGTCCAGTATCTCCTGAAGATGCTTGACTTTCTCTTCACTTTCTCAGACCCGCAGCAGATAGGTAAGGAAACAAGGGAAAGACTGGAAGAAGCCATCCTCCTCTCTAGTCTGCTGGATAATAGCTCTTTCTGGGCTTCTTTCAAGATGAGTTCATCACTGAGCATCCTGCAGACTGTGGAGCTGTATCTAGAGAAGGAGAGAAGTGATTCTAATAAGGAGGATCTTCTGAGCTGCTTTAGTGTAAGTTTTTTTTCTATCAAATTAACCTAATTTCATGTAATCTATCATTAAACATTTTTGAACACAAGGTTTCTGAAATTATGGAACTACACAGTTTCCTTTAGTCTTACTGCACTACTAATGTCATGTACAACTTGATGGTTGCTGTGAGCTACATGTGTGCTTTCATTTTGCTGGATTTTCTGATTGTGCCCTTTGGCCATGGATCAATACACTCACTCTTTCTACACTAGAATTACTTCAATACTCTACACTTACAAAATTGAACTATACTTAGAAATTCTCAAACATGTCATTGCTCAACTCATTCTACAGAGTGCTAATTGCCTGAATTTGAAGTTGATCTTTTGGCTTCAGCAGTTTCAGTTGACATAAGCATACAGATGAACACCTGAGCCATTCTCTTTATGGGTCAGTAATTCAGAAAGTACAACATGCAGGGGATCAGATAACCAACCAGGCAAGCTGTATTTTTAGAGCCAGGTCAGAAATTGTAGATGATATAATCTCCCTGTTTAGGTTTACTTTTTTCTCTTCTCGTAACCTGCATTTGCTAAAGAACCTAAGATACTTTGAGCCTTCCATACACCTTTAGATCACTCCATAACTTTAGATCTAGCAACAACTATGTAGTGCCAGGTCCCCCCTCATAGAATGCAAAGTGATTGGAAGGTTAAGAAAGGTCCTCATATTACATGGTTTTGGTAGAAGAAAAGTTGATTGTACAGAAATTGTATGGAAAGATTTTAAGTTGTATGGGGGCCTTTAGCTACATTGCTCTGTATTACTTCCAATCTAGCAAAACTTATGTAACAACCAAAACTGAAAAGTTTTACTGAAAACAGGAGCATACTGTTATTATATAGGTATTTATAAATTATATATTTATCTATATCTATATATAATAGATTGTGGATATCCCATAATTAGAAAAATATAAAAAAATACACCTGGAAATATGCCTTTTATCTTTAAAAACATTTCACTTTCCACTATATTTCCAAAAAAATGGGAGATACTTTAAAAAAAAGTCTTACTTTTAAATTGACAATGTAGATATGCATTTTATATACTTTATTATATAAATAAATGTATGCCGTATTTTCCGGCGTATAAGATGACTGGGCATATAAGATGACCCCCTCGCCGTATAAGACTACCCCTCTTCCAGCTGTCATCTAGGGAGGCTTCTGTGCCCAGGCTTCCTCGGTCTCCATGCCCCCCTGTCTCCATGCCCTCCGTCTATATCTGCTCCCCATGTAGCACACAATGTCATGCAGGAGAGGTTGCATGAACTTCGGTATGGATGGTGCGACATAGATTGGGGAGCACATATCGATGGGCCATTATAGTCTTATGGAATCATTATTTGATAGCTGACTTCTTCATAGGAGAGGTTGAAGCTAGGGCTATGAAAATTTGCATATATGTTGTCTCAGGGGTTAAATTTCAAGGTTCTACCATGCAGGGTTTTAAAGATCTATGTGTCCAAAGTAGGCAAGTGTAATGTTGCATATAGCAGTATATCTCTGGTGATGAAGAAGCATTATCTGATAGCTGGAATTTAGCTGAAATGTAACTTATAAGTGTTGTAGCTAGAGGGGTGAAACTCAGGGTGTAAGTAGTAGTAGGGGGGCATTACTGACCCTGAACGTTTCATTGTTATACTATTAATGGTTTTCGTGCTATGAATGTTTTGGTTTTGTTTCTAGAGCACAGCTGTAGAGGGGGAGAGGGTGTGTCCTGCATTTTTATTGGCTACAGGAAGCTTTATCTGACTGAGAAGCAGTCCATCACAGAGGTTAACGCAGGACACTATGTCAACCTCTGGCTGGCAGATCTGCTACACTCCATGTGAACAGTCAGTGCGGCAGGCAGGTAATATATATGGGCTCCGTATACCTCCCTGTGAAGCAATGTGCTTAATTTAGGGGGGGGG
>CM070034.1:139084035-139108112 GCA_036250615.1 Ptychadena robeensis
CCCACACACAATAACTTTAGAATGCTAGCACCCCACACAATAACTTTGCATAGGGTCCCCGTGGGGCTAGGATACAGTACATTCAGATTTAGACAAAATAAAACACTATAAGAGGCAGCACCCATACTGTAGTTGAATTATTCTGCATATTTATACCAGATGTAATAGATACTGTATTATTCAGCAGATTAAATTGTGTAGTGTAGTTATACACACTTTATCCTGATTTAGTGTATCAGCCTGTATCACTGCAATGTAAAAAGGAACAGGAAACCCTCAAACCCTACATGGAAAGGACAACTGCTGCATGAATTTAATCTGACTACAGTTTTATTAAGTGATCATTACAGTAGATTTGTGTCATGTATTATACATAAGATTCCTGTGTTAGGGAAGTGTACAAGCACCAGATAAAAGAGATGCTAGTGAGGTACTGACAGTCATACTAATCACTTGTTTTGTGCCCAACAGATTAAATTGCTGGCAGATGGCTGGAAAGATGTGAACCTGGGTATGATGCATGGACGTTTTGTGGCACAGAGCCTGATGAACCAGAGCCAAGATGTAGACCAAATACAGAGGTATATAGTGCTACCGAACAATGCCATTCCTACTCTGGGATTGCATTTCCTGCTGCCAGCAAGTCTAGTTATAATACTGTATGTATAGTATTTATCAAGGGTTAACACAATGTGTCTTAATTGTATGTTTAAAGCCGGCCATAGATGTTTGCACGTTCAATTTGCGGGCAATTTTGTGGCAGATCGGTCGCTGTGAGTACAGCTTTGGGTTTGATGGCCTTGTCACTGGCACTGAAAGTGGTAGAAATCCAAAATGCTGAGCTCAAGTCTAAAAAAGAAAAAAACTTGGAATGGAACACAGAGGCAAAAACCTGTCAGGGGTATAAGCAATACATGCTCAACTTAATACCAAGGTTTGAGTTTTAATTACTTCAAAAACCTTCACCAGCGGCAACTCACCTGTGAAGTGGTCACACACTGACCCAGCTTTCCTAATCAACTTTAGCGGTCCTACATCAGTAAAATTGTCAATGTTGATTGCAGAAACTACATATGAGCTCTGCCCCCAGGGGCAGGAGGGGCGGTGGATGCTGTTGGGTTTTGACTGCCTGTTGGGATATGGTCCACCACCTGCGGAGATATGTTGACGGGGGGAGGGTCTGGATCGATGTTATGTGCGGCCCTTTAGTAAAGCCGAGGGCCGCACTTGTGGCCCTCTATATCAACTCAGTTGCACACCACTGGTCTAGATACATCCGAGTAGTTATGGTGATTTCTAAATGTTAGCATTCCTAGTTACACAAAAGCAATCTACTTGTCTTGGAATTTTTGCCTTTGATAGACTACCTCTGCTTATTGCACAGGTAGCAAACTCAAAGACACACATTTAGCAATTTGGACAAAGGCTAACCTTGATATTTAATAAAAATGCCTACAATTATGGAAATGTTTCCTTCTTCTCTTTCATATGGGAACAGAAGTAAGTTTTGATTGAAACTGAGACAAGTAAGTCTAGGGCTACACTATGCGCTTGGATGTGCTGACAACAGAGCTTCTAATGAGAGCAACCACCCCTTTTTACTACATAGCACAGCCAATACCGTGGCCCCTTTAACCTCCTGGGTGTTCATGTTAACAAAACAAACTCTGCCCTAGCCGGGATCGGGCAGAAAGTTCTGCATCAACCAAAGACCTACATTATAATGAAAGGACGTTGCTTTCCCAGCCCCCAACGCGGGCATTATCGTTGACACCGGCGACGTGTAGAGGGGAATCGGGAGGGTGGGAAATCCGTTGAAAGCGCTGCAATACGCTCATACCGACCAGGAGGTTAAATCAATGGGCTAACAAATAACTATCGCACCCAGGCACATTAGTTATACATTAGTCTGACACGTCCATTGATTGTCAAAGGACGTGTCATTGTCAAGCCTCCGCAATACCAACATTTCGGAGGCTTGACTGATGGTTCAGAGGCTCTGACAGGCTGTGGAGCCCATTTACTTCTGTGTTGGGCTTGTGCACTGTGCCAAAATTCCTGCATTCATCATTTTAGCACATTGTAACCCTAGCCTTAAGCTTCATTTATGTCGTTTAAAGCTTCCCAGGTGCCCCCCTGTGACAGAAAGGGTTAATGACGCTTTAAATATATGTACAAACGTTTTAAAGCCTGAAAAACTATTGAAAAGTGCAATAGTGTTGAGCTTGAATATTGGAATTGCAAATATTTTTGTTGAATATTGGCTATACGCGAATTTCGTGAATATGGCAGCAGATATTCACAATTTCAAATATTCAAGATATTATGCACTGGCAAGCTTATGGCCATGCATTGCGATAATATAATCACAGTGAGATAATTAATACCACATGTGGCCATATGTGCAAATTTCGTATATTTATGAATATAAGTAGAATTATTCACGAAATATTATAAGTATAATGCAAATATAATTTCGAGAAATATCACGAAATATTGCCTATGCTGCTCATCACTAAAGAGTAAATGCCTTCAGCATTTGCAGATCTTTCCCATTAAAGCCAACGAGGTCTATAAACAACCTCATTGACTTGAATGCAACAATGCATGCAATGTTGTTTACTGGTCATTTTAAGAAACAGGAAACCCCATTGCAAACGCTTGTGTACATGAGCCCTGATGCTTAATACTATAACACATGTGACATCAATAAATGAAAGACAGATCTGTGCCATTCATTGTAAAATGTAGAAGAATGTAAAGAACAATCTTGGGGGCCAAATATAATTACACCTCAGGCCAGATTTGGCCCCGGGCTGGAGTTTGACACTCTTGCTACGGACTGTTTGCTAATACATTACACTTCTAATATCTTATTTGCCTTTTTCTTTATACTGATATGTACAAAGGCTTGACGGTCTCATTTGCTATTTGACTTATGAAGACCTGCAAAATCTTCAGCCCTTCCACTACCCACTGGGAGCCTTGGAGAAGAAGCTGCTTGAATGTATTTCACAGAAAACATTATCCCACCGTGGACGAGTAAGTGTTATTTATTTTGTTATTTATTGTTATTTAATGTTATAATTGTCAGTTTTCCACTACAACATTATGAATGTAACTAAATAAAGTGTTGTTTTATAGAATAAATGTAATTTGCAATGGCTGGGTTTACACTAGATTTAAAAAAAAATAAAGGAAACATCCAGCATGCCCTGTGGGACTTTGCATGTATTGGAAGTAAGCTGAGACCTGCTTTTTCCTAAATGTCCATGTTTATATTTTAGCTGGCTTATTCATTAGTGGATCTGCTGAGAAAAGTCAGGGTACATTCATTGGACTTCAATGAGCTTGTCGTGTGGAGAAGCCTGCTTTCAGAACTAGGAGTGTCATTTTTCCAGACGCTTCCCGACAGTCATGTTATTCATCTTCTGACACAGATACAAGCCTCTGATCTTTCTCTTGCACAGGTAAGTCACTTGATGTAAGTAGGCACAAACTTGAGATCCTTACTGTACACTGATGCAGTAACTTCTTTTTACTCTTATCTGTTACATAAGTAGTCACTGTTAAGTACCCCATACACAGATTGATTTTTTGTTCAATTCCCAAACGCTGCATTCCTGGTGATTGTTCGAGAATCGATTGCGTAAACCCTTGGATCGATCCAGCTTGAAGAAAAGTTGATTGAACAGGGAACCAACATGCAAAGTGGTGCACATCAATTCCCAAACCACGGTGCGATCGATCTTTTATCGATCGCACAGGAATCAACCAACTTGAGATCTGTTCCTACAACTTGGTTCTGCTTCAGTTCTGTTGTCAGAACCATGTCTGCTTTTCAGTTTTTCCCTAACATTCATAACGTTCATAGATTCACATATTGAATATTTTATATTACCGTACATTGTATTCAGTCTAAACAATTAATAACATCTAAAATATATGTGTAGTTATGTACTATTCATTTATGAGGTTTATTTTTTTTCTTTTGTTTTTAAGGGGTTTCTTCTATTTAGTCACGTCAACCCGAAATCTAATGTAAGTAGTTATCTTCCCTTTATTGCATTTCAACTGCTTCAAAAGCATTTTATTATCATCATATTATCAGGTAGTGCCAGATATGTGAAGGGAGGTATACAGGAAGACCACCAGATAATGGTGCAAATAATTGGCATAAATTATTCACAAAAGATAATGATTAGGGCTGCCACTTACACTGCCTGGCCCAAAAAATTCACACACTCTAATATTTAGTTGGACCGCCTTTAGCTTTGGTTATGGCACGCATTTGCTGTGGCATTGTTTCGATAAGCTTCTGCAATGTCACAAGATTTATTTCCATCCAGTGTTGCATTAGTTTTTTACCAAGATCTTGCATTGATGATGGTAGAGTCTGACCACTGCGCAAAGCCTTCTCCAGTACATCCCAAAGATTCTCAATGGGGTTTAGGTCTAGATTCTGTCGTGGTCAATCCATGAGTGAAAATTATATCTCATGCTCCCTGAATCACTCTTTCACAATTTGAGCCCGATGATTCCTGGCATTGTCATCTTGGAGCAGGCCTGTTCCACCAGGAAAGAAAAAATCCATTGATGGAATAACCTGGTCATTCAGTATATTCAGTATAGTCAGCTGACCTTATTCCTGGAGCACATATTGTTGCTGAACCCAGACCTCACCAACTGTAGCAACCCCATATTTACCCAATAGGAGGCTCATACCTATTTGCTTTATTAACTCCAGGTGGCAATTTTTTTCAGCCAGGCAGTGTATATTCTGTAGATGTTGAATAGGGTTTGACATGCATCTGCTGTTTGGGCAGTAATATATAGTGATGGCCCGAACTGTTCGCCGGCGAACTATCCGCGGCGAATATCGCATGTTCGCGTTCGCACATTTTTGCGAACATATGGCAAATTCGGTTCGCCCCCTATGTTTTTACATTAGTTAAACTTTGACCCTGTGAGTCACAGTCACTAATCCAGCAATCACAACCCCCCACCGCATGGACCTCCCACCCCCTATAGCAGTCAGGCAAGGAGAGGACGCTGAGAATGGAAAGTTAGAATCACAGAGCTGCTGCTGCTGCATAGGGAAACCATAAGCTAGGCAGTGTTCATTGTCATCTCAGTCTTCACTGAATATCCCATCCATCCATCCATGGGAATATCCATCTCCACCATGTCCTCCAAACTGACCATCACCACCATGTCTGCCAACGACCATCACCACCAGTGGTCCCTCCAAACTGACATCACCACCAGTGACCTCCACACTGACCATCTCCCCCAGTGTCCTCCATACTGACCATCTCCCCAGTGTCACTCCAAACTGACCATCACCACCAGTGTCCTCTCCAAACTGGACCACCACCACCAGTGGTCCTGCCATACTGACCATCACCACACAGTGGTCCTGCCATACTGACCATACTAATACCAGTGTCCTCCACACTGACCATCACCAACAGTCCAAAGTATGTGTGGCAGTCCGCCATCCAAAGTAATGTGTGACAGTCCCCATCCAAAGTAATGTGTGGCAGTCCCCATCCAAAGAATGTGTGACAGTCCCGCCATCCAAACAATGTGTGACAGCCCATCCACACAATGTTTGTGACAGTCCCCATCCAAATAATGTGTGACAGTCCTCATCCAAGCAATGTGGCAATGTGTGACAGCCCCATCCAAAACCAATGTGTGACCATCACCACCAGGGTCCCCCCCACACTACCATCACCACAGTGTCCTCCACACTGACCATCTCTTCTCCCCCAGTTCCTCCACACTGACCATCACACCATTTTTCGCCATACTGCCATCTCCATCCTTGTCTGCCATACGTCCATCTCCTCCACCCAGTGTCCCCACACTGTCCCATTTTCCCCCAGGTCCTCCCCACTGACCACCCCCTACCACCAGTGTCTTCCACACTGACTATCCCCCCCCATTGTCCTCCACACGACCATCACCACCAGTTCCTCCATACTGACCATCACCCCATGTCCTCCACACTGCCATCTCCCCCATGTCCACCATGTTTGTTTCAGTGCTCTCCAGCCAAATCCCATTGACTACATTGAGAAACCTCCCTCGTGCGATTTATTGGTGAAAAAAAATTTCTTGGGATTTTTGCCATGGATTCCCCTCTGTCCTTCATTGACCCAGGTGTTCAGACACCCCTGAAACACTTTCCCACCCTTATTGTGGCCAGAAAGGGGTCCCTTTGTTTTTTCAAATTCGCCTCCCTTGTAAGTCAATGGCGTCGCCGTTCGCCTGGTTCCGAACTTTTGCGTAGTTCACTTCCCGTCTCGCCCCGTGAACGGCCAAATCCGGGTTCGCACCATCACTATAATATTGTTTAAAAAAGGTATATAACATCACTTATATATGACTATGTTTTTTGCAGGTTGCAGTAACATTATTTGTGGACCTCACTCACCTCCTGATCCTGTCCTTAGTCCGGATTACCTCCGTTCCTGCCCATCATCTTCCACCAGAGCATCCAGTGCCTTGGGTCTTCCTGCTTTGCTAAGTGCCCACAAAGCAGCCATTATGCAGTCATTACGGGTATGTGCTTATGTTCACCAAATACTTTTTCATATTTTTATTAATCACATTTTAGAGATTTAGACCAAATTCTAAATCTTCTTAAGTCCCCAATCAACGGCAATTTGAATAGTCTACAGAATTCGAATGCCTTATGTAGTATTTGCATACTTTTTTGCTAAGTATTAACACTACACAAAGTTTAAATTATTATTATATGCTTTGGCAATCCTTTCACCTCTCTCTATTCATTTTTTCATTTTGTTTGTACCATGTGTCCCAATTCATGAGATTTTTTGTTCACACGTAAATAAGTACTCTTTGTTTTTATTAAACTAGGAATATATCCCTGATTTTGACTTTGGCCTCAAGCATTTTCTTGTTTTCCTCCCTTTGCAACCATTGAAGCTCTTCGGCATTGGACACATCAGACTTTGTTCAAACGAGTCGTACGGGGACTCTGGACTGGATGCCACAACAGGTCAAATACTCTTCTGTTGAGTTAATCAAATTACTTTCTTCTTGTTCTCTTGTTCCCCTCTAGGGACATGATTTAGGAGTTAATTGTTTTAGGAGGAGAACTTTGTGTCCCAGCACAGCCTTGCTCTCTGCCAGATCTGTGAATGTATCCTTTTTGTGTGTTCGTTCCCCCCTTCTTCTACCTGATCTCCTGAGTGGCCAAGGGAAATTGCCCTTTTCCAGAAATGGAGGGTAGAATTGATATAAGTGCTAAGACAGGATGTGCACGTCACTCTTTTGCCCAGGGATCTCCCCCTGATGGGGCCCTGTGGAGTGGAGTGAGCGATGTGTTTGGTGAGTGATGTGCCTAGCTGGGGACCCAAGAAGAGAGGGGACTGATCCTGGGGCGCCCAGCTGAAGGGAGGTCGGTTACCTTGTCCCTGCGAGAATTACTGTGCTCTCCAGAGCCGCGTTCAGTCATGGACATCTCCAGGAGCTAAGGGAACTCTACCCCGTTCTGAGCAGACGATCAGTGTCCGTGAGGTCTGTTTCCAAGATTCCCCAGGGAGAATTAGTCAGACCAGTGCTGTGCTCACTTGCTGAGAAGAGGAAGCGCCTAGGGGAAGCTAGGCCAGAGTCCATTGTGTGTGTTTTTGTGCTAGAGGAAGAAGCTGCCGAGAGAGGAGCTAGGACCTCAGTCGCTGGAACAGCCTTGTTCCAACCCTCCTTCTACTTGACTACATGTGCCGAATAAACTTTTCTTCAAACTTTCAAGTAAGTCTCCTCCTGGTCATTTCTGCTACCCGGTATCCCACTACACACAGCCGCACCTACGGGTGTTAGCGCTACACTTGTGCACTTCATCATAATAATTGACTTGTTGGGGGACTGTCTAGTCCTTCACAAATATGACCATCTTCTATTAAATACACCAAACACCATTTTTATTGATAAATCTTTTTTTTAACATATATATTTATAATATATATAGAAAGTATAAGCAACTGTAACAAAAATAAACAGACATTAAATAAATGTCTCCTGACAGTGCCTTCCCATAACCATTTTAAAACTGTCCATACCCGCCACCAAAAATTTTTCCATTAAGACGTATAACCCCCCCATACATAACCTTTTCCTGCCCAGTCCACGTCACCAAAACAATTCATTATACAGTTTTTTTCTGAAGGCACAGCTAAGACCCCACCAAGCTGCACCAAAAATGCAAAAGTTGCATCAAACAAATTGTAATCATACACGCAAATAAAGCAAATCACATAAAAAAACCTAGGGAGGGTGGGAAGGTGATCTTCTCAAAAGAGGAAGAACCTTCTCCTGCTTACCCTACTCTATTATCTCCTACCTGACGCCCTTCCTGTCATACATTGCCCACTCCCAACTACCAATACTGACCACCCCACTACCTTTTTGACCCAGCCCGACAGTCAAGATACTCTGCCACCTACTCTTTCAGATCGGCCCTGGGTGTCAATTATCATAACCTTTGTCACATTTCTATAAAGATTCTTTGGTTAGATAAAAATATTTTACTATGCAAGTCTTTTTCTGCCTAATTTTTTTTTATAACGCTTCACTCACTGCGAAGATGATGACTAAAATTGTTTTTAGGAGATATGATCACAAAATTGTGACTAACTGATTGGTGGGTTAAAGGGTAAATTGCCTGATCATGGTATCATCACCAACATTGTTGGAGATGTTTGCACAACCCTTCTCTATATTAACAATTTTAGTAGTGATTCCATATCTAATGGGATGATGGAGATATTTGCTGAGTAGGAGCGGCCCCAGAGAAGTCTTGAAGGTGTGATGAGGAGTGGAGGAGTAGTTAAGGAATTTTTTATAGATCAGGTTGGAAATGTAAGTGGGACAGGAGGTGTGGAGTAATTTAGAGCAAGGCACAGAACTTTGAACGAAACAAAACAAGACTAACACCAATTAGTAGGTATACTTGCTCCCTTGTTTATGAAGTGACTCTTTTTAGGCAATTTATCTGAAAAAAAATGTTTTATTTCCACAGACCCAGTTCTTGTGGAGGAAGATTCAAGCTGGTGCAAACCTGACCAAAAATACCATCCTGTAAGTCATAAACCATAAAAAAGTATGACCACCAAGTATAGTAATGAGCTATAAACTCTGGACTATAGTGCTGAGTACTGCTAAGATAGTACAGTTGTATCTTGACTAGATCTAATAGACCAACAATGGTCTAAGACAATAACATTTTTCAAATTACTTTCATTATAAATAGGACCCTTGGAACGTTGGCTAATGGAATTGAGTGTGACAACCTACAGCAACTTAACTCTCTTTCAGATATCAGAGATGTGGTCAAGTATCTTCAAGGCATACCAAGTGGTCTGCGCAAAAGTCTTGTAAGAATAATTATGCTATTATTGTTTCGCTTCGTTGATGCATTTTTGGTTTTGGAACATATGTGTTCATGTTTCCTAGAGAAAGTGTATTTTGGAAGAGATTGAAAAACGACCTGAACTATCCTGGGATGACACAGGCTGGATGGGCCCTGAGTTTGTCATGGACCTTCCGTAAGTATTCTCACTTTTTTATGTACCGTACATGTAAATTTTTGTTAACCATAGACCTGAAATGATCTCTCCTTTCTTCTGCTTAGTGGTCTGTATGGCAATAAAAGTCCTCTTACATATAAAGCTTTTCATGTACTGCCTCCAGTAGCACATTCTAGAATATATTTTTGAACATTTTATCAGTATAATTCTAAAGAGATACTAGAGTAGTAATACTAAACTGTCCAACTGGTGTCCAACTGGTATATTTGTGGGTAAATGTACATTGTTTCCAATTTAACAAAAATCGTTTACAGTACAAAACCTAGTGATATGAATTACAAGAACCTAGCAATCATTCAAATAACAGATTCTTTAATAACTTGCTCTTTAAAGTGTATCATATTGTAATTTTAAATATAAAATCATCATTCATCTAATTTTTTATTGTATTATATATTTTTTGCATGCAAAGCATAAAAGTGTATTTTTCAAATTGTGTTTTTTTTATGTAAAAGGTGTAATAATATGACAATGGGGAAGTAGCAGTTTTGCGGTATTTTGGAAGGACTAGGTTCATTTCATTGTTTTTTTCCAGACTGAAGCTGATTGACAGACTTTCCAATGAATCATTGAAGTTGTTCCTGGAATATGCTCATAAATACCCCAAAGCCTTCATGGAGCTCCCATCTTACAAGAAATCTGTACTGGCTCAAAGAGCCCTATATGCCTTGGTATGAGGAACCAATATCATTGTTAATTTTAAATGTATATTTTTACGAAGCATTACTATAAGGACAATATTGAGTATTTATGGATGATGTACACGTTTAAGCAGATGGTATAACCACAGCTATGGTAAATCAAAATCAAAGAGGGATAAGCCATTAAAGTGTAATGGAAAGCTAATAGAAAGCATATTAGAATAGTAAATGCTTTGTAAAAATTTGAACTACTGAGTAAATGCAATAGGAGTATCCAATGTATTTTGGGGGCTCAGCCGCCCCCCTTCCTCAGAACTTTGCACCACAGAAAAAGTTTACTTACCTCTAAACTGTTCCAGTGGCTCAAAATTGTTCAAAAACCTAAAAAATATACTTACCTACCCTGGTTTCATCTGTGGGAGTCACCATTCTGTGTAGCTTCCAGTCATCCATGGGTTAAGGCTGCAGTAAGTAACACAAGCAGCCAAGGGGGGGGGGGGGGGGGGGGCAGATCAAATGTCTTTTAATGGGCACAAAGTGAAAGCAGTGGAAAGATAAATAGAGGTGAGGAGCTGTGATTTAGAAATGTCCTATAATCGGGGGTTGGCTTGCTAGGGACAAAGGTTTGTCTTGTGGGGTTAGGTGTGCTTTAAGGTTGCATTTTGGATTTCTGATCTTTTAGGGTCCCCATTTACCTTTAAGGTCCCCACACACGTAACGAGTAACAGATGAGCTGTGAAGAGCAACGTGATGACGTATTGGCGGGCACCCTTTGTTGTTGTTAGTTTGTAGGCTGTTAGTTTGCACGGGGACACGGGTTCCCATTCAAACTAATGGCATCGGCCAGAGATTTACGGACATATCCATTCTCTGGCTTTGGGGTATCTGCCGTCCCATGTGGGCACCCGCGATCCGTGGCCGATTTTACCGCCGACGGCTGTGGCTCGTTACTTGTGTGGGGACCCTTAGATTTCTCTGTACGATTTTCTTTAGATCTCCTTTTGATTTACCAACACCATGTTATATGAGGGACTTTCTAAACCATCAAGTCTCCCTGTGTTCAATCACAGAGAACCCTATACTACATAGTTGTTGGTAGATCGGACAGAGAGATATAAAGGTGTATGGCCAGCTTAGATAGAATTCTGGAGTTTACTGGTTGATATTGGTATTGATACTAAATAAAAGAATAAATAATCCTGATCCAGTTCTTTTTGCACCCATGTGTTACAAATAAAAATCCTAAATGAAGAAGAAGGAAAATCTTGCTATTTGAGCACAGAAGTTTGGATGAAAAGTATTACAATGTAGATTCTTTTTATTTTTTATTTTTTCAGCAACGTCCAGAGAACAGCAAGATATCTGCAGAAGAAATGGATTTATTGGGACCTCTGTTTGGGTTTATTGGAGAAGAAAGCATTTCGTCCATAAATAGAAAACACTTGCTCCTACACCTAGAGGAGCTGAAGATGTACTGTGTGTCTGAGGAATTCAGCAGACATCTGGGGCAGATCCTAGTGGAAGATGGCATGCTGGGGTATGTGAAATACAACATATACAGAATGTTATAACTCACATTTTACAATATTTAGATTAACTTTAAACAAAGAAATTATAAAGGGCATATTTATAAATGGGAATGATCGGTTTAGCAGTTTTCTCACCATGTGGCACCTATTGCATGATTTATCACAAATGAATAAATCCTTTAATTGTGTATTCACTACATCATGATGTCTCAGAACCCACCATGGGCTAGCCAACATCCCATAATAAATGCAAAGAAGAAAGAAACGAGGTGTGACAAAAAATCACACCATCGGATCTGGGTACACTCCGTAGAACAGAGGCAAGGGGACTTTAGCGGCTAGAATTGTACATTCAAGTATAATAATAATCATAAGATAACGTCATTTGATAAAAAACGTAATAACAAATTTAGACCGCGGGGTCTCCATGAAAAGCATTGGCTGAGCTGGTGACATGAGTGCTGTGTCTCTGGCTCCTCCAATATCTGACAGCAGCGTCATCACGCTGATGCAGGGAACAACGAACGTCTCCCATATTGAGCTGTCTGTTCCCAGCTTTATTTGTGTATTTAGAATACATCCTTATTATCTTTTTAGCTTCCTGATTGTTAGATGTGGTAAAGCAGCCACATCACTGCTACCATTCATAACAGGGGTCATGTGAATGATGATATTAATATTTAACTTATGTAAAGTACTTGATGCCTGGAAAAACTGGGGGAAGGGGGTAGAAATATGTAAGTAATTTATTTAAATTTCTTTTTTGAAATTATGCCTTTATTGTGATATCTGGTTCTCATATTGGACACATACCTTCTGGGGTTGTTTGCTGATCTACATAAATGCCCTATAACTTTTTCTTTAGAACTCCGACTAAGTGGACACACAAACATATAGAACAAATTGGGAGGCTGATCTTTTATCTTACCCCAGAAAATCTAAATTTTATACCCAAGGTAAGAAATCTGAGCCTGACCTGTCAAGTAAGTGCATACTGAGCTATTCTTCTTAATGTACTGTGATTGTTAGTGTGTTGTGTTAAGCAGACGTACTTTTAGAAATTGTGACATATTCTCGCCTGTTACTTGGGAGACTGGACGTGATCCCCTAGAGAACAGAAATTTGGGTTAAGGGGCTTTAGCTCATTGGACCAAGTTTAGAAACCCCTTTTCTGAGAACAGACCCTTAAGCTCCTCATACACCTTACAATCTCACCATATAATTTCTGTACAATCCGCTTTTCCTCTACAAAAACGATGTAATATGAGGACCTTTCTAAACCTTCCAATCAGGAAGGCCACTATACTACATAGTTGTTGGTAGATCTAAAGGAAATTGTATGGAGTGATCGAAAGGTGTATGGGGGGCTTTAGCCACTTTTGAGGCGGGACAAACAGAGACACATGTTTTTGTGTGGTTCACATTTATGCACCCACTTTTTTTCACTGGGTGTTTAACAATCACGGATTGTGTGTGTGTGCACACATTAAAGATTCTTCAATGAAAAATAAATTTGTGGTATAATTTTTTGGAGGGGGGTTGCTTATAGGATTGATTAGTGGTTCGATTTAAACGTATAGTATTTGTATGTTTGTGTATGTCATATCACTGATTTCTGAGGAAGGGGTATCATTATGTTTTTTTTTACTGTGCAATATTGGATGTGTTATCATCATAGGCAAGAATATTGAGATAGTACAGTTGTACATCTCTTTCACTGATGTGTACCACCTTAAAAAAAACTTTTAAGTTGAATCCTATCCCCTTATTTCTGTTAATAACTAGTCATATATATTGCACTAGTAATCTGGAAAAGCATGCTTGTGTCTTGTGTCTAGGATGCCCTGGGACGAGATATGTTGGAATGGCTTCTGGAAAGTCAGAGAGAATGGGAGAATAGTGAAATTGGAATGATATGCAACAAACAAAACTCTTACATTCAGGCCAGAGCAAGAAGGATCAAAAGGATATTGGCATCTGCCTTGACTAAGAATGGTTTCCGCAATAGCAGAGGTAACATGTAGAAGTATCAACTCTTGTGCTAATCTTTACATTTTACATTGATCTTCTTATTTAGAATTTTGTTGTGTGAGACAAAAACTACATTTTTGAAGAGGCTTCATTCTGGAACAGGTCCTGATGCTGCGTATGAAAGAGTTATGTTTCTGCTGATAGACGATTGTTGCTATAACAGCACAATGTTCTTGTTTGCAGAGCCAATCCCTAGTTGTCTGGACATGAGAGTGACATTTCCCTCGGCATGGAGTGCAGCTCAGATTAGTGGCATGTCTCTCTCTGAATTTGAAGGATGCTTAAATATAATCACTGAAGATGCAGATCTATCAGTTGACCAGGCAAAGGCTGCTCTGGGAAAAGTAAAGCAGGTAAAATATTGAAGACCTTTACCTATATATACTTTAATTTTATGTTTAGCAAAATTTAATTCATTTCCAGTAGAGGGTTATTAATATTATTTAGCAACTTGTTTCGGTATTTCTGAGACATGTCATAAAATGAACCCTGAACCAATGAAATATAGTTATGTTGCTGTCTTTCACGGGAGGAATGTATAGAATGTATTTACACTGACAACATTTTTGGTGTTGCTCTTACAGTTGTTTGGTCCAGTGAAGAGTATGAGTCTAGTGCAGATTTTGCAGATGGGACAACTTATCACTTATATGACAGAAAAGGACTTAAACGACATGGATACATCTGACTGGGCAGTGGTGTCTTTTCTCGGTAAACTGAACAGCTGGACCCCTAAACAGGTCTGACATGAAAAACAGAAATGGTTTGATGTTGCTTTATGCTTTTAATAATTCAGAATATTGTGCTTTTTTTATGAAGGCGTGTGTAGTCTACACAGTAGATGATTATCCTAAAAAAACTTGTCTTGATCATCCCAGCAATAAGAGAATAGGTGAGAGCTGTGCATACAGCATTGGTTCTTTGGGGGAGGTGTGGAGGGGGCACCCCTCTGTCTCCTTCCCTATAGAAAACTACTGTTGTAGCGTAGCACTGACACCCGTAGGTGCTGCTGTGTGTGAATGGGACCTGGGTAGCAGTGACTGTCTCGGAGACAAAAGTATGAGTTGAACTGAAGAAACTTTATTTCACCAAAGGCAGAGTACAGGTGAATAGTAACGTTGGAGGAGAGAGGGTTAGGATAGGCAGGATTTATACAGCAGAACAGGGTCTGACTTCTTCTCTAAGTACACTTGACCAAGTCTCCCAATACTCTTTAGCCGGTCTGACATTTGCTTGTCGCCTGTCTCACAGTATTCTCTCACAATACTCTTGAATGAACAGGTCTCACAGTATTCTCTCACAATACTCTTGAATGAACAGGACTCTTCTAGCACCTCCAGTACTTGCACTTAGCTGAATTCCTTCAGGATCTCTCACCCTAACCGTCTATGGCTATGTCCTCACAAGGCACACACACACCTTAGGTTCCAGTGACTTCCAAGATCCACCTCTGGACAGCAGCTTCTCCCATGCAGGTTACTTGGCAATGGAGACCAACAAACTTCACAGGCTTTGAATAGCAGCAATGCTTCAGCACAATCTCTCAGCCATCAAACCAGGGCAAACAGCCCCTGGCCTGACATACAGCAACACATCCCCAGGGCCCCAGAGGGGGGACACCTCAGGGAAGAACTCCTGAGCAGAGGTGATCACTCCTATTTATCACATTTACCACCCCTCCCAGAATCTGCTATCTCTGGGCAGATTGGAAGTATCATTTCTGCACAGAGCTCTGTCAATCACCAAATAGATAAATTTCCCGCCTCTCTGTCTAGGCAGCTATCCTAGCTGGTAAACAACTTCTAGAAACAAAATTAACCCCTTGAAGACTAGTCACGTCTCCCAGAGGGGCTACAATAGGCTAGATCAGTAGTTTAGCAATCTATCTTGCTGTCACTAAAGGATCAAAGGTGGCACTTGCACAGGTTCTAGACAGTTGTCTCAGGCGATCATAATCAGCAACAATTATTTAGCATCTGTAGGAACCTTTAGACTCTGTCTGTAGTATGCAGCGGGCATATGCGGCCCTTTCAAAGCAATGAACTATGATGTGACTGTACACACAGAAGCGTGCTGGGCTGTTGCTGCAACGCTGGCCATGGCCGGCAATGATATGCTACACATCCATTGGAAGCACTGATGACGCCCAATGTGAGGTTCACCCGAGGTTTAGGGGGGCATTTGCATTAATATGGCCTATTAAATTGAACTGAAATAACATGAGCAAAGAACATCGAGCACGTTTAAAAGCATCACACTGGTGCTAAGTGTAGATAAGGTCTTAAGCTGGGTACACATGTGTAGATATAGGCCAGATCGAAGGTCGATTCAAGCGCCGTGCGCTCACAGCCCTCAGTCTGGCCCATATCATATGCGTCCATCCCTGCTTTCCAGCGGGACCAATCAATCCCTATGGAAAACAGGGATATCTGACATGACCATAGACCACGGTCAATGTCTTTTGCAAAGCATCGGCTAAGCTGGAGAAACAGCATCACACGGCTCCAATAGCAAGTGTTCCCTACTCTTCTCCAACTATAAAACTTCTGTGTAGTTGACAATGAAAATTCTTATGACCTGAACTGTTTTCTACAGATGAAGACTTTAGTGTACAACATTCTCAGAGAGCATAAGAAAGGGGCATCAGACCTAGATCTGATGGAGCTAACAGCTCTTGGATATTTGCTGTGCGGCTTGGGAGTACATGAACTGAAGCGAATGAATATTCAGGAATTCAGGTCAGTATGCTGGATATATGGCCAATGCTAAGTTTTCTTTGCTGAAAGTTTTATGTTTATTTGGGACACAATTGGTCCATATTTGCTTTTTGCAGCCAGGCAGCTGTATTTGTGGGAGCCCTGAAACTAAAGTGCTATGAAGCTCAGCTAGAAACCTTTGCAGATCTGATAACATCAAGCTCAGCATTTGGGGTGGTGAGCCGATGGGGCCCTGAGATCTTCACAGAGATTGGAACACTTGCAGGTATTTTACCATAATAGGTGTGATAGAATGAGCTAATAACAAAGCTATATGATGATATATGATTTTCCACTTTCATTTTATTCAATTATCATCATATATATTGTGACAGACCATTTGTCTGTCACTGCGTAAATGGAGCATTAGGTTGTGTCCTGGAAGGAGTCCTCCGGGAATTATTTACACAGCAACATTAGGTTGCTGAGTGTTTTTGTTTGTTTTTTCTTACAGGAACCCGGACTCTTGAATGGCAAGGATGGAACTGGGTGGCCTTCCCATTCTGCCCAAGAACACCAAAGGGTTAACACCTGCTAGCTGTAGCTGGTAGAGATGGTTGAATTTTCTTTAAAGGCCTCCATACACGTGTCGGATTCCCACCGGATTCCGGCACGATCGATTCCAGGCGCGTGCACCAGAAACGATCGTGCCGGAATCACGTGCAGCCCACCTTGTCCGATCGCTCGCGTCCGATTGATCGGGGGCTCAGAATCGGATCCGACAGAGAACCAACATGTTGGTCTTTCTGATCCGATTCTGCACACATCAGGGGGAGTTGCCATTTGGGAAGTAAGTGATCGGACACGGAATCGTCCAGGAATCCGTGGGACAAGGTGGTATGCAGCGATCGGATACTCTTAATTGGCTGATTGATCGGAGCTCCGATTCCCGCTGAGATCGCTGGAATCGATCGGGTGGGTGATCAATTGGCCATGGAATCCGACACGTGTATGGCTAGCTTTAGAAATTTTTACCATTTCGACGATTTCGAGTTAATTGCAAAGTCCCTAAGTATGATATCATCACCAAACTTGCTGGAGATGTAGAGAAGGGTTGAGGATATACAACAAAAAATGTATGGCTCTAACACAAATACTTTTTGCATGAATGAAGTTCAATGTCAAGTCAAAATTTCGAAAAACGTAATTTATGAAAAAACGACATGAGCTAGAGCAAACCTTTTGTTTTCCAATGTTCCCACAACCCTTCTCTACATCTCTCATCAGCTTTGCAATCAGCTCACAAAGTCAGCTAGTCGAAAAATTCTACAAACTCTAGTAGCTGGGTATGTCTCCACATAGACCTGAGTGTCAGGGCTTCTGACCGAGTGGAGACAAGGGGGTACACACGGGTACGCTGGCGTGCCTATGGCTTGTTTTGTGGTCTAGGATATTAGGTGTGCATTTAAAAACTTACTGTGTATACTTGTGTATAAGCCGACTCTAACATGGGCCGAGGCACCAATGCGGAAAAACCGATTGACACAAGTATAAGCCTAGGGTTAATTATGTAACTGCTAAGGCGCAGAAACACTGCAAATGTGATTTTGTTTCAAGATGTCATTATTTTCAGTTAATTGCAAAGCCCTTGAACATGATATCAATATTAACCTCCCTAGCGCACTGCACACAGTACACTGCCTGTCGTTTCCGGCTTCCTGCCGGAGCTCTACTCGCAGCTGTTGTCATTACTGACAACAGCTGCGTGTGAGAGAAAGCCGGCGCTCCTCCATTAACATGGAGGTCTATGGCGCCGCCCCCCCCCCGCCCCCTTCCGCGTCACCGTGATGCGATCGGGGCGGTACCGCCAACCCGGAAATGCTGCAGCGATGAAGACAATTGCTGCAGCTTTCCGGGGAGGCATAGGGTCTCCCCGCCGCCGGCTTCCCCGGCGGTTGAGAGGACCCTGTTCACTGAACGAACAGGGTTCGTCTCAACCGCTAGAGAGGTTAAATTGATGGAGAATTAGAGAAGGATTGTGGGGAAACTGTCATGAAAAAAGTATTGTGCTAGCTTATGTAGTTTTAGCATAAATGAAGCTCAACTTAAAAAAATTCAACTTCACTTTGAACCTCATTTATGCAAAAACTACATGTGCTAGAGCAATAATATATTTTTTATGCTCCTATAACTCTTCTCTACATCTCCAGCAAAATGTGTGCTACAATGTTTAGGGCCTTTGCCATTCATACTCAAAATGCTGCAATTTTCATCTCTTGACTCTAGTAGAAGCCAAATAATTTTTTTTAGCACCTTTGACAATATTTGAGTATATATGCGGTATTTCATTCATGTATATCATTCCTTAAAGCAGTGGTTCCCAAACTGAGGGGCGGGCCCCCCTGGGGGGGCGTGAAGGTGTTCCGGAGGGGGCTCCGACCCTCATTCTTAACCTGTGTTTGAATAGGGAGGGGGGGGGGGCTCAATAATGTTACCTAAATAGAAAATGGGGGCCCTGCAAGGAAAGTTTGGAAACCACTGCCTTAAAGGAATGAGATGATACTTCCCTGTCCAACAGAGAGTATGGAGCCACATTGCTGCCATCCAGTGGTGTTTTTTGGATATTGGAGTCCCCTAGTCTTTCTATGTAGTTGGTGGATCCTGATAGGGATATTGGTGAATGTCCCTACCAGGATTTATTAGATATGTCTCAGGATTGGCCAGGTGTCCATATATAAGTCCCCACCTGGTTTTGGATATGTGCCTGTTATAGCATGTGTTTAAAGTCCTAATTCTTTAATATCTCGGCTGATTCTCATGTCTTTACCTTGGATTATTAAGGGCTCATTAACAAAGGTTAAAAGGTTGTTTTCATGTCTTTTAAGTGACCAGAAAATGACCTGGTAGTAAGTTTAAATTTAAAGTCAATGAGGGCATTTGAAGAACAAATGTCATTAATAAGGTAGTACATTTTCTTAACGTTTTTTTTAATGGCTTATGTCATGTTCAAAGGGTTGTTTGTCATGAAATGACCCTATTGACTTCAAATGAGAAGCTTGCCAGCAGTTTGCAGAGCACCTTACAATCGTTTTTCAAGCTATAAAGAGTTTGTGCAGGCCTATGCTTTAAAGGATCATTAACACTATTTGCCATAGGAGGACATCTGGAAAATATAAACAACTTAGTTTTTTACAGCCCGTGTAAATGAAGCCTTAGGCTATGGTTCCAACTGCGCTGGCAATTAATCGCCTGAGCTGGCGTTTTTCAATCGCCTGCCAATCGCCTACACTACTTTCAATGGGCTTGTCCCCATTGATAGAATTGAAAATCGCCACCTCAGGCAATTAACTGCCAGTGCAGGCGATTAATCGCCTAAGTGGGAACATAGCCTTAACCTCTTTTGCCTGCTGCCTCCATTGACCTGTATGTTTTTTAACCACTCTCCTGACATATCCACTGGCTAATCCATTTATTAGACTGACCTCTTGTATATGACCTCAGCTACATTCTTGGATTTGCTTAATGGACTTCCCTGTTTAGGCCCACATACACCTAGCGAGCCGTGGCCGACCAATATACATGTGCGCTCGTGGCCGCCAGTCGGCGTCAAAATCTGCCGCGAAACGTGGGTGCCCACATGGGGCAACAGGAAAGCTCGGTCAGCCAGAGAACTGACTGTTTGTAAATCTATCGCCCATAAAAGACTTTTATACGTTGTATTGTATGCGCAATTTGTTTAACAAAAGTTGATTAAAAAAAAAATCTATCGCCCATGCCATTAGTTTGAATGGGGACCGTGTCCCTGTCCAAACAAACGTCCGTCATACATAGGCCCTGGCTCGTCAGAACTATGGGGGCTTTTAGTTTCATTATTCTCCCTGGTCTCTTATGTTATACAAAGGTTTGTATTGTGCAATAAATATTTGTGAAGAATATGTCAATGGCAATAGCACTGTTAACTAAAAAAGGAAGCCAATCATAGAAGTTCGCAGGCACAAATATTTTATTAATAAAGCTGACCATAAACTTTATTTTACTGACATGTTTGTAAATTTTAGATCAATTGCATTACTTTGGCTAACTAAGTAACTGCCAGCACACAAAGGGTACACGGCTGATTCACTCCATGATCACCCGTGCGTGATGACGTCATCACGCACAGTGGATCTGCAAAGGAATCTATTAAAAAATGAAATGTCTTTGGTCAGCTTTAGATATAGTGTTGCTGTTACATGTAAGGTATGTATTCATGGATACCACTGATAGGTTCTTTTGTAACTATGTATTTTGGTGGTTTCAGCTGGTCTTCCGGACATTGTGCTTTCTTCTTTGATAAGCGACCAGATTCAAGGAATAACGCCTGATGCAATATCCCTTATCCCAGCACCAAAGTTTGCTGTAAGTAAATTTACTGTATAATTTGTATATAAGAAATACACAAGTTACACAACTATATTCTAGTTTCATATCAGTGTAGTTTAAATTAGCTGTACTTTTTATATGACTTTCATTAGTTGGGATCAGTTTGTTTATCCTGGAAATGGTCAGATCCCTTTTTTCCACTTTTTATGTTACTTCTTGCTCTTCCATATTTTAGTTTTTGCGCTAAAAAAAGAGATTTGCTAGAGCAGTGGTTCCCAAACTTTCCTTGCAGGGCCCCCCTTTTCTATTAAGAAACATTATCGAGCCCCCCATCCTATTTAAACACATGTTAAGAATGAAGGCCAGCGCCCCCTCCCACCCTTGAACTCCTTTGCACCCCCCCCCCCCATGGAGGCCCACCCCCCCAGTTTGGGAACCTTTGTACTAGAGGGAGCTTAAAGGTGTTTAGTACAAGTACTCAACTGTTTAGATGATATTTTATCCACATACATTTCTTCAGTTGGATAACCCATGGCTTCCACTGAGAGAAAATAATAACGTTACAGTTTAGTGTGTGAAATTGTGAAAATGCTGTCACGTGTTTATGTTTCTGTCTACTAGTAAAATTATAGTAGTAGACATGCCTCACCCCCAGTAAAAAACACATAGCTTACAATTAATGTCCTTAAGACTCGTGTCTGATCAATTTACAGGACGCACTGTGCAGCTGTACTTAATGTTCATGTAACTTACAATGATTACTTTGCATTTATTGTACTCCCTGCTGATGTTTATGTATCTGGTAATTGAAGACACTATGCTAATTTCCTTTCCAGAATCAACAACATTATAGTGTTAATAGTGTGATTGCTGTTCTATAACAAATAAACCAACACATATAGTTGATAATGTTAAATTGCATAGCAGCTATAAATAGGCCCATAGAATAGTTATACATAAATATTTTATCACCTATTTTATTCTTACATTTGCCTGACTTATTTAGGGCAGAGGGTTGGAATTTTGTAGACTGTAGGCCAGGGGTGGGCATACTTTTTGAGTCGTGGGCTATAATGGGTTCTTAAATTTGACGGAGGGCCTGGACCAAAATCCTGTAAGGGCCGCCCGTCATAGGTGTCCCAAATCCTTCCATCCCTGGTGTTATTTATGACCGTACTTAATACTGGAGACGGAATTACAACTGGGAAACAAATTGGCCATGGACCATAGTTTGCCCATGTCTGGTCTAGGCATATGTTGTCTTCAAAGACTTATCTTTTGAGTTAGCAAGGAATGAAGGATTGGTTTTAAGTCCAGATCCCTTAAGCTGTGCAAAGACAGTTAGATTTGCAGCAGAGTTGGCTGCAGATCGACCGCCGTTTGCTAAATATTACTGACATGTCTGTAATTTTTAGGTCGGTCTCATCGACTTTGTGAAGTAGATAACCAGCTTATGCTTGGCCCTTTGCCTATTTCCACTTCCAATCTGATTTCTGAATTCAGCAGCCAACTGATAACAGAATGATTTGTGGGTTGTTGATAGGACATACATAGGACCTAGATAAGTGAGACATCTGATCAGTTAAGTGTTCTTATCACAATACTGATCTGCCTGTGGTTACTAGTACTTATATATTATAGACTGTCCTGATATATTGAGTTGCTTAGATTTGCCACACAGTAACAGACAAACTGTTCATATATTTTAGCCCTTTAGTGGTATATATTCTATTCATAAAGTAACAAGTTCATTCTCTTTGCAGGTTGTGTTCAGCCCAGCTCAGCTTTCCTCCTTCACCAGCGATCAGGCCATAGCAGTAACCCCTGAACAATATGAATATCTCAGCCCCCAGCAACGTCAGGCCATCTCAAGCGCTCAGTATGAAGGGGATGCTCACCAGGACCCTCGCGGTAAAGTCCTTTTTTTTACTTCACAATGCAGTATATAAGTTGACTATGGAAATAGTCCTAAAATGACTTGTTTGGAATAAGTTTATGACTCAAAATCTTGAATATTGCTTAATGCAGAGAATTTACAGATGCGCTTTCATCTTTTTCCCAGGAGAGAAAAACAGAGGATCACTTGTTGCCTGGAGTCCTGTCATTCGTGTCATGACATTGCTCTTACTCCTTCTTTGAGCACCAGTGTCCCAGCCTAGCTGATTGGCTGTTTAGAAAATGTTTTTGTAAAACATTGCTCATAAATCCCACTTGGATTTTTAATAAAATTATAAAGCTGACAAATTTCTGGCTTGTATTTTTTTGTATATATTTTCCTAATATTACCTGTCCAATAAAAACTCTATGGTGCCAATTCACAAACTGATACAATATGCTTAAATTGCTTAATGTGCTTTTACAGCTGTAGTATTGGCTTGCGAATATCTATTTATCTATAAATATATATATATATATATATATTGTGGCATTTTAAAACATACTATTCACTTCTTCTTCTTCCCCATTCCATATAGTTATCAAGTATTTGAGTTGTTTTAATTTTAGAGGTTTTTTTCTCATACTGTCTCACTTTTTAGAGGATCCCCCTTACAATGTGTGGCGCTACATTAGCAGCCTTTGTGACTACAAATCCTGGCTACATCCCTTCCACAGACTGAAGCTGTCTCAATGAAAGAACCCATGGAGACCCCGCTGTGAGAGAAGCCAGACGAAAGAGTCTTATTCTTTAGAAAACATCTGTGATCCTTCATTATAACTGCTTGGGCACAGACTGATGACCTTTTATTTCAGAGGAGACCTAATTCTCACAACAATTTATTTAATGGTCATTGTCTTCGGGTTTGCACAGACAGCAAATGATTTTACGGCATTAGCTGATAAATTTGATCTCTTGATGAATATCGTCTTGCAAATTTCTAACCATACATTTCTAGTATCGCTTCAGTGTGTATATGGTATTTGAGTTAAATGAAACTGTTTCAAAAAATCACATTAAATACTTCTTGGTGCAATTAAAATCACAAACACATTCAAGATATAATTATTTTGTCTCTGATTAAATGACTTCACCTAGTACACTGGGAATTGCAATGTTTTACTTGATGTATTTTTAGTTATTGATCAGCAAGATTTCTGGCTACCAAGTATCTTATAAAGGTATGAGCTGACATTAGGAGCACTCTCAATTTATGCTAGGCATACACATACCGACCTACTCCGATATCTTCCTCCGATATCTTT
>CM070034.1:139108212-139133260 GCA_036250615.1 Ptychadena robeensis
ATCATATCTGGTATCGGACTTAGTTCTCAGCTGATTTAGCAGGGAAAGGGCATTGCTCTCCCTGCTAATGTCTCACCCAGCTTGTGCTGATAATGTGTGGGGTGTAACATTAGCAGGGAGAGTAATGCCCTCTCCCTGCTAAATTCCCCCGATTAAAAAAATCTGGGATTTATATAAATTGGAATTTGGCCAGGAAAGACACATTTAAAACTTGACTTTCCCAGGCAAAATGGGAGGGTTGACAGGTATGGTCAAGATTGTAGACCTACACAAGGCTAGAATATTGAGATCTCACCTCAATAGGTTTCAATGCTCATAGTCACCAAGAAAACACTTGGTAACACACTACCCCTTAAAGGACTGCAATCCTGGAGTGCCGCAAAGTCCACCTGCTCAAGGAAGTACAAGTGCAGGCCTAATCAGAGTTTTCCACTCAACATCTAAGTGATTCACAGGAGGACTGTGTGAAAGTGTTGCTATGATCCTTTCTGTGTTTAGAGGATAACACCATCCCCACTGTCAAATATGGATGTGTAAACATTATGCTTTGGGCCTGTTTTTCTGCCAAGGGGACAGAACAACTGCACCACATAACAGAAAGGATGGATCAAATCTTGGGTGAAGAAGGATTGGCTCGAGGAGCATATTAAGATTTTGGAGCGACCTAGTCAGGCTCCAGACCTTAGAAAATCTGTGGATGGAGCTGAAGGTCGGACTTGCTAAATATCAGCCATGAAACATTAATGACTTGGAGAAGATCTCCAAAGAGGAGAGGGCCAAAATAACCCTGAGATGTGTGCAAAACTGATGACCAGCTACAAGACCATTCTGACCTCTGTGATTACCAACAAAGGTTTTGGCACCGAGTACTAAATCATGTTTTGCAAAGCGATCAAATACTTACTTCATTCCTGCAAATATTAGTTGATTTTCTGTATATATTTCATTCATGTTTTCATTTGATGTTATTGTACTGTCTCTCACAGTTCAAATAAAAAAATTATAGGCTGGTCAGTTCTTTGTTAGTGGTCAAACTTACAAAGCGTTCCAATAATGATTTCCTTTACTGTAGAATAGCTCTGCTCTGTGCTCTGTGTACTGTTAGAATGATATAACCTGAAAAAGTGAACATTTGCCCAGACTTTTTGCATTTACATAGTAGTTTTACTATATTAAGCTAGCCATACATGTTCCAATTCCATGGCCGATCACCCATCCGATCGATTCCGCGATGCCAGAGGGAATCGGATGTCCGATCGATCGCCCAATTAAGCCTGTCCCTACCACCTTGGGCCACCGATTCCTGGACGATTCCATGCCCGATCGATCACTTCACACATGACAACTCCCCCTGATGTGTGCTGAATCGGATGAGAAAGACCAACATGTTGGTTCTCTGGCAGATCCGATTCTGTGCCCCCGATCAATCACGTCCGATCGATCGGGGGCCCACGTGATTCCGGGACGATCGATTAGCGTGCACGTGCCCGGAATCGATCGTCCCGGAATCCCTTGGGAATCGGACCCGTGTATGGGGACCTTTAGGCCTTCATAGGAATCTATTGTTGTGGGCATTGTAGAGAAATTCATCTTCAAATTCAAAGTTCACAACACAGACATCCTATATATTTTCCTATTATTGTCTGTTACAACAGAATCATTGCAGCCTGCCAGCTGTCTGATACAAACACAATATATGTATTACTTCATTTCAAAATTAGCTTGAAAGGCTAGGGAAGGCATGTTGTAATTCTTATATAATATGTCCATACTGTGGGCACAGGAGCACCATGTGTATGCAAATGTATGCAACCTTAACAATTAAGTCTTTTATTTTGGATCTGTTAAAGTGGTTCTTAACCTTTTAAGATCTGCGACTCTGGAAGTATCATCGTAAAGTGTCAATTCCTGTAATGCAGAGTGTCATTTCCATATTCCAAATACCGGAATTGGCACTCCATGACATTACTTCCGTCATGATCAGGTATGTGTAATGTCCCTTGCCTTATATTTTCCGCCACCATTTGTGCAAATGTTAAGAAGGAGGGGTCGTTACACCTTCCCCTAACTTCTCTTCTTTTGAAATGGTCTTTCATGGAGTCCTGACCCACAGGTTGAGAACCACTGTGTTAAAGATATACAAGATATTTGCAACTGTAAGTTTGTGTATATCCGATGACATGAACGGCAGGCAGAATAGGCAGCAGTTGACTTTATTAGCATGGTAACAGTTGCTTTAATATACGTGGATGTTCACAATGTGATTAAACTGCTGTACAACATATTTGACCTGATTTACTAAAGCTAAGCTTATCCTTATACCGCCTGCTTCTGCACTGATTTATATGGCTGAAGATTCCAGCTTAGTTGATGATCTCTAGGATGTGACTTACTATGGGTGATCAATAAATGAACAATTGACAACAGTATATCAGAAATCCGTAATAACTAATATGAAATAAAAGCAGTAAAAAAAATAATTTTGTGAATAGATTTAGGTAAATCCATCCGTCTATGGCTTTATAAATATATAGGAATAAGATGTTTGCAAGAATGAAGATGTTTGCTACACTTTGGTGTAGTGTAGTTTAGTGTAGCCCTTAGCTGGGAATGTATGTGTAAGTTACATTCATACTGTATATATTACATTCGCTTTTGATACATTAGGGTAAGGCATCCTTGTTATGTTATCAGAGATCATCACCCTAGCAAGCAAGCTTACATCCTTAGTAAATCAGGTCCATAGGGTGCATGCTGTTCCAGACCATCATATGAAGTCAGGTGGACTCACAGTAAAAGTATAAATTATTCACTGATGCATCATGATTAATATACATTCTTGAGGCCACAGTATTTGTGTATGACAGTGATAGCTTTGGGTTAGTGCTTGAACTGAGCCACTGGCGTAGGAATACGGATGTCTTGCCCCTTCTCGAGTCTCTTCTCGCAGTCAATGAGATAGTTCACTCCATCAACGACCAGCTGCACCAGCTCTACCTGCAGGGTGTATAAGACGATTAGAAAAGGGCAGAAAACCATAAGAGGACTGGAGAGATACTTCTGGCTCCTAAAGCAGCTTTCTCTCCAAAGCTTATAGTGACCTGAAGGTGACACTGTAAATATGTGTATGCTTACTGCACCACAGCGTCTCAGAGATTTATGGTAAGCATTTTAAAGCCAATTTTTCAATAACAGGCCTGTAACTTCCCAAAATCTGTCCATACAAGGGTCTAAAAGACATCCTGAATATAATAAAGTTTGAAACAAACAATTATGTAAAATAAAAAAATATATTTTTTAATAAATTTAATGAGAAAACACAGAAATCAGGCACAAAGCTATGCTGCTATGTACTAAATCTCGCCCAAGTAAAGTCTCTGGTGCCCCAGATGTGCCCATTTGCAGTTAACCCTCTCTAACCTGGTGTGATGGATGTGGTAAGATCACACCAGGGAAGAGAGGGTTACTGCAAATGGGCACATCTGGGGCACCAGAGACTTTTTATTCTGGCGAGATTTAGTACATAGAAGCACATTGAAATCAGTTTTCTACATAGAAAACTGATTTCATGCACTGTACTTTTGAATTTCCCGCCGCCTCCCCGATGTGGGGGGGGGGAGAGACGGAGGATATGCTGCCAGCCAGCATGTCACATCGGGGACACCGGGACAGCGCAGAACTGTCAGTATGCGCTGCCTGGAGCCCCCGATGTGTGCTGGACGGTAGCATCTCGTCCAGTGCGATAGTGGGAGTAGCAGCGCTGGACGAGATGCTGCCGTCCTGACCCCTAGGGCGGTTAATGAAAGAATGACAGCATGCATAGCTAGAAGACATATTTTTTCTAGTTTTTAAATAACAAAATGTTAAATTATACTTCAAGCATTTGGTAACACTGTAGTATGGTAATGCTGGGGATCGGTGGACAGGTGAGTTCCTACGCCCTATGCATTAACAGTTAGGTTTCGGGGGGCCACTGTAGAAGACCAAAGGTCCGCATACAGCCCCCAGGCCACAGGTTGGGCACCTTGGTGCTTAAGCAATATATACAGTATATATATATGTAACTTGGCTTTGTAGCTTTGCTATTAATTTATTCTGAAAATCCACCCGCAAAAATTCAAAATGTTTATCTCATCTCATCTACTAGTATAAGCCATTTTCTTTGCATATAAATTTGGCTTCTAATTATAATTTGACATTTATTTAAAATTTTTACTTTAAATTAGACTTTATAGAAACCCAATTATCTAGTATATGACTATACTCTACCTCAGATTTCCCCAAGCGGTCCAGGTTTGAAATATCAAAAGTGCCACCAACAGCCGCAGTGTCAACTCCTCCTGTTCCTCTTTTCTGAAGACGGAGATTCTCTAGGATCTTGGAGAAGCGAGGATCCTAAAAACAAATAGAAGAATACAGAAAATGAAAAATAAAATAATGTCATAAAACATTATTAACAAGAAAGTCACATGGCAAGCTTTACTGACCTCCACTGATCAAATTTATGTGGCATTTCATACACTTCATGTTTTACTAATACATAGCTTTTTGTGTCATCTATAAGAATCAGGGTCTGTCTTTCTCATGAATAAAATAAGATAGCTGATTGTCAAGCGAGACAGTTTTCCTTCTTACAGTAAAAATGATCCATAACCATCTCTACTGATTAGATCTATGGTTCATTGTAGAGTAAAATACATAGGTTGTATAAATAAAGTCACTACTGCGCAGAACTTTTTGAAATCTGTGAAGTTATTGTAGACATTACAACAACATTAGCCTATAGGTATGCAATATTAGTATAAGGCTGAGCAGGGTGAGGCCCAAAACGATTTTCGCAATTGTGGCGATATTTTGGAAATGCATGGTGCTACCGCGAATATTTGAATTTATGAATATCGAATATTAGTAGAATTATTTGTGAAATATCGCAAATTTGAATATTGCCTATGCCGCTTATCACTAAAGGTGGCCATAAATTCGGTCGAACTAAAATCCAGTACCAAAAAACTTGTACGTTCAAAAAAAAGTTATCGATATCAAAAAAAAAAAATTATTGATCTGAACGGACATGTTTACCATCGAATGTAAATCGAACACGTCAAATAATTTCATTCGATCTTTTTTGTTAGTTCTTATACATTTAATTGAAGCTATTTCCTGTTACAAAAATGGAACAATATTTTGGTCGAACGAAAATAGAGTGTGTACATTCGATATAGGCACAATCAATATTAGATCAAAATATTGAACATCCTGATCAAATCTATCGTCGATTGTGCAAAAATCGAATTGTGCAGATGCGGAGGTGGTTGATCCATTTTAAGTTCTTACAGCTTACCTTGCCCAGTAGAGGTAGTTTAATGTGAACACCAGCTCTCAAGCCAGTGCCCAAGTTAGATGGACAAGTCAGGACATATCCCAGCCTCTCATTCCACATGAATTCCCAGCCTCTCTCTTGGATAAGCCTTTCAACCTGTTATTGGCAGAGGGACAGACTGTTAACATAGGTGTGGCACCAACATTTGGTATGTGTAGTATAGGTTATAAGAGATCTGGTTCGGAAACTGCATTACATGAACACCAAAAACAATCTGAATACAAAATCACATGATAAGTTTGCTAGGGGAATTAGTAGAATGGACAGGTACGTTTGCTTTGGGTGTGACAAGAGAATAAAAACAAGCTACAACTAGAATTAATTTCTAAAACAAAGAAATGGATGGTATTGCTAACAATGGTCAAACTCACGGCTAAAAAAATATTAAGATTACAGGAATATTCAGAAAAAGGATAACCACAATGTATTCATAGCAATTACAGACATATAAAAAGTCCCTATTCCTCTTTTATATGTTGGTTTCAGTCTTACATAACTTTCGCACAGTTTCACTTGATGTGTTGATCATAGCTATCAACGTGGAAAAAAAAAGTGTTGAAGTGTAAGATGTCACTTCCGGTATGCAGATCATGGTTCTTCTGTGTTCCAAGGGCTTACCTCTCAGCTGTCTAGCACGGAGAGGGCAATACTCTCCCTTCTAATGTCCCACCCCACTTGTGCTGATAATGTGCGGGGTGGGACATTAGCAGGGAGAATAACGTCTCCCTGCTAGATCAGCAATTTCAAGAATCCGGGAGAAATCTGGGATTTGGCCGAGAAAGCCACATAATAAAACATGACTTTCCTGGACAAAACAGGAGGTTGACAGGTATGGTGTTAATGTACATATTATGTTCCCATTCACTATGGTGGCTGGTACTTCATAGTAATGCTCCCCAACCCTGTGAAGCCTAATACCCCGCTCTACCTTTGTTCTGTCCTGAAATACATTCCAGGGCTCGTTCCTACCTCCTTCAGTCCATTGCAAAACCTTTCAAACACCCTCTTCATGTTTCCTCCCTTCTCCATGGAAATGACCCTGGTGTGATCCTCCTCATTTATCCAGATAAGGAACGTTTTTTCATTATTGTGCCTGGAAAACATGCAGAACAAATAGATTGTAGTAGTTGCATGTAAGAATAACTTTAGTTTGTGGTTCGTATTTCCTGACAGACACAAAGTGATATAAATCTTTTTACAGCCTATATATTGTATAAAGGGCAGAAGAGGGAAGGCACTCAACATATATTATCATGAGAACAAAGAATGCAGATGACAATAGTTAATTGCAAAATGGAAGAAATATTTTTGCAGAACGTGTGCTGTATTTTATCAAAAGGTTGTTAAACAAAATATATATAACATAACTTAGCATCTACTACATGTTTTGATTTCTTTGCTCTCATACTACACACTGAATTACTGAATTTCTCATGAATTAAGGGAATTCTTGCTTTAGGTTTGTGAACAGACCGCGACCATAGCTCCCAGACACGTACCAGATTCCACGTGCGTCAGGCCAGTCTCGGGCCATTCCTGAGGATGTCAGAAGTGGGGACACAGGCTTGTCAAAAAGGAAGTGATCCTGTAAAGAACAAAATAAAGAAGTTAAAATACAAAATGACACATTTGCTGTCCTCTTCACCATCAGCCAGCTCTGACATATTACAATCACTACTTGCATTGTATAACATAGTGACTAAATTGCTTCTTTAAAAGACAGCTATACAAAATAAGATCATACACCTAAAGTGGACATTTCTGTGATAGTATGATTCTAGTTTCTGTAAATAAAAGTAGACTTTAATTTTCAGGAAACCGTGAAAATGTTGCTGCAAAGCTTGTCACTGGAGACAGTGTTTGCCCAACTCATCCAAATAGTGTAGGACTGAATTCATACATGCGGTTTCAGTGCATTGTGTGTGGCTGGTTTTTCGAATGGGCAACCGCACCTGCCAGGAAAACGAAAGATAGCCATAGATGCTCCGATTTGTCTGCGATTGATTCTCATTCCTGATCCTGGGTTTAAACGCTCAAGGTGGGCAGCTGCAATCCGCGGCCAATTAGTCAAATAATCGGCCACCTTGCACGCAGCTGCGATCTGCAGCTGAATAATCGTCCAATTAGCTGCAGATTGCGACGTGTATGGTCGGCTTTGGTCTGTAATATCTAAAATTTGTGATTAATTTTATCTATCCTTCCAATGAGTGTTGTACACAGAAATCCTGGCAGATTGCAGATTTGCTGCAGCTGTAATGCATACAGTATTTCACATTACAACAACAAAATGACATAAACTTACGTCTATTAACCGTTGCTGTTCTTGCTCTGTCATTTCACTGAGTCTGAAGTAGTGCCCAGCAAGGTCAGCTTTTAGGCCATTCAGGGCCTCCACTGCCACCCGCTCTACCTCCCTGCGCTCAGCACGGGTGCATGCCGGGGGCAAGCTGAGACCTCTGATGCTTCTTCCAGTGCGAACACGAGATGACAGCACATAACGCTCATCAAAATGGCCGGCTTTAATCTGCAAGGAACAAGCAGATGAACAAAAGAGTAACTTACCGTACATTTATTAGATCAGAACACGTAATTAGTCATTTATTGAGCACATAGTTACCTTGCTGGCATCTAAATCTGTGGGATGCTTCATGGTTTTTGGGTCGTATCCATTATGTCTCTCTTTAATCACGGGATCAAAAATGTCTGCAAACACCTACAACATTAAGAAAATCATCTCAGATATTTAAACAATGATGTTATTTATATATATATATATATATATATTATATAATTTATTATATATAATATTTATAGGACACCTTAACTATGTTAGTATGTCCACTGATATAATAAAAAGTATGAAACTTGAGATTGCAGTTTATCTTCACTGGGGGAAATTGCTGTTTGACCACATTGTTCAAAATCTAGATGAGACTAGCAATCAGTAGAAATACGCTAATATGCTGCAATATGAAGTGTTTGTTGTACATTGCTTGACCATGTCTGAAACTCCGGTGCATTCAAACGCTAGGGAGGTTAAGGCAAGGGAGGTCATGAACGCTGGGGAGGTTAACGCATATAGGTAAGAATGGGACCATAATAAGTAAATTATATACTGGACTTTACAGGTGACATTTATTGGTGGTTGACAACTCATCTTAGGTGTATGGGGGGGCTTCATGCAGTTTAAAGGGCACATTGCTGCTCTAAAGCCCCCCATACATCTTTAGATGTATATTTAGATGCACTACCTACCATGTAGTGCCGGGTCCTCCCTAATAGAATACATTTGTAATTAATACAAGTAATTGGAAGGTATAGAAAGGTCCTCCCTCATATGACATGGTTTTAGTAGAAGAAAATTTGTATGGTATTGTACAGAAATTGTATGGTAAAAATTAAAATTAAATCAAGGCCCAAAAAGTATTAGAACCTTGGATAAGAGTTGATGATCATGAGCAGGTGCTGGCTGCAATCATGGTGGTGGTGTTGGTAAATGTGCTAGGATAGAATCCAAGTCTAAAGAATATTCATATTATAAACTGACCCTGAAAACTATTGTTATGTATACCTTTCTCCCCACAAACACCTTCATATTGGTTTATAAAAGTGTCTATTGCATTGCTGGTGCTGACAGCATGAAAGATGGCTTTTTACCAAATTTAGAAAAAATAAAACAATTTTCATTGATAAACAATAGTTAGGAGATTCATTTATTTCTGCTTTGGTGGTGGAGTGGAGAGAAGATCTTACATATGAACACGTTCTACAGCACAAATTTATTTTGGAAGCTATGGGGAGCAATGGCTAGTCTCTTCTATAGCAACTCTCAATAAAAAACTAAAAGAATGAATTTTGTGGTTTGTACATATATATTATCAATGTACTAAATATAATATAAACAAAATTACCTAATCACATGAATGTTAGACTCATGACTGCCTAAGGGTTAGTATTTATTAGCCTACTTGCTCAACTAGCTAAGCAGATTTGTAAAGCTTCTTTGTGGTAAAGAACGATGGTCAAATGTATTTTCCTTCCGCCTTTACAGCATCAGCGTGGCTTATTACTGGAACAGCACTGAAAATTATTCATCAGGACTAGGTTCCAACTGTATTTAATTAGTGGGTTATTCATTTGCAACTGCCTAGGGACACACTGTAATAGCTTATTTCTCTTCTTAGTTGTAGTAAAAGAATAAAGCTCTGAAAATTTCACTTACAATGGAAAAATGTGTCACTTCAATGCAAAATTTCCAAACATACCATCCCTGGTGCCAATCCTATTTGGCATAAACAATGGTGAAATCAACTGTATTTCCACCAAGATTAACTAGCTAGGGAATGGTTGGTAGGTTGTCTGCTGTAGAAGCAATAAAAAAATTGTCTATTCTTTATCTGATTCATGACTGTACTGAAAAAGGGGCAAAGGTAGAGTGTACTATGCCACAACAGTGTATTACAGCATCGCTTTGTCACATTTGTGCCCAGTGTGGGGAGTGATTGTACTGTATGGAGCATAGATCTACTATACCTTCTTACTTGATTTGCACTGCCCTAATCCACCTATGTTTTTATTATTATTATCTATGTCTAATCTTATTTTTACTTATTTAGAAAAACACTTCGATTTTATTGCAGGTAAACAACAAAGATGGCCCTTCATTCAGGGGACAGTAACACAAACCTCTGGAAAGGCCCGGATGCCTTTTCTCATAATGTTTAACATGGGAACACCCAAATATGCAGGGGACACTTGAATCCTGCCTTACTCCTGTTGCCTTAAACTTAAAACTATTGACTTGTAAGTCGATGGGGAATGGAAATCGATTCCTGCCCACCTGGTACAATCGACCAAAAGTTCAATCGACCAAAATCGATCGACGTGTTGGTAAATTTTAGTTGATCGTACAAGTATCTGATGTGTTTTTTAGGTATTTCAATAAATTTCCAAACGATTTATGATGGTACTATGGAGCGTATGTGTATTACAATCGTTCATATTACGATTGTAATGCAAACAATTGTAATACGCATTTGCATCATAGATTTTAGGATCTTGGGATCTGCTTTTAGGATGAACTTGTTTGGTAGGCCAGACCTGGGCATGTTGGCAGTTATTTTCAAAGCTCTTTACTTGTACACTATTTTCGACACATTGGTATGACTAATTATCTATTTTATTAATTATTTGAAATGTCTTTTATTTGAGATTCATGAGCTGGTGCTCTCTCTCACCTCAGCAGTCAGAAGAACACCAAACTACATTTCTAAGGTTTAAATAGATCAAACTTTCCTACAGAATGCTAAGTTATGAGGTTTTACCTGATGTGGCACACACATGTGTGATTTTAGCCATTTTAAATGGAAATTAATTTGGGGGTGTCCTGATTTATTCCACAGCAGAAATTGTGTTTTAGTAGAATTACGGTAATTTACAGAAAATTTTGCAAAAGAGAGAGACCGCTTATCAATGGTAGATTTAGATCTTTTTACCTCATAGCATTCTTCATCTCCTGCCACCATTCCCACAGTCTTAATAAAGGGATGTCCTGGGTTATCTACTCCAGTCTGAATGCACTCATCGAGGGTGTAGCCATTAGGGGTGGTCTTGTTACAGAGTTTGGCATAAATGGCAGGCGTTAGGCTGCTTGCCATGCAGTTGTTGTGTTTTCGGAGGTCAGGATACTCTGCACTGTAGGAAATAGGATAAAACACAGATGTCATGCAGTATTGCTTATCGTAGGAACACATTAATGATAATACAAAGGGTATTTATCTCAGAGCCTTTGCCAATAATACAGATTGTTTATGTAAATATTTTGTGAACCCATCACTTTCCACAGGCTTTTTAAATAAAAAATTACATGCTAGAAATGCTGATGTAGCCAATAAAGTTTCTGGCTGTCTGAGAGCCAGAAAATATTTTAACGTCAAGTGCCCATTACACCAAGCAATGGTGACAATACAGACAACAAGGGTACTACTTCACACAGGGGAACACAAAATGGCGATTTTCAGGCAATGACATAATGATGACATGTGCATGTACACCCACTATGTGCAACCAATTCACACAGTGGCATGGCTACACTGTCAGGACAGTCGCCGAGTGTGAGTCATCCTGAAACCAACAGTATGAGTTAATCCTTACACAAACTCTCCCAGCCTTTCCAATTTGCTACTGCACAAAAATGTGTAAAACTCTTTTTTATAGGCCACCTATGAAACAAACAATGTAGAAACTACTGAGTTTATCTTTATATTTCACATTTCAGAGAAGCTTAACTTCATCATATCAACCAAATGTCACAAAGGAAATTAAACCACTGTTTTTGTTTGTTTAGACATTTTAATAATTTGGATCACATATGATACTAACAAAATCTGGACATCATCCCCTCCTGAGGACTACATCGACCTTGGGCCAAGATGAAGTCATTGGAGTTACTAATGACCTTTTTTTAATGTGGGTGTTAGCCTATGGTTCCCAGCCACGTTAAGTTCCTTGGGGTTGGCCACCCCTGGATCTCCACCCTTGGGTTGTGATCCCCCCCCCCCCTTTTTTTGTGAATATGTGACTTTCTTGGGGATAATGGACTGCCATTTTGTTTTACATTTGTGTGTACGTTGTCTCAAACTTGCCCAAATAAATTTATGAATAGAATAAATTAAACCACTAAACTAGAATTTAAAATGTATTTATTTCTGCTGCCTATGGGATTTTTTTTATGAATTTTAGCATATCTGCTTCAAAACAAAATCATGTGTGAAGCATATCATATGATATTTTAGGGGTTTACAATTATAACACAAACCCCAAAACACAATGAAAAAACATTAATAAAGCTTGACTTGACTGGTTCACCAGTTCACTGGGGTCATACAGTAAAGTGAATTAAACATAGTTGGCATGCTGTATATTAATAGTCCACTTGTCAGACTTAATTCATATTGTTTCATTAGGCTTTTATTGAATGTTGATTATGGGTACTAAATGCATTATAGAAATATGGTTTTTAAGACCTATTGCACCTAAATATCATCATGTATTAATATATAAAAGCTTTTATTAGTAGACAATAATAAACATGATTGATTTACTGGAAAAAGGCAGCTGGTAAATAGTGAATAACATTATTAGAATCACTCTGCATATTTTATGCAGCTCTACAGCTATACAATATTCTTCTTTATGTATAGCCTTTAGTTTTGAAGGATTTTTTCATTACTAAACTTTAGGATCTTTGGAATATTTTTACAACATGAACCAGTCATTGGGAGGCCTGAAGAGATAAGTAAGGAGAAACAAAATCCTCTGTAATCTACTTAGTAAATACCATGTGTTTCTTGTCCTCAATTCAAGGAGCTGCATGGTAATTACAACATTTATAAGAACTAAACCTCTTGGTAAAATCACCGATTTCACAGGGCACCCATTTTTGTGTGGCGACTGCATTACATAGATCAATATCAGGGCTTGAAAATAATGACACTGCAAAAATCATCAACATGTATAGGTGCCAAATATTGATCAGTAAGATGTTTCAACCTTGGATTTCAGAGCAAATGGGGTTGAAGCACTGCCATGGAGATGCTGCATGATGGGGGAGGAGTACCAAGAAATTAACCTCTTTAAAGCACAGATTCTTGTATAAGGATTTAACAGCAGTGTTTCATTTGTAGCCAAAAGCTAAGACTGACTCAAAAGGACAGTGCTGTAGGGGTGCCATGAACTGACCATGAATATCTCATTGTTATATGTCTTATTGTAACTTATGTGTAACCTGTAATGACCAAATCTATACATATCTAAACCTGGCTAAGTTGGCTAACTAATGAAGAAGAAATAGTTGTTTGTATAAAGCCACCTTGAAATATACAGGGATATTTTTTGAAGCATGGTCTAGTAATATTTCATGGTTGAATATATGTATCTGGCCTAGCTTAGCCTTGTTTGCATTGGATTAGCATTTATAGGTCAACCCTCAACTCCACAACAGGCAATTGTCTCGTTGCTCCACTAGATTAATGACTTTGTATTATGCATGTGGTGCATGTGGAATTATGAACTATGACTTGTGTTTAATAATATAATATAGCAATATCCCTCCAACAAGTAACCATATGTTAGCAACCCACAGCTTAGTATAGCCAATTATATATTATTTCCTGATAATTACTGATACTGTATATCTTTCTCACTTGAAGCCTATTTTTAATAGTTTGCATTCTATTTGTTAGTGGAATTTTGTGGTCTGGAAAGCTTATGATTAGAAATTAGACATTCCAAACTTTCAACATTAGCATGCAAATTGCGTGCATTTTGAAACTGAGCCAATCAGGCACAGCAGCTGTTCTACATGGTTAACTAAGGGTAGGCATCCACGGGCCGATTTCCAGTTCATTGCCCGGCGATGTAATGTAAAATTTATGGCTATAATAGAGGGAGACAATCAATATTTTTATATACATAACTAAAACCCATTGTATATAAAACCTTTTGAGATAAGTCCCTATGGTAATGGAAAATACTTTCAGCACTACAAGTAAGCAGATAGCAGTATGATACCATAAACCCCAACTCCAATCAATTTCTGTCCCTGACTCCCTGCTTCGTCTTGCTAATTCGTGTGACCCAATCTGTTGTTTACAGTTCCCCACTACCACTGCAAATGGTATATATTCATGAAAGTCAAGACCACATGTTTCCAAGACTGAACAGTGCTCATATATCATTCAGAGCTGTTCAGTCTTTAACCTCCTGAGCGCAAGTCTTACACGGGGGGCAAGTTTGCTGACCCCGCAAACTCTCCCCAAGCAAGTGAGAGATACTCACCTATACCCGGTGAGCCCACTGTCATAGAGAATATAGGCAATGATCTTTTCCCAGGTAGAGTGGCACCATTGATTAGCTTTCTCAAGAGAATAGATAAAACAAAGGGGTTTCAGGCACAACACTTATTTTCTGCCTGGTCAGCATGATAATATTTTCAGGGCCATAGGAAACCTATGTACCTATCACACTGGTCTGGTGTTTGCACTTTGTTTTACACATTACTGCAAATGTCCAGCTGCTTGCAGCTTTGCAGACGCAATGCAAGCATCTCCCATTATACACTTGTATGGAAGACACAAGCGCAGCACAGTGCAAAACCATGGGGTTTTCACCTCTAAAGGACGCGGTAGCGTTACCACTGTTAACAGCTGCACATCTGTAGTGTGAAAGGGCTCACAGTGCTCCATATGGTTGTTGGTGTGGTCAAATAAAGGTTATATGGAATGAGAAAGAAACCCATAACTACTTTGGTGGAAGATATATTGCTGAGGGAATAGGGAATTAATATGTTCATTTACATAACTAGAGAAAATACATGTACTTGGGAATTATTATGGTCACACTTAATTAATGAGGGAGAAGGAGGTTTTAGTGCTAGGAGGATATCTTCGAGAACGATGGAAATTTACTCTAATTTTACACTCTACTAGACCTATTCATGTCACATTGACTTGTTCCTGTCAACATCATTCAATTCAGTGGACAAGAGAGCCATTGAGAAAAACGATTCACAAGCAAAATAAAATCCCAGACGATGGTGAGAAAACGTGCAGAATCATAAAGCAATGACCTTGTAAATGTGAAAAAAACATAGAATGGAAAAAGTTCATACTATCAGTAGATATAGCACTAGCAACCTTAGTGCTATTTACAGACAGGCAGTTGTTCTTTATTCCAAGTATCTGCACTCTCTAAAAACCAGTTTGTCATCCAATTATGTCTAAGGTTAGCCAAGTTTAAGCACTAATACTGCCAAAGCCGTTATGCAGTTTACCAGTTAATAAATGTAAGCCTTCCACTTATAAGATCACAGCACAGTCATTTGGATAGACTGGGCTCATGGGGAGTATATGAGGAAATTGATTGTTAAAATACTTACAATAGTACTTTAGTAGCACAATACCATATGTCTTACACTAGTCTGTGTGAGTGTTACTATCAATGACATGAACTTTACAGCATTCATCAGATGTATTATGTGTTTACAGTAGCTTGTATTTCATAAAGTAATATAAGGCAATACAGTAAGATATGACAGGCATTTACTTTTCAGAATACATTTTATATTTGGAAAAATGTTCCTCTATGGACTGGAAAATATTTGATAAATTTTATAAATATGTGGTGGTAAAATTCTCCAGCCTCTTCCATTCACTTCCTGTCTGTATGAATTCACTTAGCAGAACTAGCCTATCATTGTTTTGGGGCTGCTATCTGGGATGGAAGGGGCAAAGCATTGTGACACTAGCAGAAAGTACCAATCAAAATTGCAGATGTAAGAAGATTGGAACTGACTTTTGGGTTACATTTTGATCATTTTCTTAAATTGAATATATAGGGGGAAAAGCACAAACTGATACAATATCCCCTAAAGCAGGTATGTAAAACAATAACAAATACCTGTTAATCTAATCTCAAAAGTAATTTCAATATTTCTAGTGTTCATAAAATTAATTCCTGGTGATCCTTCCACATAGTTCCTTATTCAGGCACTTCCTCCTGTTATAGGGCGACTTATATGTCCTTTTCTTTCAGCTTTGTCTTCCAATAGATACTGCAAGTGACATTAAAGCTGCCCATACACCTTGAGATCTCTCTGTCAGATATCCTTTAGATCAGTGGTGGGCAACTGAGTTGATATGGAGGGCCACAAGGACGGCCCTTGGCATCACTAAAGGGCCACACATAACATCGATCCAGACCCTCCCTTCATCGACATATCTCAGCAGGTGGTGGACCAGGTCCCGACAGGAACCCACCCAACAGCACCAACCCCCCCCCCCCCACCAAAGTTTATTAGGAAAGCTGGGTCAGCGTGTGACCACTTCACATTTAAATTGCTATGCTCTATGCATTAACAGTTACGTTTTGGGGGCCGCCAAACAAGGCCCAAAGGGCCGCATGTGGCCTCCGGGCCGCAGGTTGGGCACCTAGGCTTTAGATCTACCAACAATTACTCAGTCCTCTGCAATTGAACACAGGTAGACTTGATTGTTTAGAGAGTCCCTCATATTACATGGTTTTGGTAAAACAAAATGAGATCTAATAGAAATTTGACAGAGAAATCTAAAGGTGTATGGGGGCCCTTACAGCCTTTATCATACAGTTATGTTCCACTGCCGTCCTAATAATGCCATGCAGGCCCTCCCTAAATTTAAAAGTGTTGCTGTAAATAGACTGAGATTGAGATGCAACAAAAATGGTAAAAACAAGTTTTTTTTAAAGTAGAAAATGGCAAATTTAGTACACTGTTTACTTAGAAAACGAAAGCTCATATAGTTAGAGTTAAAGTATCTCAAAGCCTAAACCTGAACTTTAAATCCTAAGGAACATTGAACATGTAAATGAAATCAGTTATTTAAATTGTGCATTCCTGTATATCAATAAAACATATTTTTTGGTCTTGTAGTTTATATTCTTTTTAATGGTTTATTCATTTTGATTGGATTGGATTAGTCTGGACTAACTGGCTGCACAGAAGCTGTGATTTATGAAACTGCAGACATGCTTGGTAGAATTCAGAGATGTGCAGGATGCTATAATGAGTATAATGATTTATTTTATTTACACAGGAAGAAATGGTATCTAGAGAATGATTTTATTGAGATCTGTGGAATGCAAATAAAACTAAAGATTTCTTGGTATTTTGGAATAGTTTTTCTTGTTTTATATAGGGAAATCTGGTTTGAGACTTGCTTAGACCCATTACTGGCATTGTATAGTCTATACAAAAGATTGATCATCCCCAGGCTGCAGAGGTAGCAGAGCCTGTGTGCTGCTACCCATAATGAAGCAAGTCCCGAGGGCCTGAGGTTATTACCAGTGCTGCTACAATATTTTATGTCATCTGCCACTAAAGGAATTCACAGAGATACCTTAACAATAAATATAATGCAACATCTCTAATGTTGTATGAAAATCTGGTTCATCACAGTGTTTTCGCGGATTGTATTCTATGGATTTATTAAAGCAGGTTACATATACAGTGTACTGAAAATGGCCCTTTCTATTGGCTTCTGTTTCCTTCTATTGATCTTCAAATTGCCAAAATGGAAGGTGATGTTTTTTGATGTTCCCTTGGAAATTTGTGCTTGATTTTCATGCATTTATTCTATGGATACAAGATCCCCTTCCCCCATTTACATTTAATACTCCCATCCCCCACTCTGCTTAATACCCCCATAGGCTTTGCTTAGCAATTCAGTCATGTGTCAACCATACTAAAATAGAGCTGAAATTAGTGATTATTTGCAATACAATCTATATAGCTGAACATTCTTGTGTGTCATTAGTAAAATAAAGACTATATTATTGACAAACTAATCATGTCATATTTGTTGTATTTTGTATTTATGCGTCCAAGTGTGCCTTGTCTTGATACATAGGTATGTTGACATATTAAAGTGAATAATTGTGAGTTACCTTGGTGGGTAGAGCCTCCTCCTTTGCTCTGCACTAGCACTGAGGGTTTCTCTGCTAAGAAGGTATCCTGCTGCTACTGACCCAGCTCCAACCATGGCCAGGAGCCCAGCTGATTTCTTGGATGAAAGGAGTCTTGAGAAGGAGCTAGCCATTTTGGTGATCCTGGAGCACTAGGTGAATGATGGAACGAAAGACTCAATAGATCTGCGGAGAAACCAAGGACAAGGGAGGGAGAGAATGAGAGACTGTGTATCAGCAGAAGAGAGCAGAGGCTGTGGGGGAGGACGTGATATGAATAGAAAGCACTCTACTAAAAGGAGATTACAGCAAGATCCAGTGAGAGCAGACCAGCATTAGACTCCACAGCCCAATGACAATCCTTCCAGGACCTCAATGCTCCATCACTGGGTAGCACATGCAAGAAGGCTGTGATGGGACATTAGAACATCAAACATTATATGCATACTCAAGAAATGTTATTACAAATATATCAAGGAGGACCAAAAAAGTGTAAAAAGATTTAAAAAATCTGATAAATAAAAGGCCAGTGAAATTTGTATTGCAGACTGCATAAAGTTTTTTATAAATTACATGCAAAATGTTGAATTTAACAAAAAATGGTACTGTAGCTACACTAGAACAAACATACAAGAAATAATTACATTGATGCCTTTTTCTTGTTTATTTAAAATTTTACATGACTAGGCGTCTATACAGGCACCAATTTTTGCTTGGTAATTTTAGTGTACTTACAAAATTAAAATAATGGCTGTCAATACAATGGACGCCACTTTTCTTCTTTGGTGGCCTGAACCATTCCCATTGTTGGCCTATGTGCGGGCGCTCTGACTTCCCCCTTGTGTTTCCAGATTTACGTGTGGCCAAGAGAGGAGGTTTCCAAGCCGCTCCTGGCGTGTGAGGCTGGAGCTGCTGTACAAGGGGAACCCCTGGTTGATCTGTGTCTTCCCCCCTACACCTCAACTCTATAGAGTTGATAGCTGACATTCATATCTGATATATATATATATATATATATATATATATGCATATTATATGTAGTATTTAATGACTTTATGGAACCATGTGAAAATACAATTTAGTACACTAAAACTTCTGTTCAGACCCAAGCTTTAGTACCTCCCTGAGGAAGCCCATCTGGGCGAAACGCGTCAGAGGAAAAGCTAAGAATTTGGATAATTGTTGTGCATTGAACTGTGGATGTATTTATAATATTACTATCCTCTTCTGTGTTTTTATGAATATTGCCAATTTTCTGGACCGTGTGTGGTCCAGTAATTGCCAAATTTTAAATGTAAATGTGATGGTCCTCAATATTATACATTAAAGACCTTTTAATTAACATTGACGTCTCTATGCCCCCAAGTGCCAGATTTAGCGGCCCTGCCTATTGGGGGCCAGGGTATAATTTTTCACCCAAAATCAGGGTTAATCAATTTTTTCTCAATTTTCCTGGCTAGGGCACAATATGATATATATTTATGAAGCTGACACATCTTACCCCTTAGTGATCAAATTTTGTTTCATGGCTGTCAATGTAACTTTGACTATGTCCTAACTCAGAGTGTGATTAATGGAAAATTGATTCCTTAAAGCAGTGGTTCCCAAACTGTGTTTAAATAGGGAGGGGGGCTCGATAATGTTTCTAAACAGAAAAGGGGGGCCCAGCAAGGAAAGATTGGGAACCACTGCCTTTAAGTCGATTAATTTCTGGTAATGAACATAAAGGTGTGTGCACATGCTCCAAAATACAAGATACAAATCTATCGAAAAAAACATGACAATTAACCAGATGCTTCAATCAACTGAAACTTTCTAACCTGACCAATCAGGGCTCTTTCCATTTATATTATTCTGATCACTTTGGTCAATCAGTTTAGTATAAAAGATATGTTTATGGCCAGCTTAAAATGATAAACTATATATTTAAGCAGGTAGTTCTGATGTAGTGTTCCTGGTATTTGATTATATTGTGAGCTATAGCTTTCTGAAAAATGATATTCCTTGAAGTCTACGCTTCTTATCTTTTCTAATTAATCAGGTGGAATAGTTTTAAAATCAATTACACAGCATATGGCATTGTGGTAGACATGAGCTTATTTCTATTTATTGGCTAGAAAAGGCCACACAATAAACTACTTAAACACGTGAGCACTACTTCTGACTGCCAGGCAGTGTAAAGGTTAATAATCGAGCTTTAACAAGCCTTTCATTTATTAAGAATCCCTTTTCTTTTTTGTTTTATAATCCAACCTTGGGTCAGTATTTGAGACAATGTTTAAATAAGACCGATAAGATATGGGATATCTATATTGTTGCTGATAAGATAAAAATGTATCTGTGAATTCAGCCCATAGCCAGAACACTTCTACAACCAAATATATACCATCTGAATTGATAAGAACATGCCAGTCAAGGTAGTGTAGTTTAAGCATAGCCATATCGTAAGTTGGAAGTATACTGCATTTTCAATAGATTAAATGTTAGGTAAGCAGGGAACACACGTGTAGATATAGGCCAGATCGATGGCCGTTTCGAGCGCTGTGCACACTCACCGGTATCTATCTGGCCCATATCTAATGCAGCCATCCCTGTTTTCAACAACAGGGATATCCGACATGACCGTAAAACACAGTCGATGTCCATTGCTTTGGATGGGGACCATGGGGTCTCCATGCAATGCTACGGCTGAGCTGGAGACACAGCAGTGCTCCTCTGATATTGGGCAGCAGCGTGTTGACGGCATCATGCTGCTTCCTGGAACCTGTGTCCCCAGCTTTAGATATAAAATATTGTATCTAATGTGAACCTAATTTTAACTAGTAATATCAGCCAATTAGCTGCTCATATTTTGTTTATGAAATCTTTGTTTCAGAACCTCAGCTCTGGACAGCAACATTTGGCACTGCAGCACAAAACACTTGGCTAAATGCCAGAAATCTTCAAATACTGCAGATAGCCAATAGCTTGAATATTACAATTCCCTCATGAACATTCTAAGAGGCTGCTTTATGAACTTTTGCTTCCAGCATCTTTATTTAGATATATTCACTAGTAAAATGTGCTTGGTCTTTATACTGGGGAAAATGAAAAAGCCTAAAACAAACAACTGTATGACAATTAATATCTGCATAATGTGTAGTACACTAGTGCACCTGAGGTATATACAAAAATGTATTTTAATACTATTGACATATTCATATAGACTTGCTGCTGTTCCCCAAGAGAACCACACTCACGACCAAGGCATCATGATGATCTCTATGAGGAAGCTCATGTTTGAGTGAAACAAGTCAGAGGGAGGCTCTGGCTCATGTCTGACGGGAGACTGATGTGTACCATTGGTTTTAACTTTCAATAAAGAAGAATATTGTTTCATGATGCCTTGGTCGTGAGTGCGGTTCTCTTGGGGAAGAGCAGCAAGTCCACATGGAGAGAGGAGACGGACCTTATCACAGTTCCTGCACCCGACCTGGCCAACGGGGTAAGCTACATAAGCATATACATACTTCTTGATGTTCCACTGGCTGTTGCCATATTATTAAATCCCACGAGTGAGACAAGGAGTCACATTTTTCACATATGTTCTCACATATTCATATGACTAATAGAAATAATTTATTAGTAAGACATCATCTTACCTCTCTAGCCACCACTGTAACCATCTTAAGGAATACTAATGGTGGGGTGGGGATGGACCACATGGTGGTGATGAACCGCTCCTGACAAATGGCTACAGTATGATCTCTCAATTGAAATTCAACCCAAAGGTAATAAACAAGACGATATGTCTTGCTGTGCTATCCTTTATTGAAAACCTCTAATAGAAAAACAACATTGAATGTATATTCTGTGCACACACACACACACACACACACACATATACATATATATATATATATATATATATATATATATATATATTATTCCTCACAGTGAATATTGAAACATTTACATGCCCTTTTCTCCTGACAAAGTGACTTCTTGGATGCGTAATGCTTGGAGAAAGTATCCACAATCTGCATGTATTATAAAGATACAGTAATGAATCAGCTTTTTGTGACTAACGAAATGTACATACTGTAAACTGTGAAACTAAACTGAAATTTTGGACGAGATCGACAAAAAATGTTTATCCAGACAAATAAATTAACTATGTATTGATTCTTAAGATTAGAATTAAGTTGCCTGAAATATCTCCTTTTATATCTACGAGGGAAAAAGGAATAGGTGTGTTTTTGTTTGACAAAGGGTATAATATACATGAATGGAACATGGAGGTTCAGAATATGTAATACAGTACAGTATATGGAGTGTGCCATTTCCCGATGTGGAATGAAAGTAGACCAAATCACATAATATGAACAATAGATTGTGCATGTCTGGATTATCATGTTGTGATGGATAAAGGAGACATCTGTCCCTGTCTGGTTTTCTAATAATAATGATGCTGGTGTCTGTCTAGTAATCTTTTTATTCTCCAAAAGCTATCAACAGATGATATGTACATTCCATCAAAGGTGTCCCTTTTACAACATTTTAAAATTATTTGATCTAAGCAGGTAATGTTCATATGTGAGGATGACATGTGAGTGATGAGCTTAATTTCAAAATCCTATAGTTATTGTAAAAGAAAAATACAGAATGCAGATCTAAACTTTGCTTATCTAAATATAACATCTGCCATGATCTATTATCTAAATAAGATTAGCATCTCCCCACACCACCCGGGAGAGCATAGAAATTCTGCTCTTAAGGTGCTCATACATGAATTTGTCAGTTTGTCTAATAATTAAAATCAATTTTAACAGTTGATTGTTAAACTATCGATGGAAGTTTAGATGTTTTGATCAAGCAACAATGAACAATGATCGAACTTAAACCGAGTACCCACTAATAAATGATTGGTTATACTAAGGCTAAGGTGTCGGTGGATTCTATTGGCTTCTGTTATCTGAATAGACAATCAATCAGGTTTATTGACCTGGTGCCAAGGGGTCAACCACCTCAAACTTCACATTCAGTGACCCCTCAAGATAAACCACTGAGCACCCCGTTAATGAAACCATTGTGCACCCCATTTGTTTATGGAGTTTTCTGTTAACCACTGCCCCAATGATAAGTTTAATTCCAGAATAATACCTTATATAGATCTGGTGAACCATGGTAGCTTGAACAGGATATGTATTTATACAAAAGTAGAGGAACAGAGATCTATCTGTGGTTTCAGCAGCAATGGAAAACATTGCCTGAGCACATAATAAGCAACATAAAATGGAGAACACCAACCTGGCTGAATAAGGCTTAACACTACAATACTGTAGGTGCAAATAGACAAACACTGTAAACTTGAGTTGTGATATACAGAAAAAAATCTGAAAAATGTGCAGCTCTGCTTTTTTTTGTCTACTGCTATGGACCTAGATGCCCACTTTTGATAAAATATCTGCCTTAATACAACATACATTAACTTATAGGCAGTAACATTCAATGTAATGGCAAAGTGTCAGGGGACCTTACATTTTAATCTGCACTGCTGGTGATTTGATCACTGGACTATGATGGCTTAGGAGGGGCCTTTTTTAAAATTCCAGATTGAAAATGTGCTTTTGATGGGCATTTACTTCAATGCTGTGATTTGGCATTTGGGATGCATGGGCTGAGCTTGACCTGCAGTTCATACGCAAAGCCTCAATAAATCAAGCTTCATACAAAATCAAAAAATGCAATGCAAATCAAGTCAGACTCTAAACTTCCATGGGTACCGCTTAATTAAAGTCAATGGGATCTTTTTTCATGCACTTTCAGGCACATGTCAAACACAGGAAAGCAATGCATCTCAAAGGGAGGCATTAATTAACTTCCAGCTCAATAAATGTCAGCTTTATTATGTTTGTTGACTTAGGGTAAGTTTCCACATACGTCAGGACCCTCTCCGCTAAGCTTATATGTTAAGCGGGCCCCCCTGATGTAGCAAATAGACATTGCCTGCATGGCGGATGGTCTGTCTACACATCCGCTGGTGCAAAAAATCTACGTATTCGACTACGTTGAGCTTTGCAGCAGCAGAGCGGCTCGGCGCCGTGAAGACAGATCCTCCGCCGAGCAGGTAAGTGTATCTGCAACGAGAGGGTCCAGACATATGTGGAAACAAGCCCTTACAAAGAATGTTTTAAAGCATTTAAGAATTTTAAAAAGTTGCCCTCTGTTGTTGTTAAACGGGTATATTAAAAATGTTCAATAATAAAATAAAAAAGATGTTGGAGCTGTCAAGTATGAATTTAATCCGATTTGTGTACAAATTGTGTTTCCTTCCTGATGAAAAGAAAGATGAAGGTCTGCCTAGACATAACCAGCCTGAGAATCTTGACAATGAGCCTGTGTCTTGTGCTGCAAATGATTAACTAGCACAGCTCTTTATTGTCTAGAACTTGAGTGTGGTAAGAGCTTAATCACATGCATGATCTCTACTTTACAGTTTTTATTGCTGTCAAGCTTCCAAAGACTCTGTACAAACTGCTGTTAAAAGAGATCTCTAGGTGCACAACTAGCCCCTCCGATCCACAATGTACCGTATATACCAAAGTTATATCCTGTGCCTGGAACGCTTTTTGCCATCGTCAATGCTTCTTGGTAGAACCTGGCAAGGTTCTGGGCAAGTCATTGCATTGTTACACTTTAGTTTTACAATTTGGACACAGAAGTGAAAGTTTTGAATGTCTTACAGGTTTTATTGCTATCTCTGTACTTACATCTGGTGATGGCCTGTATCAAGGCTGCTTTTTATATAGAAAAGCAATAAGATCTGTTACAAAGGAGTATTATCGTTGTTAGAACCTCTGTAAAGTTTTCTTGCTGTGTGCCCCAAATGGTCACTGTCTATCAAGATCCATAGTGGACTCAAAGCCTCTTAGGCTGTCTTAACTGCTTTAACATCCATGTGCTTGACTTAAGTCAAACTTGGGGATTTTGACGCATCGCCAACATGTTCCAGTAATATTCAATGCATAGGTACCCACTTAGTGTGTTGGCAACATGTTGACTTTCGCTTGACAGGAACCGATACATGTTGATGTAAAGTGATGCAATGCAAGTATGGATGTATTAACATGCCTATACAGGGAGTGCAGAATTATTAGGCAAATGAGTATTTTGACCACATCATCCTCT
>CM070034.1:139150878-139168133 GCA_036250615.1 Ptychadena robeensis
CCTTACCTCACTTAACTCTAGCACCCATAACTCTAGCACCCATAGGGGGGCTACACAATGATCCCCCATAAAATAGATCTGTTGAGGTTCATCAATTGGGAATTGATGAACATCTGGTACAGTCGACCCAAAAAATTCGCTTCCTGTTCGATCGGACTAGTTAAGTATATATAGAAGCACTTTTTTGGGAGCCTGGGATCGTTTCTGGGCAGAGATCGGTTATAAATCTTTTAACCAAGGTGGTGTGAACTGAAATTGCTTAAACCCCTCATACACCTTTAGATCACTCCATAGAATTTCCTTTAGCTCTACCAACATCTATGTAGTGCCGGGTCCTCCCTGATAGAATACATAGTGATTGGAATGATTATAAAGCTCCTTATATTACATGGTTTTGGTACAACAAAAGTGGATTGTACAGAAATTGTATGGTAAGGTGTATGGGGGCCTTTTATAATCAATTGTTGATTATTCGATCTCAATATTCGATCACAATATTCGATCACAATATTCGATCGAACCGAGACGATCGCAAAAGAATCAACCCGTCTATGGCTACGTTAAGTATACATGGTGGGTTGGAACTACGCACCGAAACACCTTTTTCTTTAGGAGTGGTGAAAGACTGATTAGGGAAAGTAAATGTATTTTTAAAGGACTTTTATGTTTAATAGTTCAAAATTTTAGGTTAATAATATGTTTAGGTTAGAGAAGTGGATGCCATTGGCTATTCTTGCTTAAGGAATTGAGATATGGGGGCCAATTACTGCCCTAGAACGTTCTCATGCTGTGAATTTCTCCCCCCAATTTGTTAATTCCATGAATTTTATTGGTGGGTTTCACATTTCCGGGCTAAATGTATACTTACCAATGAGGGTATAGGCATAATTCACTACTTACATCTATATATACTACTTACATCTATACATACTTTTATCTGTGTTTGGCACAGAATTTATGTAAGTAATATAGCTAATGTGTACAATTAAAATATGAAGAGGGTTAAACAGTAAGGCTATGACCTTGTCTAATTAACATAAAATGGTGTTTGTTGGAATCCTTTTTAGAATAAAATGTTAATATTCAGGCCTATGCATTTCAATGGTCATGAATACACATTTTTAAGGAAATTTTCACTTCCCTACCTGTGATTACCGATAACTAATGATCATACTTAGGAGTAGTGATGGCACACAGTTCACGGCGAACATAGTATGTCCGCAGTTTGCAACGACAGCGAACATTATGGGTGTTCGACCTGCACCCTATACATTAACATGGAGGCAAAGTGGGACACCTCATCCTACAGTCAGGCGGAACAGTACAGCCAATAACACATTTTTCTGTCCTGTTTTTATAAAAGAAGCAGCCCAGTAGCAATTTTACATTTATCATGTGTCTGCGGTAGTGATGGTCGAACTGTCCGCAAGTACATGTTCCCATTTCTACTCCCGGCAAACAGTACAGGTGTTGGACCCGCCCTGTTCGCCAGCAGGAAGAAGTTTGTTATTCTTCCACTGGCCGGATCGGGCGCAAAACGATCCGCCAGATGAAGAATCTTTTCACAGGTAAAGAACCCGGTCTTCTAGTAAAAAATCGTTTTCGAAAACCAGAAGTGACGTCACGTCCTCTAATCGGAACCAGAAACTATGCATTCCAGGTACTGATGTGACTTCCGATTTTCCTGACTCAAATTCCCTGCGAATGGACCTGGCCGATGTTCAGTCTGCAGTACTAGATAGATAGGGAGAGCTGCTGCTGACTGAGGAATGGCTGAGCTACTTTGCTATTAAACTCCATACAGTGATCTGCAACTATAGCTAAGGTATTCTGTTACATGTAGTTCATCATTACTGCGCCACAAAAGTCCTTTTCTGGGAGTGGGGTATGCTGTATTATGCATTGCAGAGAGATCTGACTAAATGTTATGTGCTGCAGAATGTACTGTCGGGTAACTTTTGGCAAAATCTTTAATCTTGATGTGATTTCTGGCCATTAGACCTGAAGAAACAGCATTTAAAAAAATCCATATTTTGGGGGAGACGTTTAGCCATTGATCCCCATCTGGCATGACACTGTCCAGGTGGTTACACCCTTTTGACCCTTTTTTGGTATTTTGGCTACAAATATGACCTGAAGGTTTGAGAAGTTCAAAGCCAATTAAAGTTTGCTGCGAACATGCAAACGACAGGTATTTGCAGAAGTTTGATTCGCCTGCTTGCGAACAACTGATGCTGATGTTCGGCTGTCACTACTTAGGAGCTTTCAGATTGCTGTAAGCCTAGCTTACATGGAAAAGGGGATAAAAGCTGCAATTGTGTGATTTCCCCTTGAGTGGAGAGGAGAACGGGTGACAATTAGTGATAAGCAGCACAGGCAATATTCGTATTCGCAAAATATCTTGATATTGTCGCCTAATATTCAAAGCAAATTTGTGAATTCGAGAATTTGGGATCTCCAGTCATTATAACCTTCATTGCTAAAAACATTTTCTTGAATATTCGCAAATTACGAAGATAAAGTACTATATTCGAGATCCTCGCGAATTCTCGAAGTGCTGATATTCACAATAAAAATTGGAGATTCGAATATTCCAGTTCAACACTAGTGACAATATGCTGCATTAGAGCCCCAGTGCACACAACTTTGCTGTGATTTTGTGCAATCCTATCATTTATAATGACACTACAAAAGTTCAAAGGGATTGACAGATTCGTTTTGCTAATTAAATATTTGTCTATACAAATGCTGTTATCCTGGAATTTCATTTGTCTATTCTTGTATTGTTTACAACTAAAATAAACAAAAACACTGAAACAAAAAGTGGACTGACAGTACACTATCAGGCTATGTCTCCCCCTGCTTTAAGCGCATTCCTTTATGGGGAGGTCGACAGAGCCCATATATATTACCTGCCTGCCGCACTGACATTTTCCATGGAGTGGAGCCGATAATCTGGCGGAGAGATTAATGTAGTGCCCTGCGTTAACCTCTCCGCCGGAGTATTAGCTATGCAACACATGCAATGTGAATGGTAACATTGGTCTTCTATGAGAAAATGCAGTACTGTAAAAAAGCATGTGTTAAAAAAACGCCATGCAGCCTGTATAGTGTGGGCGCCACATGGTGACGTTTTGATTGGACGGGAATGAAGGTCAATCTTTTGGATGGGGACCCATCCTCCATCCAAAGGAATGACTTTCGAGCAGGATTTACGGACATGTTTGTTCCCTGCTCAACAGACCTGTCAGGGTGGGATTCCACTCGAAGAAAGCCATCCGCATCTTGATTTTATAGATTAGAGCACAATTGAGCGCAGTAAATGTACATGTTGCTCCGTTGGAATCTATTAAAAATCAAGACATGTATGGACACCTTAACTTAAATGTGAGATAACACTCCCTGCAGGTTGTGATATGAATAGGACTCTGTGATCTTCCAAGTCTGGGGTGTCACACAAATTATCACTACAACCAGGAAGAACCCTTAGTGCTCCTCACACTGAGGCTTGGCTAATGTCACCCAGATGGAGGCTTGGCTTCTGCAGAGAAGGCTGAAGGTAAATCTGGCAAGAAAATTATGGGGTGAGAATTGGTAGAGCACTAACAATGCTCGCCCACATAGTGACAGGTATGTTCTCTGAGGTAGGTAAACATGTGTTTGGTAGTCCGGGAGCTCGCAGTCATAGAATAAACTATAACTAGCAGCAGTGGTCGCACATGCGCAATGGCCACTCAGCTACAGGTCGCTGCTAAGCTCCCTGTAGCGATGATGACTATTTTGAACTCACAGCGCAGCCTATCTTGCTGGTTTCCGTGTTTTGATTCTCCCTGCCTGTGATTGGGCGGTACTGACAGAGTTCTGGGATGTATTGGTCGCTGTCTTCAGCCTCTGCTATAGCTGGGTTAGGCTGGTCCAAGCGAAGGAGGCAGGTCAGTGACAGAGGCTATGGCCGGTGCAAGCTCCATAACAATGGCAGAGGAGCGCAGGGGGCCGCCGTGTGCTCGTCCCCGACTATGACATGGAGGTTGTGTCATTGAATGTTCTAGTATGAGCTGTGACTGCTGTGTGCAGCCTCTGCCATTCATGTATGACACCCGGGTGCTGTGTGTGTGGGGGGTGAATGAGGTGACAGTGCCCTGGCTTCTGTATTCCAGTCTTTGTCGTGGTAATGAAGGATATTTGCGAGCACTGCTTGTGTGTAGTAATATTCTGTGTAGAATGGCTTCATGGGGTTTAACTCTGCAAACAACTGTATTCAGGGCTCTCTCACACTATACGTCCTGTGTTGCCTTTCCTGCATGGTAGGCAGTTTTCCATCAGGCGTTTTGCATTATAACAACATGAGCATTTCCCATACATTAACAAAGTGCGTGCATTGGCAGTACACAACGCAGGATGTATAATGTGAAAGAGCCGCCAAGAAGAGTCTCCACTCATGTTTTCATTAAGTCTAGCTAATTTCAAATATTATAATCTAAAGAAAGAATGGCAGTGTGTGCTAAATACAAATCCCAGCCCAGTTATCAAATAAGCTGGCCATACACCTTTAGATCTCTCTGTCAGATATCCTTTAGATCTACCAATAACTATGTAGTGCCGGGTCCTCTGCGATAGAACACAAGCAGACTTGACTGTTTAGAAAGTCTCTCATTACATGGTTTTGGTAAAACAAAAGGAAATCTGACAGAGAAATCTAAAGGTGTATGTGGACCCTAGCGGTGGTCGTTGTCCATTTATCACGGTGTCTGGGAGCTTTTGTCTGTGTGTAACTTAGGGCTTGTTTCCACTCTTGTGTTCTCGTGCGGTTGTACCCGCAAGCGCGTCCGCGCGGCATAGTTTTCGCGCGTTTTCATGACGCAATTTTTTTCCAAACGCGCCCAGAATCCGCGTCTGCTATGCCATGCGTTTTTGCGCGTTTTGAAACGCATCCAATGGTTTCCTATGGATGCGTTTCAAAACGCTGCAGGCAGCGTTCACAACTGCACCCTAAACCGCATCCGCATTCGAACGCGCACAAACGCACCAGTGGAAACTATATTGAAGTTTGCGCTTGCGGCCGCGCGGTTAGAAATGGGAAAAAACGCAAAGAAGCGCAAAAGTGGAAACAAGCCCTTATTGGTCAGATGGGAAAATGCAACCAATTCATTGTAGATGTCTCATAACCGTCATTTACAGCGGACCTAAACCCACATACAGCGTGTGAAATCTTATACCAATATGTCTCAGGAGGGAAAACTTTCTATTATGTTATCTGATAACAGATGACACCCAGTTCCTGATAAGAGATGACACCCAGTTCCTGATAAGAGATGACACCCAGTTCCTACGTGTTTCATCTACTGCTGAGCCAGTGTTGTGGAGGCTACTAGTGATGATGGCAGAGCGTATCATTGGTGGGAGTGTGTCTGTGCTGGTCTGCACTGACCAATCACAGGCCCAGGGATGGTGAAGAAGATCAATAGCTGATGGCTACATATACAGGGCCACACACAAGATGGCAGCTTTCTTGCACATAGCGGCCATGATAGATACTGGTATAGCCAACATGTCTGCCGCAAGTGATGGTGCAGTGTAAGGGCCCTTTCACACTATATACATTTTTTATAGGCATGCGTTTTGCATATATACAAAAACACATGCGTTTTTCACATTACATCTGCATTTGCGTTTTGCATTTGCGTTTGCATTTTTGAACAAATCAATAAAAATGCATGAAAAATAAATCCAAAAAGCATACAGCAGTGAGTTTAAAAAAACGCACGTGGAAACGCTTTGTTTTTGAAAATGCAACGCATACAGTGTGAATGGTAACATAAGTTGTCTATGTAAAAATGCGTGCAGTAAAACAGCGTGTGCAGTAGAAAACGCAATGCATTTAGTGTGAAATGGCCCTAAAGGTCCCCATACACGCAGTGGTTTTCCCTCGATAGATGACTGCAGCATGATGACGTCATCACACTGCAGCCGGTCGCTCAGAGGATCTGCAGGAACCCTTTGTGTGCCAGACATTACTTTGTATGGGTACGCCAGGAATTTATGGACATGTCAGATCACCATGCAATCCGACATGCGGGACTATCCTGGTCAATCTGTCCAGGTGGGCGCACTCGATTTGTGGCCGAGCAACTGCAGAGGGATCGGCGGGAACGTGCACGGTGGTCAATTGGCCACAAATTGTGCGGGAATGGGACCGTATATGCCCACCTTAAGTATATAAAGCTCGTCCTTGGCTTAATTCTAATGCTTAGGTTCACTTTAAGTTGTGAAAACACCTTTCCACCAAAAAGTGCAGCTTGGAAAGTAGGAAGCATCAGGTGAAAATGAAGACTTGCTCACTAGAGATTTTTAATCAGGTTTTGAAAATGTAACATTAGCAAACTGAAGCTGAGCCGTTCAAACTGCAGCCCCTGGGCTTGACTGCTTCAACTTTACTCTGCATGCAGTTTGCATCCTAATGTCAAATTTTCTGCATTTCATTAAGGATCTCCATTACTCCCTTGGAATGGTAAGCTTAGTAGATCTAATGGGGAAACCTGTCATCAGTTTGATTGTAAGTTCATTTGACCATGTCTCATCTCTGTTTCCTGTAAAGGCTAAAGCTAGCCATACACGTGTCGGATTTCATGTCCAATCGATTCATCATCCGATCGATTCCGGCGATTCTGCCGGGAATGGCAGGTGTGATCAATCGGCCAATTAAGAGAATCCATCGCAGCATACCACCTTGTCCGAGCGGATTCCGGCACGATTCCGTGTGCGATTCCACCTCCGATTCCACCTCACAAATGGCAACTCCCCCTGATCCGGGCAGAATCGGATGAGAAAGACCAACATGTTGGTTCTCCGTCGGATCCGATTCTGAGCCCCTGAACGATCGGACCTGATCGATCGGACAAGGTGGGCTGCATGCGATTCTGGCACGATCGTTTCACGTGCACGCGCCCGGAATCGATCGTGCCGGAATCCGGTGCGAATCCGACACGTGTATGGGGGCCTTAAAACAGGATGAGCAAATCAGCAGTTCTGATTAATTAGCTGATCATATTTATTATCAGCTTCCTGGAGAGGTAAACCCCCCGGCGTTCCTGGCGACCCACCCTATCCAGCGGAGATCAGAGCGGCGGGAGATTTCAAAATAAATCGCACAAAATGGAGAAAGCTGTTTTCAGTGTGATTCCCCAGATGTGCCCCTCTCGCCCCTGGTGTGATATCACCAAGTACATCACACCAGAGGCGAGAGGTAGCCAAAGAGAATTGTACTGGATACAGTGATAATTGTATCCAATACAATTCAAAGTAAAAAAAAAACACATTTCCAATTGAATTAAAATCTTATTATAAACAAATTATAAATACACACTGTTTTGAAACCTTTCTTACAAAATAAGTATTTTCGAGATGTTATTCAGATTACACCTTTTATTTATTATTATTTTTTTACGTAATTTATTTTTTTTACATAATTGTTTGTTTTAACCTCCTTAGCACACTGCTGAGGTCCAGATTTCTGTACCAAAAGTGCACCATAGACTTAAATGGAATTTTTTTATGTTGTAGGCCTGTAACTTCCCAAAATCTGTCCGTACAAGTGTCTAATAGACATCCTGAATATAATAATGTTTGAAACACACAATTATGCAAAAACAAAAATTACATAAAAAATGATATACATAATAAAAGGTATTTTGTATGATAGATTTAAAAACAGTATGTATTCATATATTTTTTTTTTATATTCATAATAACATTTTTATTCAATTGGAAATGTGTTATGTATTTTTTTTTTTACTTTGAATTGTATTGGATACAGTTATCACTGTTATGTTATGCTAGGGTTAACTGCAAAGGGCACATCTGGAAATCACACTGGGAACTGTTCGGGTGTGAAACCTAATGTCCCGCCCCCCCGTCATCATGTCATAAGGGGGGGAGAGGGGTCCGTCTCCTCCTCCAGTTTCTCCTTCAGATTGGAGCCAGCGGCAGCACAGAATAGTAAATCTGCGCTGCGGGGGTTCTGATCTTCTGACCGGATGGCTCCATTTCGTCCATTGCACGCCTGACAAATCTGTGCTGGACAAGATGGAGCTGTCAGGAATGGAAGGAGGGTTAAACATTATATTGTCGGTTAGACCCTTGTACGGACATATCAGTAAGGATGTCTGTTAGACCCTTGTACGGACATATTTTGGAAAATGATTAGATTGTAAGCCTGATCGGGCAGGGTCCTCTACTCCTCCTGTGCCATAACCTGTACTTGTGTGTTATCTTGTGTTGTATCTCAACTCTAATTTTTTGTGAAGCGCTGCATAATATGTTGGCGCAATATAAATAAATGATAATGATAAGTTACAGGCCTAAAACATAAATAAAATTCCATTAAAGTCTATGGTGCGCTTTTGGTACAGAAATCTGGACCTCAGCAGAGCACTAGGGAGGTCAAACTGCTTGTTAGTAAAGAAAACTGTCGGGGTCTTAAAAATGATCCATCTCTCCTGTACCACCTCAACAGTCAAACTTTGGTTAGACACGTTTGGGACCTAATAAGTTTTCTATGTACATATAGGGAACCCTTGAGTTACAACCAGCTTGATTTAAGCCCAACTTAAGTTACAACCAAAATTTAAGTTTTAACTTACAACCAAAGGTTTTATTTACAATCAGAATTATTGCCAAGACCAAAACATGTTTCTGCTTGTGTGGTGGCATTCATGTGACCTGATATCAACGTGTCAAAATGGACCATCTCACCAATCTACAAAAGGCTACAAGGCCAGATTCCTGATGTTCTTATGGAAGGGACCTCCAGAGTGCATAGAACAGATCCCACCGTGGTCGAATCCTTGCTACGGCTTAGTGTTGCTGTCTTTGAGCTGGGCAGATGCAGATGTGAGAGATGCCCATGGGCTGCTCTTCCATCTGCACTTTCTGTGAGTTGGGCTCAAGCTGCCCAGCTCACACACAGCTCTGCCATTGGGGCTAGAGACCACTTACCTGCCTCCTTAACTCCCGCTCTGCCGGTCTGAACATCCAGCGAGCAAGGAAAAGTAGAAATATATGTTTGCATATCTCATGCTCCAATGAAGCTCTGAAACGTCTTATGGGCTCGAAAAATACTTTGTTTAGGTGATGAGTCTTGGATGTAGAACCTTTCATCTATATAATAAATATATATATATATATATTACACATTTATTGCACAAAGATACAGTTCATATGTGTGCTGTAATGCTACTTCTTTGCATCTTCATAGAGTATTAAACATAGAAATGTCTTAAAATGTATTTTCATTTGGGAATTTATTTAATTTAGTTTATTTTACTAACATAGTCTGAGACCAATTTATGGGCAACCCTATATATATTTTGAATATATTTGGAGTGTGGAAGTAAACGCACACAAACACTGAGATTACTAGTTGAAAGTATCTTCGTAGTCGAGATATTATCTTAGTGTCTTATTAGTGCAAAGCCAGCTTCTGGCCATTTTCATGCCCTTTGTCATATGATCTTCTACTGGCTAATGATATACTAGGTACAGCAAGCCGTCCCATAAGCAATAATATGTGGACTAAAGGAATAATATGGATACGTATTTGATAGATACTTATGTGATTCAAGACTTGTCATACATCAAGTATTACTTCTTGCAAAGTACTATATTTTTCGGACTATAAGATGCACCCCCAAAAATTAGGGGAAAACAGAAACAGCCATTTACAGTAAATATACAGAATGTTCCAGTAAAGTAGACAGGACTGGACCATGCAGTATTCACTCTGTATTCTTCCAACCAAAAGGCCAGTGCCAGGAGGGAGGTCTTCACTGCAGCAGAGTGTCAGGGCTGAAACTTTAGCATGTGTCTATACACTAGCAGTACCCATTCTCTGAACACACTGACCATATGAAAAGTCACATTTTACCCATGAGCAGCTATTTACACATGGGAGGAGATATTCGTCTTTGTTACAAAATGTATCTATTGCAATGCAGAAGTGTTAGTGTAAATACACAACTCATGCTATCTAATTATAAACTGTTTCTCTCCATATGTTGGTCGCTGTGTTCAGAGAATGGGTACTGCTAGTGCTAATAAAGATCTCTTCTTGGCAGTGGTTTTTTGGCCTGGGGTAAAGGAATGTAACACATTTCTGCCTCCTGGGATGCATTACTATGGCTCCCAGGATGGTTGGAACAAAAAAATTAAAAATAGTTTTACATATTTAGACCATATGACGCAGGGACACTATCCCATAGATTTTAATGGTAAAAAAAAGTGGCTCTTATAGTCTGAAATATACAGTTATACAAACTATTTTTCTTCTCCTGTCTTTCCTCCAAGAACAGAATGCGCTCCTGCCATTAGAATTTGCTGCTGAACAGATATTATGGCCGCTCATCATTTCTTGTGGTCTCCACCAGGCAGGAAAGAACACGTTACCTCATATTTAATGCTTCATTACTATTTCAGTGGTAACAATCATTTCAATAACATGCTTGAGCGACGCTTCAAAGCTGTAAACTATACGGGGGGGCACAACAATTGTTAATGGACAGGGCGCCTTCCACACATCCTATGCCCTCATATGGCATCTCAAGGAATCTAAAAGCTCCATTATACAAGTAGGTGGCCGCGTATCACCAAGCCTCCCTGTACTGGGTTACTTCAGAAGATATATTTTCTGTATAGGGAATTCCAATGGATGACAGAAAAACGTCTTCATGTAAATTCCACCAAGAACAGTCGCTTTAACTATTGGCTCTTCAGATTGTAAAACGCACTGACACTTGTTTGCTTTTTATAGCTAAATGTGTGAATTTGCATTGAAAGTGTTTGGCAAATTGTGGTATACTTAGAAATGGATTCTGTGAAGACCTCTATAGACATGTGCTTGTCTATAAAACAGAAACATTGTGGGTCATGTCATAGAATAAAGTCTGTAATTGTATTCTTTGAATATATCTATAACATTGCTTTGAGTGTTCTTGGAGTGGATTGGTGTCGTCCTATGGAACATAGTCAGGACCGTCTTCAGTGGTGTCATCCTGCAGGACTGTATATCCCTGTTTCTCTATTTAAAGATCTATGTCAAAGGGTTTGGGGCTTGGGTCATTACATCAGTTTGACATTATTTAAAAAAGACTTCTGGCACGCTTCAGAAATAACTGACTAATGCATTTCAGCTTCAGTCCTTCCAAGTTACAGAAAACTATTACATTTCTTGTCTGGTTCCTCATTTTGTCACCCTTGAGAAAAGGGTAGAAAAAAGGGGGAAAGATACATGAATTTGTATGTATTTTTCACCCCATAAGGCACACAAAAATATTAGGGAGGGGGGGGGGGGGTGCGTCTTATGAGGTGAGTGCATGACCACCTGTGGCCAAAGACTATTCTGCCTTAGGTGCGGGGAAGCACTCCGGTGGAAGATCCGCCCACAGGCTGACATTACAAAGCTTCGGCTGTGCAGAGCAGTGCTCTGTCTATGTCATATATTCTGCTGCATATGGCAGAAAGGGGCCAGCTTCCCCACCTCCTGCAACTCCCGCACTGCCAGATGGAAGCATGGAGCTCCGCCTTGCAGAGTTGAGATTTTTTTTTTTTATTGTCCAAAATAAGATGCTTCTGTTGACAGTGCATCTTATCAAGCGGAGCACCTAATCAGCCAAAAAAATACAGTATATTAAAATTACCATATACACCTATAGTAGCAACCTCCTTGCCCGGGGTTTACTGAGTTACCTGCTTATGGTCATCAACTCTTATCCAAGGTTCTAATACTTTTTGGTGTGCAAGTTATTAAATAAGATTTAATTTGAGGCCCTAGGCTTTCTAGTTAAAAAAAGGCATTTGTGAGGCCCCCATACACCTTACAATCTTACCATACAATCATCAACATCAACTTATCTTTAAACAAAACCATGTAATATGAGGACCTTTCTAAACCTTCATAGCAGTGATATATACAGTGATAGCAGTGATATATACCTTCCAATCACTATGTATTCTATCAGGGAGGACCCGGCACTACATAGCAGTGATAAATACCTTGCAATCACTATGTATTCTATCAGGGAGGACCCAGCACTACAGAGCAGTGATAAATACCTTGCAATCACTATGTATTCTATCAGGGAGGACCCGGCACTACATAGCAGTGATATATACCTTCCAATCACTATGTATTCTATCAGGGAGGACCCGGCACTACAAAGCAGTGATATATACCTTCCAATCACTATGTATTCTATCAGGGAGGACCCGCCACTACAAAGTTGTTGGGAGAACTAAAGGAAATTGTATGGAGTGATCTGAAGGTGTATGGTGGGGCTTAAGTGTCAGGAATGTAATTCATTTTTCTAGGCAGCAGACGCCACCACATCCAACCACATTCAGACAACATAACTTGAGCTTCAAGCTGCAAAAATAGAACCGAGTTATAAGGTTAGAATGGGAATAGGAGATGTTTTGTAATGGTAGATGGGTGAGGAGGACAGCTGCATGCTTGCTAGAGATTGGCAGATGCAGCAATAAAACGGTTGAATCCTTCTTCATTGACTTTCAGATTGTCATATAGTTTCCTGCCATTGCCTGTGCAAAAACGTTTGGCGAAGAATCGGAAACGCGCTGGATTGATTTACTTGTAGTAGTCATATTCTGTTCAATCTACAAACGTCAGTGCTGAACGTAAATGATTATTTTGAATGCCAACCTGTGTTCAATTGTAATATTGTAATTAGAAGTTGTGTTTCATAAAAAAAAGACATTTTATTCATTACTGTGGCTTGATTGAAGAAAACATTTGCTTTGCGTATTGAGCGTTGATTTTCACTGTGGTTAGGAACTAGTCTGTATACACAAATGAACCCCATTGTCCACAACCTTGATATGTTGATGCAGCCAGATGAATCCATCCAAAAGCTGCTTCAAACCAGTGTGTCTGTTCTGAACAAGAGCTCTCGGTTTTTACAAAACATGTCCGCTCTTGGCTCTGCAACAGGTTATTTATTGTTCTATTGCCAGTTGAGAGGGCACAGCCAGCGTTGTCACCTCCACACATCTCTCCATTATGATTTATCAATACATTTATGATGAAACACCCAGGCTTGCAGATCACAGCCCTTTGTTTCAGCGTTACCTTGTCCTTTCACAGCACATTGAAGTGAGTTGTGGTTCTGGCAGTAGCATGACAATTAAGTTGGCAATAATAACAGCCGGCCTTTCTAAAGCAGTATGCAAAACAAGGCCAGCGCTGCATGACTTTCATCTTCATCTGTTTTCCACAAAAGCCGTTTCATGACTATTCTGCTAATCTGTTAGGTTTGTGTTATTGGAAGTAGTAGTTATCAGTATGTACTGATTTTTTTTTTTCTGATTGACATGGTACCCTGAGTAGAGCAATATTGATGGGTAGTGACAAGCAATGGCAAGGCTTAAAGGGGTAATATATTAATAAAACTGATCCCACACTTCTATCAAGTGTGTGGAGTCACCAGACAAACAGTAATATGGTGGCAGCACATTTTTATGTGGGGCTAGAGCAAAACCATGGCACCAGCACTATATAGAACATGGCATAAGGTGTAAGTGATCAGGACTATGTAATGGCCCAGGTCATTTCGCAGTGCATACCTGGTATGTTTTCATTTACAAATCAGTGAAATTGTCCTAAAAGTTGTGCACTGTGCCACCATCCAGACCAAAACCATCTCCCAATACCCGGAAGTGACACCGCACACGTGGCAGACCACGCGCTATGTGGTCCAAAGTATCAGACTACTGCAGACAATCTCCTTTTAACTCCAGAGATTTCTGGGAAACTAGCATTACAGGAGGGAGGATAGAAAAACGTGAGACTGAAAAACGTCCAAGACGGGTATGTTTCAGTGGTCAGGTAGAAGTGTTCCATTTTGTTGGTGGAAAGTTTAATTCTTTTAGCTTGCCCCTTTACATTTGAGCTCAGCTTACCCCCATATACTGGGAGTAAGTCTTCCCACTTATATTGCCATTCAATGTTCAGTGACCCCCCCCCCCTTAATATGTGTGGACAATACAGTATGTGCCCCCTTACATTGGTGATTGGTGCTTAGTGGTTCATCTTATCTATTGTTGTGCTTATTTCACTTAGGTTAACAGTGCGCTCCCGCAGCTGCAGGAGAAACATCTCCATACGATTGTCTGCAAAATAGTGCAGGCGTTTGCAGGTCGTCTAAATTAGGACCCCATAGAGGTCCCATGGGGCAGGAGCCCGAAAACCGGCCTAATGTTGCATCTGCGGATCAGAGTCGTTTTCAGTTCAGTTCTTCCATTATGTTGGTTGTTACCCTGGCTGCAGTCTTCATTATCAATGATTAACTATTCGCATATTCCTCATGGTTGTGGCAGGTGGGCAAATCAACAACAAGTCAAGCTCCTCTTTCACTAATGAGCTCATTGTGGCATTGATGAATTGTATCGGTGACCAAGGTTCAATATGAGTGGTGGGGAATGTCACCACAGGTCAAAAGATCAAAAAAAGTAGCAGACCCATGCTATAGGTGGCAAGCACTGATAACCCTGCTGCAAAGCAAACAACCATTAAAATACAGAGCACATTGCAATAATGTTATTGGCTGCCCTGACCATATTGGGTCAAGCCCCCCGTACACCTTAACATACAATTTCTGTTGTAAAATTGTATGAAGATCACTTCATACAATTTCCTTAAGATCTACCAACAACTATGTAGTGCCCAGTCCTCCCTGATAGAATACATAGTGATTGGAAGGTTTAGGTCCTCATATTACATGGTTTTGGTAGAAGAAAAGTTGATTGTACAGAAATTGTATGTTAAGGTGTATGGGGGGCTTAACATACTACTGTGTAGTGGTTATTTTCATGACAAAACCATGTGTGGTCAGATAGGTGCTGTGTACAGTTTTTGCCTTATGAAGAACTTTTCATTGATATGAAGGTGTATTCATCTTCAAGCTGTGATCACAGCAAGTTTACACACAACTGTGGAGGTGATTCGCCCTTTGTAGCACCCTGTTTCCCCAGAAATAAGGCATCCTCTTAAAATAAGGCGCCCTTAAATTTTTTCCTCACGCTGAAATATAAGGCATCCCCCAAAAATAAGGCACCCCAGAAGATACGGTACTGTAACTCTGGACAGGGGGGCAATCAAAATGACACAGGAGGATCAGAAGGGGTTACTAAAATGGTAATCCCCCCCCCCTCTGAGTCTCCTGTGCCATTTTTATTCCCCTCTCTGATCCCCCCTGTGTCATTTTAAGTGACCCCCCCCACCCTGATACCCCAGTGCCGTATTCTTCTTCATGGAAAAATAAGACGTAGGTCATCTTTGGGAGCAAAAAATAATATAAGACACTGTCTTTTTTTCAGGGAAACGCTGTATTTATTCACAGATTCAGATACAAAATAGTTTTCTTCACCATCACGCTATTGCTTCATTTCCTGATAAAGAAATAAAAGTTTTTTCCATGTTTGTGCTATTCACACTTTCTGTGCATTTGGACATTTTGTTCCAAGTATTTATGTGTGAGTCAAAAAACATTGTAGCATTTTCTTCTGACACAGAACACCACAATGTTAGGTGTGCTTTACCACTTGTGTTGTGGTCAGTAGATATGTAAAAGAAAGATCAACAATTCTCAAGGAGCCAACCCACTCATATTCTGACAAGAAGCTTTAATGTCTAAAATGGAGGTCCTTTCATAAAAGGTTTACACTGAATTACACAGCTGTCCCCCCCCCCCCCCGGCTTTCAGGCTTCATTCAGTCGGCCGACTTAAACTATTCGTCAAAGATAAAATGGCCGTTTGTTTGAACAGGGACGCCGGTCCCCATTCAAACTGGCCGACCGAGCTCTGGGGCGACAGGGATCATGTGGACATCCGATTTTGCCAAACGGCCGGCGCTCTTTACGTGTGTGGGGATCTTTAACCTCAATGGCAGAAAATCCAGGGAAGGAAGGTTGGCTAAGTTTGATTTGTGACATGAGCAGCTCCATGTGCAATGATATCCAAGTAAGAAGTTTTAGTACAGGAGATGTGGAAGGGTCTGTGGAAAGTTCAGATGTATAATGTACCCAACATTTACAGTAATTAGAAGGCTGTGTATATACAGCATGGGTCTGGTGTAAATGAATTGTGACCGGTTTGAAGCGATCAAGTGTTAGATAAACCAAAAACATCCATCATATCGTGTAAACATGTAAGTGTCCTTGAAGAAATTAAATACTAATTAGAGCTGAATTGAATGTATGAAATTGAACATGCATGAAGTTAAGGCCCCCATACACGTCTAGATTTTTCATCCAGTCAACTTAATTCAATCAATTTTTTGTTGATCTATGGCAGCCCACATGGTTAGATCAACCTAAACAATTAAAATTGGGGAAAAAATGTATTGAAAAATGATTGGACATGCTGGTAAATTTGAATTGGTTATATTGAAATTTATTACACTTTCAGTCGATCCCAAAAATGTTGATCAAATATCTGTTGCTACAGTTGGCAAACATACAATCACTAACCAATTTCCCTGACTCCAAAAATGTATCTTTTTAAATTGATTGAACAGAAAATCTAGACGTGTATGGGGGGCTTTATACTATTGTTGCCTCACTTCTGAGTCTGAAGTCCATCTACAAGGGATCTTGTTAGATCATTCCTTCAGGTAAGTTTATTTTGGGGGTTTTCTATGCATCCCTCCCTATTATTTGGACTGCTATTGCCAATACTAAAAATATACATTTATGGTGGTAGGCCCACTTTAAAGATCGAGCATATTTGTCATACTTAAATGCCCTGGCACCAGGGGTAATTTTATTTCTACAATTTTTTGCATTTGCTGAGTCATGCCTTCCCCTTTATGAAAACTTATTACTCCTCTCAAGCACACTCCACCCCAAAAAGCAATGGGGTTGCTCTTCTTCGAAAAACAAATCGACAAGAAGATGTATTTAGGGAGGATTTCACTAACATGCCTCAATGTATAAGCCTACCATATTTTTCTCACTTCTTACACCTAAAATCGGCGAGAAAAATATCTGCGGCCACACCTTGGCTCCCCACCAGCATCCTTGCTCTTCCGGCAGATGGGAGAATTACACACAGCCGGATCTCCCATCTGAACTGTATTGCTTATATCAGCAGAGCCAGAGAGATATGTGGGAAAGCTGCACTCATGCTGGCAGCTTCCTCACACACACAGTCTAGAGGGGAGACATGCATGCAGCTTGCCCCATGCCCCCC
>CM070034.1:139168143-139179276 GCA_036250615.1 Ptychadena robeensis
CCCCCCTCTTCCCGTGTGCGAGGAAGATGACGATGTGCCGTGAAGTGTGCTTTCTAGTGACACCATTTTGTGGCTGAAGTTGGTACTGCAGGAGATTTTTACCCCAATAGATTCACTGATTTTTTTTGGGGGGGGTTTCCTGCTCTAAAAAACTGGATGTGTTTATGGCCAGGTGCATCCTATAGTCAGAAAACTATACGGTATATAAAAAGAAATCCAAGGATTTGGGGAGGTGGGCCAGATTGGGATGGGTAGATGGTGCTGGTTACCCTCCAGCCAGGACATGAGTCTCTATCTTCTCTAGCTTTAGGCTTTTACAGTATAAAGGTGGGTTTTTTCGTTCGATCAACGCAGAACGAACAAATGTTGAACCAACGGCCAATTTATTCGATGGATAAATTTTGTTTGACCTCGAAGAAAAAATCACTCGAACATTTTTTTTTTATCTGTCGTTGTAATTTTGAATGTATTTTCATTCGATATCGGTGATGAACGAACAAAAAGTCTAACGTTACATTTGATAAATGAACAGACGATATACGACAACGACATCAAAAAAAATCGAATTGGCAGTTGATGGAACAATCTACATGTGCAAACCCACCTTAAGAAGGTTGTGCTATGTTTAAACTAAAGATACAGCCCCCCATACACCTTTAGATCTACCAACAACTGTGTAGTATAATGGCCTCCCTGAGAGAATACATAGTGATTGGAAGGTATATATCACTGCTATGTAGTGCTGGGTCCTACCTGATAGAATACATAGTGATTGGAAGGTATATATCACTGCTATGTAGTGCTGGGTCCTACCTGATAGAATACATAGTTATTGGAAGGTATATATCACTGCTATGTAGTGCCGGGTCCTCCCTGATAAAATACATAGTGATTGGAAGGTATATATCACTGCTATGTAGTGCCGGGTCCTCCCTGATAGAATACATAGTGATTGGAACGTTTAGAAAGGTTCTCATACCACATGGTTTTGGTAGAAGGAAAGTTCATTGCACAGATATTGTATGGTAAGATTGTAAGGTGTATGGGGGTCTTTTAGGCTGTACATAATCTTGAAACATTTCCTCTACTGCATGAACATGCCATGGCAATACCAGCATGCATACTTGTACAATGTCTGAACAGTCTACTGCTTTTAGCTATCTTTATGTTTTAGGACGGCAGAGGCACAGAGCTGATATGTGTTTATAAATGAACCTGCGGAAAACCGTAGGAAGGGTGCGATGTACCTAAGTGTCATGCCTGAACTTTGTGGGAAACCTTAGACACTGAATTTATAATGTAACAGCTTGGCGCTTGTTCTTCTGTGCTGTGAAGTGCTGACACGGCTGTCTTGCAGGGGTGGAACAATAAGCAGTACAAGTCATAGGTTAGTGCGGAGGCAGAACTTTATCTCACCTCTGTGTTCTCCTTGAATGCTGTGTGCAGTCCTCTGCACAATGACTGTTTACTGATGATCACTTTAACAAACTCTTGGCTGAACATGCTGTATTTGGTGAGCTCTGTTTTAAGGATAAGGAGCAATGTTGTTTTGTTTTTTTGGGTTCTTTTCTTTTTTTCTAATAGATGAAGATGAATTTCCTTGTAATTGTTCACGTGGATACACTGTTTTCATATGATTTGCATTCATCAGCCTGTCACTTGTGTTTTATAACCACTATGATGTCGAATGATAAATAATCAGCGCTGGCAAGTTTCTTTTGAACACTCTTTGACTAAAATAAGAATTATTTTGTTTGTTCTAGGTCCCTGCCTTAAGAAGACGAAGTGGCAGAGTACCAGCTTAACATTCACAGCCTCTCACACTGGTGTTCCTGCATTCTGATTTTTGGGACTGGAATGACATCGCTGTAAACCCTGTACGAATTAAAAAGATGTATGGGTCTATGGAGCATTCTGATAAAACTGCTCATTTTTGTAGATAGACTTTTTCTTCTTTTTTACTGTACCTGCCTTTTCTGCTGTGAAACCTTTATTTATTGAAGCTGGAGGCCTTAGAAGTGGCCCCTTCTTTTTTAAAGATCTCTCTGATTTTTACGTGATGGTTCTGGAGCGTGATGTTAGGCCCAGTAGTTTGTGATGTCATCCCTGACCCCACCCTGCGAGGGCAACAGCTCGACACCCAGATTTTTCGTTGGTGCCCGAGATGATGAGACAGACTTCCTGGAATCAAACATGAATCCTGACGAGGTTGATTTCTATGAAGAAGAGGAAGATGAGGATGAGGAAGATGCGGTAAGGAATACAATCCTTTATAATGTAGAATATAAAAAAAAGTACTGTGTCGAAATCTAAACATGATCTTATCTATGATAAGGAGTTTGAAATAGCTCTTGTGGGTAGATTGGAAGCAGGAAAGGAGATAAATAGACGTTATAGAATACTAAGATGGCATGTAAGGAGACACTACTGTGCTGTTCTGTATTACCTCAAAAGTAATTAGTTCAATTAAGTTTTGTTCCCTGCTTTGTCATCAATGACGGCTCATAAGAAAATGTCAATATTCCTGCACTGTTCTGTAGCTGTACTTCACTTTATCTCCTTTCTGGTTTTTAGGTATGATATACTTTAGCTCCCTCACAAACAAATATTCTCTCAAAAGTCTAGATACTTGAATTCTGGTTTGCTTGTATTTTTTTACATGTATGTTTTTCTCCTAGATCCCTAAAATAGGCTTTTGTAGAGGAGCTTCCTGTAGAGTCAAAGAACAAAGCAAAATTTGAGTTTTCACAATGGTGGAAAATATACATGTCTGTTATGCTCTTGACTGTGGCAGCCTCCTATTAAATCCTCTGTAGATACCTGTCTTCTGGGGGGTTGATGTTCTTCAGTAACGTGCATGTGCAGTAGATGGCGCTAGATAAGTGTTTTCAATGGTGAAAATGTAGCTCCGTAGGTTTGTAAAAGGGACGTGATCACAAGAATGATTTGTACTTCCCAATAGTATGTGTGAGATTGTCCCAATGTTTGCCAGTAAGGGACATTAAGGCACATTAGTTTAGGTTTGCTTTAAAGTGGGCCTATCATTCGCTTTAAGTGCTGACAATAGGTTATGTAAAATACCAACAGATGTGTTCCCCATTGAAAACATGATATGGAGCTCCCAGTGACCACTTTCAATATTAGACCTAATTAGCCCTTGGAAGACTGACAGATGAATATTTAATATCCCATATATTTTCAACAGGAGGTAACTATGTTTTGTGCCAGCTCAAAAGGGCGTGAAAGTTGAAATAGCATAAACCCCATCCTCTAGTTTCGTTTAGACAGTCTGATGGTGATAGGATCTGCAAGGTTCTCTCTACATCTCAGGTGCCCAACCTGTGGCCTGGGGGGGCATGCGGCCTTTTGGGTGTTCTTCAGCGTCCACCCTTGGTCCTCTACTTGCGGCCCCTGAAACATAACTGGTAATGCATTGGACAAAAGAACTCGCCTGTCCGCCAACCCATTCAGTCACCCCCCTCCCCCACGCTGCTGACGCGTCTTTTCTTGATATCTTCTTGGAGCAAAAAGAGGAAGAGAGGCAAGAAAATCGCTTAGGCGCCGCCTGGGTCACTGATTGGCTTGGGATTCACGTATACCAATCAGCCTGCTCAGCAGGGGTAGTCGCCAGACAGGTGTGTGCCTATACTCCCACTATTTCACCAACGAACAGGGGATGATTGTACAATATATATTGTGGCACATAACCTCTGAATCAAAGGTTATGTGCCCTATAGATATCATATCATATAACCTTAGATGATGTATATGACACAAAATTGCATTTCCATACTACAATGTTCCCTAATGCTTAAAGTATCATTTAAAACAAGTTTTCTTATTAAAAAATGAAAAATAATGTCTTCTAGCAATGCCTGCTGTAATTTTTTCATTTAAAAATGCTTCATTCAAAAATACAAGTCAGTATAGATAGAAAATGTTATGTGTGGCCCTTTAGTGATGCCAAGGGCCGCACTTGTGGCCCTCCATATAAATTCAGTTGCCCATCACTCCTCTACACAAAGAAGCTATGAAATGCTTGACTTGTAAGGGAATTGGTGGTTATATGTGGGTATATTTGCATGAACCATTTTCTGTGGCTGGAGGTCAGATTTTAATATGTTGACACTCCTAATCTACAGTATCTTACAAAAGTGAGTACACCCCTCACATTGTGGTAAATAGTAAAAAATATTTTGCCATGATACAACACTGAAGATATGACACTTTGTTACAATTTAAAGTTGTCAGTGTACATCCTGTATAAGGGCTTGCTTCCACTAGAGCGTTTGGCCATGGATGGATACGTTTTTATTCGTGCCGCCACTTCCAGGCTAATCTCTCCCACTAAATATAATTGCTTAGTTTCCATTTAAGCGAATCCATTCATGTCTATGGACGTGGTCAAAAATTGCGTCGCCAGTGAATAGGGAAGCATTCTTTTACTGCGTCGGCCGTGGACGTGGTGGTGCAATTTAAAAACATGTCCATCCACGGGATCGCTCTAGTGGAAACCCGCCCTAACAGTGTAGATTTGCTGTCGCCTCCAATATAACTCCACATGCAGCTATTAATGTCTAAACCTCTGTGCTCATTTAACCTCCCTAGTGGTTGAGACGAGTCCAGCTCGTCCAGTGCTGACATGCTGAAAGTGCACTGGCCGAGCTGGATTCGTCCGACACTGATCGGAGCCCTGCGGCGCTCACTTACCGATCCAGGTGTCCGCGGCGGCTCCGATCTCACAGATGACTCTTCCTTGACGGAAGAGATCCCTCTGTGGTGGCGGGAAGTTTTTAAATGGGAGATCAGCAGGGAAGAAGCCTCCGACACACAACACAGACAATGAGCGCTGCGGGGCTCCGGGCTTTAGGTGTAGATCACCTGTTTTCAAGGCGATCTACACCTAAAGCCCGGAGCCCCGCAGCGCTCACTTACTGTCTTGTGTGTCGGCAGCGGCGGCTCCGAGGCTTCTTGATGCAATCCCGACTGCTCAGTGATCCCTCCGCCCCTCCGGTGTGGCACGATGACATCACATTGGTGGGTGGCGGGAAATTTAAAAGTGAAATAAGTTAAATAAAGGGAATTGTACTGGGCACAGTGATAACTGTACTCAGTACAATTTTTAAAGTAAAAAACACAGCACAAATTTACATTTAAATAAAAATTTTATTATATACAACAAACAAAATTCAAATTATAAAATTTAGAAAAAAAAAATTCCATTAAAGTCTATGGGGCGCTTTTGGTACAGAAATCTGTACCTATGCAGTGCGCTAGGGAGGTTAATATCCACTGTCAGTCTAACCTCGATACCTGTTACCACCACAGATTCAAAACCAATTCATTTTGTGAGCCCTGTGCCCATGTTCTATAGTACCATGGGATCAATCAAAATCCCTAGAAAACGCGTCTGATACTTGTACATTCAACTGAAATGTACCAATATGTCCATCACTGCTCGATCGATTTTCATGTTAGATCTTGATTACTTTAGGTTGATAGTTTCGAAAGCCCTTTACCTGAATCAATCGACTTTGGAAATGATCCATCTGAAAAATCAGACCGTGTAGGGCTACCTTTGCACTCTTTCTTATTAGACACAGAAGTTCAGCAATAGAATAGCGAGAAAACATGTATTGCAGCTCTAGGTTGGAAGATTGGCAAACCCTGAAACTGAGCGGCAGCAAGATGGCCAAAGCCATACATCAACTTCACTCTTCTCCCGCCGCTCTTGGCTGACCCTATTATTATTTTTTTCTGTTCCAGACCTCCTGGGTGGTAATTCAGGGCTGATTTATAAACTATCCAATAAACCAGGGATGCTCACACTTTTTAGCTTGCAAGCAACTTTAAAATGATGAAGTCAAAATTACCTACACACCGTTATACCCCACAACTTTAAAAAGTATGAATACTATACAAATGAAAAGGACAAGCTTGGTGATGAGCCTACCAATCTACTCTGGGTGCCTGCTAGTCAATTGTGATAGACTGCATGGCTACCCTGAATGAAACTACCCCTGAAATCAAATAAACTGCCCAATCACAAAAAAATAGATCAGTGCACAGTGCTCCATAATACATATGTCGCGTACATATCACCTTTAAACCCTGTCAGATACTTGAACGATTTACTTAAATTTACGGACATGGCCAAACGCTGCCTTTTCCATTTTGGTTAAATTTCGATCACTTTTGGACGATCAATCGGCTTAAAAATCAATAGTTTTATGTTCAAATGGAAATATTGAACTGTATAGAGGCCTTTACTTAAGACCTTTTAGAGCAGTGGTTCACAATCTTTATATCCGCGGCCCTCAAAGTGACATCACAAAGTGTCACTTCCTGTATTTGGAATGCGGAAGTGCAGGTGCACAGCATCACTTCCGCATTTCAAATACCGCAAGTCATACTCTGCGGCATCACTTCTGGCAGGTAAGTGTAATATCCCCTCCCTTATATTTTCCCACCCGCTTGTGCAAATTATGTGCGTGGTGGGAAGTTAGGAGGGAGCGCAACACCCCATCCCTCCTAAGGTATAAGGGAGGGGGCATTCCACTCCCTCCCAACTTCCCACCCTGCTTGTGGGCCTGTTCGCAGCACTCTGATGCTTCCAGAGAACTCGTTGACCCCTGTGAACTGGTTGTTAGACCTCCAAGAGGGTTCCGACCCACAGGTTGAGAAGCACTGTTTAAGAGGGTCTCTAATTACCAGGTAGATCGCAGTTGTCGAAATTAAAACATAATGCTTGGCATAGAATTTAAATTATGAAATGCAATGTGTTGGTTTTGCTGTCATTTTAGATAACAAACAGATGGATTAAGCAGAAATATTGGACTCTGGCCTCTGGTTTACTATTTCAAAAGGAGAAAAAGACTAGTGTTAACAGATTAAATCATTGGCAATGCGCCAGTCTAGGGATTTTCTACTAGAGTGCCTGGGTGACTACTTGAGTCTTATATTCATGGAACATATCAAAAGGACTTCCCAAAGGCTTTCAGAGACACTTGGCACATTTTTGTTCTTTTAACCAAGATGTTACACCTGTTTTCTTCTACATGGGGCAATAGACGACTTCTTCGAGATATAAAGCATTTGTCATCACAGGTAAAGTTTAGAGGAGTTAAAGATTACAAGTGTATGGAGCGGAATTTCCTGCGGGTTATCTGTGTACAACACTTACACAGTTATGCAAGTCTAGCTATTTTATACACTAGTTTTTAGTATTTGTAGTCTCTCTGAATGCTCTGATATACATACATAGAACTTTGACATAATGATGCAAGCTTCTTTATGTAGTGTGCAGACACTCTAGCCCAGGGGTGGGCAAACTTTTTGTCACGTAGGCCGCAATGTGTTTTTAACTTTAACTGAGAGGCTGAACAAAAACGCTGTAATGAACACATGGCCCCTAGTCCTCCCAGCCTGGAAGGGGAAATTTAAACAGGACAATTGATCATTTTGAACAGGTCATATTGCCAGGGAAGTTAAATAAGAAAAAATATTTTGAAAAATATTATATATATATATATTATAATATCAGAATCTAGGTACTATCTCTACTTATTGCAGAGAACAAGCAATGGGGAGCCAGTGCGTGTTGACACCAAGGTGACAGAGAGATTAAAAGACTAAATGGGCCTCATATGGCCTGCGTCTGCTCTAGCCTGTATTATCTTGCAGAAACGATATTTATAAGATTGGTTGGTCCGGGGTTGTGTGTACTGATCAGCACAATACCCATACATAAAATGGTGTTGACCACCACCAACCAAAACAAAGCACAAAAATAAATAGTAGTGGGCTTTTGAGGTGCTTGGGTATATAGAAATACTAAAATCTATTAAAAGGTGTTTATTAAATTGTATGACCAAAAGCTATTCTAAAATCATAAAAGTACATATGCACTTGTAATACAGATCTATAATACACAATGTATCACTAATATACAATGTAAGGGTATGTTTCCACAGCATGGAGAGCTCCGTCTGCGCTAAGCGTATTCCTTGACAGGGATGTCGACGGAGCCCGTACAGATACCCGCATACCTCACTAGTTGTCTCCACGGTGTTGAGCCGGTCTGACGGTCAGAAGTAACATAGTGCAGTATGTCGTCCTCTGGCCGGTTCCACGCCATCTAGACAGGCGCTGCTGTAGGCGGGTTTCTGGATGGGCCCCGTCTCCATCCCTTTCAAGGAACTTCTATATCACATTCCTGTATCTGTGAAGTACAATTTGTTTTCTTAGTATTGTTTGTGCAAATAATGACCCCAGACATTTTAAGTATAAGGACTTGTTTCCACATCCGTCAGGACCCCCTCCGCTAAGCATATTGCTTGCTCGGTGGATGCCCTGTTTACACATCCGCCGATGCAGAGGCTCAACGTACTTAACTGATGAAGTGAACACACAGCATCCGCCGAGCATGTGCTATGTCGGGTTCCCTGCCAAGCAACACGCTTAGTGGAGGGGGTCCCGATGTATAGTGGAAACAAACCCTAAAATGTAAACTTTGATTGTTTGTTTTTTCCTGATTGGTTTAATGTTTTCAAAGGATAATTAACTTTTTTTTAACAAACTAATTCTGTCTATTCATACAGCCTCCTGAACGTCAGATTGTGGTGGGAATTTGTGCCATGACCAAAAAGTCCAAGTCTAAGCCCATGACGCAAATCTTAGAGCGCCTGTGCAAGTTTGATTACATCACTGTGGTGATTATGTCTGAAGATATCATCCTGAATGAACCTGTGGAAAAGTGGCCTATTTGTGACTGTTTGATCTCTTTCCATTCTAAAGGTACCGCTCCTCTGATATAATGTCCAATTCAGCGCAACTTCAAAGATAAACCTCCCTTTTCAATAATTAAATGCTGCCTTCCTGCTCAAGTTGAATAAATTAAATGTTAATGAGAGATATCTAGAACTATAAACTATGACATTGTATAATTACTAGTTTGTTGGCATGTGGGTGTGTGTGTGTATTCTCAGTGAGGGGGAAAAAGTATTTGATCCCCCTGTAATGGTCGGTTTATTGTAGCTGTGAGAGACAGATCAACAGTAAAAAAAAAAACAAAAAACTTGCAAACCCACAGCACAAAAGTCAGAGACTGATGTGCATTGCAATGAGGCAAATAAGTTTTGATCCCTTTGGCAGCAATCATAGAGGTCAGACGTTTCTAGATTTTGGTTGTTATAGTCTCCTTCTAGAGGTTGTCTTCTGGAATATGTTCTCAAAAAAGGGTAGGGAGAGGATAAAAGGACCAGCCATTAGTATTTCTTCTAATGGCCATGTAGATTTATTCCATGCCTTGTTTTCCTATGGTGTGACAGTCAGAAGAACAGCAAACTTTGGTTCTGATAATGGTAAAGATCACATTATGCACTCAATAATGGAGGTACAAGGTTGTTGCCCTAGGTTGTGCACCTCGTCTTCTTGTCTATATACTGATCCATGTTACCCTGTGAGTTTCACCCGGTTCTATAGACTATATGTACAGAACAACTTTCTGTAACACTATAACCATAAATCTTATACTTTTCAGTACAGCACCATGAGATGGATTTTTTATAGATAAAGACAAATTATTTTAGCATATGTATGATTTTGGTGACTCCATAAACTAAATACATTTAACAGTATCGGCATGGTTCCACTTGGGCGTTTGGTAGCCTGCGGGAGATCGCTAGCACCCAGTAATCTCCCGTAGTGTCCAGCAATTCAAAACACGGCACGGACTTGCTGGCAGGAAGAAGGGGGGGTTATGGCAAAATGTCCTGTTCCACCATTCCCACTTCCTGGCAGAACGCGCCCACAGAGAGTGAATGGGATCCATGGATGGAGACGCAATTTTTAACCACGTCTATTCATCTCTATGGCTGTGATCAGGGGTGATAGGCCACATTTCAGATCACGGGACGTTCCATGCCCAATCACGGCCAACCACAGCTCTGGAGGTGACCCATTGAAATGTATGGGTGCGATCTCCCCTAAGTGGAAACAAGCCCTACAAAAGGAACAATAAATAGTATAGTTGGTCAGATGGGTTGAAAGTTATTCATTCACATTTTTTAAATGAAATGTAAAGCATCTGCTTATACATCTGTTTCCTCAGAAGTGTAACTAATACTCACTCTAGATCATTGTTAATAGTTTGCATTGGATAGAAAAAAGAACAAAGTTGGTTGCCGTTTATTAATCTCATGTAGCACGTTATGTTTTTATGCCGAGTTGCAGTAAACTTTTTGTCATACTGATGGCACATATTCATCCTTTTTGTTTTCTTCTTTCTGATTTGTTGCTTTCTAGGATTTCCGCTCGATAAAGCTGTTGCTTACTCCAAACTGCGTAACCCATTTCTCATTAATGATTTAAATATGCAGTATTACATCCAAGACAGGTAAAGTATATTCAGTGGAATTGAGAGTTCTGCATACTTTGTTTGAATTTATGTTAAAAAAATGAATTGGTAAATGTGACATGACAAGAAGTACCACGATTCATTGTGATTCGTTTAATCTGGAATATGTATGTGCCTGGATTAGTTATGAAATAAATGCACACAGTTCATAATCTTATGCTGATGACTGTGTGAAAGTTACACAGGTTTCCTAGGATAACCTGCTACGTGAACACTAGCCACTCTCTGTTGCGCTAAAACAAGGCAAATGCGGTAGTATGAAAGAGCCCTCAGGGTTAAATTGCCACAGGGAAAACATTGATCCAGCTGTTGTTGCCAGCCATCGCTACCATCTCTTTTTTAACCTCCTGTAAATTGATAGAAAGCAATATATGATAGCGGTGGCTTTGTTTAGATCTCTTGAAAGTTTGGTTAAAGAATGATCCTTCACTACATGAAATGGCTATGGTCTTGGGCTGGGTGTCTGTGTGTTCTACAAATGGGGTTTGTATCATCCCACAAACTAAGCTGCAAATGTTCACTCCCCGTATTTTTCAGACTATAATACGCACCTGACCATAAGACTGACCATTAGAAAACAAAGTTTGATGTGTTCAAATTAATTGGGGGAATAATCCCCTGCAGTACCCAATTTCAGCCACAAAAGTTGTGTCACTAGAGAACACTTCATGACATCTCATCTCCCTCACACTCACGGAAGAGAGGGGGGACATGGG